>JANHGO010000039.1:8043665-8075948 GCA_024606505.1 Aquila spilogaster
TCTTGTTATTTTTCACATCCCTTGCCAAGTTCAGCTCCATCTGTGCCTTGGCTTTCCTGATCTTATCTCTACACATGCGGACAACATCCGTATATTCTTCCAACTTCTCATGAGTTGGAACTGGGACTGGTATACAGTCCATGGAATATGGTAGTCAGACTTCTTCACAGGGAAACATGAACTAAGAGTTAAGTTTAGGAATATGGATTACATGTGCTACATGTAACACTGTGAGTAAGTGGAAAGAAAGTAGCTCTTAAAGTGATGGTAAATTTGTACTGTACATTTCAGGAAGATTGCCAAATATCAAAAAAGCAATAGAGTTCAGCAGTAGGTACTTCAAAAATAATTTAGAATGGACGTTGGATAAATCTATAAAAGCAGTTGTATAACACAGGCGCTTGCAATGGCAGAGGACTGGATTTTAACTAAGCAGAGCACTTCCAGTCTTGTGTTCTTACTGAGAGATATTAACAGAAGGATGAAAGTAGAAGTAACTCATATTTGGACTATCTTTAATATTTCTTCATTGTACTGGTTGGTCTCCTGCTGTAAATTGGCTCTGTACGGAGATCAGAGCATTTCCTACCATGCTAAACACGTTCAGTGAGCCAGCACATTTATCTTTCTCCATATTGCCTGGTATACTTAAGGTAATTAAACAATTAGGAAAGTCTGATGACTAATTTTGATAAGACAGCAGTGTTTTTGTTGTAAAAATAAAAATATCAGTCATAAAGCATTGGTTATACAATCTACTTGCATCCACTGGGCCTTGCTAGATAAAAATTGCAAGGTTAATTTGTGCTCTTTGTAATTCAGAACAGGGATTTGTCTTTACTTATGGAATCAAAATAGTGGATGTATTTTTGGCATTACTACCCACAGTGCAACATTGGCTAGGAACACCAACATCACTGGTCTCACAAAGGATTTCTACCATCCAGCCGTAAAAATCTAATTTTGCAACAGCCCAAGTTATGTTCACCTTTGCAATTATTTATTACTGCTCCAATTGCAAGCATGCTGACTAATGCTGTAATACAGGGAAGTTTGGCTATGCAGCTTAATTCAGATGGAAAATACTGCCTTTGGACAAATAGTTATTGCCTACTGCTTTATATAAAAATGGTATGCATAAAATAACAAGCTTGCTTCAATGCTCCTGTAGCAGAACCTTCTATATTATAATGCCCTTTCTCTGAGGCCATCTGCAGAACTAAACCAGCTTGAAAACAGCAAGATTCATCCATAATATTTCAACTGTGAAATGAATTGCGAGGAAATGGACTGTAGTTTTGAGTAACCTGTTTCTCAGGACATTTGTCATATGATCTGATGGGCAGTCCGGACCATTTAGTATCCAAGTCAATAACCCACTTCGTCAAGGTATCCTCATGTCCCAGCCTCCATAAAAAAGGGAAAAGAGGAAGGAGAAGAAAAGCGTGTGTCAACATATAGCACAAATACCAGTGGTTAAAATATTCAGGCAGTGCTCCAATTCCTATTTATCCTTCTGAGCTTGTGGCATCTAGTGAGTCATTCAGAAAAAAGTGGCACTCAAAGTCCAGTTGGGAAAGGTGAAAGTAAGGGTGAAGGTGAGGATGTGGATTTATATTCCACTGCCTCCCGAGAAGAATCATAGAATCATAGAATGGCCTGGGTTGAAAAGGACCTCAGAGATCATCTAGTTTCAACCTCCTTGGTCTGAGTCTAGGAGTAGTTTCTGTCAGATTCAACTTTGGGGAAGGCAGGTTTTTTGTTTATTCTACATGAACCTTTCCTTCCTAGCCAGGTCTGCTAGTCCATTTGTTTTTTAAAGACTGAAAAATGCAAAGGAAGCACTTGCAGGGGCAGTCCTACCCTCTGCTCATTCTTGCACCCTGCTGGACCTGCTTTAGGGCTCGTGGCGGTGCAATGAACTAGATCAGTGAGCAGATCCAGTAAAGAATTAGCTGTTTACTCAGGTCAGTGTCCACCTATCTCATTACCCTCAGGAGCACTTGTGCAGGAAGGAAGCAAGGAGGCATATGCGAGGAGGATTGCAGGATTGTGGATGTGGCTCTGAGGTACAAGGCTTAGTGATGGGACTTTATAGGTCAAGTTGGTGTTGGACTTGAACCTGGAAGGTCTTTTCCAATCTAGATGATTCTGTGGTTCTACAAGATCTTGGGTTATGTTGAAGGGCATCACAGTGTATTTGTAGTGTTCACAGTGAAATTCAATTTGTCTTGGAACAATTTCAAAGTTGAAGCAGATTCACTGAATCTGTGCCACTTCTCCCTGCCTTTCCTGTTCACACACGTGCTACATCCTGCCCAGAAAACATGCTGTGCTTCAGCTGACATGTTTTCCTGAAAGGGAAAAAGAAAAATTAGAGACTCCTCAAAGCTGGAATTCTGCAGAAGACTGCTCTTTAGATTTCGAGGAGTCTAAGGGAGTTAGTACTTTTCTCAGGGTTTAAGAGCTTAAATAAAGTAGCAGTAGGTAATTTTCTGATATCATAGTAGTGTCGTTATTCTCACTCCCCTAAAAATCAAAAGTTGGGGCAGCTATTGGCATCTGCTCAGTCTGAAGAAGCTTAAAAGCTTGTATCCACTGAACTTAGAAGCAAACAAAGAAGGCTGGGAAAGTCTGGAGAGGGCACTGTATATTTAGCAATGTTCCCTTGTAGGAGGATCAAATGAATGATCACTACCTTTAACTTGATAGGAACAATGCAAGTTTGTCTTCTTTGTGTATCCGTGTTAACCACAAATTGTATGCTACCATTTAAATATAGGGATTTAGAGGGCATGTTCCAGGCACCAAAGTTATGCCAAGAGAAAATGTTTTATGTACTTGTTTCAAAAATATTGTTTCATTTCATGTCATATCTTATGGCTAGGAATAAGATAATGGAGCCTGTTGTACCTCTTGTAGCAAGCAGTGAGTCTGTCTAATGAAAATGATGGGAAGCCAATATACATCAGTGCAGTATCTGGTGATACTTTGTGCTCAGTGTGGTCTCACTGAATTATACATTGCCTATTGCTTATCTGAATTGCTTTTCCTTCAAATGAGGAAAGATTATACCACTGTAAATCAAAAATAATGCTGAAAGAGCAAAAGAGAAACATAAGCAGCAACATAAATACTTTACATCCTATAACATGGTTTGTTTTAATTCTTTTGATCAGGCATACCAGCATAAGCTAAAGCTAGCCCTTATAGGTCAAAGTATTTTTGGACAAGAGGTTTATAACAAGCTGAAGAACGAGGGCCATAAAGTTGTGGGAGTTTTCACAGTGCCTGACAAGAATGGACAAGCTGATCCTTTGGGTAAGTGTACTTAATCTAAATGCTGACATTAGAAGCATACAAAACAAAGTTGCCTTGCCGTGAGAAGATGTCTGTATGGGAGTGACTTGCATATATTGTCTTTGATACATTGGGTTTAGCACGAGAACTATGCTTAAATGAAAACACAAGTCCCAGAGCTGGTTTAACCTTGTTAATTAATGAGTATTTAAAAATTGTTTCTAGCTATGCAAGACCATATACTATGATATTTTTAAAAAAATAAATTAGTCTTGGTACCTTATTTGAATGTATACCTAGAGGTACCATCCTGATGTAGATCTCTATCTTAATAATAATCAAAATATGTAAAAGTAGGTTTGAGGAACAGTCTGATGGTCTTGATTAGCTCCTGACTTAACAGGATGTATTAGGAAATAGCTGCTGAGCCTGCACTCAAGCACAAATGTCTGTCACCTGTTCCATGGTGCTGTCTGGGACACTCAAGGCTTGGAGCCAAGACTGTTTATCCTTGGCTTTCTGCCCTTTCTGACAGGCTTGTATGCAGCAGTATACCTGCAGAGCCTAGTTCTCTTCCATTTGGACTAAGGAAAACCCACTGGAATGGATAGAGGAGGCTTTGCTCTTCCTTTTTACATTGCCAAGATTTTGTGAACTTTCAAAGCAGTTGCTGTAGAGGTATTCAAAATTGAACTCATACAGAGGAACATAGCATGGTGAAGAAGCTGCTTTGAAGTAATTATCTGAATTGTAACTTTCTCTTATTTTTCAGTGCCACAAAAATGGTGAGTTAATAGCATTAACAAGTCCCAAAAAAGAACACACCTTTATGGATTAACAGAAATTAAAACTACATTCTATGGGCTGTCTCAAACATCTCCTTTTTTTCTGTTTGAGTTCTGACATGTTTTACAGAATGAGGGAAGAATCAAACAGATTTTTTTGACTTGTGACACTCCCAGATGGCTCTCAAGTTTGTTACGTTCTGTAACCTCATTAAAAGAATTAATCATACATTGGAAAAATTATAGGAGATACCTATTAGTTTAGAAAAAGACAATGTGACTATCCAGCTTTAGAAGCATACCATAACAGTTGGTTGCATTATACAAACTATTATTATACAGCTATTATACTAGCTGATGCAACTCAACAAATCTTCCACTGATTTTCATCATGACTGTGTTAATTGAGCTGTAGAATGCTTGTTGCTTTCCTTAGACTTCATTGTTTTTTTTACTTTCTGATGATCCAAGCAACTGAAGTTGCAAGTGAAATTCTGTGATGTTTCTATATCTTCAGTCAGCTATGATTTTTATTTCTATAAGCAATTTCAGTACATGCTAACTTCCAAGGCACTGTATGAAATAATACTTCAGTAAGTATTTACTTAAGACCTCAGTTAGTAGGCTAATGATGTTTCAGGTCAAACTCAAAATTTAGTTGCAGAAATGAAAAAGAGGAAGGAAATCCAAAAAGTGTTTAGAAATAGAAGTTAAATTAGGTGAATTTTCTATATTCCTTTTTCTTCCTATTACAGATCCAGCAAAACAGCTGCAGAGTTTGACTCTACTGTCTTCTCTGTGATGGTCTGTTAAGCAGACATACAATGGAGTTTATCAAACATCTGAGGATTCTGTCTGCAATAATGCAGTTGCTTTTTCTCACCCCTGAGCTACATTCTTGGTGTAGCTGTGTGTCTCACAGATAAATGGGATCATATCCAGAAATCATCAGTAAACAGAATACTGAAGAAATGACTGAAGGCTGCTAGCATTTGTAATTATTTGAGCCACATGACAAATTGCTGCTGACACAAGCACATAATTGTAATCACATACGAATGTGAAGTGTAGTATTATGCTCTGCTAAACCAGTTGCAGGCAAATGTAATGACCAGACAAGAAATGAAATGCCATTATTTAATATTCAGTGGCGTTCATCATTCTTATAACCCAGGCCATCAGAATGAAATTAAAGTTGAAAATGACACAAGCTATAGGAATGAGAATCAATGACAAAATTAATCAAATTTATCCAAGTATGAAGTTTTATTTAAACAGCATACAGAACAGTACAAAGGACTATCTATAATATATTTCATGATCTGTTTTGTTTGTCATACAACAACTCATTTCAGCTTGAATTTTTAACACAAAATGTGAATTAAAGAAAAAAAATATTTTTGTCCCTCAGCACTGGCAGCAGAGAAGGATGGCACTCCTGTTTTTAAATTTCCCAGATGGAGAGCTAAAGGGAAGCCTATCCAGGAAGTAGTTGCAGCCTACAAATCGGTTGGAGCAGAGCTAAATGTCCTTCCGTTCTGCACTCAGTTCATCCCAATGGATGTCATTGACTGCCCAAAACATGGCTCAATTATTTACCATCCATCCATCTTACCACGCCACCGAGGAGCTTCTGCAATCAACTGGTAAGCTTTTGCATGTTGTTCATCAAAACTACAGGTATGTCCTGTTAGGACGTTAGGCCAGATCCATTATTCATGTGGACACTGACACAGTTCTGTTGACTTGCAACTGATCTGAAACAACTTCTCTGAAGCAGCTGAGTATTTGGATAATGAACTGCACTTCATACCAAAGACTCAGCGTTACTTCCCCCACAAGTGCAGCTGTTATTCTTGGAAGGTCAGTGATGTGGTCTGTACATTTGAATATTTTACTCACATAGGTAAATCAGTAATGTGTAGTTTCTGTAGGCAGGATGGTACCCTTGCAGCTAGCCCCCCTCAAACAATAGGTAACTGTCACAACAGGGCTTCATGCAGAGTCTAAGATTTCACAGAAGGGAAAGAAAGAGGTGAAAGAATCCACAAGAAAAACTTCTATCACCCTGTGCAATGCATGAGACTAGATTCAAAATGTTGTTGTGAAAGAACTAAACTGCAGTAATGGCCACAGTGGACTCAGATGTAGCATTCATATGTCAAAAGAAATGTCCTTATCATAATGTTAAAGTTCAAAGAGAAATTGTCTAAATATAAAATAAAATAAAATAAAATAAAATAAAATAAAGACTCTTGCAGGCATTATGATGATTATCTAGAGATTCAGTGCTGTAAATACAAAGCAAAAGCATATTTTGTTTTCTTGAATAATGATCCACAATGGAAAAAAGTGCTAAACTGAAGTACTTGAAAGGAGTACTTGAACAGAGAGTAAAGGAGACCATTAGGAATGCAAGGAAATCCTTCAAAAAGTCCAAAAAAATAGAGCACGAAGTTTGGCAAAATAGATGTAAAAGATATAAAAGGCCAGCTTTTGAGGCACAAAATTGAATAACAACCATTTTCTCAAATGTGTTAAAGGTGGGAAGTATGTAGAGTGATAAAGGTGTTTGATATAAAAAGGTGCTAAGCAAAAAGAATGCCATAGTAGGAGACTTATATTGGTATTCCTAGTGAAGAAGCTTGAGGTGTTACTACAATACGTAAATGAGTAAATTGAGATTCAGAAAATGGGAGGTAAAATTTGAAGTTAAAAAACATAAGGTAATGATACATAAAGGGAAAAAAGCTGACTATATGTAAGCAGTAAAATCTAAGTTGTTATTCAGAAAAGAGGCTATGGGAAGGATCTTGGAACATGAAGGAAGTACCAATGCCTCAAAAAAAATCTTGGTATAGACCAACTTCCACATGATGGCAGGTAAGTCTACGAGTGTTCAGACTGGAAAACAAATCATTGGGAAGGAAATATGCTGGCAGTGTAAAAAGCTGTGGAAGACATGGGAAAGTGAATAAGGAATTGTTCATTTTTTCTTAATCAAAATGAAGAGGCAGCCAACAAAGAGATCAGATAGTAGGATTTGGTTAAATAAAGAAAGTACTTTTTCTCCATGCAGTCAGTTATTAACCTGTGGGTCTGCATTTAGAGAGAGAGCTCTAGAAGGAAGTTTTCTTGGAGAAAGGGTTCATTAAGATCTGTTCCATGGGAAGGTGTAGGTACAGACATACAAACTGTCTTTCAGCAAGTTCCTGAGGTAAAGATTTCCAGAATCAGGAGTGTATCCCAGTGGTCTATCACCAAGTCTTGCCCTGTTTTGCATATTCATTCTGTGAGCGTCTGCTTTTGCCCTTTGCAGGTAAAGGCTGTTGTCCTAAGACTTTTAAACTACGCTAGAATTTAACCTTAATTTGGCTTCTCCTGATGACTCTCATGTATCAGCCTTGCACCCCTTGCTCTCAGTACAGTTTCTTCCATCTGCTGTGGCTGCAGCCCTTGAGCTGTAGCAGACCCTTTTCCCACACAAACACCATGACTGAGAAAACCAGTGGGAATGAGGAATGTCTAAGAGGCATCTGTTACAGGCAAGGGTCCTGAGCCTCTGAGGGTTCCTCACTCCATCCTTTACAGCCTCTTCCAGCTGCTGCCACTTTGTTACCAGCAGCCATCTGCAAAGGGAGCTTGTAGATGGCACACAGAGGAAGGAGTTCTCAGGAATTCTCATCCTGTTGTCTACTGAGCATCAGAGATGTTTTTCCACTGTACTTTCTTCTCTGCCAGAGCAATGCTGAGGACATAAATTAGGGTGATCTTTCTGTATTTCTGGATAATATAAAACAAGTGAGATGCTGCTTCAACGTGTGGAGGATCTGTTATCTGCAAGCTTTCACTTTTATTGTAACTGCTAACTCCCCCAGCTGTCTTCAGAGTTTGTCCCTCTTTCTGCACAAATGCATGCTTTTAATAATGTAGTTTTCAGTGTTCGTATAGTGGATTTTCAAATATATGAGCCAGATTTCAGATGATCCTCTCACAACCAGGACTGCCAAAGGAATACTTATGTATGCCATATGTCTTACAAAAATAGTATTGGTGTTTGCATGCAGACGTTTCTGGCTGCTCCCTAAGCACTTCTATTTGATTTTCCATCATTCTGAGGTACCTGCATCTCCAAGGGAGAAGTGGAAAATCTACATGGCTGGAGTTCCCTTCAAATTCAGAGACAGATCCTGAGCTGATGTAAATCAGTATCGGTCTGCTGTATAACTAGTGCTATGTTCATGCAGACCAGCTGGGAATCTGGCTGGATATAAATTCCCCCAATGCCTTTTCCTTAAACAGTTGTGTATTAGTATTTTGTTAAGTGTCCATCATTTTCCACTGTTGGTTTAGCTCTTCTTCAGCTGTGGGACAGCTGTGCTTCCCTTGCTGACCTACAGATAAGCTGTGAATCTTAGCTAATTACAGTAAACAGTTAGGAATTATTTAGACTGTCTAGATACTTCCATCTTTCAAACATACACAGCTATTGCCCACGTTTTGCTCTATGCATTTAAGCCACTGATGATACATTTTAAAATAAATAGCACAGTGACACTGATGGGTGCTCTGGGTTCAGCTGCAGCCTTTCTTATGTCACTTTGTGAAAATACATATACAATATCAGAGCTCTGGGTGCTTGTCTATGAAACTGGTGATAAAGACAGTTGGGATCTTCTTTTCTATCTACATAAAGCAAATGTGTAACACACGGATGGGTAGCCCTGACTGCTTTCACATTTTCTGTATTTACTGTATGGCTTCTTTTACCTCCAGGACTTTAATTCAAGGAGATAAGAAAACAGGATTTACAATTTTTTGGGCTGATGATGGTTTGGACACTGGACCAATACTTCTGCAGCGAGAATGCAATGTTGGCCAAAATGATACTGTGGATGATCTGTATAACCGGTTTCTCTTCCCAGAAGGAGTAAAGGCTATGGTATGTTTACCTGTACTAAATAACAACATTTTAAAAGAAAAAGAACAGCATCTGCTAGAGTTTGAAAGGAAAAAAAAAAAAGGAAATATGGACAAGATGGGAAGAGAGATTTTGGTGTTCAGATGAATTTTAAACTTCAGAGGAGCTCTGTTGCTTCACGACAGCTGAGGACGTGGCCTCAGAATATTTGTTGCTGACAGTAGGCAGAGCATATCCTGTTTCTGCAGAAGGCAAGAGGTCAGATTTGTCTTGAGTGTTCTCAAAAGAGAGATAACTTTTTGAAGAAAGAAGAAGGAAAAAGATGAATGCAAATATACAGAACCACATTCTGTCCTTAGTTAAACTCTGGTTCTGCTTAATTTAAATAAAAAAGGTGCTGTATGTGTGGTGACTAGGTACTCCCATCATATTCTGAGGCTATTTCTTTCGTCAAAGAAGTTTTTAAAGAATATATGTACATTAACCAGTGCAACATTTGTTCCCTAGATTTTGGAAAACCTGGGTTTTAAAAATAAACCATTTCTCCTTGTGGAAGAAAATTTCCATCTGTTGGCCACAAGCATTACTGAGGACAAAAGGAAAACCAAGCTAATGTTAAATCTGTTCCTTTTTACTTAGGTGGAAGCTGTACAGCTAATTGCTGATGGAAAGGCGCCTCGTATACCTCAGCCAGAAGAAGGGGCAACATACGAAGGGATCCAGAAAAAGGAAAATGCAGAGGTAGTGTTAAATAACACTGTGATATGTGCCTATCCCTAGAAAAAGTGTTAATAATTCAGGTTGCAATAGGAGTGACATGAAATGAACATAGACTTTAACTCAGTTGTTTCCTCACCTCATATTTCTGGAATAACTCCATGAAGACCCAGGTTAAGTTCAGATTGCCAGCCAGCAGTTACATACATTTAGAAACTTGATGATCTACTTGGGATCATCTGCACATGGCAGCTGTGTCTTCTGTGGGTTCTTATGTTACCATACGTTCAAATACAACACTGAATGGAGATGACTGTCCTAGTTTGTTTACCAGGAGACTGTGCTATATTCTTTGCCAGAAATAGGTTGGATGTTAGGAAAAGCAAACATACACTATTTACATTTATACTGTGCTTATTATATTTGTTAATCATAATATTATTTATTTATAAATGAATATCTACTAGCAATAGTTATATTTTCAATGTGTTAGAGAAGGAGAATCTGTGGACAGATAAAGACTGCACAGAGCAGAGAAGTGTTTAGATCGTCCCATATGATTGGAAGAGCATGAAGTTTCATAGGTCTTTGATAATTAGTCATGTAGAGATCACTGATCTTCCTATATTAGATCAGACTCTTTCTGTGTTCTTAACAGCTGAAAGAAAGCGAGGGAAAAATTTGTAAAGTGGTAAGCATTAATAACTTGATTTGTAACTAAAGAGAGAAAAAATAGCTGGTATGTCTTGATTTCCTAGATCTCCTGGGATCAACCTGCAGTAGCTTTGCACAACTGGATCCGAGGACATGATAAAGTACCTGGAGCATGGACAACAATAGATGATCAGGTATGCTCTGTAAATGCCACACCCCATTTGTGGCTGTTTTCTCTTATAAAAGCTAAAAGTGTTTGCATACAGGTGAATACAGATGTGAATTACACTGGAGAAGCTCTCATTTGGTGACTGTATATAGGTATTTTTTTTAAATCATAAATTAATTTAATTAAGATATAAAAACAATATCTAAAAAAAAAAGGTATGATATGAAGCAGTAAATAACATCATTAGAACCACAGTCATTTTGGGAAGCAGGTATGCATTACAGTGTAATGAATCCTATACTGAACAGGGTACCATCACCATGCAACAGCAAAATGAAACACTGACTAACTGAAATAACAAAGAAAGGGTTTTCTAGAAGAAATTTGGGCCTGGGAATACTAGAGTCACTTGCAGAAATAAATATATCTAACTTTATCCCCAAACAACTATTTCCTTTGATGTTTTAAGACCATTATACATTTGACACACATTTTACTTGCGTAAAATATTTTAAAAATCACATTTCCTGGCTGTGACGTCCTAATTTATTTTACTTTAAAATTAGCCAGCTGTGTGTAAGTTGCTTCAAAAGCCTGGTTCTGCGCTAGTGTCCAGGGACTGGTGATGCTTTGAAAACCCAGAAAGAGCAGGAGAGCCCAAGTGAGTGGCACTATTCAGCAGTGCCAGCCTGGAGGCAGATCAGGACTCCAGCACATACAGTCAGGCTTCTGCTGTTCTCTCGCTTTGTACACGTTCTGATTTAGTCATGCGTAATGTTAAAGCTAGGCAGCTTCGCACGTTTAGGCGGCTTGCAAAGTTCTACATGTCCTGGGTTGTAAAGACACAGAAATTACATTGTAACATGGTTTCCATGTGTGGTTACTTACATTTTGTTACTTCGTATTGTATTAAAGCTTCCAAACAATGTCACTTAATTATTAGGTTTTTAAAGTGTGTGTAGAATCTATGTACTTTTAATTCCATTTACTTTTAGGTGGTTACTTTTTATGGCTCATCATTACTTGATGCTTCCGTGCCTGCTGGACAAGAGCTGTCAATAAAAGGTGCTTCAAGACCTGGACTTGTAACCAAGAATGGTCTAGTCATTTTTGGTAACGACGGAAAGATGGTAAGTGCTCAGTCTGACAAACATGAGCATGGGTGGAATAAATTAGCAAGAAGTGCAGGTAGTGTGGAATGTCAGGCTGTACAAATCCAGCGCAAGTGGTAGTTGATTTGTTTGGTATTTACCAGTCCGCTGCCAATTTGTAGGGAAGATATCCATGGTTTGCTTCACACTCAATACATATTCATTTTCAATATGGACTAAAATGTATTAGTATAGAGGATAATCTGAAAGACAAGTAGGAATGGCCTGTTTTATATTATATATATTATACCAACTTTCCTACAAGCCACACATTTTACTTTTTGTGACCATATTAATGCATAAAAACTCATGTCCCCTCAATTTTCAGGTACTAGTGAGGAATCTGCAGTTTGAGGATGGAAAAATGATCCCTGCTTCTAAATACTTCTCTGCTGATGAAACAACTACCCTGGAACTTACAGAAGAGGAGAAAAAGATAGCAGAAGATATTAAGGTAATTCAATAAACTTCTTTAGTCAGGTACTGCCACAGATAAAAGCATTACATCATTCTCATGATAGGAAAGGCATATCTTTTATCTAACCATGCAAGTTGGTTTTGAAGGAATATCATATGAATCTTTAGTTAGTAAAATTAATTCAGATGGGTTTAAGAATCCACTAGAGTATGCTAAAGCTTGCACGTAACCCTATCAAATTTTATTTCACATACAGGCAATACAAAGACGGTAATCACAGAGTCAATTATGGTAAATGCTTATGAATGATGAAGATGGGAGAGAGGGTAGAGTGAGGAGAAACTAAAAGATCTTTATCTCACAGCAGTGAGGTTGTCTCACAACAGTGAGTCTGCTGAAAACAGTCTTGAACTGTTCTTCACTGTAGTGTCATTCAGTTGGATGCTGTCAGAGTGGTCCTTGTGGACAAGATCCAGGGAGTCTCGGAACAGCAGCCTGAAAGAGAAAAGCATTGATTTTCCCCCTGTGCCTTTGTTGTCGTAGCTATTAGTAAGGCTGCTCCAAAAGCCTTATTCTGTCCAAATGTCCAGGGGCTGGTGCTACTTTGAGAGCCCAGAAAGAGCAGAAAAGCCCAAGTGAGAAGCATGGGGAGCTGGTAGAGGGATGCAGGAATAGGGCAGCTGAAGCAAAAGGTTGCCAAGGCCAGAGAGGCACCTTGCTGAACTCTTCTGTAATCTGGCCCTCGGTAATGAATGTCATATGCTTAAGTGGAAACCGTATCGGTCATTTATTTAGGTTTTGTGCCAGAGCAACTGAATCATAGGTGTCTTCCTTTCTGCTAACTCTGCTACAGTCAATAACTTTTGGCACAAGCCAGGCAGCTTGATGCGCTAATGTTTTAAGTTGTTGCTCCAAGATTACCTTGAACCTGCTTGCCAGCAACTGGAATGCTGCCTGGAGCTACTGACTGACTGAGGCAATAGCTAAAAGAAGTATGAACTCTTTAGTTCAAGACATGAACCTGAAACCTAATTATACTTGACTGGTATATCACTCTGCCAGTTATTTCAGCTTGCGTGTTAGCAGAGATATCCACTGAATGCATGCAGGTTAAACTAATTCTCAGCTTTGCCCAGGTGCCAGAAATTCCATCCATCCAGTCACAAAGTTCTGCAGGCTGCTCCTACCTCTGCTGACAGCATATTCCATAATGCAATGAGAAGTTATTGTTAGCAAAGACCTTAAAAATGGGCCTGTACATTTTTAGCATTGTACCATTTAGGTTCCTTGTCTGATTAGGTGAAATTATCATGGATGAAATAATCTTTTTTTGATATAGTTATGCTGAAGATTTTATTGGCTAACATGAGGCCTACATTTCCAGTTCCTCTTAAGATAGTTTTCTGTTTTAGGATCCTTTGAAATAATACATTTGTAGGCATGGATATCTTAGAAAATATTGTTTGATAAATACTTCTTGCTATTAGAGGATTGTTCATTTATTGCTTCCATAATTTTAATATATTATTAGGCTGTCTGGAAAGGAATTTTGAGCAATGTTGCTGTAATTGAAGATTCCACAGACTTCTTCAAATCTGGTGCATCCTCTATGCATGTTGTCAGGTAAAAAACTATTCAAAACAAGGAAATTTCGAAGCAGAAGTTAATGGGAACAGTATTGTCACAGTGCTTTTATCAGGGTGGATAGTATTAAAAAAAAACAAAAAAAATTCCAGTGTATTTTCCAGTACTCTTTAACTGTTGATTTTTCTACCTTTGAAAATGTGATGGGGTTCTTTTCCCAAAATTAGGAGTTATTGATCTTTCTATTCGAGTGAAGTTCCCCTTAACATCAGGAACAGTAGCCTCATGGGGAGGCATGGTGGTGCCCAAACCTGTCTGCATGCACTGATAGGTATCTCAAGGGGGCTTATTCAGAAGCTGAGCAAAGGACTCCCCAGAGGGAAAGAGGAGCCTTTCACAGAAATAGTTTAACCCATGCATACAACTGCACAGAGTTAATGGGTCACCTCAGTTAACTTATTTTTGCAAGTCAGACATCCTGGGCCATAATATAAGATTAGCATTTCTTTGTTTTTTGTTGTTTTATAATTAATGGATTATTGTCCTTATTAAATACCAGTCTCATAGAGGTCTGAACTGCCTCTGTGTATGGGTTGGTGTCATTTCATCTGCAGTTTTGTCAATCAGTATATGCTATTTATCGTTCATTTACAAAAGTTTATCAGAAAGTATTCTCAGAGAAACAGGTACACGTATATTCAAATGCATATAAACTGGTGCCCGGTTTTGACCTCTTTCCACCTTCTAATGGTTTATATATATGAATAATTATTCCATTTGTAATTTAGCTTATTCTTTCTTTAAAATCCTCAGAATGCTAGAAGAGATCAAACAGAAATACAGTGAGCTTCAGCTTCGGAATGAAGATGTGTATATGGCCACTAAGTTTGCAGACTTTATCCAAATGGCTGTTAGAAAACTCAGAGGGGAGGACAAAGAAGAGTTGGTCATTGATTATGTAAGACCTTTTATTTTCCCTTCTTTGGTTATTCTTTATTTGTTATTTTGGGGGTGGTGCTGTGGAAGTAGACACTGCATTTTCCTAGATTTCTTGATGCAATGGGAAAAACAAGTATTTGACCATGCAAACTCTCCTTTGTAACTTTTTTTTCAAGTTTCAAATATTGGCATTTTGGAGTAGAAGTGCATGTGTAATGTCATTTACAGTGTTCTAGAAACTGTGAGATCAAGAATAGAGTAGCTTGCACATGGGCAGATATTCCTACCTCCCCTGCGCTATCCTACCAGAACTCTTCAATCAGAGTGGTTCCAGGCCTTATGTCCTCAGGCTAAATGTGCCAGATTCACTCCTAAGAAAAGGGAAGATTATGTGTTTTGTCAGCTGATGAAGCAAGTCAGGATTTCTTGAATTTGGAAGTTACACATCTGTTTCAATTCCACTGGGACCAGCCTTAACCAGGGTTTAGCATTTGTTTAACCATAGAGATCTGATGATAAAAAGTACAGAAATCAGCTTAACTGTCTTGGAGCGTGGGCAGTGGTGTTAATGGAGAATGTTATTTCCATTTCATTTTGCCTTTCTGGTCATTGCTAACAGCCATATGTACATCCTAAAATTCAGCTGGATGTTGACTATACATATATACATATGTATACGTATCAAAACCCTGTTAAGCTACATTAAAACCTTAACTGTTAGAAAGGTAAGTTAACTTCTTATTTATTTTGCTCTTAGATTTCAAAAAATGTGAACAACATGACTGTGAATATGCCATACCAGTGTTTCATTAATGGTCAGTTTGTCAGTGCTGATGATGGAAAAACATACGATACCATAAATCCAACAGATGGATCAGTAAGTAATTTTTAAATTCAATCACAGAGTCACAGAATTGTAAGGGTTGGAAGGGACCTCTGGATCATCTAGTCCAACCTTCAGTTTCCGTTTATTTCAATTCCTTTGCCTACAAAAAAATCTAAAGCACCGAATATCACCAAATTCAAAACCATACATTAAACAACCTCTCAATAATTCTAAATTTGAATTTACTTCTCAATTTATATATTCTACATTTTTTGCATTTCCGTCAAGTTGTGCATTAAAAATAGCCCAATTCCACTTCAGCTAGTATGTTAATCTTCATACAGCTGTATGTTTTACCCTGTTCTCATTCCTGTTTAGCTTTGCAAACAGAAATTGCTAATGTTTAGTTGCTAAGGAGATACTTCTTTTACAATATTGTATGTATTTCCTGTCAGTCATTAACTTCAGCTTTTACTTTACTACAAATCTGTCTGAGGGCAAATGTGACTTTAAAATTTCCCATTAAATTCCCAGTTAGAAAAATGACTTTTGAACAGGAAAATACAGTTCCACTTTTTCCTCTCAAAAGCACTAAATCTTGGTTGAGCAACTCAGAATTATTAATAGAAGAAGTCAATCTGATGCCCATATATGCCTTTTATTTCTGGAGTAACTGAATTCTACTAAAATCAGTACCACAAATTTCACTGTCATCAGAAGCCAGAATGTGGCACTTTTCTGTACCTCATTATGGAATGGAATAAAAGTCATAGCAATTCTGTGTTAGGGTTTACAATGTATATTTGTATAGAACCCAGTCATCATAAAATACTGTGTATATGTCATGGTAACAGAAACTCAGCTCCTAAGAAATGTAATGTTCAGGACTCGTTTCACCACATTTGGATATTAGATCTTAATATCACATCTAAAGACTTCCAGCATTTGTAATACCATGCTGATCTTACATATAGAAAGAAAAGGTGACTTTCAGTGGGATGATGTGGCTTGCTGTGAAGAAGGATGTAAGAATCAGAGTCCCTACGTTGTCTACCAAGTTCTGCCACCGTCAGCTGTCTCAACTTCTTGCAGCACGTCTCACTCACGACAGCTGATTGGCTCAATGATATTATTTATTATTTTATTATATTAGTTACTATTGTATTAATTATTTGCTTTTACCCAGTTAAGAGTAACACTCTGCATCCAACCTTTCTGTTTGAGCTAACACATTGCTACCTGGTGACAGGTAATTGCCAGTGTATCTTCTGCTTCCTTGGCTGATGTTGACAAAGCAGTGGCAGCAGCAAAAGAGGCATTTGAAAATGGTGAATGGGGAAGAATGAATGCAAGAGAAAGAGGGCAACTCATGTACAAGTATGTAAATGACAGCTTGCATGGTTTATTTTTTTTTAGATCATATTGTTTTGTTCCTCTGAAGAATTGTTGCATATTCATTCTCCCACTGTCAGAGTCAACCTTAATTCAAACAAGGGCCCTTTTTCCATTGGCCTCCATTCAAACTAGACCTTTTGAGTGCCAGACTGGAGAAATTTATAGTGTTAAACCCCTAGCTCTGCTACTTTGTTTTAGGGAGTCATTTATAGAAGATATTAGGCATGCAGCAAGTGGAACTTTCTCCTTTGTGCTTGACATGCCATATTTATCCTTTTGCACACTAATGCTGATGCCCTGGCCATCAACTGCTGGATGCACTTAAAACAGTTATTAAAGAGCATTTTTCCACATCTCTGCAAATGTTTTAAATGAGCAGAACTGACATAGTGGAAAAATAGTTTTCAAACCCAGTTTTAAATACTCTTTATGGGATCTAAAATGCACCTAATTAACCTCTTAAAATCACATGAGAGCATTGATTATACATTTGAGTAACAAAACACAGACAGAAGCTTAAGAAAAACCTTGATGCATGTTTCATTTCTATATAAGAGACTTAAGACCTGGTTGTAAAAATCCATTCATGCAAATATACCTTTCTGCTGAGCAGAAAGAGCTCAGACTCCAGAGACACTCCTGTAGCTACTATTAACAATTTGTCACAAATACTTTGACAATCTTATACCTCACTGACGTGCTTCGCAAAGCTAACAGATGGAGAACCTGAAGACTAAAAAGAGACTAGCCCAGATTTTTAATTGTGCTAAGGCATATAAAATTCAATTTGCATTACATTAGGATCTGTAGATTAGGATTAGACATCAGTGTGGCTTTGAAGCATCTAACACTATGTCAGTTGTCCATGCTATTTTAGTTACAGGTCTTTGCCATACAAAATAGAGTTTTACACTCTGACGGGTTAGAGGCCACTTCTCTTTGATGTGCATTTGTAATGGTTTGATTGCAGGCTTGCAGACCTAATGGAAGAACATCAAGAAGAATTAGCAACTATAGAGTCTATCGATTCAGGAGCTGTCTACACTTTAGCTTTGAAGACCCATGTTGGAATGTCTGTACAAACGTTCAGATACTTTGCTGGATGGTGTGACAAAATTCAGGCAAGTGAATGTATAAAGGAAATGACTGATAGTGTTTCTCTACATGTGTTTTTTTTTCTTTTTGCTGACACGGTGTCAAAAAGCAGTGTTAGCAAAAGCAGTCAAGAAATCAAAAGTTAAAGTAAAATTAGAATTTTACCTGAAGTCTTCCAGACAACACAAAAAGTACAGTCTTCTTCCAATTTGAGAATATGGATCTGATTCCACATATCTAAGAAATTAGTTGAAATGTCATTGGGTAGGTATGCTTAGTCAGTTCTTGGTTATTCATGGAGCAGAACTGTTGTGTTACAGTAGTGCTGCTAAGTGCAAAGACTCATGCTATATATTATGACCTGGTCAAGGCTGATGTGCTTGTTTGGTACTGCAGCAAGTGGCACGAGTTCAACAACATTTTCTGAAGTACCTTTAAGATGCACGACCAAGAATATCATTCAGCTTTCTTTCCTCCACTTGCTCCTCACTTTCTGTTCTTCCATAGTTTTGTTATCCATACTTCTATGTATGTTACCCAGTTGAAAACTGGGAGTTGGTTACTGTACTCTTAGCAGGAAATTGTATAGTAGAAACATCTTCCTCTTTACATGATGCATAAATTGCACAAATACCTCTGGTTTAGAGGACTGCTCTGTGGCTTTTCAAAACAAATGGCAGTTATATTTGTAAAAATAAATGATTAAATGGTAGCAGTATTAATCTGTCTTTTTTTTTTTTTCAGGGTGCTACAATTCCAATTAACCATGCTCGGCCAAACCATAATCTAACATTCACCAAGAAAGAGCCAGTAGGGTAATTATCATCTTTTTCTTCTTAGTGACAGCCTGGGCATATGGAAAAGTCATTCAGAAGTCATTCAAAAATGTAATTTCTCCCTGTTTTTCCCTATCTTAAGTGTCTGTGCAATCATTATCCCTTGGAATTACCCACTGATGATGCTTGCATGGAAGAGCGCAGCATGCTTGGCTGCAGGCAACACATTGGTTCTCAAGCCAGCTCAGGTAAAAACTAAAAGGAATGTTCAAATGGCTTAGGCCCTCCAGTATTTGTTCACACAGAATAGTTCAGATACCTAGTGGATTTCATCCATAGCTTGGTCTGTCATATATTTTGAGGTGGAGGTATAATAATATAAATTGCTGTGATCATAACAGGTACGAATTATCTTAAATTGTGCTCTAATGGTACTCTCATTTTCAAGAATGAATTCTTTTCTGCAAGAAAATGCCACTTTTAATTCCTCAATACTGTGAGGAAAAAGACGGATGTTGTATCAAAGTTAAGAAGTACTGAGTATAAGAGTTACCACCGTGCATTTGATTATAATAGGAGACCTAACCTAAGTGTTTCTACTTAGGTCACACCTCTGACTGCCTTGAAGTTTGCAGAACTCTCAGCTAAAGCTGGATTTCCTAAGGGTGTTATAAATATACTGCCTGGTTCAGGTAAAACTTCAACAAATCATTTTTCTAGGAAGAGTAGGTTGTATTAAAGCTGGTGTACTAGCATTGTGCCTTTGAAGACCTGTTACATAAGTTAATTTATCTTCATAGGTAGTAGACTTGCATCTATGTCATACAGCAATTTCACATATTTCCAGAACAGAATTGGAAATTTCTGTATGTCACCTGGCTCTAGCTAGTGGTAAGAGCTGTCAGCCTACATCTTTTCCAAGCTCACACAAATAGCATGAAAACTCTGAAAAAAAGAGTGTATTGCAGACCAACAAGTTGCACATGCCTATAAGACTTCATTTTTTTCTCCTAATTTTGTAATCACTTGGAAGTATTTAAACGTGACTGCGAGACCTAGAGCAAGCTGGTAAGATGCTTCTTGGTCGCTATAAATCAGCTGTGGTTCAGACCACATTACTTAATGTCATCATTTTAATCTTTCCCCTGAAGAAGTAAAATGACAAAGTAACTGTTTGGAGCAGGCACTATTTATTATTCCACCTGCACTGGAATATTAGGAAGGAAATTCTTTAGAAGAGAGAGATGGGAGAACTTGGATTCATTAATATGGTTTAAGTTAACTAGTATGAGATCTTCATAGTCCTATGAATAAAGCTGTAAATATCAACAAGAATGTAATATTTTATTTGATTGACCTAGCTCTTTCTGTGTACAGTGCTGTTGCTGGAGTAGTAGAAATTGCACATGTACTGTCCAGTTAAGCTGTTTTCCTCATCCCAGGTGGCTTAGTGGGACAGCACTTATCTAAACATCCAGATGTTCGCAAACTTGGCTTCACTGGTTCTACACCGACTGGTAAAGAGATCATAAAGAGGTACTCTTAGCATAAGGTTCATGAATAAATGCTGCTTAATCCAGTTCTTAAGTATCTTATTTGCAATATCTTTCACAAAGCCATAGTAGAAAAGCGTACCTACATATGCTTGTTTACATTTATCTGTCACTGTTGAAAACTAGGAGTTTATACTGTACATTTTCACTAGATATGATTGAAAGGAAAAGGTGAAATCAGCTGTTTAAAAGGTCCTTAAGGTCCTTTTTTTTTTTTTTCCAGTGCAGCTGCTAATCTGAAGAAAGTTTCTCTTGAACTTGGCGGTAAATCACCACTGATCATATTCAATGACTGTGAACTTGACAGAGCTGTAAAAATGGTAACTAGTTTGAAGTAAAATGTATTCAAAGCCTTGGTGTTACACGCTCACAGTATTGCAGTACTCTTCTTGACTTGTCAAAAACTGCAGCAGGAAGACCTTGCATGAAGATTTATGAAATCTGTTAGAAAACAGACTCATTTTCTACAGGATGTTTCTTTGTGTCAGCATAATTGAATTGTTTGCACAGCACCAAAAAGATAGGGATTTGTACTCCAAGAAGGATGCATAAGAAAATACGATGAGGAGGAATTTTCATTAGCCAAGTTAACATATGAAAAGTAATTTCTGTCAAAATCTATTAGCCAAGAAAATAAAAGCTTCAAAAAGAAAAGCCTGAAAGCGAGCTAAAATACACAGTGTACTCCCTATTGCCACAAAATGCTTATTAATTCATCATCAATCATATAATCCAGCTTCCCAAACAGCCATAATGTGTTTAAAGTACATGAGTAAAATGTGCAAATGAGAAGTTTGGTAGATTTAAGCTTATTTCTTGCTCAGGTGATCCAATTCATCAAAATGACAGCAGATATAGTTTGCTGACTAAGAAGCAAACAAAGGTCTCCTACACTGCTTACAAGAAGTGCTAATTCCATTAATTCTCTTAACCAGCAAAAGCAGGAAGAAATTATTATAAGTTTTCCACAGTTTTTTGAGCTTTTGTTGGCAGGACAAGAGTCTGAGTGACTGCACTCATATATGGAAAGTGAAAGCTGAAACTTTGCAGTCAGCAAATGAAATAGAGAATGAACAAAAGGATGCCAATAAAAATATAAATGCGAATGTTTTTTATTTCCCTGATCAGGGTATGGGAGCAGTATATTTCAACAAAGGAGAAAACTGCATTGCTGCTGGCAGGCTGTTTGTGGAGGAGTCAATCCATGACGAATTTGTTAGAAAAGTGGTAAGATAGATAGTTAAAAATTAAAGTTTAAGCAGATGTATTACTATGGCACAAAGCTCTAGACATGTGCATTTCTTGTTATTTTTGTTACTGCTTACCGTAGGCTATGCTACTTCTTGTGAATGTCTTACAGTGTCAAAAGGAAGGCACTGAAGGCAAATATTTTCATCAATGCACAGATAAGTGACACTGAAGGAGATATTGCATCTTTGATGATACTTCATACTTCACTAGGAAATTAAGATGAAAACAATGATTGAATTTCAGTCAATGTGACTGAAGACTGCTATGAAGTTTTGAAAAAGGCATGTTGGAAGAATAGCTGGTCATAAAAATCCAGTAGCCACCCTAATGAGCTGCTGGACAATTCATATATCTAGCTTAAGGCCAGGAAATTGTTGTGGTAATTCCTGGTAAAAGCTAACATTTTACATGCTTTCATAATAGCATAAGAGAATGATTACACGCAAACAGCATAAAAAACTTTCAGAAGTAACCAGAACTTACCAAACAAGACCATATAAACAGCCTTATTTTAGAAGGGGAGGAGCATTCACCTTCTAAGAATGCATGATAGAATCATAGAATGACCTGGGTTGAAAAGGACCTCAAAGATCATCTAGTTCCAACCCCTCTGCCGTGGGCAGGGTCACCAACTACTAGACCAGGCTGCCCAGAGCCACATCCAGCCCTGCCTTGAATGTCTCCAGGGATGGGGCATCCACAGCCTCTCTGGGCAACCTGTTCCAGTGTATCACCACCCTCCGAGTGAAAAAAAATCCTTTTTTTAAGCCAAGCTTCACAGTACTAATAACAAAGCATGCTGAATCACTGGTCACTTTAACAACTATGTGTTATGTAACTTCATTTTTGTTGGGTAACCCATAGGTGGAAGAAATAAAAAAGATGAAAATCGGTGACCCACTTGATAGATCGACAGATCATGGCCCACAGAATCACAAAGCCCATCTGGAAAAGCTGCTGCAGTATTGTGAAACTGGAGTAAAAGAAGGAGCCACTCTAGTGTATGGGGGAAGACAAGTATGCAGACCAGGTAAGATACTGTTCAAAGGTGTTAGGAGTTCTTACATTTTAAATAAAAGCCAACATGGTTGTTTTAGCTGCTTTATAGAAAGCAGCAACGTCATGGAAAGAATACAAGGTAAGCCCAAGAAAACACTTAAGGACAGAGTATTTGAGTCTCATTAAGAAATGCTATTCAATGGGAATATAATATATGAAAATGAATCAAGTTTCCCATCTGTAGCAGTATCTCTTGATCGTTTACTCATATTGTTTATGAGGCATGGAGGCCTTTTTTGCAACATCCTTGAACTGTCAAGAGCTGTAAGTATAATTATATCCACTTTAATGAACAGAACACTTAAGCTGTCTGGCAAGAGTCTGCATTAGATGTTATTATCAAAAGCCTGTTTTGTTATATAAAGACTACGTATATCAAGTTGAACAGGAAGGCATAAAAGCAACATTTTGTCATGGACATCTGTCCTTTATTGGTAATGGAGAAGAAACATTTGCATCAGAATTTTAAAACATATGACTGCATCCCCAAAGAAAATGAAAGTGGAGATTTGTAGCTCTAAGAAGGCTGTGTAGCAAAATTAAATAGGAAGGAAGAGGTAATTATACAAAATATTGGAAGCTCACCTTACCCACTCACACTAACATATACTCACTCACGAAGAGGTAGATCTTCAAGATCGCTTATGTCTTACACTGTGACAGTTCTTCATTAGCAACAACGTGAACTAGTTTTTAGATGGGTCTTTTACACCACTTAGAAATGAACAGTTGTTATGAGGTGGGCTTTTGTCTCAGATAAGCCTCAATAAACCTTAGGCAAAGTTGCTTCCCATTGCACATCCTTTCTTGTTCGGAAGATACAGATATTTATGGCTATCTTCTTGTCGGGTAACAAGAAAAGCAGTGGTCTCTGTGACATGCTGTCTTCCTGCTGCCAGAGTGTAGGGTCTGCCCCTGAGGACTGACCTGGGCTTGTGGCATGCAGGCCTTCTGCTCTGGACATGACCTGCATGTTACTGCTCTCATCAAGAAAGGCCATTCTTTTAACCTTCTTTCTGCTGTTACACATGTGCATCACCATTCACAATTAATTCATATTAATCTTGGTATTTTCTGTTTCAAGCCTCAAGGTGTCTATGGCCTCAAGTACAGATGGCCTGGACAATACAAACCACAAAGCATTTTCTCTTTGCTCAAATGCTGCTTTATCCTCTGTTTAGGTTTCTTCATGGAACCCACTGTATTCACAGATGTTGAAGACCATATGTATATTGCCCGGGAAGAATCGTTTGGTCCCGTGATGGTGATTTCCAAATTTAAAAATGGGTATGTTCTCCTCATTTGCACCCTGTGTGTTGAAATATATAAGATGGTTCTTTTAATCTTCTAATCTTCTAATCTGACTGAAACTGTAGGTTCTCTTCCTGCTAAATTCAGAGCTGTTGTAGCATGGAGTGTCCTTCTCCATGTCAGTATAGAGTAAATGCTGTTACAAGTGTGCAAGGGGGTAGAGGGGAGCCCCAAGTGCCATTTCTTAAAAAAGACTCAATTTTCAATGAAAGATTTTTGCTTAAGTTGATATGAATGCAACAGCTTGGTCATATTGCAAAAGGTGTATTTTTTCCAGTGGACAAAAAGAACCTCATAGTGTAGTGCATTGTCTAAGGCTGCCACACTACTTCTGTAAGTGAAAATCCCTCTGTATATTTTGTGGACTGCCAGTTTTAATAGCTTTCATTTTAAATCATAGGAATTATTTTACAAACAGATAATATAACAACCTTACGTAGAAATTTCATACAACTGTTTCCACTGGGTTTCTTTTTTTCTGCAGCGTGAAAGTACAGTTAGGAACTGGCCACACATATCCCTTTACATCTACAAATTATGTATGGAGATACAGGATTATAATGAGTTTTTGAAGTTTTAAGATATGTTTTTTTTTAAGTGATTTGAGATTGGATAGAAGTAGCAATTTGAACATTGCTTGCAAAGATGTGTCACAACGGAGAGCTGAGATTTAGCATTTAATCTCCATTAACTGACAGACTTTAGCGAACTGATTCATGACGTGCTGCCAAGATCTGCTTTACAAGTTGTTTTGTATTCTTCTGATCCCCAAGTTGTACAGCATAGTTGAGTGAAGTTGGTGTGCATAATGCAACTTTCTTTTGACATTTCTTAGTGTAGACCTTGAACACTGAAATGTAAACAGAGGCTTTACAAGCTTGAAGCAAGTATATGAATTTCCATAAATGAGAGAGATTGACAGAGAGGGTAGTCCTTAATAAACCGTGTCTTTATAACAGCTAACTGGAGAAGAGAAAGAGCATGGGAAAAGATGTTTCGATCAAATTGAAGGTCAAAGCTTGCTAGCACTTGCTTATTTTACCTCCTAGCAATTAAATCAATTTTTTCTCCTATAGGGATATCGATGGAGTGCTACGACGGGCAAACACCACAGAATATGGCTTAGCTTCAGGAGTTTTCACAAAGGACATAAGCAAAGCTCTCTATGTCAGTGAGAAGCTGGATGCTGGAACAGTTTTTATTAATACATACAACAAAACTGATGTGGCAGCACCATTTGGTGGATTTAAACAGTCTGGCTTTGGAAAAGATTTAGGTAAGTTTTCTCTCCTTTCTCATTCAACAGTCCAAATCAATGAAAAAAATAACGTTACCTGAAAACTACAGATGCATTTCCTGCATCTCCCACATTCTTCCAGCTACAGTGATCTAATTCCTCTCCTATCCTTACAATTCCCACCTTAGTACCTCCAGTATTATTCATTTCATTACAAGACTGGACAGATCAAGCCCCACGGCAAAGAAAAAAATATATATGTATTTTTTCACAGTAACACAACAGATTTTTGCCTTTGGAATCCCTAGCAAATATCAGTCTTTTTTTTTTTAATCAAAATAATTAATAGTAACAGGAAAAGAAAAAGACAAATAATAAAAAAAATTAGTTTTTTTACCTGAAAACTTAACATAGGCAAACTAAGCTTCTTAAATTCATCTCTGAGCTCCCCCAGTTGCCACCTAGAGATTGCTGCTGCTTCAGTACTCCCCCCAAGTGGCAGCTTATTAGAATTCCAGCTGCATTTTCTTTCCACCCTTGTTGGGTTTGGCCTCTTCTTGTTAAACCAGTTCTGTAAATCTTAAGGGGAGGTTAAATCCATTGGTCTCTCATCATGTCTCAGGGACTCAAATGTTGGCTAAAACATTTTGTGTGTTTTTTTTTTTTTAAATGAGTTACCTTGTCTGACAGCTTTTTCTCTTCTAGCTGCTATTTTAACTGGTTAATATTGTCTTGTACAGGTGAAGAAGCTCTTCATGAATATCTTAGAACGAAGGCTGTCACTGTGGAATATTAACTGCCTCACTTGGAAAGTAAACTTCTGGTAGTTTTAATCTTAAAGGCTCCATGAAGCACTTAATGCTATGCCTGGGATATGCCATCTGCAGTGCTCCAACTAGAAAACAAATGCATTCATTCCATAGATAATTTCTATAATTCAGGTCCAACTGAAAGACAAAAGCATTTGGGAATTAGCCTGACGTTATATAAATGATCCAGCAACAGTAGCAGTGGTTAGCACAAGCCAAAAAACAAACAAACAAACAAGTAGTTTGGCTTATTTTTTTAAAATCCAACTGAAGAGAACGTTCTCTCATGCCTACTTCTTATTTGCCTGACCGTATTTACACGATAATTTTAAACTTAGTTGTTAAGTTTATTTTAAAGTTGAACTAAAGTATGCATATTATGTCATTTTTGCTATAACCTGGTTCAAGTTTTACAGTAGCAACATTCTGCTCTGGTGATTCATCAGCAGTACAGAAAACCTTCGTGCCATAAGAAGTAAATCAATGCAAGAAAGTGCACTTACTATGATCTCTGTATAGTACATACAGAGTTCAACATCTGTGTTAAACTATGCATACCAAGCTAAAGTTACTGAAAATATTTTCTATCTTTTTGTTGAAATGGAATGCGTGATCAGCCTGCAATCTGAAAGGTGGTGACATTAACAGATTAAAATCACTTTGTCTGTGCAGATGGACTGTTATTACTGTTTGGCATGACTATTACTTTGTATTTCATATATTTTTCTTTTTTAAATCTACGGGAAAATCTCTTGTAAAATGACTGAGTTAAGACTTTGGCTTTCAAACTTCCTTCAGTTTGAAGTTTTCCATACAGATCAAGACCTTATCCACCAAACTGACCATACTGAAGGCTGCTTGCTCTTCCTAGGCTGCACCTGTACCTAAAGCTTAATCCGATCTCTCAGCTGCCATTAAAAACAGTGGTCCCACTTCTTGATTCCCATCCTTCCTCTTCCTTAAAATATTCTGTGACTTAATCAGCTGATCCCAGTAAATTGTACCCCCTTCCACTTTTAAGAAGCTATACTGTAAAAAAAAAAAAAAGAGAATCCTTGTAATTTCTTATCACAAACACTACTGAAACAGGTCTTAAAAAGAAAACTTTAGAATTAAGTATGGGATTTGAAACAAGCTGTGTAAATAACTGCAGGTTTCAATTCATTATTTAATATTTGAGCAAATACAGTGCAGAAAATATTCATGATGTAGCGAATAGAAAGTAGTACTTTAAGAAACAACCTGTGATACACAGGAGCAGCATAGATACTTTTGAAATGCAAAACAAAGTAAATACAGCAGCCCAAATCATTGTATTTGATCAATCTGAGGTAAGTACGAATGAGATACACTTCCAATGATTATGGTTTCACAATTGTTTCACGCTAGCCTAAGGAGAGGCCAACTGAAAATTAGCTTTTTGATTCTTCTGGCAGTGACAGTTAACAAAATGGAAAGAGCAGAAATGTGGTAGAGAAAGCAGCAGATGAGAAGCCTGGCTTCGTGCAACTGTAACACCACAGAGAGGGACCTGACCCAAGTACCAAGGGTATTTACACAAACATTGCAGATAGGAGCTAGCTAAGGGAACAGCAGCAACCTACCTGCAACTCAGTGCAAGCCAAGAAGCATAAATAATCCTTTCTTGAACTCTTTCAAGTCATGGCTTATTAAAATGCTGTCCTTACCCATGCTACCTCATCCTCAAACAGCCTCAGCTGCTGCTTTGGTATTCAACAGTCACTATCATGAGTGCAACACAGACACAACTTCTAACGTACTTTAAGGTAACATTTAATATTGAAAACATTATACATTAACACTTTACAGGACATAATAAAAAACCAAGTTTTTCCTTGTCACTTCTTTCCTGCCCTTGAAGCAAAACTTTATTCTAAGCACACTGCAGAAATCGTTCTTCAACCAAGCAACAGAAAAAGAATTTTCTTAACTGGCTCTGCAGTACGCCTTTCTACTCAAACGTCCCAACTTGTAGCTGCTTTCTTAGTCTAACCTCACAAGGAAGCTTGGAATTTCCATGCTGTTTGATGAATTAGACATTACTTAATTCTTCAGAGATGTGGCTTGCTTCAGAGCCATGAGTGGATCCTGAATTCTCCACCATGTAAATGATAGCATTTCATGGGATCCTGAGAAATCTCATGTGAGGAAAACAAGGCCATTTAAAGGCTAAGTCTTCAAAGTAAGAAAAAGTATCTTTTTTTTTTTTTCTTAAGTATAATAAAAATGGATTCACTCATTCACTTTACTGTCCAAAATTTCTATTTTGCCCTTTCCTCCCTTTTGTTTAGGAAATTTCATGTTGTCTATTGTCACTTCATCAGTTGTACAGTCATCTTCAGATTCTGAGTCATCTTCTGAAGTTAGATTCTCTTCATCTGTATCAGAATCACTCAGTTCAACTACAGCCACATTCTGGAAGAGAAGATCTTAGTTAACACATGATATGTTTCTGTACTGTTTCCATCATTTGAGTAAAAGATAAAGCAAACAAATCAATCAGCTATACTACCGTACAAAAATCACAGTTAGACTTCTGGGTTCTAATGTGACTATGGCAAATATCATAAACAGATTCCTAAATATTTAAATTGTAATTATATCGCCCAAAGCAAATACAAGGGCATTTTTATATCCTTATAAGAGAGAGAAATGAAATAGCTGAACTCGGATTGTCTAAATCAGAAATCTAAAGTAATGAGCAGGAGGCATCCAGTAAAGAACTCAAACCACTTAGAGTATAAAGAGGTCATGCTATATGTATATATATAAATGTATACATTTATGAATGTAATTCATATCATCTGGTATTATTGATGTCGCTACAACTACTGCAAAGTACTCTAAATCACCAGGATATTTTCTGAATCAAAAGTGATCATATATTTTCATAAGCAGAGCTATAATTTTTGAGGGCTGTTTTTCTCTCTGAAAACATCTATCTTAAACAGATGAGCCTCACTTCAAAAACTTCCTGCATGCTGCAAGGCAAAATACAGGAATGCATATTTATACAAAATATGTATAATATATACAAAATACGCCTATTTATACGTATAATATCAAATATACAAAATACAGGAATACACATATATTATGTAAATAAATGTATTCCATGATCTGCAAATAACATTATGCTATTATGGCTCATTTGTTATAAAGCCAAGGCTTGACAGACACTATCTCATGAAAAATTTTTTGAAAATCTAACCCATTCCACATCAGCATGTAATAACAAACAGTTTTTAGGATCCATTTTGTTTTCTGATAACTTATTGCATGTAGGCTGAGTACAGTCTACAAGAACTCTGAATCTAACCAGCAGCCAGGCAGTTGCTCTGACAGCTCGCAGACCAAACTATCTGGCTGCCCCATTTCTGCCTTATTTCTTGTGGGTCTGCAGACCAGAATGCACTTGTCTGGAACACACATATATCACATCACTTTCATACTGAAATTTTCTTACATGAGCACACAGTCAGAACATTTCAGCTAAAAACAGACTGAAAATATTGATGTGAATATAAATATTAGCTGTAAAAGATCATAACGCTAACAACATTTCTCAACCCAAAGCCTATTATTACATTAAAGCCTTCTGTTACGCCTTGCCAGGAACAATGTCCAGTTTTGAAATCAAATCACCTATATTTAAAATACAATTTGCAACTTGCTTTCAGCTCAGAGTTTACAATTCAGAAGATAAAATATCTTATTCTGACCTTAATCTACTTCATCCCTAGCCATTATATTCTGCAAATATGAAAACCAAGTAGTAAATTTCAATCCCAAAAGGTTTTACTATTTACGTTACGAATTTGCAGATCACAGAATAAAATGGTAAAGATTCCACCTTATTTATCAAACTAGCTCAGTATAAGATAAGAGGATTATTTTAATCATACCTAAATGTATTTTATAGAACCAAAAATATATTACTTACCATCTCTATAACTTTTTCTGTGGCACTGTCAAGATTTTCAATGTCAAACTGATGAGCTGGCGCTGTTACCATTTTTCTTTTTAGCTCATCATTTGCATGCGCCATCTGTGGTAAAAAGCTCTGTACTCTGTCCAAAACTGAAACAGAAATAATTACCACTTGTATATACATATATATATACACAGACACGTTTACTTATACTTTTATACCTCAGAAATCTGAGTGTCTAAACACATTCAATTTCAACTGTAATTTCCAATTGTCAACCACAGTAGCAAACATTTTACACTGAGAAATTACATCTGAGAGATACAAGAAGCTCAACAAAAAGCAGCAACTCCGGATGTGCTGGAAACAAAAGAAGTCTAAGACTAAAGAGCTGTGGCCTATTTTCATGAAGAGAAAAATTCCTAAAGATAAAGAATATCAGCTTTTCATTACACATAGAACTACACTGAAGAGAATGTTAGATATCTATGTGTAGATTTGTCTAAGAAAAAAAGCATGCCTTGATTAAAAAAAATCAGCTTATTGCATTCTAATTCATTTATTATGAATGAATGGTTATAGGGTCTGGCTTAATAACATTTGACAGGATATTAATTAAAAATAAAGTTGTGAAAGTTATCTATGCAACCTGCATCAATTTGAAAGTAGGTGACTAAATGAAGCCCAAAGGTGCAACTTGGCTAATGCACTATATGCAGACAGTGGGGGCATTCTGTGAGGATAACTAAGTGTCTAAAACTTTACAGTGCCATGCCTAGCACTGTAAAATCTAGTTTTGCAGAAACAGCAGTGACATAATTAACCTTTAGGAGGTGCAATTGCAACGAAGAACCCAATACAAATAGAAATGGAATGAGTTTTCTCCTTTACCAAAGCAAGGAAATACTTGATGTTTCACAGGAGCAAAAGTGTGTTAAAACTGTTGCAGTGTTAAATGTTCAATTACATTAAATAAACTACTTAGTTGTTGCCACTGTTCTAGTAACAATGTTATACTTACCATTACTCCTTGGCACCCTAACCGTCTGTAAAGTCGTAGCCTTCTTGCTGCTAGGCTTTGAACTGATCAGTAACGTTTCTTCCAGCCCTAGAAATAAACAGGTATTTATATGTTTACCTATACCAACCACAAACTCCCCTGTTTGTTCCACAAATTAACTGTGAGGCTTTCCTCTTGCCGCTCCTTCTCTACCTTTCTACGCCAAACTTAAACAGATGAGGATTTATTTAACCAGAACTGCCTTCAGAAATTCCAGTCTTTTCTGGCAAATGCTGTTATTTTGTGTCTGTTTGAGATGGGATGTGTCAGTTCTCTCATACATAGCATCCAGAGATTGCCACCGCATCATTTACTTTTCTGAAGGAAGCTGGCTAAGTGGGGGTAAAATGCAAAAAAAAGGTTTTATGATTTGTGAAATAAAATCACATCATTTGTAGACTCAAAAGGAACAACTGTGCCAGAACTCGAAGATGAAAAATGGCTCACAGATTAAGCATCGTTGGTGGATTTGACCATTCATTTCAATGAGTTAAACACGTGTCTTCCAGGTGAAAAGCAACTCACCTGCACTATAGTTCAAACCATATCAGTGTTATGAAATGACACTCAAATTACGGTAAATGATTTTATGCATTTCGATACGTTGGCTAAACACAATCTTGTGAACGGTGAAAAATATGCAGCCTCGCTTTCCATTTGGATAAAGGAATTTGAGAATAGGTTTTAAGACCGACTCCAAAGAATCAGGTTTTTTTTTGTATATTTGCGACTCCACTGTCAGCTGACATAATCACTTGCAAATTTTCAAATGGAACGTACAGAGCTGCAATCCAAAATTTGACCACGGCAAGCACCTTCCTACCAGAGGAAAACATCCTTTGCATCACAGTCACACCTTATTCGTGTCACTGCTTTTTGGCAGCACATACGTTTGCAAGCAACTGTTTTTAAGGATGAAGCACATGAACTACAATATGTATTTTATATGTGATCCCAAAACGATTCCTCTTCACTCAGCGCGGCCCAGGCAAGCCAAAAGGTTGGACACGCACGGCCTACGTGGAGCGCTGGATTGATCCAAGTGACATAGGGAAAAGCCGCATGAACCGGAGTGCCGGTGGCCAGGCAGCCCCCCGGGCTTCGCCACAGGCCGACTCCCCGCTTGCGGCCGAGGCCGGCGGCGGCCTTCCTGCTGCTCTCGCTCCCGGGGGAGCCCCGCATACCGATCCCGCAGCCTCTCGGCCTCGCTCACCTCCGCGACGCCCCGCGGCCAGCAGCTCCCGAGAGGCGGCCGGCCCAGCCGTCTGCCCGACCCCCGCCATGCGCCCAGCCGGCCGGAAGAGGGGGGCGATGCCCGCTC
>JANHGO010000039.1:8076048-8105031 GCA_024606505.1 Aquila spilogaster
GGTCTAGTGGAAGGTGTCCCTGCCCATGGCAGCGGGGTTGGAACTAGATGATCTTTAAGGTCCCTTCCAACCCAAACATTCTATGTTTCTATGATTCTCCAGTTGTCTTTGGAGTTTGCCCCTTGTTCTGCACGAATGTGTGCTTTACCCTTTTTGATAATGTACTTTTCAGTGCTTACAATTAATAATGAATTTTCATGGGTATAAGCCACATCTCAGATGATCCTGTTACAACATGGACTGCCAAGGGAATACTTACAAGAGATGTGTCTTACTGCAAGTTGCGTTGGTGTTTGCATGCAGACAAATGGTTACAAGCAAGCAGGAAAGATATATCCCTCCATTTCTGGCTGCTCCCTTAAACACACTTCCGTTTGATTTTCCATCATTCTGAGGCACATACAGCTCCAAACGAGAATTGGAAAATCTAAGTGGCTGAAGTTCGCTTCAGATTCAGAGGCAGATCCTGAGCTGATGTAAATCAGCATAGACCTATTGTAGAGCAGTGCCATGTTCATGCACAGCAGCTGAGAATCTGGCTGGATGCAAATTCCCTTAATAACTTTTCCTTAAACAATTGCATATCCATCATTTTCCACTCTGAGTTTAGCTCTTTTTCAGCTGTGCAACAGCTGTACTTCCCTTGCTGACCTACAGGTTAAGTTGTGAGGCTTAGCTAATTACAGTAAGCAACCATGAATTATTAAGATAATATGCTGTCTAGATGCTTCCATCTTTCAACTTATGTCATAACTAGTGCACACCTTTTGCTCTGTGTGTCTTTCCACTAATACTTTAAAAATAATTATCACAATGAACTGTGTGATAGACACCCTGGATTCAGTTGCAGCATTTCTTATGTCGCTTTGTGGAAATCACACATCAAGAGTATCAAAACTGTGGGTTCCTGACTATGAAATGAGCAATGAATTAAAGACGGTTAGGATTTTCTTTTCTATCTACCTAAAGTAAGTGAATGTGTAACAGATGGGTTGATATCCCTGACTACTTTCATACTGTCTGTATTTACTGTAAGGCTTTTTTTATGTCCAGGACTTTAATTCAAGGAGATAAGAAAGCAGGATTTACTATTTTTTGGGCTGATGATGGTTTGGACACTGGACCAATCCTTCTGCAGCGAGAATGTGACGTTGGCCAAAATGATACTGTGGATGACCTGTATAACCGGTTTCTCTTCCCAGAAGGAATAAAGGCTATGGTATGTTTACCTGTACTAAATATCAACATTTTAAGCGGAAAAGAAAAGCATCTGCTGGAGTTTGAAAGCAAAGGAAATATAGACAAGATGCATGCATTCGGAAAGACAGAGGTTGTGGTGCTCAGTTGAATCCTAGACTCCAGTGGAGCCGTGCTGCTTCACGACAGCTGAGGAGGTGGCCTCAGAATATTTGTTGCTGGCAGCAGGCAAAACATATCCTGTTTCCACAGAAGGCAAGAAGTCGAATTTGTCTGGAGTGTGGCTCTTTCCACAGATTTCTTGAATGTTTTTACATGGTGAAATTTTTTAAAGGCTCAGGGAGAACAGAAAGTTAGGGTAAGGTTGAAAAAAAAAGGCGGGGGGGGGTGTTTAAGTTCAGAGCCCTGGTGGATTGGCTTTGGATTTTGTACGCTTGTCCTTTTTTGTATTGTTTTAAAATGAAGAAATGAAAATGCATAAAAAATACTCAGCATGGATCGTTAGAGAAATTTTTTCTCTCTCCATTTAAATGCAGAGAAATAACTTTTTGCAGAAAGAAAAAGGAAAGAATTGAATGCAATCATACAGAGCCACATTCTAGTCTGCAGAATTTAGGCAGCTGCTATATGTTTGGTGACTAGGTACTCCCATCAAATTTCTGAGGCTATTTCTTTTGTCAAAGAAGTTTAAGCGTATACATATGTTAATCAGTGCATCACTGGTCCCCTAGATTTTGGAAATCCTAGGTTTTAAAAATAAACCGGTTCCCCTTGTGGCAGAAAGTCTTTTGCTGTCATTCACAAGTATGACTGAGGAAAAAAGGCAAACCAAGCTAACACTAAATCTGTTACTTTTTCACTTAGGTGGAAGCTGTACATCTAATTGCTGATGGTAAGGCCCCTCGTATACCTCAGCCTAAAGAAGGGGCAACATATGAAGGGATCCAGAAAAAGGAAAATGCAGAGGTAGTGTTAAATAGAACTGTGCTTTGTGCATATCACCAGAAAAGTTGTTATCAACTCAGATCACAGTAGTAGTGATATGAAGTTAAGATTAATTTCAACTTAGTTGTTTCCCCACCTCTTATTCCTGGGATAACTCCAAGAATGCATGTAATGGAGCCCCAGGTTAAGTTCCTATTTCCTTTCAGCAGTTACATATATTTAGAAACTTGGTGTTCTACTTGGGATCATCTACACACGGCTAGATGGCAGCTGCACCTTCAATGGATTCTTAATATGTTACCATACTTTTAAATACAGTACTGAATGAAGATAGCTCTCTTTGTTTACCAACAGTCCATACTAAATTCTCTACCAGAAATAGATTTGATGTTAGCAAAAGCAAGTGTTGGCACCTTTCCTGTTGGCACCAGGAAAAAAAAATATAGGTCATGTAAACAAACAACAGATAAAAAAATATTTAAGCACCCATATAAGAATTATATAAGCACCCCCACTGCATTAGCTGGATCTTCTTTGTGGTTGGGAAGGCCACCATAAAATGATAGTGAATGCTGCCTTTAATACCTTCTTTTCCTTTTCTAGACCAGTGCAAAAGTTTTTTAAAAAAATAAAAAGTAAAAATTATTCCAACAATTTCAATCTCTTGTCCATGGTGACTATAGTCCTTTCCCCCTGAAATATTGTAGGTGATGCTTTTTATCATATTTCAATTCCTGCCTTACCTTAGAAACAAATAGCTTTGCATAAGGATATTTTTATTCATTCATAAGGAGCTTCCTTGGGGTGAACTAGCTTAATCTTCCTGCTGTAAAACTCTTCTCATTGGCTTATAACTTGCTTCTAAATATTCCTTGTGCTTAAACTAAGAAGGATGCTGGGTACCTGAGATTTGTTATTTAATAGCTATTCTGATTCTTTAATTAATTTTGTACATATACTCACAATATTGCAAAGATAAAGGAATACATTTTCACTGGTTTTACATATTCAATATACATGACATTTTTAAAACATTATTTCCTTTTTCCTCAAAGTCTTGCAGGAACTGCAAGTTGTAGTGGGGACTCCATTCATGAAACAATTTATAAAGGGTTAGTAAATGATTAGAAAGTATTTTAATAAAAGTTTGTGGTTTTATTAAAGAAAGTAGGATCCGAGCAATAAATAGATCATTTTCAGCAGAAGGTGATATCCCAGATGTACACTTATTCCCATTTATACTATGCTTATTAAATTTATTAATCATAATATTAATTATTTATGAATGAATACCTAGTAGCAAGAGTTACATTTTCATTAAATTAGTGTGAGAAGGAGAATCTATGATATAGACTGCACAGAACACAAGAGCGCTAAGAGCATCCAATTTGATAGGTCTTTGATGATTAGCCATCTGGAGATCACTGATTTTCCTTTATTAGACCAGACCCTTTCTGTGTTCTTAAATAAATGAACAGTTGAAAGAGAAGGAGGGAGAATTTGTAATTCTTATATAGGAAAACATTACTAACCTGATTTATGCCTAAACAGAGAAGAATTACCTGGCATGTCTTGATTTCCTAGATCTCCTGGGACCAACCTGCAGCAGCTTTGCACAATTGGATTCGAGGGCATGACAAAGTGCCTGGAGCATGGGCAACAATAGATGGCCAGGTATGCTCTGAAAATCAGGAGAATATTCTTCTTTTCTATGACCTCTTTTTGATGTTTTTTATTATAAAACTAAAGGTGTCTGCACACAGGTGAATACAAATGAGAGTTACATTGCAGTAGCTCTCATTTTATGACTGTATGTTTTATATATATCTCAAACAGGCACCTAAACAAATGTACAGAACACAGTAGTTAAGATTAAAAAAAAAAAAAATTGAGCATGGTACAAAGCAATAAGTAAGAAGGGTAGAACCAAACTGTGCCAGTCATTTTGTGAAGTAGGCATACATTACAGTATAATGCAACCCATGCTGTACAGTGGGCAACATCACAGTATTAACAGCAAAGTGAAACACTGTGAGCTACTGAATAACAAAGAAGGTTTTATTTAAAGAGATTTGGGCCTAGATCATTTGTAGAAATAAATCTATCTCATTTTATCCAAAACCAACTACTTCCTTTTGGTGTATTAGAAGTACTATACATTTGATCCACATTGTACTTACATAAAATATTTTAAAAATTGCATTATCTTTCCTGCCTGTGATGTCCAGATTTTGTTACTTAACTATTAGCCATCTGCTGGTAAGTTGCTCCAAAAGCCCTGCCCTAATGTCCAGGAGCTGTTGCTGATTTGAGAGCCCAGAAAGAACAGAAATGCCCCAGAGAGGCAGTGTTCAGCATTGGCAGCCTGGGAGCAGAGCCGGACTCCACTGATCACAGTCAGGCTTCTGCCAGTCTCTTCCTCTGGGCATGCACTGACAAAAGCTCCTTCCCTTTCTGCACTGGTTCCAGCATGCACATTGTTACAGCTAAGCAGCTCTGCAGGTTTAGGCAGCTTGCAAAGTTTTACATGTCCTGGGTTGTAAAGATACAGAAATAATGTTGTAACATGTTTTCCATGTGTAAGTACTTATATTTAAGCTTCAAAACAGTATAATTTCATTATTAGAATTTTAGAGCATGTTTGGAATCTGTGCACTTTTAATTCCATTTATTTTTAGGTGGTTACTTTTTACGGGTCATCGTTACTTGATGCTTCAGTGCCTGCTGGACAAGAGCTGGCAATAAAAGGTGCTTCAAGACCTGGACTTGTAACCAAGAATGGTCTAGTCGTTTTTGGTAATGATGGGAAGATGGTAAGTGCTCACCCTGGCAAACATAAGCATGGATGAAATAACTTTAGCAAGAAGTGCAAGTAGTGTGGAATTGTCAGGCTATACAAATCCAGCTGTTAATGACAGACAGCTAATTTGTTTGGAGTTTATCAATCCTCTGCCATCCTATAGAGGAGACATTAATGTTTTGCTTCTCACTCAATCCATATTCATTTCCAATATGGATTAAAATGTACTAATACTAGGAGAGAATCTGAAAGACAGGTAGGAGTGGCCTGTGTTAAATTACCTGCATCATAGCAGCTTTCCTGCAAGCCATTTATTTTACTATTTCAATAACCATATTAATGCCTGAGAACTCTTCACGCAAGGATGTGTTACCTCCCAGATAATTTAAAATCATATCCTCTCATTTTTCAGGTACTAGTGAGAAATCTGCAGTTTGAGGATGGCAAAATGATCCCTGCATCTAAATACTTCTCTGCTGATGAGAAAACTGCCCTGGAACTTACAGAAGAGGAGAAAAAGATGGCAGAAGATATTAGGGTAATTCAATAAACTGCTTTAGTAGGATATTACTTCAGACAAAAACATTACATACTTCTCATTATAGGCAAGGCATTACTTTTATTTAGCCATGCAAATTACTTTTTGATAAAATGTACTCAAAGAGTATGGGGTTGAATCTTTAGTTATTGGCATTAATTCAGATGGAATTGGAAATTCATTAGAGTACTTAGACATAACTTTAGAAAGTTTTCTTTCAGATACGAGTGATACAAAGACGATTGCAGGGTCAGTTATGGTAAATATCTATGAATGATGAGGGTGGGAGTGAGGAAAAACAAATGGACCTTTGCCTCACAACAGTGAGGTTTACAACACTGACAGACTCGGACAGTTCTGAAATCCTTTCTTCACTGTGGTGTTACTCACTAGGATGTGCTCAGAGTGGTCCTGTTGGACAAGTTCCAGGGAGACTTAGAACAGCAGTCTGAAAGAGAAAAGCAGCAGTTTTCTCGCTGTACCTGTGCGTGCTGTCTCTCTTCTGCCACAGCCACGCACAAGGGGCTGGCTGGCAGAGGGATGCAGCAATGGGGCTGCTGGAGCAGAAAGCTCTCACAGCCAGAGGGGCACTTCGCTGCCTCTCATGTAATCCATCCCTTTGTAGTGAGTGTCAAGGGCTTAGCTGAAAGCCACATTTGTCATGAAAGTTTTGTGCCAGAGCAAGTGAATCACAGGTGTCTTCCCTTCTGCTGGCTCTGCTACAGGGTCAGTAACTTCTGACACAGGTCAGGCAGCTTGATGCACTAGTATTTTAAACAGCTGCTTCAAGATTACCTTGAACCTGCTTGCCAGCAGCATAAAACCTACCTGGAGCTATTGATTGAGGCACTAGCAAAAAGAAATATAAACGCTACTTCATGACACTACCTGCTTACTCTGAAACCTAATAATTAATTGAAATATTATGTTACCAGTTATTTCACTATTCACATTAGCAGAAATCTTCACCTCATGCATGCAGCTTAAACTACTTCTCAGCTCTGCCTAGGTGCCAGAAATGCCATCAATCCAGTCACAAAGTGCTCCAGGCTGTCCTTGCTTCTGCTGACAACATATTCCATAATGCAATGGGAAGTTATTATTTGGAGGCTAAAGATCTTTAAAAAACGGGCCTGAAAATTATTAGCATTATAGCATTCAGGTTTCATGCCTGATTAAGTGAAATTATCATGGACAAAATAATACTTTTTGATAAACTAATTATGCTGAAGAATTTATTGGCTAATATCAGGTCTCCAGACGGTTCAAGACCCTCTTAAAATAATTTTCTGTTTTAGAATCCTTTGAAATAATACACGTTCTAGGCACAGATACTATAGAAAATATGGTTTGATAAATACTTCTTACGATTAAAGGATTATTCATTATTGCCTCTGTTATTTTCATGTATTATTAGGCTATTTGGAAGGGAATTTTGAGCAATGTTGCTGTAATTGAGGATTCCACAGACTTCTTCAAATCTGGAGCATCCTCTATGCATGTTGTCAGGTAAGAAATATTCAAAATAACAATATTTTGAAGCCAAAGTTAACGGAAACAAAGTTGTCATGGTGCTTTTAAGTCAGGGTTGATCAAGTAATGTTAAAAAAAAAAATCCCCCTATGTTTTCCAATACTCTAACTATTCCCTTTCCTACCTTTGAAAATGTGATATGGTTCTGCTCCCCAAATTAGGAGATATTGACGTAATCCTGCTCATTCTATTGAAGGAAAATTCCCCTTAACTTCAGGAACATCAGCCACATGGGGGAGCATGGTGATGCTCAGACTTGTCTGCATGCGGTGACAGGTATCTCAAGACCAGGGGGCTGACTGGGAAGCTCAGCAAAGAACTCCCCAGAGGGAAAGAGGAACCTTTCACAGAAAGAATTGAGCCTATGCTTACAAGTGCACTGAGTTCATGCTGTGTTGGGTCACCTTATTTACCTTCTTTTTGCAACTCATATAGCCCAGGTTATAATATAAGACCAGCATTTCGTTTGTTTTTTTTAACAAACTGATTATTGTCCCTGTTACTTACCAGTCTCATAGAGCTCTGAATGTCCTCCATGTATTGGTTAGAGTAGTCCCATATACTGTTTTATTAATCAATACATGCTATTTGTCATTTATTTCCAAAAGTTTACCTAAAAGTATTCCAGAACTGACATTTTCTTTTCCATAACACCCCCAATTAAACCAACAGATTTCAGTAAAATTCACAACTTCTGTGCCACTATTGTCAGAGAAACACACACACATATTCACACGCATACAAACTGGTGCCCAGTTTTGACCCCTTTCGACCTTCTAATGATTCGGTTATCTGAATAGTTCTTTCATTTGTAATTAAACTTATTCTTTCTTCAAAATCTTTAGAATGCTAGAAGAGATCAAACAGAAATATAGTGGACTTCAGCTACAGAATGAAGATGTGTATATGGCCACTAAGTTTGCAGACTTTATTCAAATGGCTGTCAGAAAATTCAGAGGAGAAGACAAAGAAGAAGAGTTAGTAATTGATTATGTAAGACCTTTTATTTTGCTTTTATTGCTTATTCTTTCTTGTTTTTGGGGAGGAGGGTAAATAATGCATTCTATTAGACTGCTTGATGCAGTAGGAAAAGCAAACAAATATTTGGTCATACAAACTCTTCTTTGTGACTTTTTTTTTCAGCTTTTATATATGTGCATTTTGGAATGGAAGTATATATGTAATGTCACTTACAGTGTACCAGAAACCAGAGGATCAAGAACATGCAGTAGAGTAGATCACACGTGGGCAGATATTCCTACCTCCCTTGCACCCTCCTGCCAGTATGCTTCAATGAGAACAGTTTTGGAGCTTCTGCTTTCCTGAGGCAAACAATGCTAGATTTTTCTCCTAATAGTCTGTTTGAAAACTTTGTGTGAAAGGAGGATTGCATGTCTTTTAAGTCATTAAGTAAGCCAGGATTTCTTGAATTTGGGAATTATGCATTTGATTGAAGTCCATGAGGACCAGCCTTAACCAGGGCTTAGTATTGGTTTGAACAGAGAGATCTGATGATAAAAAAAACAGAAATCTGCTTAACTATCTCAGAATATGGTCACTGGTGTTCACGGAGAATATGATTTCCATTTCATTTTAGTCTTTTGTCCACTTCTAACAGCCATATGTACATTGTAAAATGTGGCTGGATGGTGTCTGAAGATATCAAAAGCTTGTTAAGCTACATTAAAATCTTAGTTATTAAAAGTTTAAATTAATTTGTTGTTTATTTCACTCTTAGGTTTCAAAAAATGTGAACAACATGACTGTGAATATGCCATACCAGTGTTTCATAAATGGGCAGTTCATAAATGCTGATGATGGAAAAACATATGATACTATAAATCCAGCAGATGGATCAGTGAGTAATTTCTAAATATGATCAATACCAGTTTATTTCAATTTCTTTGCCTATTAAAAAATCTAAACAACTAACTGAATATTGCCAATTTCAAAATCATACAGTACACATTAAACAACCCCTAGAAATAATTTGACATTTCCATTTACTTCTCAGTCTGTATATTTTACGGTTTTTGCATTTCAGTCAAGCTGCACAGTAAAAATAACCTGCTTCGACTTCAACTATTATGTCAATTTCCATACCCAGCCGTATGTTTTACCTTGGTTTCATTCTTGTTTAGCTTTGCAAACAAAAATTGCTGTAGTTTAGTTGCTAAAGAAGGATAGGATACTGTATAAATTTCCTGTCAGTCATCAACTTCAGTTTTTACTTTACTTTTTTTTTCGCAAGTCTGATGTCTTAGGGCAAGTGTAACTTTAAAATATCCTTCTAAATTCCCACTAAGAAAAATGACTCTTCAGTAGGAAAATATATGCAGTTGCACTTCGGCCCCGAACTACTGAATCTTGGTTGAGCAACTCATAACTATGTATTATAAATAGGAGTAGTGACTCTGGTGTCCATGTAATTGCCATTTAATTCTGGAGTAAATAAATTCTGCTGAAATCAATACCACAAATTTCATTGTCATTAGAAGTCAGACTCTGGTACTTTTCCTGAAACTCATTATGGAATTGAATAAAAGTCATAACAATTCTGTGTTAGAATTTACAATGTGTGTATTTATAGAACCCAATCATCATAAAATACTATGTGTATATGGTGCCTTATGGTAACAGAAGCTCCATTCCTGAGAAATGGAACATGCAGGAGTCATTTTAGCATGTTTGGGTATTAGATCATAATACCACCTATAAAGACTTCCAATTTTTGTAATGCCACATTGATTTTACATCTGGAAAGAGAGAGTGAAATCAAGTAGTATGATGGACCTTGATGTGAAGAGGGAGATAGATCTAGGAATAGAGAGTCCCTGTAGTGTCCTCCAAGTTCTGCCACCTCAATTGTTTCTGAACTTTTTGCAGCCTGACTCACCCATGCCAACTGCTGGGCTTGAGGATATTAAGTATTTGCTAACACCCAGTCAAGAAGTTTGGGAGGCAGGAGTAACACTCTGCATCCCAGCCTTTCAGTTTGAGCTAACGCAATGCTACCTTTGACAGATAATAGCCAGTGTATCTTCTGCTTCGTTGGCTGATGTTGACAAGGCAGTAGCAGCAGCAAAGGAGGCATTTGAGAATGGTGAATGGGGAAGAATGAATGCAAGGGAAAGAGGGCGACTCATGTACAGGTATGTCAAAGGCAGTTTGTGTTTGTTTTGTTTTCTTAAATCTTATTGTTTTGTTCCTTTGAAGAATTGTTGCATACGTTTTCCGAATATAATGGATATTCATAATCCCACTGTCAGAGGAACCAGACCAGTCATCTTTTCATCCCCTAATTTACCTCAGTGTACTGGCCCCCAGTCTTAGCTGGCTAACCTTTCTTGTGGCAGAGAAAAATCTTGTGATGTCTCACTGCTACCATTTTTTTTTAATTATTTATGAGCGGAAACAAAGAATTTGAGGCAAATGTCTTTTAAATACTTGATGGCTTCATTTAATCTATATGGTTTTTGTTGCAAGGATTGAAAACTCCATTGTAAAGTCCAAATCCTTCTGTATAAATGAGGCTAAGTTTTACAGACAGAGTCTACCTAGGTTAGGTAGACAGAGACTTTTGACCTTGCGAAGTCTGCCTGCGTCTGTGCTCCATACAGTAAACATACAGCCACATTGCCACTAATTTTGAAACACACTGTAACTGATGCTAGATTTTCCAGGATCATAACCCAGCATACTTCTCACCTGGCTAAAGACCCATTCTAGGAGATGTGATATGGTCTGTTGTGGAAGAATTGTCCTGCGTGGAAACACTCTAAGCTGAATCCCACATTTATCTGAGACACTTCCAGCTCAGTATTTCTTATTTGTATTTGTTTTACTGTGTCAACCCTAGATAATGCCTGGCTCTTTTTTTGGCTCTGTTGTTATTATTTCAGAAGATAAACAGAGGTTATGCTGAGTGAATCATTTTAGTGGTGGTTTCTGATCCTTGAAGGGCAAGAGGTGGTCTTGGAAGGATGAAGATGCTAGCTACCTATTGTGAGGGCGGTACTGGAGGCAGCTAATAAAAGCCAAATTACTATGGACTCTCCATATGCAGTGTGATGCTTCTGGTGCCTTACAGCAAGTGCAGGGAGAACACTGTCTTGTAGACTTGAGATGACTAGAAGCTCCAGAGCTTCCCTATAAAGAAAGCCTCTTTTGTGGAGGTACATGAAGCATTTTCACTGCTTTTTCTTTTCCAGGACATAAAAAAGAGTAAGTAGAGTAGAGATGAGTAAAGGAGAAGATCACTACTCCTGATCGCCACAGGTCCACATTTAGCTAATGAGATGATGGAAAATCAATCGTCAGCACAGAGGAGGAGATGTACTAGGCAAATTTGGTTCCTATTCAGTGGGTGGAGGGCTTAGTTACTGTGCTTGACATAGCAGCTGGCTTTGAAGACGTTAGGATCTTGAACAGAGCTGAAACTTCCTGCCCCAAGGAGCTCATGAAGTAGTAGGTCCTGGGTATCAAACACCATTTTTCTGCAGGCTGTAGTCTGCAGGCTCATCAACATTACTATTGGATGTCCTGGGGAAGTCAATTGTGCTGAGGAGACTGCATATATATCTACAGGGAAGAGAAGGAATTTTTTTCACCTTCAAAAAAAAAAATCTTCAATAGTATGCCCATAACTGCTGCTATATTAAGCCTTTATTGTGCTGTGCCAGGAGGCTAGCCCTGGACACCAGAACAGGCAGCAGAAGAAGGATCAGTGACACAGTAAGCAGCTGCAGGATGGTAGCAGACTATGTATTTGGATGGCAAGACAGTCTGGCAGTTTGGCTGGGTGCAGGGGTGGGTCACTGCCCTTCCTTTTATTGTTGCACACTGCTCTTTGCATAACTTCTGTGAGGATTTGGAAACTGAAGATCCAGCTGATTTAGAGGTTTGGAATATGCAACTAGAAGATGATCCTGTCCTCATAAGGCTGGGCTTCGCCTAGCAAGACAGTAGGGAGTAGGGAATCCATTGCATGTCTGTGCTCTGGCAGCACGGGTCTGTGTCTGCTGGTGGTGTATGCAGCAGATCATTTGTTACCACATTAACAGAGCTGTAATTTTGACTTTGTTGAATGCCTTGGATGTAAATTCCCCTCCTCTCTTTTACCATATCCATATGGACCAAGTAGATGTAATTAGAAATAAAAAAGTATTGTAAAATGTGTGGCATTTTTTAAGACTTTTCAGGCATCTTAGCAAAAGAGAATGAAAGCAAACCTGAAAATTCTGCTTGTCTTATAATGTGACCAGGCCTTTGAAAAAGGCCTGCAGGACTGTAAAAAACTTGAGTGATCATCACAACAGAAAATGGGTGAGTCAGAACTCATATTAAAATTAAATACGGTCAATCACTTAAATTTTTCACAAGTGTGCACAGATTCAAAGCATGTACAAACTTGAGTTTAATTTGTATTAGGAACATAGGGCGCTTTAGGAATGTAGAGCACTTGAGAGCCCAAGTTAACTCTGCCCTAAAGAGAAACTTTTAAGGTCTTAGAACTACTGCTCTTTGTTTTACACTTGAAAGATTTGCAAGCATATGGAAAATATAACTCCCCTACACTGCATAGATTATTCCTGGATTAAACTCTTCTCTGCTTAGGCTACTGGCTCTCTAGGATAGCTGTACCAGAGTGTTCATGTTGCAAACCATCCCCAGTGTAAATGAAATACCACACTGGTCCACTTCAATTCAAACATGGCCCCCTTTTCTCCGGTCTCTGGTCAAACTAGAGTTTTTTCGTGCTGAACCAGAGGGGAGGTTTGTACCGTTAAAGCCCATAGCTCTGCTACTTTGTCTTAAGAGGAATTGTTGATAGAAGATATTAGGTGAGCATTAAATGGAACTTTCTCCTTTATCCCTGAGATGCCATATCCATTCTTTTACACACTACTGCTGATGCCGTGACCTGTAGCTGGGTCTCCAAGATACAGTTAAGTATTAAAGAGCATTTTTCCACGTCTCTGCAAATGCTTTAAATGGGGAGAATTTACATAATGGAAAAATAGGTTTCACACCCAGTTTTGCATACTCTTTGCAGGGTCTAAAATGCACTTGGTTAAGCTCTTAAAATCACATGGCGCATTGATTATACATCTGAGTACCAAAAAACGGAGAGAAGCTTAAGAAAAACATTGATGCATCTGTTTCACTGCCATGTGAGAGATCGAAGACCTGAATGTAAACATTTGTTCATGAGAACAGACCTTTCTGCCTGAGCAGGGGACCACCACAAATTACAAGAGATCCTCATAAGTATAGGTATCTGTCTGTGCGGATGCATTTTTGAGACACTCTGATAGCTAGCATTAACTCAATAATATTTACCACAGTCTTACTATACCTCACCGTGTTGCTTCATAAATCTAACGGATGGAGAACTTGAGGCCCAAGGAGACCATGGGCCAGATTTCAAATGTACTAAGGCATGTAAAATTCAAATTGCATTACAGGTTAGGAGCTCTCTCTTTGGACATATGAGTGCCTTTGAAGCATCTAACACTTAAGTATTTTAGTCCAAGTTCAAACAAATACAAAACAGCATTATGAAGCTAGGTTTCCCAAATCTTAAGCTAGGACTCTGAGTACTCCTTCTCAGTACTTCTGATGACTTGACATTTCTTATGTTATTGTGTATTTGCTTTCGGCTTACTTGTCTGATTTTCTATAATTGGATCCTTGTAGTACAACAGAAAAAGAGTACAAATTTTCTAATTATTATTTTAGTTACAAAACCGTAATTGAACAATCAATCAGGTAAGTTTTCACTGTTCATGTCTTCATCCAGTGTCTACTACAGTCAATGTGAAGACATCTGCAGACCTTAACAGACAATTCTTCAAGCTCTTACTGATATTAATGAGCAGTGGCTCCAGTGCTCCACCTCCACATTCAGTGGGAATGCAATTTTAATTACGGTTCTTTGCCATACCAAATAGAATTTTGGCTGTCAGTGGTTAATGTCACTCCTCTTTGATGTGGATTTGTAATGTTTTTATTAAAGACTTGCAGACCTGATGGAAGAACATCAAGAAGAGTTAGCAACAATAGAGTCCATTGACTCAGGAGCTGTCTACACTTTAGCTTTGAAGACCCATGTTGGAATGTCTGTGCAAACATTCAGATACTTCGCTGGATGGTGTGACAAAATTCAGGCAAGTGAATATGTAAAGGGAATAATCAATGGCAGTGCTTCTCTACTTCTCTACACTTTTTTTTTTCCTGACACATTCCCAAAAAGCAGTGTTAGCAAAAGTAATCAAGGAATCAAAAAATAAAGCAAAATTCAAATTTTACCTAAAATGGGTCTCCCTGGCAATACAAAAGGACAGTATGCTTCCAGTTGGAGAATATGGATTTAAAATGTGAATCTAAATGTCTGAGAAATCAGCTGAGGTGTCACAGTGGATATGCGTGCTTAGTCAGCTCTTGATTATTCATGGAGCAGAATGTCGTTGTGGTCTTCATGCACGTTAGTGCAGATACTTGTGTGCTATGTTACATTCTGACCAAGGCTGCTGAGTTTGCTTGATGGCACAGCACGTGGCATAGGTTCAATAGCATTTCCTCAAGTATCTTTAAGATCCACAATCAAGAATATCATTCAGCTTTTTTTCGTCCATAGTCCCTCACTTTATGTTCTTCCATACTTTTGTGATCTATGTTTTGATTTCATCCAGCTGAAAATCAGGAGTTGACTACAGTATCCACAGTAGGAAATCATACAGTAGAAGCATCCCTGCCCCTTTCTTTGATGCAAAAATGCTTCTGGTTTTGAAGCCTACTCTGTGACTTTCCAAAACACACTTACATGGCAAATATATTTGTAATAAAAACGATTAAACAGTACCAAGATTTGTCCCTCCTCTGTCTTTTAGGGTGCTACAATTCCAATTAACCAGGCCCGGCCAAACCATAATCTAACATTCACCAAGAAAGAGCCAATAGGGTAAGTGTCAATTTTTTCTTCTTAGTGACAGCCTTGACATACAGAAAAGCCATTCAAATGCTGCCATCAAAAAAGTAATCTTTCCCTGTTTTTCCCTACCTGAAGTGTCTGTGCAATAGTTATCCCCTGGAATTACCCACTGATGATGCTTGCATGGAAGAGTGCAGCATGCTTGGCTGCAGGCAACACACTCGTACTCAAGCCAGCTCAGGTAAAAACGAAAAGGAATGTACAGATGGCTCAGGTCTTCCTCTATTTGTTCAGGCAAAATAATTCAGGCAATCTAGCGGATTTCACCCATAGATTGACCTGTCACATGTACCCATAGGTTGACCGTGTCATATGTTTTAAAGTGCATGTATAATAATACAAATTGCATGTATAATAATACAAATTGCCATGATGATACAAAGTACTGATTGTCTTCGGTTCTGCTCTGATGCTACTCTCATTTTCAAGAATGAATTCTTTTCTACAAGAAGCCATCACTTTTAATTTGTCAATACTGTGAGTAAGAAGATGAATATTGTATCAAAATTAAGATGTATTGAATGTAAAAGATATCATCGTGCATTTAATTAAAATAGGACACCTAATCTAAATGTTTCCACTTAGGTCACACCTCTGACTTCCTTGAAGTTTGCAGAGCTCTCAGCTAAAGCTGGATTTCCTAAGGGCGTTATAAATATTCTGCCTGGCTCAGGTAAAACTTCAGCTAATCATTTTTCTGGCAAGATAATGTCATGCTAAAACTGGTGAACTATCATTTTACCTTTTTGAAGACCTGTTACATAAGTGCATGTATCTTCATAGGTAGTGGGCTTGCATCTATGTCATACAGCAATTTCACGTGTTTCCAGAACAGAATTGGAAAAATCTATATGTCATCTATATGTCACTCTAGCTAGTGGTAAAAGCTTTCAGCCTATATACCCTCTACAAGTTCACACAAATAGCATGAACACTCTGAAGAAGAATGTATTACAGAGAAACATGTTTCACTTGATTCATTTTTTTTCTCCTAATCTCATCATCACTTGGAAGTATGTAAATGTGACTGTGAGACCTAGAGCAAGCTGATAAGATGCGTATTGGTCACTATAGGTAAGTCATGGACCAGACCGTGTTACCTGATGTCACCATTTTCCTCTTTCCCCTAAGGAAGAAAAGTGACAAAGTAACTGTATGGGGCAGGCTCTGTTACAAATTAGATTGTTACACTTACAGTGGAATATTAGGAAGGAAGTTCTTCAGTCCACATGGGGGAATTTGGAGACACTAATGTCATCCAAGTTAACTAATATATTTTTCATAGTCGTGTGAATAAAGTTGAAAATGTAGATAAGTATGTGATATTGTACTTGACTGACATATTGTTAGCTCTTTCTGTGTTACAGTCCTGCTGCTGGAGTAGTAAAAATTGCCTGTGTACTGTCCAGTTAAACTGTTTTCCTCACCCCAATAGGTGGCTTAGTGGGACAGCACCTGTCTGAACATCCAGATGTTCGCAAAGTTGGATTCACTGGTTCAACACCAACTGGTAAACAGATCATGAAGAGGTACTCTCAGCAAAAGATTCATAAATAAAGACTGCTTAATCTAGTTCTGAAGTATCTTATTAGCTATATTGTGCATGTAGCAGTAATAGAAAAGCATAACTACATATGGTTGTTTACATTTATGTAGAATTTACTAAGTCACTATTGGAAAATAAAGGTTTATACAATTTCACTAGATACGATTGAAAGGAAATAGTGAAATAAGCTATTTAAAAGTTATTTTTATATGATTATTTATATTTTTCACAGTGCAGCCACTAATCTGAAGAAAGTTTCTCTTGAACTTGGTGGTAAATCACCATTGATCATATTCAGTGACTGTGAACTTGACAGAGCTGTAAAAATGGTAAGGTTACTTCCAAGTAAAATATATTCAAAGCCTTTGTAATACATCCTCACAGTACTGCAATATACTGCCAAAAACTGCAGTAGGGAGCCCTTGCATGAAAAATCATGCAGTCTGTTAGAAAACAGACTCTTTTTCTACAGGATGTTTCTTTATGCTAGCACAATTAAACTGTTCATGCTGCACCAGAAAGGCAGAGATCAGTACTACAAGAAATATACATTAGGAAATACAACAAAACAAAGAAATATAGCTGGAAAGTATTTTCACTACCCAAGTTAACACATTAAACTTGATTTGTCAAAATCCGATACTCAAAAAAAAAAGCGCTTAAAAAATAAAAGCCTGAAAGTGAGTTAAAATATACATTGAGCTCCTTATTGCCATATAGTTCTTAATTCACCATCAATCATCATAATCCACCTTCCCAACCCACCATAATGTGTTTAAAGTTCATAAATAAGATGTGCAAATGAGAAATTCAGTGGATTTAAGGAGCTTATTTCCTGCTCAGGTAATCTAATTCATCAAAATGACAACAGATGCAGTTTGCTCACTAAGAGGCAAACAAAGGTCTTCCACACTGTACTTACCCAAAGTGCTAATTCTGTGAATTCTCTAAACCAGCATAAGCAGGTACTGCTACCAGGAAGAAATCATGATACACTTTCCCTGTTTTTGGAGTGTCTTTTGGCAGGATGAGAGTCTGAGTGACTGTACAGTGAAGTATATGTGGAAAATAATAAAAGCTGAAACTTAGTCAGCACACTCCTTGGCCTCACCACTGTTCTCAGCTGTAGAAGTGAGAGGGTGACGCAGAGCTTGGCCTGAGCTATACCTGGCATTGATGGCTTTAAATGATTGTGAAACAATGCTTTTTTTGCCACACACTTGACACTAGCACATGATCCCAGTCATACCTACTAATGCCAAGACCCTAGGCCTTTGCAGCTGCCAGAAAACTGCATTTTAGGAATTTTATTTGTCCTGCTTTTCCTTCCCCCACCCCCCTACCGCCCTAGAAAAAACAATGGCAAGTATCAGTTCTTGGTAAACAAAAAGCCACAAACCACACAGAGTCTGAATCCACACTCGACATAGGAGGTTCTCTGCAGATTAGAGTTAAGCAATGTTCACCCAGTTACATGTGACTTTTGACTCGAGCAATATTGCTCAGTGGATTAGCACAGTTTTATATTCAGTGGTTGTGCTGCCAGCCCTCTTCTCTGTGACGCTGCAGCAGGTGTTTCTGTGGAACACTGATGGAAATGGAAAGAGCAGTGCTAATGGGTTCATCCTGAGCCATTTGTCTCCATGGAAGTGTTTGCCCGTTACAAGATTAGTCTGCTTGTTGCATTGATGATGTTTCTTCACATAAAGCATTAAGCTTTGAGGGTCACAAACACAGAATGCAACCCAAGGGAACAGAGTGAATGGGAAACTGAACAAAAGGATGCATATAAATATTAATGTTTTTTTCCCTGATCAGGGTATGGGAGCAGTATATTTCAACAAAGGAGAAAACTGCATTGCAGCTGGCAGGCTGTTTGTGGAAGAATCAATCCATGATGAATTTGTTAGAAAAGTGGTAAGATAATCAAGGACTAAAGTTTAAACAGATACTTTACTATGGCACAAAGATCCAGTATTTTTACAGACACTTGCATTTCTTCTTATATTCAGTTGTTTAATTTCTCATTATTGCTTATGATAGGCAATGCAGCTTCTTGGGAACCTCTTACAGGGTTAGAAGGAAGGCACTGAAGGGAGATATTTTCATCAGTAATGCACACATAAATGACATTGAAATAGATATTGTACCTTCAGTGATATTTCATATTTGACTAGGAAAGTAAGATGAAAAAAATTTCTGAACTTAGGTCAGTGTGATTGAAGGCTGCTGTGAAGTTTAAAAAAAAGGCATATTGGAAATGTAGCTAGAATAAATCAAAGGTTATTATTAAAAATCCAATAGTCACCACACTGTGCCACTGGAGAATTCATTTCTTTAGCTCAAGAACAGGAAATCACTGTCATAACTCATTTACCACTGGTAAAAGCTAACATTTTACATGCCTATTTTAAAAGCGGAAGAGAATGAATACAGGAAAACAGCATCATAAACTTTCAGAAGTAACCAGAGATTATCAAACATAAGACAAAGTCTCATTTTAGAAAGGGAGGAGCATTCCACTTTCTAAGAACCCAGCCCTTTCTTTGAGCCTAACTTCATAGCACAAAACGTGAAGTATCCCGAATCACGGGTCACTTTAACGACTATTTGCCACGTTATGTAACTTCATTTTCATTGGGTAACCCATAGGTAGAAGAAATAAAAAAGATGAAAATTGGTGACCCGCTTGATAGATCTACAGATCACGGTCCACAAAATCACAAGGCACATTTGGAAAAGCTGCTGCAATATTGTGAAACTGGAGTAAAAGAAGGAGCCACCCTAGTGTATGGAGGAAGACAAGTACGTAGACCAGGTAAAATAATGTTCAGAGGTGTTTGGAACTTTTACACTTTGAACAAAAGCCATCATGATTGTCTCTGCTGCAATATGTGAAGTAGCAATGTGGGAACAGCACCAGGTAAGCCCAAGATATCACTTGAGAACAGGGATTTCAAGTCTCATATTAAGAGAAGCTGTGCAACTGAAGCGTAACATATGAAATTGAATCAGAATCTAGTCTGTATGGAAATCTTTTGTTCATTTATACCTGTTGCTTGTGAGGCATTGAGGCTTTTTTTGCAACACCCTTGAACTGTGAGGAGCCATAAGTATAATTATATCCATTTAGATCACACTAACACTAAAGCTGACTGAGGAAACTACTAGCAGAGTTTGCGTAAGGTATTATTATCAAAAGCCTTTTTTGCTATACAGACAATATGTATGCTAAGTTTAGTGAGCCGGCATGAAAGCAACATTTTCTCATGGACATCTGTCCTATATCAATATTGAAGGAGAAACATTTGCATCAGAGTTGCAAAATATAATGACCGTATCCTTAAATAAAATGAAAGTGGAGATTCATAACTATACGAAATCAGTGTAACAAAACTAAATGGGAAATCTTATGGAAGGGGGCAGCATTTATGTAAAATCTCTGAAGTTGATTTTACCCACTCAAACTGGAATACAGTCACTCACCAAGATGTAGGTGACCAGGATCGCTTGTGTATAACACCAGGACAGTTCTTGATTGGCAACAATGAACTAGCTTTTGGACAGGTCTTTACACCCTTCAGAAATGAACAGTCATTATGAGGCGGTCCCTTGCCTCAGAATTCTCTTTACTTCAGCACCCATAAATCTTAGGCAAAGTTGCTGCCAGTTGCATGTTTTTTCATTGTTTGGAATATAGAGATCTTTATGGCTACAGTCTATCTTCTTGTCGGATAACAAGAGTGGCCTCTGCGGCATGCTGTTACCTTGTCTTCCTGCTGTCAGAGTGCAGGGTCTTCCCCTGAGGAGTCACCTGGGCTGCGGCATGCACACCTTCTGGCCTGGCAGAAACAGCCCATGTTGTTGCTCTGATCAATACGGGCCATTATTTTAACATTTTTCTGCTGTTTGTCTGGTGCTTCCACACATGCATTTCCGTTCATACTTCATTCATATCAATCCTGGTATTTTCTCTTTCAAGTCTCAATGTATCTATGACCTCAAAATATGGAAGAGAGACAGCCTGGACAATGCAAACTGTGAAGCGTTTTCGCCATGCTCAAATGATGCTCTATCCTCTGTTTAGGTTTCTTCATGGAACCCACTGTATTCACAGATGTTGAAGACCATATGTATATTGCCCAGGAAGAGTCCTTTGGTCCTGTGATGGTGATTTCTAAATTTAAAAATGGGTATGTTCTCCTCTGGTTACTGTTAGAAACTTTCTCATTTTCACCCTACATGTAGAAATGATAGCATATGTAGTATGATTTTGTTAAATCTTGTAAGACCAGTCTGAATCCCTAGATCCTCTTCCAGCTAAATTCACAGAAAACACCCTTATTAGCAAGGGGTATCCTGCTCCATGTCGATATAGAACTAATGCTATTAGCAGTGACAGGATAGAATGCAACCGTAAGTGCCAGTTCTTAAATAAGACTTAGTATTCAGTGAAATGTTTTTACTGAAGTTGATGTGGTAATTGCAACAGCTTGATCAAATTACAAAATGTGTATTTTTTCCAGTGGAATCGCTTATTTTTCTCTGTCACAAAAGACCACATAGCATTGTTGTGCATTGTGTAACATTGGCACATTACTGTTGCAAATGAAAATCCCTCTGTGTATTTTGTAGACTGCTAGTTTTAATAGTTTTACAAGTATTTTTGTATTGCTGTAATCCCCAAGTTGTACCATAGCTGAGCAAAGTTGGTATGCATACTGCAACTTTTCCTTTGACATTTCTTCATGTAGATCTTAACCACTGAAATGTAAGGTTACACGCTTTACAAGTTGGAAGCAAGGGTATGAATTTCCATAGATCTGTCACATTGACACACAGATTAGTCCTTAGTAAGTTGTCCTTAAAAAGACTAACCGGAGAAGAGCGAGCATGGGAGAAGGTGCTTCAGTGACATTGAAGGCAGAAGGTTGCTAACACTTGTTTATTTTACCTAGCTGCAATTAGATTTCTTTCCCCTGTAGGGATGTTGACGGAGTGCTGCGACGGGCAAATACCACAGAGTATGGCTTAGCTTCAGGAGTTTTCACAAAAGACATAAGCAAAGCTCTCTACATCAGTGAAAAGCTAGAAGCTGGAACAGTTTTTATTAACACATATAACAAAACTGATGTGGCAGCACCATTTGGTGGATTTAAGCAGTCTGGCTTTGGGAAAGATTTAGGTAAGTCATTCTTTCCCTCCCTCATTTCTCATCTGACAGTCCAAATCCATGAAAAAAACCACCTTTGTACACTGCCTCTAATGAAACGTGAGCTATGGATGCATTTCCTACATTCTTCCCATTACAGTAATCTAGTTCCTCTCCCATCCCTACGACAGTCCCACCTCAATACCTCCAGTTCAGCCCTTCCTGTACATTTGCTAAATAATGCTCCAGCATGCACAATATTCCTCTCCGACTCCTCTCAGAGCAGTCAAATTACAGCTTGTCCAGAGCTCCATACTGGCTACAAAATGCTGTCAAGCAGCAAAGGTATTGGCCAAAATCTTCTTTCCTTTCCCTGAGAAAGAACACTAATTTAGGTTTCACCTCTAAACTTGTAAGAGCATGGGAAACTTTTTTATGCCTTAAAATGTCATCAAAATTTGCCAACAGCCACAAAGAAAAATCTTTTCTTTTCAAAACCAGTTTTAGAAAAAGTGAAGTCTAGTCTGTCAAAGAAACTTTACAACTCTGGACAGATCAAGCCTCCTCGCAAAGAAAAATGAAAGAAAAAATGTTTTCAGTGACACAACAGATTTTTGCCTTTGGAATCTCTAGCAAGTATCAGACATTTCCTGAAACCAAAATGAGTAATAGTATCAGGAAAAAAAAAAAAGATTACCAATTTTTACACAGCTTCTTTACCTAGAAACTTCAACATAGGCAAACCAAAGTTCATAAATTCAACTATGAGCCCCCAGTGGCCATCTAGAAACTTCTGCTGCTTCAGTCCAACCCAGGTGGTTTGTTAAATTCCAGCCCCTTTTTCTTTCCACTTGTTGGGTTTGGCCTCTTCTTGTCAAACCAGTTCTGTAAATCTCTGTGGGAGGGTAAGTTAATCAGTTTCCATTGTTCCTTAAGGACTCAAATATTGGCTAAAGCATTTTAGATTTTTTTCTTAATAATATAGTTAACGTCTCTGACAACATTCTCTTTTAGCTGCCATTCTAACTGGTGAATATTGTGTTTGTACAGGTGAAGAAGCTCTTCATGAATATCTCAGAACCAAGGCTATCACTGTGGAATACTAAAGTAACAGCCTCACTTGGAAAGTAAACTTTCAGCAGAGTTTGAATCTTAATGACTCCATGAAGCACTTCATACCAGGCACAGGATATGCTGTCTGCAGTGCTACAACTGAAAAAAACCCAAAACAAAACACCCATTTCGTGGCTAAGTTTCTATAAATCAGATCCAAATTTTAGTCTCGCTGACAGATAAAAGCATTTGGAAATTAACCTGAAGTTCTTTACATTATGCAGCAGCAGTTGTTAGCACAATCTCCCCCAAAAACCAAGAACGTGGTTTGGTTTTATTTTTTTAAATACAACTGAAGAATGAGTTCTCACATGTCTACTTCTTATTTGTGTGAACGTATTTACATGGCCATTATAAATCCTTAGTCATTAGGCTTCTCTAAAGTTGAACTAAAATATACTGACTATGCCATTTTTGCTATAAACCAGTTCAAGTTTTACAGTAGCAATTAATCATTCTGCTCTGGTGATTCTTCAGCAGTACAGAAAACCTTGTGCCATAAGAAGTAAATCAATACAAGAAAGTGCACTTACTATGATCTTTGTATAGTACATACAGAGTTCGACATTGGTGTTAAACTATGCATATCAAGCTAAAGTTACTGAAAACATTTTCTATCTTTTTGTTGATACGAACGTGTGATCTGCCTGCAATTTGAAAGGTGGTTACATTAACAGATTAAAATCACTTTTTGTGTCTGTGCACATGGACTGTTATCACTGTTTTATACAGAATTATTATTACTTTGTATTTCATAATTTTTTTAATCTACAGGAAAATCCCTTGTAAAATGTCCGAGTTAAGATGTTGGCTTTCAAACTTTCTTCAGTTTGAAGAGTTTTCCTTAGACTGAGAGCTCATCTAACAAACTAAGCCAACTTCAGACCACCTGCTCTTCTTAGAGTGCAATGCCACCCAAAGCTTAATCTGATCTGTGGGCTGCCATTAAAAATAGCAGTCCCATTCTTTGATTCCCATCCTTCCCACTCCCTAAAATATTTTGTGTTGTAATCAGTTAATCCCAGTAAATCATGCCCCCTTCTATTTTTAAGAAGCCGCATTGTGAAAGAAAGACCAGAATCCTTGTTATTTCTTATCACAAATATTACAGAAACAGATATTAAAACTATAGCTTTAAGTATGGAATTCAAAATAAGTCCTGTAAATAACTGCAGGTTTCAAGTCATGACATTAATATCTGAGCAAATACAATATAGAAAATTTTACTTTAATGGTATAGAAAATATAAAGTTCCTTTAAGAAACAAACGATGACATCCAGGAGCATGGTAGATACTTCTGAAGTGCAGACCGATCTATGAAGGAAATACAACAGCCCAAATCATTGTATTTGATCAATCTGAGGTAAGTATGAATGAGACATAACTTTCACGGATTTTGGCTTCACAATTGTTTCAAGCTAACACAAGTACAGCCCAGCTGCAAATTCACCTTTTTATTCTCCTGAAGTGACAGTTGTCAACTAAATGGAGAGGACAGAAATGTGGCGGGGAAAGTAGGAGATGAAAAGTGTAGCTTAAAGCAATTGTAACACCACAGAGGCAGAGTTGACCGTGTAAGTCCTGAGGGTATCTGCGCTCCAGCCACAAATGTTCCAGACAGGAGCTAGTAACTCACCCGTAATGATACGGAGCTCAGTGCAGGCACAGAGGGTAAGTGATCCTTTGCTGAACTCCCTCTTGAGTCATGGCTGTCCTTACCCATGCTAGCTCATCTTGAAATGACCTCAGCCACTGCTTTAGTGTTCAACAGTTATTGTCATGAATGCAATGTAGACATACCTCTAATGTACTTTAAGATAATGTTTAATATTGAAGACATTGTACATAACACCTCACAGGACATGGAATATAAAAAACAAAGCTTTTTTCCCTAGTTAACTCTGTCCTGCCCTTGAAGCAAAAACTTCCAGCACACTACAAAAATCTTTCTTCAACAAAGCAACAGAACAATAATTTTAACTTAACTAGTTCAAGTACCCCAAATTCTAGCTGCTTTCTTAGTCTAACCTAATTTGAAGTTCATTTTCATGTTGTTTGATGAATAAAACCGTACTTAATTCTTCAGAAATCCAGCCTGCCTCAGTCATGAGTGGATCCTGAATTCTCCACCATGTAAACTATAGCATTTCATATGATCCTGAGGGATGATGCTACATTGGGAAACAAGGTAGTTTTAAGGGCCAAGTCTTCAAAGTAAGAAAACATGATTTGGGGTTTTGTTTTGTTGGGTTGTTTTAAGTAAAATAAAATTGATTTACTCATTCACTTTGCTGTCCAAAATTTCTATTTTGCCCTTTTCTCCTTTTTGTTTAGGAAACTTAATGTTGTCTATTGTCACTTCATTAGTTGTACAGTCATCTTCAGATTCTGATTCATCTTCTGAAGTTAGTATTTCTTCATCTGTATCAGAATCACTCAGTTCAACTACAGCCACATTCTGGAAAAAAAGACCTTAGTTAACACATTACACATTTCTATACCACTTCTGTCATTTGAGTAAAACATAAAGCAAACACATGAAACAGCCTACTACCACAAGAAAACCACAACCACAATTAGAAAGACTTTTGCGTTCTCCTAGGATTATGACAAATATCATGAACAGATTCCTAAATATTTAAATTGTAATTTATATTGCCCTGTAACAAATATAAGGCCATCTTTCTATCATTATCAAAGAGAGAAATGAGTCGAAAGCTGAACTCAGATAGTCTAAATCAGGTACTTAAACTGACGAGCAGGAGGTATCAAACTTAATTTTCAGTAAAGAATTCAAATGAAACCATTTAGCGTATAAGTGGTCATGACATATACAAACGTGTGTATATATATTTATTAATATAGTTCATATCTTATAACCTAGTAGTGCTCATGGCACTACAACTACTGCAAAATAGTAAGTAGTTTAAACCACCAGGATATTTTTTGAAGTAAAAGTGATCGTATATTTCCATATGCAGAGCCACGATTTTTAAGATTTGGTTTTCTCTCTGAAAATATCTGTCTTAAACTGATAATCCCCACCACAAAAACTTCCCATATACAGCAAAGCAAAATACAGGAATTTGAGATGCAAATAAATTTCTTCAGTGATCTGCAAATAGCATTAAGCTATTAATCACTAGGTCTCCTTGTTTGCTTATTATAAAGCCAAGATACTTGTCAGACACTGTCACACGAAAAATCTTTAAAAAATCCTGTCCAAGTTACCCATTCCACTTCAGCATACTGAAACAAACAATTTTCACGATCCACTTTGTTTTCTCACTATTTAGTTGGAATTCTTCAGCATATACCAGCACTGGACAACCTACTGCATGTAGGCTGGGTACAATCCACAAGAACTCTGAATCCAACCGGTGCCGAATAAATTGTTCTGACAGCTCACACCAAACCCCAGGCTGCCTTATTTCTGCCTTTTATCTTGTGGGTCTGCAGGCCAGAAGGCACTTGCCTGGGACATGCGCATATCGCACGCATCACCCTCATACTAAAATTTTCTTACGTAAGCATGTGGCTGCAGCACTTCAGTTAAAAAAGAGAAAGAAAATATTGATGTGAATGTAAATAAACAGACAAATACCAGCCATAAAGGATCACAACAACACTAACAACTTTTCTAAACCCAACACCTATAGCCAGTCCTAAAAATACCTACAAAGCACAGCTGAAAGCCAGTTATTAACTCTTATACTAAAGCCTTCTGTTATGCCTTTCTACGCCTTACGTTATCCAGTTTCTAAACCAAATTACCCATGAGACATTTAAAATACAATTTGTGACTTACTTTTGATTCAGAGTTGCTGATTCAAAAGTATGTCTTATTCTGGCCTTAAACTACTTCATCCCCAGTCATTAAGTTCTGCAAGTATGAAAACCAAGTAGTAAATTTTAACCAAATAAGCATTTTTATTACATCTATGTTTTGAATTTACAGATCGCAGACTAAGATGGTAAAGATTTAGGCTTATCTATCAAATTAGCTCATTCTAAGATCAGAGAATTATTTTAATCACATCTAAATTTAATTTATAAAATAAAAAATATAGAAAGTATTTACCATTTCTATAACTTTTTCTGTTGCAGTGTCTAGATTTTCAATATCAAACTGATGAGCTGGTGCTGTTACCATTTTTCTTCTCAGCTCATCATTTGCATGGGCCATCTGCGGTAAAAAGCTCTGTACTCGGTCCAAAACTGAAAAAGAAATAATTATCACATGTATATATACAAACAGATGCCCATTAGTTTATACATTTATACCTCAGAAATCTGAGCATTTAAACGGATTCCATTTCAACTGTAATTTCCAGCTGTCTACCATATTTAAGATGCTTTAATAGAAGGATTTATTACAGTATTCAATTTTCCAAGACACAAACAGCAAAAAGATATAAAATCTATTGGTCAGCATGTGGTGCAGGAAGAAATCACTTCAACAATTCCATTTGGATTCTTAAAACAAAATGTGACTACTTTACAGAAAACTTGCTTGTAAATTCCATGGTTTTAAATACATCTTGAGTACCATCTTGAGAAACTTCCACATCAGTATTATCTCCAATGAAAATATAATTATGTCCTCCTTTCTTCCCTGTTACAAAGTATAGACTGAAGGTCTCAAAGAAGATGGAAAAATTAGCTGTGGCAGAGATGCCACAGATGTCATGCTACACTAAAGAAAGTTCAACAATTATCAAGAGGGGCTCTGAACTGAAGACGGTGGGAGAGAGACGGATGCTCTATTTTGAAGCATAAAGCACTTATCCGCTACAGAAATATCCCTCTAAGCTCAGTGAGACTTCCCAACTCCAGTTTCTTCAAACAATCTTTGCTCCACACATGCAGATGAGCCAATCACTGGTTTCATTCTCCGTGAGTAAGAGGTACTATTCCGAGTGAGCTCCACAGAAGTCTAACAGGTATAATCTACCTTTGAAACACTGTCATCTTTGTTGAGACTTTTATCCAAGAAAACTCAATGTAACAAATTGTTTTTTGTATTACTCTTTAAATCTGAGCTCAATCACAAAATAAAAATATAATAATTTGACAGGAGTCTGTTTTAAATTAAATGCTTTTATACACCAAATATTTTATACTGAGACATTACTTCTGAAAAGAGATAAGAAGCCCAGATCAGCAAAAAAGCAACAACTCTATACTGGAAAAGAACAATCTGAGACTAAAGAACTGTCGTATATTTTAATGAAGAGAAAAACTCCTGAAGATACACTACTTTCAAAGAATAACAATTTTTACACTATGTCCTCTTATGCACGGAGTTACACAGAAGACAATGTTAGCAACCTATATGTAGCTTAGTCAAAGGAAGAAGGAGCATAGCTCGATTAAAGAAAAAAGTTTTCTTAATGCATTCAAATTAATTTGTTATTAATGAATGGTTATATGATCTGGCTTACTAATTTTGCCAGCACACTCATTAAAAATAAAGTTCTGAAAGTGATCTCCAGAAATTGCATCAATTTGAAAGCAGCTGACTAAATGAAGACCAAAGGTACAACCTGGTGAATTCACTATATGCAGACAGCAGGAATATTTCTGCAAGGAGAACTAAGTCCCTAAAACTTACAGCTGTAACACCCCTAGCATCGCAAAATCTAGCTTTGCAGAAGCAGCAGTTACATGATTAACCTGTGGGTGATGTGCAACAGCAAAGGAGGACCTAGCACCCATCAAAACAGAATGCAAGAATTTGTCCCGTTACTAATCCAAGGATAGCACTGAAGCCAAAGTTTTGTCACGGATGTTACCTACTACTTGACACTGTTCCAATAACTAAGTCCTACTGTATTGGGTCTGTGTGGCAAGGTTTTGGTAGCGGGGGGGGCTACAGGGGTGGCTTCTGTGAGAAGCTGCTAGAAGCTGCCCCTGTGTCCGACAGAGCCAATGCCAGCCAGCTCCAAGACAGACCCGCCGCTGGCCAAGGCCAAGCCCATCAGCGACAGTGGTAGTGCCTCTGGGATAACAGATTTAAGAAGGGAAAGAAGTTGCTGGGGCACAGAAACTGCAGCCGGAGAGAGGAGAACATGTGGGAGAAACAACTCTGCAGACCCCCAGGTCAGTGAAGAAGGAGGGGGAGGAGGTGCTCCAGGCGCCGGAGCAGAGATTCCCCTGCGGCCC
>JANHGO010000039.1:8105615-8122932 GCA_024606505.1 Aquila spilogaster
TCTCATTACCCTACTCTGGTTTGATTGGCAATAAATTAAGTTAATTTTCCCCAAGTTGAGTCTGTTTTGCCCATGACGAATAATTGGTTGAGTGATCTCTTCCTGTCCTTATCTTGACCCATGATCCTTTTGTTATATTTTCTCTCCCCTGTCAAGTTGAGGAGGAGGAGCGATAGAGCAGCTGTGTGGTGCTTAGTTGCTGGCTGGGGTTAAACCACGACACCTACTTACCATTACTCCTTGGCATCCTAACTGTCTGTAAAGTTGTGGCCTTCTTGCTGCTACATTTTGAACTAATCAACAAAGTTTCTTCCAGCCCTGGAAACAAAAAAGTATTTGAATGTTTACCTGTCTCAACCACAAATGTCACATTTTAACTGTGAGGCTCTCTTCTTGCTGCTACTTTTCCACCTTTCTACCACAAGACTAAATATGAGGATTCAACTGTCTCTGCCTCCAGGAATTCCACTCTGCTTTCCAGCAAATACTGTTTCTTGATGGTTGTTTGGGGTGCTTGTCTCAGTATTTCTGTATGTAGTAGGTAGCGAGTGGCTAGAGCTTGCTACCACAAGAGGCTGTGAAAGCAGACGGATCAGCGGGTTCGACACAGAATTAGACCAGTTCAGGGCAGCAGAGTCATCATCAGGTACTAAAAGGACTGAGCAGGAATGTACCCCCTGTCATCCCTACCCCTACAACCGCAGACACTGGGCAATTACAAGGACAGGGAGCACACAGTCCTTAAACTAATGAGTTCTCTGTAATTATCATCTGCTATTGCAGTTCCTGGAAGAAAGAATACTGGGCTATATGAACCACTGGTCTGACCCTGCAGGTCACTTCTTACAGGCTCCCACTGTTTTCAAAGTCTTTGTCAAAGATTTATTTAGTGATAGGTATCAACACACCGAGAAACTACCTGTAATACCCCCAGCAAAACATAGCGAGGTAACAGCTAGCGTGTGCTAGCAACACTGACTGAAATCCCTTCCCTTGTGCGTGTGACTGCGGTGGCGACCAATAAAGGGATGCTCATGACCTAAAGTAACTATTTTTGCAAAAGTAGCATCGTAAAATCCGAACAATGTAGGGAAAATCTGCGTTAATTAGACAAGCCAGTTCTTAGGGCCGCCAACACAGCCATCGGCCCTTCACCCTTAACTGAAGTGGAGCTTTCTTGCTTTTTAACATTTTTTTTCCTCACAGAAATATCGTTACGACTATGGGTGCTACTTTAAGGTTTGTTTGGGGGTTCCCCCCCCCGCCCCGTATTTACTCGAACTATACCAGCCATGCCTGGGAAAACGGTGGCTCTTCAAACCACGCGAGGTGTCATAACAAGTGGAGGACTACCAACCAGGCGGCCTGAAAAGCCCCCGAGGCCAGAGTCCGGGGGTTCCCCAGAAGCCGAGCCCACCCCCCTGCTCCCCAACCTCCCGTCCCGGGGGGCGGCCGGGCTGAGCCGCGCAGCGCCGCTCCCTGCGGCCGGAGGAACCCAGCTCAGCTTGGAAAGCGGCTCGGCACCTCTCGGCCGCGGGGCTCTCCCCCCGGGGGGGATCGCTCACCTCCTCGCCGCCCCACCGCCAGCAGTTCCCGAGAGGCGGCCGGGCCCGCCGCTCCGCCGTCCGCCGCCATGCGCCGGACCGAACCGGAAGTGGGGGCTGGCCGGGAGCTCGGCACGGCGCGGCGCAGCGCCCCCTGGAGGGCGGGAGGAATTAGAGCCGCCCCGAGGCGGCGGCGGGGTGAGGGGCTCGGCCGGGGCTCCCCCCGCCGGGTCACCGGCACGGGCACCTACACAGGGCTCACAATCTGCGTTAATAATGCAGGAAGGAAAACGATTCACGTTACAGAGAAAAAAAAAAAACCTATTTTTAAATCTTTACGAAACGACTCGGCATGAAAAGTCCATCTCGTCACTTGGAGGAGAAACGGGAGCATGAAACCGAGCTGGAAGCGGGCAACACTACTTGCACGCCTGCCAGCAGCTGCTCCTCTTTGAAAACTTTCCCATTTTCGCCGCCAGAATTTGGCAAACCCACCTAACATTAAATTGCAGACCCTGAGGGGAATTTTAATTATCGTTTGGAAAAGAAACTTGCACAGCCGTCAAGTTCAGTTGACACTGGCCAACCTGTTATTCAAGATTTGTTCTGCAGTTTTCGTCCCTATCTGTTTGTCCCCTAGACGTTGTGAAAACTGTAAAAAGAGAACTGAATGGTTCATAGGGGACGAGACGGGGAGTCCAAGCCAAAAATGAGAAAAAGTAGTAATCAGGTAAGTGGTGTTTATATGCCCTCATTGCAAGAAAAAACACAAGAAAAAAAAAAACAAAACAACAAAACAGATCCCAGTATCTTAGACATAACAAATACCAAGGAGTAAGAAGCAAACCTGCAAGGCCTCAAGCAAGAGACTGCACTGCTCTTTTCCTGACAGACCGGCCCAAACAAGTGTCCTCTGCCGCTTTGCCAGGCCGCCTGCAGTGCCAGGTGCATTCCTCTGAATTTGCTCCCTGCTTTCCACCTTTCTACTCAACTGTGCTCCAGAATTCCAGTTTCCCAGAAAAATCCCATTGCTAGCCTTGACGACTGAAAAGTCTGGAGGACTGAGGGTTTTGCCTTGGGCCCCAAAAGTGAGTCTTTCTGAATTTGCACACAGCCTGAAATAACAGTGTGTCAACCTCAAATGATATATTTCATCCATGGGTATTACATGATTTCAGTGGAGGGAAGGGCATAATACTGTCAAGAAACCTGTAATAGAGAGCGATGAAACAATTGCCTAAGATCACCAGGCAAGCAATTAGAAAAGCCAGAAATAGTACCCTCAGGTGCTATTTCCAAACCCCAGGTTTATAGTCTAACCTGTTGGCAACAGAGGCAGACGTAATCTTTATCTGAGTTGCAAGGTGGCCCAACTATGTACCCAACACTGCCTAACAAGTGAACACACACGAGGCATGGATATACTAGGGTAGGGGGACAACAGCATCCGTAGCCCAAATTCCCGATAAATTCAGGCTTGAGGCAGCATTCACCACTGAACTAATGGCTCTGAGCTTTGGGCTGCTTCATTCGTTTAATGCAGTACCGACTCCGAGTTCAGGCCAATGCTGTATATTCCGCTATTGTAGGACAGATTGTTTTGGCCCCAGTGCTGCAAATACATTCTCCTGTGCTTAAGTTTCTGCTTTTTCACACGCCCCCACAGCAGCTAGCTCCAGTTTATGGCAGACACTTGGTGACTTGCCCATGCCATCTTCTGTTCTGTCTATAGAAAGGAAAAGAGATGCTGTAGACTTGGCTGCTGTCACGATCGATAAATCCCGCTTCTCTTTTTTTCCTCTTTCTTCCCTTCCACCTTCCACTTAAGGCATCCTTGCTACTTCAAAGTGTCAAGCAACAATCAAGGAATAATTCTAGTAATGATAATAAATGCACAAATTTAGCCGGCTTGACTATTTTAGCGTATTACTATAAAGTGTGTCTCAAACCAAGGGTTTTGAGGATTGATTAAAAGGGCCCAGCAAGGCCTTGACTCCGATTTAGTTTAACACAGGCAGCTGAAGCCAAGGGAGTTACTTGCAGACTCACATTTAAGCATTCAGTGTTGCGCGCAGGGTATACAGACCAGCTGGGCAAGAACAAGAATATTCCAACTGACCCAAATACTTAAAAAACTGGGTTCCTGAGGCAGCTATTTTTAGCCAGGTGGCAGGAAAGAACAAAAAATGTCCTAGTAGCCGGCATTCTGGCCTCGGTGACTCCTGTGCTAGGTCGCCAAGAAAGCTTCTGCGAGTGGAAGCAAGGGCATCGCCACCGCCTGCCAGTTTTCCCCAGGCTGCGGAGCCTCGGCCGGGCCCCTGCGGAGGGAGAGAGGGATGGAGGGAGGGAGACGGGGGCCCGGCTTCGCCCCGCGCCGCCACCGAGCCCCTCAGGGACCCCCTCAGGGCGGGCGAGGAGGCGTCAGCGGGGAAGGGGAAGCCGGCGGGTCCCCTTGGGCGCGGGCGGCGGCGGCGGGAGCCGGCCCCGGGGGCGTCGGGCCGGGCTGTGAGGGACGGCGGCCCCGTCCCGTCCCGTCCCGTTTTCTCTCCCCTCAGCGGCGCGGGGCGGCGGTTGGCGGCGGCGGCTGCTGCGCATCACGGGCCACATCATCGCGGGGGCTGCCCGCCCTCCAGCCGCTTCCGCGCCTGCTCAGTGGCGGCGGCGCTCACCTAGCTCCGGAGCTGTCACCGCCGCCGGGCTGGTCCCTCCCTCCCTCCCTCCCTCCCCGCCCGCCGCAGCGATGGAGCGGGACGGCGGGCCGCTGCCGGCATCGCCCTCGCCCAGGTGAGGGGAAAGCGCCGACCGAGGCGAGGGGTGGGCGCCAGCGATGGCGGGGGGGGGTGGAGAGAGGGGGCCGGGGCGGGCCGGCGACCTGCCGCCCCGGGGGCGAGGGAGGCGGCGGGCGGGAAAGTTTCCTCACGCGTGGCGGAGCGGCCGACAGGCGCCGCCCGGCCTGAGGGCGCTGCCATCCCCCCCCCGCCTCCGGCAGCGCTGCGCCTGCCTCACCCCCAGTGCCGGGCGGGGAGGAGGTCCGCAAGGGCTGCGGGGCAACACCGGACCGCCCGTCCGCCTTCCAGGCGCGGGGCCGGCCCCGGCCGGCGTCCCCCCGCCGTGGGCGGTGTGGCTCTCCCCTTCCCGTTCCCCCTAGTCCGGGCCCTGAGGCGGCCGCCCCTCCTCGCAGCCCTCCTCTCACCCGCATCCTCCCGCCCCGCAGCCGCCCTCTCCGGCGCCGGGGCTCCTCACCGGCCCGCCCGGGCGTCCTGCGGCCGGCCCAGGGGTGCTGAAGGGCGGTAAGGCCGCCCGGTACGCTGCGCTCCTCAGATCCTCGGAGCTCTTTTCATCGTGTGCGCATAAATACGCGCTGCTGCAGGTAGCCTGGACAATGAGCCTTTTCTTTGGTTTCCCTGTGCGTGAGCGAGGTCCAACAACATCTCCAGCGGCCCTCATTCCCTGGCACTCTCTGCATCCCTGTGTGCCTGCATGTCTGTTCCCACCTTTGCACCCATAAAAATATGCCAGAATCTGCCACCGCAGATGCAGTTGGTAGACAAGCGTGGAACCTGTACCCAAACAGCACACATACAGACTTAAATGATCATCCTCTTTTTTTTTTGTTTACAAGCATTGTAATTAACATGTGACGGTACATTTTTATTCTTTCCGTACTTTTCTGCCAAAACAGGAGCTTTTTGTGATTTGCTCTACCTTCTACTCTGTCATTAATTCTCAGTTAAGCTCAAGTTCTAGCTGGGTCTCTTTCCTTAATTTCAGTGAATATTATAATTTCCTCTCCTCCCACCCCCGCCCCGCTGTCCAGGATGTGTCTTCTTCACTCACATTTGATCCTAGATTATAGACCACACTACATTAGCTGGGCTCTGATGAATGGAACATACAAAATTAAATAATAGTTTAGTCTTAGAGTCAGGAACAAAACATAAATACCTGAAAAAAGTCTGCTCAAACATCTTTTCTAGGTAGGGTCCTAGCAAGCTTTAGTAGACATCCGAAGTTATCCTCACTTTACCAGTTCAGTAATGCTGGTAAAAAGATGAGAGCAGGTGGGAAGACCTGTTTTGGCAGCATTCCCTATATACAGTCCCTTAAAGAGATTGTGAAACAGGAACCATAAATACTACAGTGTGACTGATAAGACACTTCAGAAGGAAAAATAACAGTGTATCATTTTCTTTTCAAATACCTTAGGATATTATCCACAAAAAACAATGTGAAGTCTGTATCCTAGTGCCTGAGTTAATAAGCAATTCATCCCTCCTTGGTAATGACAGTAGAAACCTGTAATCAGGGTCCCAAATAGTACAGTTAGGACTCATCCTGGCAAGTACCTATTGGTTACTTCATCTAGAGGATGGCATTAGCTCTTGTATTTCAAACTTTCCCACCTGCTTTTGATGGGCTGGATGTGATTTGCCTGGTATTTTTCATGTTGGTGTTCCATTTGGGTGATTTTACAACCTGACCGCATTTCACAGCCTTGCTACCTTGTTTCTGGCTCTGTTTTGGTCTCTTCTAATTGCATTGCCTTGAAAGTGTAGAGGCAAACCAAATCTTTTTCCCACAGGTGCTTTTTCTTTCCTTGGGGCCAAAATCGAAAGCTGCCGTGTTCAGGAAGTGGAATGCAGCAGTCTCAAACTTGTCTGAAAACTGAGCCTGAGGCTGGCAGCTCTTTCAGTGTCTTATATTCAAGAAGGCATCTGGAGGTTCTTTAATCTGTTTTTTCCTCCTCGTTATTTTTGCTTTTGTTTCTTTTGCTATTGATTTAACCTACAACTGTCATACAATAAACACCATGTTAACCAGTTTACTGCATAATATTTAAGAAATGGTATGTAATGCCCATATATCTGCCTTGCATGCAACATTTGTTAATTTTCAGCATGTTTTCCAGTTTTTAGTACTCAGCATCAAGTATCTGGTATAAATAATGTTAGCCCAGGATACCACCTTGGGTTCCGGATTCTACAAAACGGTTAATGATAATACAGTCTGTTTGTTTACTCTCTATAATGCTGAGATATGATGTAGCCTTTACTTTCTACTGATATGTCCACTACAGCAATGTAAATAATTAGCCACAGCTGTGATAAGGATGTCAGTGTGATACTGGGAACTTGTATGTATACAGGACTCAATAGTGGAGGAGGCTGTGCAGATTCCTGTATCACCTGTGTAAATCTTATTCTGAACTTACAGAAGACCCCCAAACCCTCAAATTTCAAACTTTACAGAATCTCAGAATTGTTGAGGTTGGAAGGGATCTCAGGAAATTTTCTATTCAGCCACCTCTGCTCACTCTAGGGTCAAGTAGAGCAGGTTGCTTAGGGCCATGTTCAGTTGGGTTTCAGATATTGCCAAGGATGGAGCCTCCATAACCTGTTTGGACCAGTGTTCAACCACCCTCATGGTAAAAAAAGCTTTCTCTTCTGTTTAAATGGAATTTCCTGTGTTTCAATTTGTGCCCCCTACCTCTCATCCTTTCATTGAAAAGAGTCTGGCTTCATCTTTGAAGACAGAAAAAGAGTCTTTGAAGCCAGAAAAGAATCCAGCTTCATCTTTGCTTATTATGGCAAAATATTAAAGCTCAGTATTTCACTGATGTTTCGTATTACTTTCCTGACTCCCTTTCCAAGTCTTATTCTTGAATTGAGAGGTGTTTTTCAGACAGGCATGTTTAAGCTATTGTATTTTATTGTGGACTACCTAGAAATGCAACGTAGAGATTATTATTGCTTTAAAAGATTACCTGTAAAAAAAATGTTTGCAGCTTTTAGGAAAAATTGGGTTTGACTGTGGTGTGATTAGCTTTGGATCGTGTGAAAGCCCTCAGTATTATTTAGATAGATGTTATCTTTTGGTTTTGTTAGCCACACTCTGAAAGAAATCAGAAAATTAGTTTTCATAGACCTGGACTTTGACAAATATTTGTTTTAGCCTGTCATAATGTTGACTCTACAAAAGTTTCATACTTGATGATTCACCAATCTTCCCCCTTCCCCTTTTTTTGAAGGCTCTTAAAAAAGCATGGTGATCTAATTGCTAATTGTTTTCATGCCTTAAATAAATTATCAGCAGTCTAATCACTATATGATCAAATCTATCTGTAGAATCTCGTCCCTTAATCCTGCTAGCGCTAGATGTTCTTTAAACCCTGGGAAAGTATAGAAGCATCTCTTTCCCATGCTCTTGAGAACTGAATCATGGGTGTGTCTGAAGCAATGTTGGCAATTTGTTTTGGTACTGTGAAGAGCCTTCTTGGTGACTCTTCCTGAACAGTTACATTTTCTTTGCCATCTTCATCTTTCTCAGATGAATCAAGACCAATCAAGCCAATCAAAGGTGAAGGATGGAAAAATGTGATAATGATCAGGTGTTCAGTTTCGTAGCTGAAGTATCTGAGATTTTTCTAAAGCAGCTATCCGTTTCCAGAAGTCAGCATCTCTTCCAGCTCATAGTCCTGTCCATTTTCCACATCGTATATACTGTGTCCGTGTGTATTTTTTAAATTGCCGTATGCATCAATTGTATTAATCCTTCTGGGTAAAATGGGTTTGTTATCTGTTGGATTGCTAAGTGTCTCACTTTTCAGGAGCACGTCTTCAGCAAACAGCAGGGTATGGCTGTATTTCCTATTTGTTTATGTTTGCAGGACTATTTGTTTATGTTTGTTTATGTTTATGTATGTTTGCGGGACTGAGAGAGGTGAATAATACACAGTAATTGTTATGTGGTATGAAATTTATGAAGGAAAAGAAGAAACTATTAAACATAGGTACTTAGGAGATAATAAAGAAGTGGAAATCATTATGTTCATAGTCTAGGCATAGCTCATTGTTTTGCTTGTAGGCACAAAGACAAGGTGTCCTTTCATTTCGTTTATAGCATGCCAGGTATGATAAATTTGAGGCTGCTTCCTGGGTTCTCAAAGGATCTTTGTGTCTCTCTTTTCTTTTTTTTAGTCCTTCACCTTTCTCTGTAACCTCCTGATTATATGGCAAGAAACCAGATTCACTTGTCTCCTCTTCCTACAGAAACTGGGCATGGGGTTTTGGAGATTTTTACCTCCTTTTCTTCATATGAGTTACTCAAGTAGAACTTGCTTCTTTAGCTGACCATATATTTTCTAGACAACACTATAAAATTGGCATTGTTCTTGTCAATGATAAAGCTTCTCAGGAAGTTCTTGTCCCTGAGATCATACTGTTCCTTAGATGGTTTGCTGCATTTTGCAGGTACAGTCCCCCCCCCCCCACCCTCCCAAAAAAAAGAAGTACAGCAATATTAGCATCCTGTAACTCAGGATAAAATTATTGCATCAGATGACATTTGGAGAATTATCTTTGTTGGAACAGGTTTTCCGAAATGAATAGTTACATTCAGAAGGCTTCATAGTTATCTCTTCTCTGTATGCTCTGAGCAAGTAATTACTCTTCTTAAATTCTCATCTTTCAGCATTTACTATTAGCTCACTTTTTGTCATTCCAAGTCTTTTTGGTACTTAAAACATAAATGACTGTCATCCAAACTGCTTTGTACTATTTCAATTGTTAGCTGTCCATGCCAGCCTCTTCCTCCCTTTGTAACTTGCTGCTTGACCGAATCATTTTTCTGTTACTCTTTTTTTTTTTAAGTGCCATTTCTATTTGTTAACACTTTCTCATATTAAATGAAACCACAATCTTCCCAAAAGATTTGTTTCTTTAAAAGAAAAAAAAAAGTTAAAAACTTAAAAGGAGAAAAATCCATATGTTAGAAAGATATAGATAATTAACCCAAATATTTTTGGCCAGGGTTCCAGACCAATGAATAATTTCCGTGACTCACTGGTCTAGCACTCTGGTGATGTGACTGGAGGACATATTGGAGAAACCACAAAGAGAGCCAGACTCTGCCTTGTTAAAGCTATTGGGAAATAAAATCCTTCATTTTTTACTCCCCGCCTCTCCTAAAAAAAAAAAAAATACCATCACCCCTCAAAAAAACTATTGAGTTTGTGTGGGTCTCAGTACATGTCTTTCATCATGGACACTTTTACCTCTTAATTCTACATCTCATTCTTGAATGCTGTCATAAAGTTTCTCTAATCTAGATGTTTCTTGTGACCAGCTGAAACTCAGCTGGCTAAAGTGATGCAAAGCTTTTCCCTCTGCAAGCTTCCTAAGTAGTGTGCCACTTCCCATTGTCATAAATCAGTTGGCAACCTTCACCACCCTAGACTGTACCCTTCCTGAAATTTTAATTTTCCTTAACTTCCATGAACTTCTCTTGTCTTGTATTCCTCTTAATCCTGTTATAAAGCTTTTTGCTGTTGTCATTAGAAGTTGATAATAGTTAGGTTGATAGTTTAATGATACATCTGCTTCTGATTGTCTTTTTTTATGCACCGTTTCTTTTCTTTTACATAGATAATGCCAGCTTTGGGCCAGGAAGAAACAAAATTGCCTCTTTTTGTTCCTTCTGGAGCACTTAACAGAGCACCATTTTGGCCTGTGGTTAGAGCTCCTCTGGGACAGCAGCAAAAGTTGTTTTGTTATTCTTAATTAAAGTGTGTGAAAAACCAGAACTGAGGCCTAGGAGTTTTTATGCACTTATACTAAAAGGTTCAACATATCACAATCTGCTACAGAGTGGCAAAAGATATTGCAGGAACCTTGGTTACTTAAATTCCTCTGTTGGTCTTGTGGAAAAAAGATTGCTTTTTCTTGCAAAACTTGACTTCTTTCTATATCAAGCAATAAACTCCATTGTCATTTTTTAAATATGTGTTTCTTGGCCAGAGCTCCCTTGGATAAAGCAATTGGTAGAGGGAAAATCTTCATGTTGCTTCTGAGTCATCTCTTCACTCAAAAAACCCATAACAAGTAATTCTGTGAGCAGCTGGACTTTTGAAGTTGATTTGCTGTGGCCATATATGAGTGAATTATCGTAACAAATGTTTGAAGATGCCTTATAGCAAGGGCACAAATTTGGATCTCTTATAAGGCTGTTAGTTACTAAAAGCTTTGACATCTCTACTCTCTGATTGCTCCAGAAATACTGGATGACTTAAAAACATTGAAATGGAGGGAGGGAAAGTATAGGGATCATAACATAAATGGTATGATCTTAGGAGCTCAATTTTCTTAGGAAACATAGATTAAAAATCCTCCAACCCTAAACTATTTTTAATTCCTGCAGTCTGTAAAAATATGTTTTCACAGCTTTGCATAGATACAGTGTCTTGAGCTTGTGGAGTTGTGTTATCCCACATCATACCGGTGTAGTCTGCCTGACCTTTGTTTCTTTGTTTATGCCAATCATTTGGACTCTAGTAATAAATACCAAAGTCAACAAGGCTCCAAGTCAAATTAAGACTGTTCTTTCAGTAAATTACCATAACTGTTATCACAACATGAAAATTGAAGAAGAGGAAGGTAAAGTGGCTTCTGGTGGAGAAAATACCAAATGACTTGAGACTGCCAATATATCATTGTTTAGTTTTTTATCATGATGGAAATTTCAAAGTAGAAACAAATGCACATTAGATCACATTAAACATAAAAGGTAAAAGACTGTATTTGCATGATTTGCAGAAAGCAAAACAAATTGACCACATCTAGTGTTAATATTGATCAAATAATTATATTGTACTGGTTACTAGACGTTAGAATAACCTATGTTTCAGGAAATATCTGCAACCTACACCTCATACAAAATTAAATTAAAATAAGATTTTTAATACCTTTGTTTTAATTATCCTCTTAACCTTTTTTCTAGTTTTAATTAAATTTTAATATGCCATATTTATGAATCCAGTACTGTAGGTTTATTTTTATATTAGACTAATTTAAACTATTTTAGACTAATTGGTCTGAATTTCAGTACTGTTGTAGTTCCTTGATATTGTATTATTTTATGAAAAAATGTCCAGTTTTATTATGTATATAGTAGCTCTTTATATTTAACATAATTTGTATGTTTGCTTCAGGGAAAAATCAGTTGTTATGATTTTACATTAGCCTGCTTTTGAATTGTGCATATATTGGTTTGCCATCTTTTTATGGGGATGGAGGGCAGGGACTGTCAACACATAAGGCCTTTGCCACCCAGAATATTGCTTTAGGCTTACTGCCTCTGATAACGTTTTGAAAGTTGGGGGATTTTTCCTTATTTTTTCTGGGCTCCTTGCCATTAGCATAGAGTGGGAGGAACAACAGTGGCCCTGCAGCGCATCACGTGGGTTCTATTTGTCCATACCCTTGCACCTTGCAGAAATACTTTTCCCTGGGGACCTGCTGCCTTCAAGGGCACTGAAAGTCTAGGGCTACACACAGTACCTGCCTGAAGACTTTGACTTCCTGGGCTTCCAGAAGGCAAAATCTAGGCCCTCACCAATTCACTCACAGTCCACATTGCTGTCACTTTCTTTCACTGAGAAGTACACTGGTTTGTGAAACTTCCTCACCCACCAACTTTCCCTTTTTACCTTCTGATTTCTTTCAACTTAGGCAGTTAAATGTCGGAGGAGATTGGCATTTCTACAAATACTTGCTTTGGAAAGATACTGGGTGATCTGTAAATTTAAACCAGTATCTTGTGTCTTCTGAAGAGTTAAAATATTTTAAATCTTGAATATATGCTTTTTACTTTTTTGCAGATCCAGTCTTGCTTATGGAATTGTTGACGATCTGAGATCAATGAAAAAACATTTTTGCATGCAAAAAAGGATCATTTTGGTTTATCTGTTTTAAAATCAAGTGTGGCACTCGATGACTCATCTACAAGATTTCTTTGCTGACATCTGAAGAACAAAGTGCTTTTCAACCTGTACTTCTGTAGCACTATGACTAACTGTAAAGGCAGATCTACTGTCTCCAAAACAAGTAGTAAAGTTCATGACAGAGAAGGTTTTGTAAACTGGACCATAAATCTTAATACAATTCAGTCTGATAAATTTTTGGGACTGCTTTTGAGTATGGTTCCTGTTGTTTACCAAATAAACCAGGATGAAAGACACAAAAAAGTGAATGGTGTCTGGCAAGATGGATTACAACCAGCAGGACACAATTTTAATGTTAGATCTGAACAACACACAGAGTACCATCACTTCTCAGAACCGGGTTTTCATGGTAGTAATGGACACAGCCCATCTAGCTGTAGCCCTAAATACGATAATTTTACCAGTTATAATTACTGTGATGGAATGGACACTTCAGAAACAGATGCCATGTTGCAGGAAGACAACCTATCCAGTGACAGTAATGAAGATATCATTGTGGAAGGAAGTAGAAAACAACCCAAAGAATCTAGTAGTATTATGGCATTACAGATACTCGTACCTTTTTTGCTAGCAGGATTTGGAACTGTTTCTGCTGGCATGGTTTTGGATATTGTACAGGTTGGTATTTGCTTTGAAAGATGTTTTTTAACAGGTAGTCTGTGACGTTTATAATTCTAATGTGTGATATTGTAGATATTTACAATGTTGGGGAATAATTAGGCCTGTGTATGGTCCTGCTGCTATGAACTCCTTTTCCCCAAACCTCGTCTTAAACAGTTCCAATGTTTAATTTGGAGTCATTCAAGTCTTGGTAAGTGTTGTCGCTTAGCCACAGTGAGCTGGTGAATAAAACTGTTACCTTCTGCTTTAACTAAGGACAGAAATATAGTAAGGGTTCAAAATTCTGTTGACACTAATAAATGTGTACATAGTCAAGTGGGAGTTGTAATTAACCGTGATGCCACGATACATAGGTGTTTAAAAAGATTAGAAGTATGTATTGCATTATCTCATCTCCTTGTGTGCTTCAAGTCTATGCAATTTCTGAAATACTATGTAGATTTGGTCCGTGATAATGCATATGGTATATGAAAATATGCATTACATTCATATGTTATATGAAATTTATACGAAGTGATTTAGAGCTTTTTTGAATATTCAGGTGTATGTAAGTGACTTTTTTGATATAAAATTAGGTATACCAAACACTTGGAATTACAAACATTGGTGGTGTGAAGAGGGCTGCAAAGTCATGTGCCCCTTGAAATATAATTGTAGTAGGTCCAGAGAAGCCAGATTATCTTGGTATGTGGTAGCAAATTTAACTGATGATAGTTATTCAGGGCTAAGATAAAATAGAACTTCCTTTCAATTTTAAGACTGAAGTTTAATAATATTTTCAAAACCTGTTTTGGAGTATTATATCACTACGACCCTACTGACATGGAACATTTTTAGGACTGGTTTCTAGTTTAACACAGCGGTAGATGTCAGCAGCATTTCGGTGGAGTTAAAAGTAACAGTTGCCTATGAAATAATTCTTTGTGCCCTGATATGTGAAGAAAATTCTGGAGACAGTAACAGTTAAGAAAGGTTTATTGGAGTAGCTTATTTTCTTGCCTTCTCTTTGCCTTTTGAAGGCTATATTTACTTTTATTTCCTACCTAATTTGTTTTTTAAAAAACAGAAATTTCTTGTAAGTACAAACCTCATGGGTTCTCTCTTTCTGCATGAGTAGATTCACAAGCATTTATTAAAAATTATTATTAAAATTATTATTTAAAAATACAAAATAATGACAATATTCAAACTGAAAGACAGTAGAGAAATTAATCTGGTTTTTTTCTTTTGTTTTGTTTCATTCAGCTTTAGGGTTTTCTTTAGCTACACTTAAAGAGTTTACAAAGTTAATTTAAAGAGGGGTGAGAGGTGACTATCTTTGTCACTCAAAATGTTGACAGAGTAAAGGAAGCTTGGACTTCAATCAATTGCAATCAAAAGACACTTCTATACATCAAGAAAAAGGAAAATAAGAAATGACATAACTTTACTGCTTCCTTGCACTGTTTTACACCAATCTTGTGCTTTGTTCATTTACATCTTACGAATTTATTCTTTGTACTGATACTTTGTTTGTACTCTGTTAATATATGATTTTATATATATATATATATATATATATATATATATAAAATATATGATTACTGGCTTCCAACCAAATGTTTCACCTTGTCTTCCTTCCATTAAGGGAATGTGTTTGTATAGCTGGTTAGCTGGTTTGGGGGCTGGACTGAGATATATCTTGATTTTTCCTTCTATATTACTTTTAATCCTTATTGGTTTCCCGGTCCAGCTCACCATGAATGAGAGATGTAGCACAAAGGCAAAAATAAATAGCTACTGTCAGTACTATCTTTTTTTCACCTTAAACTAAGCATTAAACTGTGATGTCAGTAAAGCAGAATTTTGAAGTGTGACAGGATATGTTTTAAAAATGAAAATTTGAACACAACAAGCATTCTAAGCTTGTTTTTTACAAACCAGTTCACGGCTATTCTTTCCCACTAGTAAATACTCATGTAACTTCACATATCAGTAATTCTTGGATCTTGTTTACATTTGAGAATTGAATCCTTTTATTTTAATTAAAATAAATACTAATTTGAATGATTGCAAATCCCAGAATACAAAGACAATTTACAGTTTTGTTAGTTTAGTTAAAGTTGGTAAATGATTACAAATTAAATACATGGATTGATAGATATACAAAGTAGCACAGCATTTCAGTGCTGAGAACTCAGTGCACAAAAAATTATCGGAGGGTTTGCTTTATAAAATCTGGGTTTTGGAAAACTGTACTCTTCTAAATTTCACACGTAGACGTGAAAGAATAAAGATAAGCTTTTTTCACTTACAGGCTCTGTTCATTTGATGACTAATTCCTTGCTGTTTTTACGTGAGGTTTCTACACAGCTGGAAGGGAAAAGATGAAAATATTATTGTAAATTAAGAGCAGAATTCAAGAGCAGTCATAGTACCTGGTACTATTTCAAAGTCATGAAAAAAAAAAGACTTCAAATTAATGACATCTTTTTTTAACCAGGTTTGTTTTAAGGCCAAGTTTTGTATCTCTTACTTTCGGTATTCTCATCTTTGAAGTAGTAATATGCAGTCATAAATCTATTTTATCTAGATAGATAACAGTTCTGGCTTTAGACTTTTAAGTCTAATATTAAAAAGATTGATTTTTTTTTTCTAGAGGATTAAGTTACAAGTTACAGAATTTTTTAAGTACTTTGCAGATGGTCTAAAGACAATTTTTCAGTTGAATGTTTCCTACTGTATCCTTTATATAGCACTGGGATGTGTTCAAGAATGTTACTGAAGTTTTTATCTTGGTTCCTGCACTTCTTGGTCTCAAAGGAAATTTGGAAATGACCTTGGCATCCCGGCTGTCAACTGCTGTAAGTAACTTTCTCTTCCCCTTTGCTCTTCAGATATATTTTGCAAATATTTCAAAAGGGAAACAAATCTTTGGAACACAAGTGTTTTACGTTTATGGCTTAATCTGGCTGTTATAGGGGCTCTTTAAATCTGTTATTAAATTAGCAAACTTAAAAAGGCAACCCTCTTCTGATCTCCACATATCAAAATTTTACTTCTTTTGTCTCTTCTGAGTCATCATTCAAAACAGATACAGTAGATTTTTGAGATTTATATGTGTATTCTGTAAGGTTGACAGATCTCTTTGGCCTTGAGGGGGTTTGAAATAGACTAACAAAATGTGTACATTTTGGACACATTTTTCTAAAGGCCACTTGTGTGGCACTGAAATAAAGCATTGCTAACACTGCTACTCCAGATCCCTGTTGATCAATCTGTAAGAAACTCTTTTGTAGCTTTCTGGCTGAATAATTTTATTCCTTTTTTGTTGTGGTGGTTTTTTGGGGGTCTGCTTATTTTTTGTGTGTGTCAACACTCTTACATAGCATGACTAGGTTTTTTCTATGTCTTCTTTCTTACGTATTTGTCATAGTTCTTTTCTACATCTCAGGGGATGTTCCATCTATCTTTCCCTTACAATCTATCTTTTCTGTGTGTGTGAATAACTATAGTGAACAAAATGTTTTAATAACGTGGCTAAACTATTTCTGGTACCTGAACTGGGTATCTCTGTAAGACACTGCCTAATGCAGTGTTTCTCCTTTGTAAGATAATTTTTCCGTTCTCCAGCAAGACCCCCACTCTCTGCCTGTTCCTGCTTGAATGAATCTTCCAAGAAAATGTTTGGTCAAAGGTGTATATAAAAGGTGTATATAACTCCACATGAGACCTTACTATGGCTTTGTAGGGTAGCACTTCCCTATTTCTTTCGAGAAATTGCTCTTGAAACTTTGTAGGTTTATATGTACTTATTTGCCTAGCAGTGTCAGATTTAGACCTCACAGTCACTTTGTGATCAATGACTGCGTCCCAGTATTTCTCCTCCTGTGTTATTTCCAGCTGTCACTCCCATCTTCTGGCAGAAATATTATTAGTTCATAAGTGCATGACCTTGCATTTCTACTGTTGAATTTCATCTGTTTTCATTGCTGTAATCCTCAAGGTCATTCAGTTTTTGTACGATATTACAATGCTTTGTATTGACAAGGTCTCCCAGTTTTCTGTCATTAATAAATGTCACTGCCACATTATATTGAGTTATTGCCCAAATGCACACTGTGATGGACATAGCCTTAGCAGTCCTATGAAGGTTTGCTTGTGTCATGCTCATTATAGAAATTGATTACTTTTGCCCCATATGCATTCTTTCATATGTAAGAATTGACATGTTGTGTTGTATCTTTATCAATGGCAGCCTTAGCTATTCAGTCTTGTTTTCTGTTTGATTTTAATGCTCTTACTTTTCTGAGTATTCTTACTTGTCCTAGTTTCAGCTGGGATAGAGTTAACTGTCTTCCTAGTAGCTGGTACGGTGCTATGTTTTGAGTTCAGT
>JANHGO010000039.1:8123032-8167360 GCA_024606505.1 Aquila spilogaster
CCTCGTGGCTGGCTGCGAGGCAGCCGGGGCTGCCGAGGGGAGGGCGGGCGCGGGCGGTGGGCGAGCTGCCGCCTCGGGCCGAGGGAGGCGGGGGGCCGGGAAACTTTCCTAGCCGGCGGCGGAGAGGCGCGCCCGGCCCGGCCCGCTGCCATCCCCGTGCCGCGGCCGTGTGAGCGGCTCCGGGCGGGCTCCCGCCTTCCCGGCGCCCTGGCGTTCTGTGCGTGCTTCGGTGGCTGCGCGTTTCTGCTCCCGTCTTTACCCCCGTGGGTTACGCCGGAATGTGCCGCCGCGAAAGCGTGAAACCTTCACCCGATTAAGTTCGAGTGGCGGCTGTGACCGCTATCTTTAATTCCGGTAAAATATTGCTGTGCCCTCACCCTGTGCAGTCAAGCATGCGGTGGTCGGAATTCTTTGCTTCCATTTGATCCAGAGCACGGAGCTTCAGCCAGGCTCTGAGAAGCGCCGCGTGTAAAATTATGGTATTGTTTAGCCTTACTGTAAGTAATAAACTGTAAAAAATACAGGAAAACACATCTATCTCTTGTAGCTAGGGCCCCACCAGCTGTTAACAGACATCCTAACAGCTGTGGGTTGGGCTCGGTGGTCTCCAGAGTTCTCTTCCAACCCCTACAATCCCGTGTGATTCTATACGTGATCCTAAGTGATATCCTCGCTTTACCGGTAATGCTGAAGGTAAAAGATGGGCACTGGATGGGCAGGCCTGTTTTGGCACTGCTCCCTACTTATTGCCTTACTGAAGTTCTGAGCCTGCAGCCATAACGCTCCACTATGACGGGTAGACATTTCAAAAAGAAAAAAAGACGTGTATCATTTTCTTTTCAAATACTTTAGGATATTATCCTCCAGAAACAATGTGAAGTCTGTATTCCAGTGCCCGAGTTAATAAGCAGTTCATCCCCCCTTAGAAACCTGTAATCAAGATCCCAAATAGTACAGTTAAGACTCATCCTGTTAAGTACCCATTGGTTACATAATCTAGAGGAGTGTGCTACCTCTTCAGTTTCAGACTTTCCCACTTGCTTTTGATGGCCTGGGTGTGATTTGGCAGGTAGTTTTCATGCTGGCATTCCATTTGGGTGATGTAGCAATGTGACCACGTTTCACAGCCTGCCACTTCGTTTCTGGCTCTGTTTCGGTCTTTTTTTTTTAATTGAGTTGCTTTAGAAGGTCAGAGGCAAACCAAGTCTTTTTTTCTGACAGCTGCTTTTCCCTTCCTCGGGGCCAAAATCGAAAGCTGACATGTTCAGGAAGTGAAATGCGGCAGTCTGAAACTTGTCTGAAAATTGAGCCTGAGGCTGGCTGTTCTTTCAGTGTCTTAGTTATATTCACAAAGGCATTTGGAGGTTGTTTCATCTATTTTTTTCTCTCACTGTTTTCTCCTTTGCTGTTGATATAACCTACAACTGCCACAAAATAAACACTGTGTTAAAAAGTGTGCTGCATAATATTTTAAAATGGTACCTACTGCCCGTATAGCTGCCATGCACGTGACATCTATTATTTTTCAGCATGTTTTCCATCTTTTTGAACCAAGCACTTAATATCCGGTGTGAATAATCATAGCACAGCACACTGTCTTTGGTTCAGGATTCTACAAAATGGTTAATGATAAAACTGTTTGTTTACTCTGTCTATATGCTCAGGTGATCTGATGTAGCTTTCGCTTTCTACTGAAATGCTCACTAGGATACGGCAGTGTCAAAGACAGTCATTGCTGTCATAAGGATGTCAGCGTGACATTGGGAACTCGTCCATACACAGGACACAGCAGTGGAGAAAGGGCTGTGCAGAACCCTGTCTCATCTGTGTAAATCTTACTCAAAATTTATGAAATTGCCCTAAAACATCACATTCCAAACTTCAGAATCTCAGAATTCTTGAGATGGGAAGGGATCTCTGGAAATCGCGTTGTCACCCACCACTGCTCAATGTAGGGTCAACTACAGCAGGTTGCTTTGGGTCACATGCATTTGGATTCTGAATATCAGTAAGGATGGAGACTCCATAACCTTTCCTTGGACTCCCGCAATGAAAAACAAAAAGCTTTTTTCTTACGGACAATAGAATTTCCTGTGTTTAAATTTCTGCCTGCTACCCTCACCAGGTATTTGTACACGTGGATAAGATCTCTCCGCACATTTTTCTCGGGGATGAATGGTGCTAGCTCTCTCAATCTGTCCTCATGAATCAAAATCTTCAGTCTTCATAATCTTCATGGTCTTTTGTTGGACTGGCTTCACTTTGTCCATGTATCACTTGGGACATCTGGGGAGCCCAGAACTGGACAGAGCACCCTTGACATGTCCTACCAGTGCTGAGCAGAAGGGAAAGATCCCCTCCTTCCACCTGTTGGCCATGCTCTGCCTGCAGGATTCAGCCTGGGATGCTCTTGCAGCACGGGCACATGACGGGCTGATGGTCAACCTGTCCTCCCCAAGGACTTCTTCATGCAGCTGCTTTCAAGCTGGTGTCTGCACCAGTCCGTCCAGTGCATGAGCTTGTTTCTTTCCGTGGGAGGACTTCACATATTCTGTTATTAAACTTGATGAGATTTCTGTTGGGCCATTCCTCTAGCCTGTCAAGTCTCTCTGAATGGCAGCACAGCCATCCCATATGACCTACTTTATTATATCCATCCTTAGGCCTAGCAGTAACCATTGCATTGTAATTATCCTTGTGCTTCTACTTCTAAGCTGAACTGATGAGAATGGCCTGTGAAGGGAAAAAAAATCATGCTAGGTGTTCAATAGCTATAAAAGCTGGCTTAGAAAACTATTTAAAATACACATCAACATCTCCTCCATGATAATTAAATACGATGATTTAAATACAGTATTCAGTAACAACAGGATCTCTCCTTATTTAATAAATGCCATTTACAAGCATGTCCAAAGTTATTAAATTCTAACCTCATTTAAATGAAGAGCAAAATTCCTGTTGCTATGCATGCCATTAGGTTTTTGTCTGTTCTGAAGAAGAGTATATTACAAAACCAGTATGAAAATGAGCAAAGCTAGAGTCTTAAATTTTATCTGCAAGTAATTATTAATTGGAAAGACCAATTTTACTGTACAGAAAAACAGTAGAAATAATAAAAACAGCATATGCAGGCTGTCATCCAAAGAAAGGCTCTTTCTGAGGTAGCACTTATCTATTTATTATAGTAACATAATAGAGCTCAATATTTCATTTATGTTTCATATAACTTTCCTGAATATCCCTTTCCAAGGCTTGTTAATATTCTGAGAGGTGTTTCTCGGACATGGTTAGCCAGTGGTGTTTTACTGTAGATCATCTAGAAGTGCAGGATAAAGAATATTACTGCTTTAAAAGATTACCTGTAAAAACTGTTAGCAGCCTTTAGGAAAAAAGAATTTTGACTATGGTGTGATTAGATACGGATCCTGCAAAAGCTCAGTATTATTTAGCTAGGTGTTATCTTTTGGTTTTGTTTGCCAAACTCTCAGAAAATTAATTTTCCCAGCCTTAGACTTCAATGAATATTTGTTTTAGTCTGCAATAATGCTGACTCTACTCATATTCTGTTGTTTACTGTTCTTCCTCCTCCTGCTTTTTTCAAATGTACTTAAAAAAGAATGGCTATTGTTTTCATGCTTTAAATTAATCCTCAGCAGTCTAATTGCTATACAATCAAACTTTTAGCCATGATATCCAGTCCTTTAATCCTTCCAATGGTGGATATCCTTTAAATACTGGGGAAGTGTGGGAGAAGCACCTCCTACCCATGCTCTTGAGAACTGAATCAAGGCTGTGACTGAAACAATGTTTAGAAGATGAAAAATGTTCCTGCTGCTCCTTCCTGAACAATTGCATTTTCCTTTTCTTCATCTTCCTCAGATGAAACAAGACCAATCAAGTCAATCAAAGCTGAAGTATGGAAAAATGTGATACTGGTCCAGTGCTCAGCTTCATAGCTGAAGTGCATGAGATTTTACTGAAGCAGTTAGTTACCCATTTCCAGAAGTCAGCATCTCTTCCAGCTGATGATCCTGTCTATTTTCCACACCACCTGCTTCTGCTGTTCATTTTCTGCGTCATACGTTCAGTCTCTGTTGGTGTTTTTAAAATGGGTGTCTTCGTCAATTGCATTAATTCTTATGGAGAAAACTGCTTTGTTGTATGCTGAACTGCTAAGTGTTTCACTTTTCAGGAATATGTCCTCATCAAACAGCAGGGTGTGGTTGTATTTCCATTTGTGTACATTTGCAGGACTGAGAAGGAGGGGTAAATAATACACAGTAATTGGCATGTGAATGAAGGAAAAGAGGAAACTATTAAATGTAGCTACTTAGGAAACAATAAGGAGTTGAAAATGTTTATATTTGTAGCCTGGGCATAGCTCGTTGTTTTGCTTGTAGGGAGAAAGACAAGGTCTCCTTTCATTTCACATATAACATACCAGGTATGGTAAATTCGAGGCTATTTTATATCTTCTCAAAGGACCTTTGTCTTTATCTCCTGGTCGTTGGTTGTTTTTTTCCAGTACTTCTCCTCTCTCTGTAACCTGATAATGTGTCAGGAAACCAGATTCACTTATCTTCTCTGGTTTTGGATGGGTTTTTGAGATTTTTGCCTCCTTTATTTCACATGAGTTATTCTAGTCGTGCTTGCTTCTTTACCTGGCTATATCATTTTTAGACAACACAATAAAATTGCAATTGCTCCTGTCAATGATAAAGCTTCACAGGGATTTCTGATCCTCAAGATCATACTGTTCCTTAGATGGTTTGCTGCTTTCTGTAGCTGCAAGCAAAAACTGAAACTACAGCAATATTAGCATCCAGCACTCAGAATGAAATTATTGCATCAAATGACATTTGGAAGATTACCCTTCTTGGAAGAGGTTTTTAGAAATGAATAGTTGAATTCAGAAGGCTGTACAGTTATCCTCTACAGATGTAATTACTTTTCACTGAATGTTTATATACTGTAGTATATTTTTCAATTTATCTTCTTAAGTTCTCCTTTTCAAGCATTTACCATTAGCTCATATTTTGTCACTCCAGGCAGTTTGGTTGGAAAAATATAAATGACTGTCATCTAAACTGCTTTTGTACTTTTTTGATTCAACTGCTGGCCGCCAGTCTCTGTCCATGTTTGTAGCTTATTACAGTTGACTAACTCATTTTTCGGTCCCTTTTTCACTTTTGAAGATGCCATTTCTATTTGTTAACACTTTCTTGTATTAAATGAAACCACTATGTCCCCCAAAAATTAACTTCTTAAAAAAAATACAAAGTATAAACTTACAAGGAGAAAAACCCATATGGTATAAAGATATGGATAATTAACCCAAATGCTTTTAGCCAGAGTTCCTAAGCAATGAATAATTTCCATGAATCACCAGTCTAGCGCTCCAGTGATATGACTGGAGGACACTAGAGAAACCACAGTGACAGCCAGACTCTGCCTTCTTAAAGCTATTGGGAAAATTGCTCAGTGTATTTCCCTGGGAGTGAAATAGAGTCCGTCATTTATTAACACTCCTCAAAAACATACAGACAAACAAAAAATCACCACCCCTAAAAGAGCTCTAATGAGACTGCTGTGGTGTAAGCATCTTTTACCACGAGCACTTCCCTCTTAGTTCCATACACCATGCTTGAGTTATTTAATAAAGTTTCTCTAATCTGAATGCTTCTTGTCATCAACTCACCTGTCTGAAGTGATCCAAATTTCCCCTTTGCACATATCATAGCTACTGCACCACTTTCCGTCCTCATAAATCAGTTGGCAACCTTCAGCATCCAAGGCCATGGCCTTCTGCAATCTTACTTTTCTGCAGTTTCCCTGAAATGTTCTTCTCCTGTATTCCTCTTAATTCTTCTACAATAAAGCTATTTATTGTTGTCACAGAAGTTGGTAATAGTTAGGTTGCTAGTTTAATGGTACACCTGCTTATATTTTTTTATGCACCATATCTTTTCTTTTACTCAGCTAAAACCTTCTTTGTGCCAGGCAGAAACAAAATTGCTCCCTCTTGTTGCCTTTCTGTAGCACATAGCCCAGCATCATTTTGGCCTGTGGTTAGAGCTCCTCTGGGAGTGCAGCAGGGGTTGTTTTGTTACTCGTAATGATGTGTGTGGAAACTAGAATTGAGGCCTAGGAGTTTTTATATGCTTATAATAAAAGGTTCAACATAGCACAATTTACTACTGGGTAGCAAAACGTTATTTCAGGAATCTCGGTTTCTTTGTTGGTCATGTGGAAAAAAATATTTTTCTCTTGCAAAACTTGACTTCTTTCTAAATCAAGCAATAAACTCCTTTGTTGTTTTCAAAATATTCTTTTCTTGGTCAGAGCTGCCTTGGATACAGCAATTGGTAGGGGGAAAGTCTTCATGGTGAGTATGAGTCTTCACTCAGAAAAACAAGCCAAGTAGTCCTGTAAGCAGCAGATCTGAAGTTGACTTGCTGTGGCTGTATGTGGGTGAATTATCGTAATGTTTGAAGATGCCTTACAGCAAGGGCACAAATGTATATCTCCTGTAAGGCTGATTGCTTTGACATCTCTGTTCTCTGTGAAATTTAATAGAGTAGAAAAATACTAGATTATTTAAAAACATTGAAATGGAGGGAGTGGAAGTATAGGGATCATAACATAAACAATATGAACTTAGGAGCCCCATCTTCATAGGGAAAGAGATGAAAAATTCAACTTTAAACTATTTCTATTTCCTGCAGTCTGTAAAAATTGAAGTTTTTCCAGCTTTGCATGTTGGAGGGCCAACAAGGCTGACATCCTGGTGGAATTCTGTTATAGACTGTCTAACCAGGATGAAGAGATGAAACAGGTGTTCTACATGCAGCTGGCAGAAGTTGCAGTCATCAGCCTTGTGCTCATGGGGGACTTCAACTTCCCTGATATATAATGGAAATATAATATATTGCAGAAGAAGCAGTCTAGGAGGTTTCTAGAGTCTTCAGGAGGATAAATTCCTGCCTGGTAAGAGAGCCTACCAGGGGAGGTGCCCCACTAGACCTGCTGTTCACAAACAGAGAAGGGCTTGGTGAGAGGTGTGGAGGGCAGAGTGACTGCAAAATGATAGAGTTCTCTATTCTTAGTGAAGTCAGGAGGGAGGTCAGCAAAACTGCTGCCTTGGGCTTCGGGACAGCAGACTTGGAACTATTCAGGACACCGTTAGGGGGAGGATCCCTTAAGATTCAGTCCTGAAGGGTGAAGAGGTCCGGGAAGGCTGGACATGCTACGGGCTTGGGGCAGAGTGGCTGGAAGACTGTGTGGAAGAAATGGACCTGGGGGTGTTGGTCGATGCTCAGCTGAACATGAGCCAGTGTTGCCCAGGTGGCCAAGAAGGCATCCTGGCTTGCATGAGAAATAGGGTAGCCAGAAGGAGCAGGGAGGTAATTGTCCCCCTGTACTCAGCTCTGGTGAGGCTATGCCTTGAGTGTGAGGGAGACCTTGTTGCTCTCTACGACGACCTGAAAGGAGGTTGTGGTGGGGTGGGGGTCTGCCTCTTCTCCCATATAATTAACAATAGGGTGGGAGGGAATGGCCTTGAGTTGCACCAGGGGAGGCTCAGGTTGGATATTCTTTCTTCTTTGAAAGAGTGATCAGGCACTGGAACAAGCTGGGGAGGTGGTGGAGTCCCTGTCCCTGGTGGGGAAATATTGGTGGTAGGTGGACATTTGGATGAGATGATCATGGAGGTCTTTTTCAACCCTGGTGATTCTATGATTCTATATATGTATATGGTGTATTGAGCTTGTGGAATTGTGTCATTCAGCATCATATTGGTGTAGTCTGTACAACTTTCATTTCTTTGAGTATGCCAATGATTTGCTTGTATTCATAGCATCCAGTAATAAAAACTGATCAACAAAACTTCAAGTCAAATAATGTTGTACTTTCAGTAAATTACTGTAACTATTATCACAATGTGAAAGCTAAAGAAGAGGAACATAAAGTGGCTACTAATGGAGGAAATGTCGAATGACAGGAGACTACCAGTATGTCATTGTTTAATGTTCTACCGTAACAGCAGTTGGAAAGTAGAAATAATTGCACATTTCGTCATGTTAAACATAAAAGATATGTTGTATTTGTGTGACTTGCAGAAAGCAAAACAAAGTGACCATGTCTGGTGTTAATATTGATCGAATAATTCTACTTAAGTGTTTACAAGACATCAGAATGTTATATCTTTCAGGAAGTATTTACAACCTATACCTCATCCAGCATTGAATGAAAATCAGATATTTAGTATCTTATTTATCCTAATTCCTTTTTTTCCCCCTAATTTTAATTAAATGCATTATGTCATATTTATGAGTATAGTACTGTGGGTATGTTTTTAAATTAGACTAATATAAACTATTTCAGTGTAATTGGTCAGAATTTCACTTCTGTCTTCTTTCCTTGATATTGTAATGTTTTATTTTAAAAAGTCCAGATTTATTACATATGTAGTATTTAATATTATATTTAACATCATTTGTATGTTTGCTTCAGAGCAAATTCAATAAGTTTTAAAATTAGCATGTTTTCAAACTGTACATGCCTGTTTTGGTTTGTCAGCTTTTTACAGGGTTAGGAGGCAGGGACTATCAACACATAAAGACTGAACCACTCAGAATATCACTTCAGGCTTACCACATCAGATAGTGTTTTGAAAGGTGTTTTTTTTCCCATTTTTTTCCTTCTTTTTTTCTGTGCTCCATGCCATTGACAGAGTGTGAGGAACAATAGCAGCTACAGTGTATCACGTGGGTTCTGTTTTACCACTCCCATGCACCTTCCACAAACAATTTTCTCTGTGGACCTGCTGCTTTCAAGGTTGCTGGAAGTCTGGGGCTACACAGTACTTGGCTAACAGTTTTGACTTCTTGGACTTTAAGAAGACAAAAGCTGAGTCCTCACCAATTTATTTGCAGTCCACATTGCTTTCTTTTTCTGCTACAGTGTACTGGTTTGTGAAGCTTCCTCACCCACTAACTTTACCTTTTTCTCCTTGTAATTTCTTTTCCACTTAGGCAGTTGAAGGCTGGAGGAGGTTGGCTAGTCTACAGATACTTGTTTTGAAAAGGTACTGGCAGACCTTAGCATTTAAACTATTATCCTGTGTCTTCTGTAGAGAGTTAAAATATTTTAAAGATTTAATGTATACTTTTTTTTTTAATTTTATTTTAGATCCAGACTTGTTTGTGGAATTGTTGAAGATGTGAGATCCGTGAAAAAAACTTTTCGCATTCAAGAAAGCATTATTTAATTTTATCTGTTTTAGAATTATCAAGCGTGGCACTTGATAACTCATCTACAAGATTTCTTCACTGACATCTGAAGAACAAAGTGCTTTTCCAACCTGTACTTCTGTAGCACTATGACTAACTGCAAAGGCAGATCTACCATCACCAAAACAAATAGCAAAGTTCATGATAGAGAAGGTTTTGTAAACTGGACCATAAGTCTTAGTACAATTCAGTCCGATAAATTTTTGAATCTCCTTTTGAGTATGGTTCCTGTTGTTTACCAAATAAACCAGGATGAAAGACACAAAAAAGTGAATGGTGTTTGGCAAGATGGATTGCAACCAGCAGGACATAATTATAATGTTAGATCTGACCAGCATGCGGAGTATCATCACTTCTCAGAACAAACTTTTCATGGTAGTAATGGACACAGCCCTTCTAGCTGTAGCCCTAAATATGATGATTTTTCCAGTTATAATTACTGTGATGGAATGGACACTTCAGAAACAGATGCAATGTTGCAGGAAGACAACCTGTCTAGTGACAGTAATGAAGATATTATTGTGGAAGGGAATAGAAAGCAACCCAAGGAATCTAGTAGTATTATGGCACTGCAGATACTCGTACCTTTTTTGCTAGCAGGATTTGGAACTGTTTCAGCTGGCATGGTTTTGGATATTGTACAGGTTGGTATTTGCTTTGGGAACTATATTTTTAACAGCTAATCTGTGGGTTTTATAATTTAACACATGGTATTGTAGATGTTTACAATAATGAGAAGTAATAAAGTGTGTGCTATTATGAACTGCTTTTCCCCCTAGATTGTCTTAAACAGCTCAAATGTTTTGTTTGGGGTTATTCAAGACTTGGTAAGTATTATCCCAGCCACAGTGAACTGGTGAAAAAAAGCTGTTACTTCTGCTTTAATTGAAGATAGAAATATAATAATGAATATGAATCAGTTCAAAATTCTGGTCATTAACAAATGTTCCTTTTGTGCTTCAGGTCTCTGCAATTTCTGACATAGTGTGTAGATTTGATCCAAGATAATGCGTCATCATATATGGTAGCATGCCTAAAGTTCATATGCTACGTGAAATTCTTATGCAATGAATTAGAGCTTTTTTAGGTATTCAGGTGTGACTTTTTAATGTAGTGTTAAGTATACTGAACACTTGGAATTACAAACATTATTGGTGTGAACAAGGCTGCAAAGTCACTTTCACCTTGAATTGTAGTGGTGGTAGGTCCATAGAGGTAGACTATCTTAATTCATGACAGCAGATTTAATTGATGATAGTTGTTCAGGGTTAAGATAAAATGCAAGTTTCTCTGAATTTTAAGAGTTACATTAATACCCTTTTTAAAACCTGTTTTGGAATGTTGTATCAATAAGACCTACTGATACAGAACTTTTGTAGGACTGGTTTTTATAGCTTAACACAGCTGTAGCATTTCAGTGACGTTAAAAGCAAGAGTTGTCTGCCAAATATTTCTTTGTGCAGTGACGTTTGAAGAAAATTCTTTAGAAAGTAACAGCTAGCAAGATTTATTAGATTAGCTTAATTTCTTGCTTTCTCTTTGCTTTTTGGAGGCTATATTTACTTTCATTTTTTTTCCCCAAAGTTGAAATGTGTTGTAAATACAAATCTAATGGATTCTGTCTTCCTTTACGGGTAGATTCAGAAAAATTCATTCAAATAGATTAAATATCCATGCTATTCAAACTGAAAGGGCAGTAGGGAAATACATCTGCTTTTGTTTTGTTTCATTCTGTCTTAGGGTTTTCTTTAGCTATACTTAGAGATAAAAGGTTCTTTTGAGGGAGGAGTAAGAGGTGGCCATATTTTTAACTTTTCATTAGCCCTGAAATGGCAGTTGAACTAGATGATCTCTGAAGGTCCCTTCCAACTGGAACTACTCTGCTCTATTTTTTGTTACTCAGAAACTTGAGAGAGAAAATAAAGCTTGGTCTTAAATCAGTTGCAATGGAAAGATACTTTATGCATCAAGAAAAAGGAAAATATTAATTGACAAGCAAACATTACTGCTTTCTTCCGCTGTTTTGCATCAATCTTGTGCTTTACTTGTGCCAATCTTATTCTTTTTATGGATGCTTTGTTCGTACGTTCTTAATATGTGATTTACGTCACAATACAGCTCAATGATCAGCCAAAAGAGCCAGTTGTGCCTACTGCCACTATTGGCTTCCAACCTGATGTTTCCCAATGCCTTTCTTCTCTGAAAGGGACAGAAGTGTTTTTTTGTGGTTTTTTTTTTTAGCTGTTCTTTGATCTGGGTTGAGATAATACTTTTTTTTTCCTTCCTTCTGTATTACTTCCAGTTTTTATTGGTTTCCCAGTCCAACACTGTGCACGAGAGAGAGAGGGCACAAAGTCATAAATAATGAGCCAACGTTACCTTTTCCCACCCTAAACGAAGCATAAAACCATAGTGTCAGTAATGCAGGGAAGTGTGATAGTATATGTTGTGAAAACGAAAATTTAAGGAAGACAAAGAATTTGAAACCTTTTTCTTAAAAACCGTTTCATACCTACTCTTTTTCAATAGTAAATACATAGGTAACTTCATACATAGGAAATTCTCCAATCCTGTTTACATTTGAAAATTGAATCCTTTTTTAAATTAAAATCATATTTTAAATTGCTGCAAATCTCTGAATGTAAAGATGATTTATTAAAATACATTAAATTTTGTTAGTTTAGTTGAAGTTTATATTTGATTACAAATTAAATACATGGATTGACAGGCATATAAAGTAGCACAGCATTTCAATGCTGAGAACTCAGCACACCAGAAATATTGGAGAGTTTGTCTTGGTTTGCTTTATAAAGTCTGGGTTCTGGAAATCTGTATTCTTCTAAATTTCTCACAAGTAAAAGAGTTAGGAGACAATTTTTCACTTACAGGCTCTGTCTGTTTGACAACTTATTTCTTGCTGTTTTTTCAAATGAGGTTTCTAGACAGCTGCAAGAGATGAGATGAAAATATTGCTGTTAATTAAGAGCAGTCATAGCCCTGGTACTATTTTGAATTCATTAAAAACCTTGAAATTAATGACATCTCTTTTTAACTAGTTTTTTTGTAAGCCTAAGTTCTAGCATCCTGCTAGTATAAAATAAATGTTATCAATTTCTTTTTCTGATGATGACTTCGATGTAGTAGTAGTGCAATTTAAGTAGCCAAAATTAACATGCACAATGCAAACAGAAATTACATGCATCAAACAGATTAAGTTCCTAACCTCTTCTCGGAGAGTAAAATAAATACTCATAAAACAGAAAGAGTAATTTTATAATGACCTATAATTAATCTCTATTTTAAATAGGCAAAGAAAGCGCAGTAATGGAGACATTAATTTAGGAGATTTTGTATCTCTTGCTTTTGGTATTCTGATCTTTGAAGTAGTGGTATGCAGGCGTAATTCTATATAAACTAGATAGATAACAACTCTTGCCTTGAAGACTTTTGGATCTGATATGAAAAGATTGATTTTTTTTAGAGACTTAAATTACGAGTTACAGAATTTTTGGCACTACTTTTAAGATGGTCTAAAGGGAATTTTCCAAATGATTTTTTTTCTCATTGTGTCCTTTAAATAGCACTGGGATGTGTTCAAGAATGTTACTGAAGTTTTTATCTTGGTTCCTGCTCTTCTTGGTCTCAAAGGAAATTTGGAAATGACCTTGGCATCTCGGCTGTCAACTGCTGTAAGTAACTTTCTCTTCTGATAAGTGTTGTAAATTCCTGAAAACAAATCTTTGGAACGCTAGTGTTTTATGTTTATGGCTTAATCTGGCTTTTGCAGGAGCTGTTCAATCTGTTGTTAAATTGACAGTGTTAAAAAGGCAAGTCTCTTCCAATCACCACACATCAAAATTTTACTTCTTTGGTCCCTTCTAAATCATCATTCAGAACAATATATTACATTATTGAGATTTACATGTGTATTCTGTTGGGTTGTCTGATGTATTTGACCTTGATGGGGTTTGAATATACTAACATGCATATTTTGCATGTTTTGAACATGTTTTTCCAAAGAGCTCTTAACACCAAAATGAGGCTACTCCATACCTTTGTTGATCAAACTGAAAGGTTTGGTTTTATTAACTTTCTAGATAAATACATTTATTTATTTATTTATTTTTGTGTTAGCATTGCAACATAACTTTCTTTTCTATATCTTCTTTTGTATGTGTCATGGTTCTTTTCTACATCTCAAGAGATATTCTGTACCTTCACTTTTTTTGGCTTAAGCAAGCCAGACTACCTTAGCATATGTATTTTTCTATGTGTGCAGCTGTTGTGAACAGTGTTCTAATTATGTGGCTAAACTATTTCTAGTGCCTGAATTGTATATTTCTGTAAGACACTACCTTCACAGTACTTCTCCTTTGTAAGATAAGCTTTCCATTTTCCATTAAGGCCCCCTCTCTCTGCCTGTTCGTGCTTGCATGAATCTTCGTAGAAAATGCTTGGTCAAAGGTGTATATAACTCCAGATGAGGCCTCAATATAGCACTGTAAAATAACACTTCCCTATTTCTCTTTAAAATTGCTCTTGAAACTTTCTTGTTTGTATCTATTTATTCTCCTAGTAATGTCACACTGGGACCTCATAGTTACTTTGCAATCAACTACTGTGTCCTATTATTTCTTCTTTTGTGTTATTTCCAGTTGTCATTCCCATCTTCTGGCAGAAACATTGTTAGTCTGTAGGTGCATGACCTTGCACTTCTACTGTTGAATGTCATCACTTTTCATTGGTGTAGTCCTCAAGGTCATCCCATTTCTGTGTAATATTAAAATGCTTTGTATTGACAAGGCCTCCCGGCTTTCTGTCATTAATAAATGTCATTATCATATTATATTGAATTATTGCCCAAATGCACACTGCGATGGACATAACCTTAGGAATCCAGTGAAGGTTTCCTTCTGTTATACCCATTTTAGAAACTGATGAATTTTGCCCCATGCGCTTTCTTTTATACATAAGAATTGATGTTTTGTTGTAGTCTTCACTATTCAGTCATTTTCTTTGTGATTTTAATGCTTTCTTTTCGGTGTATTCTTACTGTTTCTTAAAAATAATTTGTTTAAACTTGACTGACTTTACTGTCATACATAAATATGTTCATCTTCTACTCTTTTTTGTGTTGACCTTCTGCTAAATTTGCTCCCGACTGCTATACCTCGTGGCCTCAGAATTGAAAGTGTTTGTATTGCATAGCAAAAAATATATCCAGGGAAGTCTGTTTTCTACCAGTGACTTACAGAAAGCTTACAAAGAGGTTCAGGGTCAGCTAGCTCCACTATTCCTGGTTGAGTTAATGGGATCTTTAATTCTTTATCTCAATTACAACCCATGATCTTTGTCAGATTATAATTCCAACACCTATTCTCCAGGCCATTCAGTGCAAGATTTTCCCATCACCATCAATGCTGTTTGTGATCTTCATAGCTCTCATCGAACGTTTGGAAAAAGGTCACACAGACCCTTTTTGTGTACTGGAAAATCTAACCCCAGTTCATATCATCCATTAACTGTTACTGAACTGACAGGAGTTGATCCTCCTCACACAGAGAAAATTGACAGTGGAGTTCCTACAATACTGTCTACATGTTCAGTGGCTAACTAAAATTGACATTATGGGGTTCATTCCCCTTTCCTTCTTCCCGAATGGAATGGAAATCTTATCCCATTGTCTGATAATATAATCTGCACGTGTCTTAAGTATGATTTTTTCAGAGCCAGTTTGGCCATTTGAGGCCCAGACCCCCTAAGAGCAGCCCATTAGGGGTATTGCCAGTGTCACTTAGCACTGCCATTAAGTGTCACCAAGACATAAGTTAGTTGACGCTTCAGTTGGTTTTATTCAAGCATATCATGAAAGGCTTCCTCTTACATCAGTACAAAAATTTTCCGCGTCTGTCTTGACCAAGCCAGGTTAGCCAGCTCTGTTCACAGCCTGCCAACATTAAGGTTGATTAACTGACCAAGAAGAGACTGGAAAAGCATGCATTTCTTCAGACAATGCAATGTCCCATGTGGGAGCTCTGATTTCCTTGGCATTGCCTGATGACACAGTCACTAAACCGCATAGAACATCACAGAAGTTTAAACTCATGGACAGTTGCATTGGTTGCTCTGCCTTCCCCAGGTTTTGAGAATAGGTGCATTATCATACTGTATCATTCCTTCAGAAGAGCTTAATCAAACGGCTTGCTACTGGACCTGCAATTTACATGCCAGTTCTCTGAGATTATTCTGACTTTTGCACTCTTCGCATTGATTTAATTGACCCTGACTCTTTTCAGCCATCCCATCTTTGCTCCTGTTATCCTCATCCTAAGTGAAAACTGATGGAATATGTTAATACAGGGTATATCTAAGCAGTTATTTGCAGGCAGTTGTATGATTAATCTTCTCTCCTAAATTTGCTGAAGCCAGCTCCCCACCAGCTGCACCCTAAACACAAGACTGTGCCCTTGTGAATAACTTTACTTTGGAGATAAAATTCCTAGTATGACTTCAGTGTTGGAGATAATTCTTGTTCAGCGAGCTTATAATTGCAGATGAATTTGTATATGTGTCTATGCTCTTGGGGTTGTAAACTAATTATTTTCTCTTATCAGTAGTACTTCTGGTTTCAAGTTGTACCTGATCACCTTCATCTTGTTGCTCAATCTCCTGCTTTAGCTGTTTGCTACTGATCACTCACAATTTCCTATCCAGTTTGGAATCAGTCATTTCACTGTCTCAAGACTGTGGTTTCAATCAGCTTCAGGGCATAGCTTGTACTTGTCTTTGGTGTTAGTATGGATTAAACAGTTTTCTCTTACTCCTTGCAGAAGCGTGTGAGGTGTACTTAGGTCAACTGCCCATTCAAGCATGATATTTACATGATATGTTTTGTATTCTTCAGCATTGTTTTGTTTTTTTTGAGTCATTCTCATCATCTCTGTTCACACTGTTGCCTTTTCTCCTTATTACTTTTCCTTTTTTAAGAGGAAGTAAAGAAAAGAACACCAAAACCCACTCATGCAAACATCCCTGTAAGCTTTATGCAGACTCTCATTTTGACTGTGTGTTATCAGAGCTAGGCACTAGCAATGTGGCTTTATAAGTCTTTTGTTCAGATTTGTGTATTCCACAGTATCACATTAAACTTTACCTCACTTAATAGAAATCTGCAGCTGAAAGGAGTGCTCCTACTCTCCTCCTTTCTTTCAAATCCAAAGAGTATTTGTGCCACCATGGGTGGATCAGATAATTTTGTAGGACAAAAAACTTTTTACTCCACAAAAAAGAGTGTTTTCCATCAATCTCTACTTGACATGCAAGTTGCTGTGAACTCACTCATGGAACTGGTAGATCTGGTTGAAGAATGACAAGGTAAATGTGTAGTCAGTGGTAGGGGAAAAAAGAACTACACCTTCTGGTAGCAGCTCACTTTTGTACTGGATTAGATATTTTGCAAGATTACTGTTTTAACAGTTTTTTTTGGATATTTTTTTAAATGTTTCTTCAAAGAACAAAAAAAATTGAAGCTCTCCATTGCCCATCATTTAATTCATTTAGTGTAAATATTTAAAAAGAATACAAGGGAGATTCTTATCCATACTTCCTTAAATACTGCTCTAATATTTAAAAATAATGCATGTATTTGTGGAGCTTTGACTGTATTTCAAACATCATAAAATAATGATAGTGCAGATTGAGATAATGTCTTATTTCATTTCCCTTTTATAAGCTGGCGTTTTTTAATACTTTGTTCCTCATAACTTATTAATATCACAAGTGAAACAAAATGGAGAAGTAAAACCAATCAGAAATTATCAGAAAAGCAAAAAAATATGCATTAAGACCTATACAGAAATATAAAGTATTTTAAAGATTAAGATTCTATGGGCAACACCACTGCAACTTATGATTAAAATATTAAAAACTTAGTTCAAGAAGGAAGTTATTTTAAATATTGTCATATTGCAGTGGTACATGCTATCTTCAGATTTTGCCCTTTAATTCGAAAAATAAATGCAGGTATGCAATACTGCAATGCAAGTATGTACATACTTTTTTGTTTGTTAGAATAATTAATTTACCATCTTCCCAGCTATTGTATTTGAATTGGACCTGTATCATTAAAGACCTGTGTCATCATAAGTCTCTAGCTGTGCTGTATAAACGAAAATGTAGAGTACTAAAGGCAATGAGATGTGGTTTATCGTCTTCTCTAATCACTTCAAATTTCTCTATACAAGTAGCTCTATTGCAGTCAATTAGCACACTTTCATGAGGGTGTTTGTGCTCATACAGTTTTCCTGTGCAGTTTTTGATTGGCTTGTGGAATTTAAAGGCCACAGAAACAAGCTTAGCCTATGGTGACTGAACACTGAGAATTTTCCCTTCCAGCCACTGATCTAATCACTAGTGGTGCCTGGACCTTCCTGGAACACAAGGCAGCTAGTGTACCTTGCACAATAAGCTAATGTTGAACAAGTTAGCATGTAAAGCTGCATTGAGCTTAGCTACTTTTGGATAGATAGTTTAAATACAATTTTAAATCAGCAGCAATGTTTAACTTGAAAAAGCACAGCACAGTTTTAACTTACTTTCAAAATGTCTCTTTTTCCAGTGAGAGTTGAGTTATTTGTGGGTTTCTGCCTTGTTGGTGAATTTTCAAAGTAATGTAATTTTAACCCCAAATGCCTGAAATTCTCTTATAATTTTGACAGGTAAATATTGGAAAAATGGATTCTCCCATTGAGAAATGGAACTTAATAATTGGCAATTTGGCCTTAAAACAGGTAAATATAATGGATTTTTGATTAACTTTCATAAGTGAATGATGTTATTTAAAAAGCCCATCACAAATGTGGACAAGTAGGAGACAGTGTTAACAGGAAACAAATTCTACTATATTGTCTCATACTTAACATGCAATGTTTTTGTGACTGATCTTTTTTAGTACTGCATAGTTGTTCTTTAAAGCAATAGAAGTTTATATTTATCACAAGAAAAGGTGAAGCATTCTTTGGGTCTGCAGCAAGGGTACTTCCTTTTAATTTTTTTTGAAAGAATATGTCTAAGGAATTTGACCTCCCAAATATTTTCAATACTGTATTTTCATTGGATTCAATGTTTAAAGAAGTATGTGATGGAGCTTTTGGGAGATCAGCAACATCTTAAATAGTTTGTTCATTTGAGGAAAGAAGTGTTTATTCTCCAAAGCAACTATTTCTTAATCTTAAGAACTAGTTCATGTTCTGTGTTATAAAGCAACATACTCAAAAATAAGTGAAAAGTTTATGCTGTGACTTCATTGTTTTAAGTGGCTTAGGAACCTCTTGAGGCATTTCATCTTTTGCTCCTTGTAATTCCTCAGTTCTTTTCCCTAGTCTGACTTTTGTTATTCCTCAGTCTGTGAATTGTGGTTAAAGCCTTTTCTGTTAGCATGAGATTTTTCTTCTTGATCAACTAGGGTTATTATTGTCTCTACAAAGTAGATGAGTGGAGCATGCTCCCTTTATAGCTTGCAAATAAATGTGGAGGAAAGAATAACAGAAAATGATTCTGCAGTCCTCTTAAGACTATCAATTATTTTAGGAGTCACTCATCACTGAAAAACTGTTTACCTTCTTTTACTTTTCCAGGTTCAGGCAACAGTAGTTGGTTTTCTGGCAGCAGTGGCAGCAGTTATATTGGGCTGGATTCCAGAAGGCAAATACAGCTTCAATCATTCAATCCTTCTGTGTTCTAGCAGTGTAGCAACTGCATTCATAGCTTCTCTTTTACAAGGTAAAAGAAGTATATATGTTACTTTTTATAGCTTTTTAATTCCCTGTGGATGCTGAGTGTGTATTATGCTGCTCTTCATTAAACATTAAGTCCAATAGGGTCTAATACATCTGAAACACAGTTGTGAGTAGAATACCCTTTTGCAATTTCCGTGTAAGCCTGAATATTACATTCATCTCCCGTCATATTCTTTCAAAAAGATTTGATTTTCTGACCTCTTTAGCATGTCTAAAACAAACCATATGTCTTTAAGATTTTACCTAGTAGAATGGATAACTTTTGTTTCCTCTACTTTCTGTATTCAGTGATGTACAAAGTGTGTTCTTAATACTAAACAGGTAGAACTTATTTGTAATTAAGCTCAAATGAGCTTGGATATTAGTTTAGCTGAATCCAAACTCCCTGTTTATCTGTGCTGCTCATATATTATCTTGTGCTCTGCTTTGTTTCTGAAGTGAGCAATTTGGCTTGTTGTGTGAAGGGTTTGGGCCAAGTTAAAGTCCCCTTCTGCAAACAGTGTCAGTATATCTCTCCTGAGCTCCATAGTGTGATGGATTTAAACTTCTCTTGCCAATTGTCAGGAAGATTTAACCATAAAAGGCAGTACTAACAGGGACACAAAGGGTGAAAAAGGAGTGACTCTACCTGTGAAATATTCTTAAAAAAAAAAAAATACAGTATCAGAAGTCTTAATAATAGTAAATCAAGTAAAATGTTTTGCTTCCTTTTTATTAAATTGACTTGCTTACTTACGCAAGAATGAAATTATTAATGTTATACATTCAATTAAGAGCTCACACGTTTTAGTGACTACAAAGCCACTGAATTTGTGCTACAGAATTAAGAGCAGCAGGAGAACTGGGGAACGAGTGCATTTTTTCCCCTTCTCCTAAATAAGGTGAACATGAAAATAAACTTTTGGTGTTATCTGGTGATGGGTTTGCACAGGAAGTTACTATCTGAATATGAACCACCTATGCATGAAACGTGTGCTTTGGAAATCAGACAGGATCATCTCAGTCCTGTTGAGAGTTTCTTGGAATTGGATTCTCTAGGCAGTTTCTCTGAAAGTGGGCTCCTAATTTAGCCTACAGTAAATAATGTTACTTGCTAAAATAGGTGAAAATTGTAATATCAATTTTTCACAATTTCAGACACATGGGTATTTAATCTAATGTTGTTCTCAGGGTAAAGGCATTAAAATTTCAATCATCTAAAGTTAATGGGATGTAGAAGTAATATACTGAATGTTTTTTCTTCAGGGAATGGTTGATTTACAACTTCAGTCTTGCTAATCCTAATCATAAGCAAAACAATACATTACACAGATGGTTCTTGATTTTTTTTTGTGTGCTTAGTGTTTTTTTTTTTTTTAAATCTAACTTATTTTTTTAAAATGACTAAAACTTAAAAATACAGAAGTCAGTCAAGTGGGAGGGACAAAAGCAACGACTTCTTAGGTTTCCAATTGCTGTTATCTTGAAATTTCCCAAGAGATTACAACAGCAGATACCATTACTGTACTTTTTTCTTTGTTAAATCTAGGAATCATAATGGTTGGAGTTATCGTTGGATCAAAGAAGACTGGTATTAATCCTGACAATGTTGCCACTCCTATAGCAGCAAGCTTTGGAGATCTTATCACTCTTGCTATTCTAGCATGGATAAGTCAGGGTCTTTATACTTGCCTTGGTGAGTATGTTCCTAAGTTTATGTATCCCTGGAAGCCTCTTTTGTGTGGGGGGTGGTGGGGAGAAGGCAGGGAGGGAGAAGCCAGGTTTCTTGAATGTCCACCCTATGTCAATTATTTGCTTCCCAGAGCCCTGTTGAATAGTCCCTTTGCACTGAAGGTGTTGAATGGGCTATCTTGATCTTTATGAGAGAGGGGTCCTGCTTAGAGAATTTTTTTTTGGTATTGCAGTTTTAGACACAATTCAGATGTATCTTGAGCTGCTTCTACGTATATACCCGGAAATCAAAATTACAACAATTTGAGTAACATAGTAACAAGTCTATGACAAGTATGTATACAAAGAAGTAAAGCATAACTTTATATAGATATGTGTTTGTGGTCACTATGACTTCCTTTTAAATGAGCTACACAAAAATGAGTTTTCTTCCAATTCCTACCAAGTGCTTTTCAGCTCCTGTTGTAATACCTTCTCATCTTCCCTACTCCTGCTTCCAGTTCTAGTTTCCCCAGCTCTTTCCTATCTGTTTTGTTCATGGCCTGACACTTCCATATCTCCCACCTGTTTGCTGTTCCTATGCGTGATCGTAGCAGCTTTACTGGCATTTCCTTCTGCTTTACAGCGAGGGAAGTAACCACTTCCAGCTTCTACAGGTAACAGCCAGTAATAGCCCAATTCTCTTTTGTTTTCTTTTGTTTGTTTTCTTATAAACTTTTTGAATATGTTTGAAACATAAATTGGATGTTTTTTATCTCCTCTATACCCAGTGAAGAAATAAAAAGTGTGAGAATATATTCTTGTAGGAAGAAAAGAATGTTCAGAAAAATACTTAAAATTAAATTGTTACTTCGACTCCTTCAAATGTGCTGTACTTTAAAATACATAACTGTAGGCAAATATATATATAGGCAAGTATACCACAGGCCAAATTTTGTGTTGTTCGCAATTGTTTTATGCTGATATTACCACATAAATTCTTTGCGTAATTTTGTTAAAAACAAATGTGGAAGGGTGAAATTATTTTTGTACAAGCTTTCTGCTTGTTTGTAACAGAGCTGCACACCAGCTGCTTTGTGGCATACCTAGAAGGGATAAGGAAAAAGGACTGTAGCATACTTACGTAGGTCAGGGACATAGCCAATACCAAGTTTGGCCACCATCATAGATAGAATTTCTTAAAAGTTCATTTGAGTGCATAAAAAATAATGACAAATCCATCAAAAATGGAGATTAAACACTACAAGGTTATCAATTCTGTCCCAAAAACATCCCAGAAAGAACTGCATCTGTGCAGCTAATTTACTTAGTGAATGGCTTTCTCAAAGATAATCGCATTATTTTATTTACATAGACAATCATCATAAACCAGCTTGTCCTTTAAATGCTTAAGTGTGTGCTTAAGTCAGTTGAACCTTTCAGCAGCTAATTTGTGTTGCGTCTGCAATATCTGTTCCCTTAAATGTGCAAAAAAAATCCAAAACACATGTCCAAATTTGCGCACTTTGTAATTAGTGTCCATTGAACGTATTGCATAACAGTACAACGCCTTCTAACGCACTGTTACGTAGTTACATAGCCAGGGGAAAAGAATTTCCCTCGGAGGAACGCGCGTCCTTCGAGTACCCTGTTCCAGCAGCGGGCAGAGTTGCCGCTAGGGGGCGCTCCAGGCCCGCCCTTGGCGCCGGCTGGGGCCGTCTCGCTCGTCCCTCGTGGTCATGGAGGGACTTCGTTTAATGCCTGTTTTACTTACGGAACGTGCCGTAAATACACGCGTGTATCTCTCAAGTGTTCTTATGCATAGTTTGAGAAGACAAAGCGTGTGCTTCCTATTTTGTTTTCAGATTCCCAGTTTTTGCTTGGAAGTAGAATCATAGAATCATTAAGGTTGGAAAAGACCTCTAAGGTCATCGAGTTCAACTGTCAGCCCATGCCCACCATGCCCACTGACCATGTCCCTCAGTGCTACATCCACATGGTTCAAGAGCACCTCCAGGGACAGTGACTCCACCACCTCCCTGTGCAGCCTGTGCAGTGCAGCACCGCTCTTTCTGAGAAGAAATGCTTCCTAATATCCAACCTGAACCTCCCCTGGTGCAACTTAAGGCCATTACCTCTCATCCTATCACTGTTAACTGGGAGAAGAGGCCGACCCCCACCTTGTCACAATCTCCTTTCAGGTCATTGTAGAGAGTGATATTGTCTCCCCTGAACCTCCTCTTCTCCTGGCTGACCAATCCCAGAAGTAGTGTACTTACAATTCACATCTAATTCCTACCAGAGGCTGCATTATTTTCAGTGGCACCACACTGGGCAGTACATTACAGTAGATACCGGCCTAAGGAGTAAATGCTGTGCATCTGAGTTCTCCAGACAAGACTGGTGGCTATTGGTGTTTACTGAGGGGATGAGGGCTTAAAATAGTTGAAGATCAGTAAGGACTTGGTTGGGAACCTTGTCTCTTCTCTCCTTCCTTCTTTATTAATTCAGGCTCACAGGTTGAACTTCGCTGAAGAACTGTTGAGTGTTTTTAGGATTTATTTGTCTCTAGTTGATGTCACAAATTCCATAGCAGAGCCGCCAGACCAGTCTGAGCAGGATTACATCTACCATGTGAGCTAAACATTACAAAGTTGTCAAAAGTGGAGATAAATGAGCTCTAAAAGGGCAGTCATTTATTCTGTTTCCCCTTCTCCAGCTGTTGTAGAATAATTTTTATTTCTCTGTGAATTGAATATGACTGGGATGCATCTGAAGATTAAAGTCTTCTAAGGTTTTTGTAGTAAGCTATTCTACCAGTAGAGTGTCCCATAGCTAAAGAAGAGTCCTGCATGCTGTTTCTGAGAGTTAGCTTGAGCTGAGTAGTTTCTCTGGTCTTGCAGGGAGCTTTATTCTGGCATAGCTCACTTGTGAAAGTTTCTGTGATACATTTCTAAACTATTAATTGCTTCTATAGTTCTGTTTTTAATTAAACTTGATAGATGAGATGTATAATTTAAAGTTATATTAAGAAACAGCTGCCTTGGCTTAAATTTTACATCTTCTTTCTCTTAAAACCTAGGTAGGGTAAATTTCAGTTGTGTAGTCTAAAACAGGTAAATTGATTAATATGTATACCTGATTTTTTCTTCTTTAGCAGTATGAGAATGGCTGATAGCTTATTCATTCATTTATCATTCTCTCTAATACTTTTTGACCAGGGAATCCTAATGGAGTGCTAGTATATTATCATAGCAAAAGTTTGTGGGATTTGTTGTTGTTGTTTTGCTTTTCTTTTTCAATCTAAGCTCTGGACTCATCCTGACCTTGAACAACCCCCCCTCCTGAGAACCACTCCTGGCTTTTGTTCTTTTCAGGAAGAGACTTATGACATAGTCTTCTAACATCACTTTTATAATCTGGGCTATGTCTAGCTCCATTTAAAGGCATCAAGTATAAATTTTCTCTGTATTTTTCTCTGTGATAAAATTGAGACATTTGTACATACTAAAATATGTACGAACACTAAAATAAGGCCAAAAAAATAACTCCACTCACTTGCTGACTCAGAGGACAATTAAGCTGTTGCTGAGCAGTCTTGAAAGCCCTCTCTTAGTATGTAAAAAACACGTTGTATTTTCTTTCTTGTCTTTTATATCACTAAACACTTTTTAAAAATTACTATGAAACATGTATTCACCCTCTCAAAAGCTCATCTAACCTTTGCTTTGTTCACTGTAGACTGAAAAGCTGTCATATTGTATAGGTACATGTTTCTATTTTTCACGTAGCTGCTGTTAACTAAAAAGTTGTTGAGGTCACCTAGTGAAAGGGTTGAAAATCAGCCATGAGTTAATTGTGTTTTCTAAGACTTGTAAAGCTGCCTTTGCTTCTGGCTGCTTGTTGATTTCTGAAATAGTACAATTCTGTTGCAATGCATATGTAAATTGTATTTGTTTTGGTTATAGTTCATAAATCATTATACACTGGTAAGACTCTTCTACTTCTTTCTTTTTTTTCATATCATACAAAACATTTCTGTGGCAGAATGATATATTTGTACATACATTTTTTATTTTACATTATTTATTTAAAAGCTGCTTATTAAGTAGCTCTTGGTTACTAATCATTGTACATTTGCTGGAATGGTTTCTCTTTTATCTTTGTGCTTTTTTCTTTTTTTTTCCCCATAAAAAGGAATAATACAACACAGTTGACTAGAAAAGGGCTTATTTTTAGTATTCTTAGTAATTCTTGGACTAGCTCTCAAGGCTTAGAGACTCATTTTGATAGTTAGATATTCTCCCTTTTCTCATGAACATGTTTTAACAAGTTCTTTATATTGTTAATGCCATGCTTTTGTGAACTTCAATTTCCTATGTTGGTAAAAATCCTGTCATAAAAGTACAATGGGCTAACTATTGTTGTACAAGTGAGAGACTTTCAAAAACTGGCGAATAAATAGGATAAGGCTCAACATTGCATCTGTATTCTGCTGCTAAATATTTTCTGTTTCTTTGTTTGCTTTGCAACAGAGGATCCTACCTATAGGATAGTTCTATTTTCTCATTCTGACCTTTCAATCGGTTATTGTGGCTCTAGTGTATGTGAATGCCTTAGTTTGGGCACATATGAGAAGAACCAGTATAGAGAGAGAGAATGAATAAGTAACAGGAACATAATGTCTCTTAAAAGGAGAAAAAAAAAGGCAGTGCCAAAGTTTTAAGAAAATAAGTATAAAATGAATGATGTCTTTCCACGTGACCAACTGTAGTATACACAGGTATCTTCCTTCATTGCAAAGGGAAGGAAGAATGCATTTACCTGTGCACTAAGCAGTGGCCCACGTGACACAAAGTTCAAGAACTTTGTATCAGTACTTCTTTTTTATTGTTTGACAGAACAAAAGTATCATGTGTATACTCTTTTGAATCAGACTTTTTTACATCAGGCCCATCTCTTTGCTTATAGAAAGAAGAGAAAAGACCAAAAAAAGTACCACAAAGGAAGGAGATAATATATCGTAAAATAGCTAGAAAAGGAATGGAAAAATTACTTCTCTTTTGGGTTTTGTCTCTTTCTCATTCTGATAGCTTTCTACTTTTAGCTTACACAGTGATAGGAATCTTAGTCTCTTGTGCCAGCTCTGCTGCAGAGGTTGTTACCAGTCAATGCAGAAGGATAGTAACTTCTAAAAATACTGCAGTGATTCTTCTAGGAGTAATTTTAGCTGTTCTCCCTCCTTCCACCACGATAACATCAAAGTAGTAATTGCTTGAATTTGCAGGCTTTGTAATAAGCCATAATGCTTGGGTGGGAATATTTTTATATGCACTGGGTATTTTTCTTTGTTGAAGTGTTTATGTGTTCTACATGAACTACTTCAGCCTGTTAATTTAAAATATATTTTGCATTGAGTTGTCCAAATTCTGAAAACTTAGACAAAATGTGTTTAATACTAAATGTACTGCCACATTTCTCATAAAAATAATATATGCAAAAGTGAGGTGCTTTTATGAGCTGTGTATATATTTGCCATTAAGATACATTTTCCATTGCTTACCACACTGTTGAATTAGGAAGTTCTGGATCACTGTGATGGCTTCTGAGCAAAGGGGACTCTAATCTGAAAAAAAATATTATTCTTTCTGTGGAGATAGCTCTCTGCATTATTAGTTCTGTTTTATGATGGTACTCAGTTAATGCTATTTGTATTTGTGTTTCTATGAAATACGATGCAGTTCTGATGGATAGATGCAGGCAGTAGAATTATGGCTGTGAATTTCCAGTCTTGCAGACAGATTATAAAGCAACTGAACTACTGATATAAATGTTTACACCTTGTGCTTGCTTGATTTTAGATATGCTGTGTTGGGGAAGATTAGTGAATTATCTGTGCTTTGGCAAGAAGGAGGTTTACATATGCTCTGAATTTGTATATAAAAAACTACATTTTCACTATTTTCAGTTCCTTTTTTTGTGTAACAAGATAATGTTTTATATTCCACATCTTTATAGCATTTTTATCATTAAGCATCATACAAAAACATTCTTCAAAAATTCCTACTTTGCACGGATAGTTCTGTCCTTGATGGCATGGGAGAAAGTGATCACATATGGTTGGTGTTATACCAACCATATCATTTTATGCAGTAGTTGAAAACATAGTGAAAACAGTAGTGATAAAGACTATTAAAATTTCTCAACTGCTTGAGCTAGAATACAACTTACATTGTGTCTGGAAAGCAAAACTTTCTTTTCTGTATCATTTTTTAGAGACATATTACTATGTATCTCCTTTGGTTGGTGCCTTTTTTTTGGCTCTGACTCCTATGGGGATTGTCATAGCTGCCAAACACCCAGCTACCAGAACTGTTCTCCATTCAGGATGGGAGCCTGTTATAACTGCCATGGTTATAAGCAGGTAAGTCTATTTGTTGAGGTTTGCCTTGTTGACTCTCCTCTGTGTCTCCATATATCTTATTTAACATCTGACTTTGCTTAAAAGAAACACTTAAGGAGCCTCTAGTATGTGGGGCTGGAATAAACTTTAACATTCCTGAAATTAGGAAGTTGCATAGTTAAGTCATAGTTTGGAATGAGTGGAGAAGGTAGCAATACCCTGCACAAATGGCTGAGCAGAAGTGTGTTGTATCAAATGAAGGAAATGGTGAACTATTCATCTCCTGCAGCTTCTTATCAAAACTGTGATTTAGTCAAATGAAAGCTATGAATCTTAAAAGATGAGAGATTGCATGAAATTCTGTTGTCTTTGTTAGACAGTAAGTCAGTTGTAATGTTTGTCAGTAACTGCAGCAAGTTAATAAGGTTAACAAGTAAATAAGGTTAATAAGATAAACTAAGAAGAAAATTGTGACTTGCAAATATTACAAGGATGAGATTACTAAAATAGTTTTGAAATAATGATTAAGGTGTCTGTTTGCCTTATTCTAAATACTGTACTTTGTCTTTCAGTATTGGTGGCCTTATTCTGGACACAACTGTATCTGATCCAAACTTGGTTGGAATTGTTGTTTATACCCCAGTAATTAATGGTAAGACTATGGCAGGATTGTATAATACAATATATCAATTGATGCACCTTCATTTGATAAAGGTCTTTTACAGTGAATGTTTGTGATGCAAAAAAGGATCTGCTATATTCACTGCAAGTTTTGATTTTGATGTCAACAGTTGTTAATTTGAGCACCCAAGGAGAGCTTCTTGATCTTATTTACAACTATAAAAGCATGATAGAGAATGTGAGAAATAGAAACCTAAAGCATGCATTAAGAAACCATGAAAATGGAAGAAGACGTATTCAAGTATTATCAAATACAATATTGAAACTGTTTTGACTGAGGAAAACAAATAAAATTTTATTTCAAAGGATTTTCTTTTGGACTGCCAGGAGCAAATTTTCAAGAGAGTAATTTAATATTTACTTGCAATGTATGTAGGTGTACAAACTAAAAGGGATGCTGCAGGCAAATAAATAGATTTCTAAAGAAGTATTTATATTGGTTCCCATGTTTGTATGCTCTTTCCAATTGTAAGAATGCGTTCATGATAATTTAATCTATGAATTTAGAATTTTAACATCTAAAAATAACAAGGCAAATTTTATATGAACAGTTAATATCTTATTAGACTTAGTCTGAATGTATTATGAAAATGCTGATGTAAAAACATTTGAAAAATATGCATCACATGATTGATATGTAATTAGTTTGCAATAATTATATTAACCAGATATATTCCGACTATACTGCTGCCTAGCTGTTCTTATCCTCTTTTGTATTTCTTCATTTGATTTTGTATATTATTTTGCACTTCTATGCGTTGCTGATCTTAAAACCATTTCTCCAGTTACCGAGATGATTCCAGCTTCTGATTTTGGCTTACAAAGTGCTTTGACTTAACTTGGCCTTTGCAAATTCTATAGGGGTATATTATACACTGTTTTCTAAGGTATCAATTAAATTAATTAAAACTACTAATTTTGCTCATCATCTTTGATAATGGAACATTAATATTAATGCTGAGTTATAGTTTTGAAACACGTTGCCCCTTATATAATTAACTGCCAGAGGTTGCAAACGGAAATGTGGCACAGGGTAGCATCAAAACATTTTGCTAACCTTTATTACAGTCAAGAGTTAGTTTATCTGTTTGTTGCCCATTAGGCAAGCCATTTTGTTAAAGGAGGAAATTGTGTTACTTTGATGGAAGCATGTTTTTGGCAAATTCATGTTAGCTCTTGTTTTACCACTTTTATGTCTTCTAAATGCTTACAAATTGTCTGTTTAATAATTTGTTCCAGTACTTGTCTAGGAGTAAATTTCAGTGATATGCAGATTCCCCAGGTGATATTTTTTTGGCCACTTTTAGAGATACATTTTCCATTTTCTCTATTAAAGCCCCATGGTATTCTCTAACCTCCAAGGTAATCAGGTTGCAAAAATGATCCCTGATAATTCATGGATTGTTCATCTAACTCTCTAAGGACACTCTAAATTTAAATTGAATTTATCCTCAGGCCCTACAGACTTAATATGTACAAGTTTGTGATCAGGCATCACCATTTTTTAAAGACAGGATTCAAAAGGAATTGTGTATTTCAATCTTCCATAAAGCACATTGCTTGTTATTCCTTCCCATTACGGTTCTATATTTCCTTCTTTTTTTTTTTTTTTTTTTTTGAATATGAAGCATTCCAGCATTGTCACTTTTGTTCCTTGTTGACTGTAAATTCATTTTTACTCTTCAGTTTTTGTGCTTTCTTGCCTGCGCCTGTCCTTTATATTCATTTAAAATTAGAAGTATTTGCATCTACTTTTTTATGTTTCCATTTTGATTTCCAGATATCTAAAGAGCAGAGCAGCTATGTTGATCTTCAGCTTTTACTGCTTGACATCTGCAAGTTTTTTCATAATAGTCCTCTTTGGTAACTCCCTAGGTTAACTTCAAAGAGAAGAAGATCCTGTTTTCTTGTTAGGTGCACTCAAAGCTCTTACCAGCGGCCCTGCTTTTATAGATGACATCCACTGATTACAAATGCAAACAACTGTCTAGCAGTTGTTACGTACTGTTTTCCATCAGTCTTATATCTGTGCTCTAGTACAGTACCAGAATAGTTCTGATTTCCTCCATAGACTTGCTTGTTCTAGTCTTGCTGCCTACGGGGCATACAGGTCTCAAGGATTCAGACCTTCCTCAAGGCCTCATGCTCCTACCAGATCTTGCAGTGATGACGATCTTTTACCTTGCAGCAGTTATGGACTGCTTTTGTAAGTGGAACTGTGTGTCCTGTTCAAGGTTGGCTTCTTTCACAGAAATTGGCTGTGAAACCTGAGTTGACTGCGTGTTTATATTTTGCCTTTCTAAGTTTTTAGCTTATGCAAAGGACTTAAGCAGATCATTTTAACTGCTAGGAATGACAGCTTACTATCAGCATACCTCCAGAGAAAATGTTAAATGTACCATTTTATTCCTTATTTTCTTTCATAAATTTAGAAACAGAATTAAGGCAATAGTACATACACTCTTATGAACTGTCTTGAGAGAAAATGAATGAGCCAAATGCTGTACATTGCTCTGGATGATTAGCTGGCAGGTCAAAAGATTCTTGAAGAATTAGGCAGGCGGAAAGAGGGAAAGCTGGGGCTATTGCTGTAGGTGTGTAGCTGTGGCAGTCCCACCATGGTTCTCTGCTGATTCCTGGGATGATTGCACTACCCCTATTCTAAATGCTGAATTTTTATAGATGTCTTGTGTTTCAAGGTTGCTCAGCCTTTGATATCTGCCCTCCTGGACTACTGCACAATGCCTGAGAATGTTGTTTTCCAAGCCATAAGGGGTGCCTTATCCCATTGCTCATTTGGGTTTTTCATGCTTGGTATGCATAAAGCTGTCTTTTCTCAGCTTTCAAGGTTTAAACATCTTCAGTAACTAGTAATGTCTGGATTATCAACTAGTTTATTGTCTTGTGTCCATATATTTGAGGTTCTTTGCTATTGTCCCAGTGTTAAGCTCCAGACTGTAACAACAAAAACCTAACATCAAGCTCTGTTTTGGAGTTCATAGCAAGCTGACAACAAGCCTAACAATAGTTTGAGACTAGAGCCTTGCACTGTTAGCATAACATAAAGTTAGTGCAAGGCTTACAACCTGTGATCAGCAATAGCAACACTGCTTTTGCACTAGACAACAACAGAAGAACTAAGGAATTCTGGTTTTCCCTCATCCAGAAATGAGCAGAGGCAAGTAATGTGTATTGCATGTGCGTGTGCTAATCCTCTCAATCCTCAGGAACTGAAAGATAGGAGCATTTCTAATGGAAAGTATGAAGTATGGTCTGTGTAGAGAATGCAGAGTGCACTTGTTTTATGGTACACCTGAAAAAGAAAACTGTAGGTAAGGGATTTTATTTGGTTGCTCTTGGATTAGACTCTCCTGGGTTTCGTAATTCTACTGGCCCCTTTTGATATTGCTGGTCAGTATAGTGTAGTAAACTGGAATTTGGAAAATCTGTCCGTTAAAAAAACACATCTGTTGACACTCATTTACTAACCTAAGAGGTCTGCTAGGCCACTAATAGATGGCTTTTAAAATATTTATGTTGCAGAAAGCTTTCTCTACAAGTGCTTTCCTGTCCTTGAAATTCTTGTTGTAAGCGTAAGCAGTGAAAGTTGCCAAAGGGTTTCCCCTCAGAATGCTTTTGAGGTGCATTTTTCTTCATCATTCTTTAAAGACCATTGCTCCTATTACACAGGGAAACCTGAAGAAAAAAAATAACCTATTGGGATTATGCCAGCCAAAATTCAAGGACAGTATAAATTTATTGGTGATCTCAAACTGTCACTGATATTTTCAGTGCCAGTTGTTGGATATCTTGAAATCCTGGACAGTATGCACTGCAGAGTCATCAGGTGTTAGACTTCCTGTGTGTGCCATTAAATGACTTTTAACCTGGTCCTGTCTAAGTGCTTTACATGTTCTCAGATGTGGGACAAGTCACTTTCATCACCTATGTTATGGGTTGGAACCATGTATCTTTTGGTTTAAGGAATATTGGTCTGGAATTTGAACAACCTCAAAGGCTCCTACTCTTATTAACAATAACTACAAATATTTGCCAAGAATATTAAAATAGTTCTTAAGCAGACAGACATTTTATAGTGAACTTTACTGCCAGTGGGCAGTATTTTACAACCAGTTTTCCATTTTTCCCTTGTTAAACACATTTCTTGAGATGAATAATTATTTTTAATTCTGTGGTTGGTTGGGTTAAATTGTAACTTTGCTTTCTAAAAATAAATAAATCATTTTGTGGTTTTAGCCATCGTGGTACTTGCAGTCTAGTTGAGGTTTAGATGTGTGTTTGATATACTGAAGTTATGAAGAAAATAACTACACCCCGTGTGGCTGCGCTTCAGCCTAGATACTGAAAGTTGATCTTTATGTTTTCCAATGGATGCGAAGGTTAAAATTTGCAAATCTCACAGCATCACAGTATGTCAAATTTGGCTCAGGAACTGCAATTTGCAAGTGAGTGAGTTCTCGTGCAGAAACAGATAGTGCTTTAAACAATTACATACTTCAAAATAATCAGAAGAAATGAACTGAGGTGCAGTTACTAGATAGAACCTCTTCCCTTTTCATATTCCTTCTATGCTTGGACAAAACGTTGTAAGAGTTACTGGATAATAACCAGCATTTCAGTAGATCTCACCCCGTTTTTATGCATTTTGTAGAATGGAGGTTCTGCAAATTCCGAATATGCCTGAAAATCAGAAACATTTTGTAGGCTCCAAATAGAAAAACTTGCATTTACAAATGGTTTGAAACAAGCCTCTTTAAGGATAACACAAACTGGTTATAATACTTCCTGCTCTTTGGCTGTACATATTATAAGAGTATTTGGTATGGGGAGGAAATAAATTTAGATCAAGGAATATGAAAAACACGTATGAGAAAATTTTACACAAAAAATACTGAGTGTCAGTTAGCTTGGAGATGAAAGTGAAGCTTATGTAATATATTCCCCAAACCATACCTTTTTTTTTTATTGTACAATTAGTAGGAAAAAGTGAATGACTTCCAGGCTTCTCAGAGATCTTTTCCTATAAGTTATGAGAATGTGGTAAGAAAACATACAGAAATCACTCCCCCTCAAAAAATAAAACATATTTTTAGTAACTTTATGTGTTTTGGTCTGTTATAAGATGATTGTACTCTCAGCTTTCATACAGCAAAGAAATACTTTGATTGGAAGCCAGTCATTGTCTTAGTTGAGTTTCTGAAAGTCTCTGCTGCAATTTACAAAGATATTAGTGTACCTTTATGGTATTAGAGCAAATTGGCTGGGTGGCACATTAGTTTTTCTTTGTCTTGAATTGGAAAGCATGTAAGAGGCTTCGAACACACCCATACTGAATGAGAACTTAATAGTTCAGTCTTTATTTTGGTGTGAAAAAGGAGAATTTTGATTCTGCATATTTAATTCTGATTCATTACTGGGTGACAGTTCTGCTGTTTTTTAGTTGCTAGTCTGTACAAGCAAATCTTCATAATCTATGCTGCTATAGGTGTGAGTTCCTTTTTAAAGTATTTTTATATTTACATATAATACTTAATAGTTAAGTATTATACATTTTTTACAAGATTTCAGTAATGATTGGTTTCCACATCGCGATTAGATCCCGAATATTTTCATTTTTTGACAGTCAAGGAACACTTTTAAAATTATTCATAGGAAAGAAATTATTTATGAGCTGAATCAAACATATACCATTCAGTTTTAAAATGTAATGGTTTGGTTTGCATGGATAAGGTTGTCTTTTAGGCTTCTCTTAAAAATGGGCCTATAAGAAAATTCTGACTTATCCCCAACTTTTAAGTACTAAAAAAAATACTGCATAAAATGGAAGGGAAGATAAGGAAGACAGGGGAAATTTGGATGGAAAAAAAAAAACAACAAAAAAAACACCCAAACTACTTGAAAAGGTACCTAGTTAAGTTAGGCTTGTATATAGCATGTTTCTATTAAAGTTAGTGATGGAGAGGTCAGGGCAAAAAGTCACCCTACATTTTTTGATGGATAATCCAATTATTTGAAAGCATAGAGTTTTGGGGCACTATTGCGAGAGTCTTTTCCTTCTTTTTCATTTAATTTTTGTAATACAAATAGCATCAAAATGCAAGATGTTGAACTCAGAAGACTTAATTGGCACAACTGACTGTTTTGAACTGTGGATTGTGCACAAGAGTGTGCAAAAGTGAGAATCTTCTTGCCATCCTCTTGATATTTTTACAAGAAAAATCAAATTGGGATTTGTGTATAAGGGGAGAATTAGGCTCACAGATATTAATTTATTTTTGTCCGATAGAATAAGGTGTACTGTAGAAGCTTGGGAACAGCACTCACCAGTGCTAAGGGGAAACATCACTTCCTTCCACCTGAAGGAAGTGCTGTTCCTAAAGCAGGCCAGAATACTGTTGTCTGCCTTTGCCATGAAGGTGCACTGCTGGCTTGTTGTCAACTTTTTGTCCTCTAGCAGCCCCAGGTTCCTTCTCTGCACAGCTGCCTTCCAGATAGTTGACTCCCAGCCTCTTCTGGTGTATGGGCTTGATCATCTCCAAGTGCAGGACTTTGCACATCCCCTTGCTGAACTTCCTATCAGCTCAATTCTCTAGCCTGAGAAGCAGGCTAGAGTGCCTGGCAGCACCGCCCTCTGGCATATCAGCCAGTCCTCCCAGTTTTCCACGTGTTACCCAAAGTATCAAAAAAACAAAATAACAAAAACCAACAGCCTGGTGTATTACTTGGAACATTAGGTTACCTGAGATCAGGCTGCATCAGCAACACTCATCCTGCTTCCTTTAACTTGCCTTTTTTCCCCCTATAGAATGTTAATGTAGGTAAAGAGACACAGATCTACTTTGAAATATTCTTTAAGATGCATTAATTTTAACATGAGTTTCAGAATAACATAGATACTTCTATGTAATGCTGTAACATGATAGAAAGTACAGCAACAGCAGTGGGGTGGCACAATCCTAGGCTGCAGCAAATGAAAACAAGCCCCAGTACAGCAGTCATGGATACAGAAGCAAAGGAAGAAAAACCACTTGCCTTCAGAAGGCCTCCAGTAGGCAGGGATCTCCAGAGAGACACCCTCACTTCCACTGCCAACCCTTAAATGAGGTCTGGGGAGGGGTGGATCCTGGCTCCACCCCTTCTGGTCACTCAGGTACATTGCATGCCCCTGAGCTCCCCTGGGTTGGCCCTGCCTTCCCACCAGCTGCTCAATCACTGCTTCAGGCCATGACTTAGCATTTCTCCTACATTCTATTACTAGAAAAAAGCCCCTTTTTCCACATAATGATTAGTAGAATCATGTCCGTAGGCATATTCGCAAATACATGATGTGGTTTTGGCTCTACTTTAAATACAGTTTTGTGTGCTTGTTATACAACAAAAAGAACCATAAAAAAAATTCAGACCTATTTATTCTTGCTTAGCCCTTGACTGACTCAATAAAATGATGAGGTCTTCAATTTTCTTTTAATGTTGTAAGTCAGCATGACATCCTTTACACTTTAGCAGACAATGTCTCTTCTTACGGGCAAAGTAGCACCTTGTATTCAAGCTAAACACACCAACTATCCTGAATGCAGATGCAGGATTTTACTTTTAAAAGCAATTGTTTCCCTCTGTGATATAGTTCTCATGAGAATGAAAAGAAGCTAACAAAGTTAGTCTTTGTTATGAATTATGTGCTATGATGATTACAATACTATTTTCCAGAAAACAAATCTTCTCAATTAAATATTCATGGAAACAGTCTATATGTATGCCTGAAGAGATTTCCATAACATGAGCAGCTACTGTGTACATTACAGTTTTATGCATTCAGAAGATGCTCAGAAGCTATCAATTTTTTGTATTGACATTTTGTCAACCTACACAGTTTTATCTGTTTTTTGCTTCTTGTAGGGATCTGATTAACCTGATATTGCTGAGATAATTTCACAAGCACAATAACTGCTGTAAGAGGAAAAAAAAACCCTGAATGTCTCTGTACATAGTGAAGTGATTCATTTAATGCAAGCACAGCTTTATTCAAGTTATTCTTTGACCAGCAGAATAATGAGACCTCATTCTGTGTTGATTTATATCCTCTGTTTTTAGAGCACCTTTCTACCCACGGTGTTCTCTGGCCTTGTGTCCCTGCAATACCTATTTCTCACAACACTCTCTTCGTTCTCCCTTTGCTTTTGACATCATCATTCGTCTTCTGTGTCACTTAACTACCAGCTGAACAAGAGGCATCATGCCTCACTCCAAGCTGTGTGCTGACTGGGCAGCTGGCATGCCTGTGCTGAGAAATACACAGCTCATATTACTACCTTTGACTCACTGAGGACATGGATTTGAATCTTTATTTACCTAGGATTAGCCAGGGTTTCATTTTTGTTAGCCTCTGTACTTGGAGACACTCATTATGTATAGGAAGCCTTTTGTCAGACATGGTTGAAATTGGCCCAAAAGTTCACGAATAGTTAGGAGGAAAAATGGTTGGACAGAATTAAAGGACAATGTGACTGCTGCTGTCCATCATCATATACTGTTAGTGAGTTGACAATGAGCAGGACGTATGGATTCTTGAAGCTTACTCTGATTACTTACTCTGCTTACTGAGACTCAGACCATAAGTAATCTGAAGTAATTCCACTTAATAAATACTGTTTCCTGTTTGTTAAAATAGATTGTATATGTTCAACTTTCCTATACTTATAATAGAAAAGACAATATTACATATCTTGAAATCATACTCCATGCTGGTTGTTTCAGTGAGTGTGTCAGGTTCCTCCACAGAGCAGTATCACCTCCCTTTTACCAGTGTCCCATGGCTGACCAGTTTGGTTTAGAATTACCATTACTACATTTAATTTTTTTTCCTGTTATCTACATACCCAATGGCGTTTGGGACTTGCTTTCACTAAGTTATTGTTATAAAAGTATTTTGGATGAATAGCTATCCATCGAACATTTGACAACCAACCTCATACTTTCTCTCATGCACTAGTCTACATTTCTGTTGCTTAGCCAGATTTATTGTCATTTCAAATGGTTAAATTTCCATTTTCCTTAATTATTTTCTCTCAGTTTCTCCTGTTGTTAATGAGGGAAGGATGTCCAAGTAATCCATCGTATTTCTGTTTGTCTGAATTTCTTACAGCAGATAATTATCAGTCACAAGAGGAAATTCTTGAAATCTGTTTTTCCTGCTAACATTGTATATGGTTTTGTTGCTACAAGCCTCAAAACATACCTTGAAAGACAGCCCTATTTTCTTTTATCTTTTATTTCTTCTTGTAATGCTTTAAAAGATGGGGATAGTGAGAGAAGAGGTAAGTAATTGAATATATCTGTTGTTGCAGTTGCTAGCCTGCCTGCAATTACCCAGATAGCTTTTATCCCCTCTTTTTAAAGCAGAAACTGTTTCATATTTTCTCATCATGTGGCATCATCCCAAGCTTTGTAGCTTTATTAAAATGCAGTTTTACATGACAGTTTTTTGTAGCTGAGTCACAGAAATTATCCAATCCGCATCCAAATGTAGTTCATTGATCCTTCATTTAACTTCTGTCTCCCTTTCCTTACCTAATTCTGATTAGTCAGAAATATCAAAATAATTGTTCATATTCAAAAGATAGACTTTGGACTCTACTTAGATTGTTTTTTATCGTGTTCAAATTCCCTGTATAGTTTATATAAATCCCTTATTTTACCTCTGTTTCTGTAGTTTGCTGAAAAAAATCTACTGTTATTTTAGTTTTCTTTGCGAAGACTGAATCAACATTTTCATAGTTCATATTTTGTCCCTGTACCTCCTGGCTGGGAAGAGGCAGGTAGGTTTGATAAACTGTTCTTTCTGCAAACTCCACGGCTTCTTTCTAATTCCTAATTTCCTGATTTTTATTTGAAGCCTTTTGTTTAGAAGTTCTACTCCTTTGTTAGATTCTGCCAAAAACTGTCTTTAAGATGCACTGAGGCAGAAAATTTGCTTGAAGTTCTTATTATTAGGTCTTTGTCCTAAACACTTTATAGTCCCCAAAGAGATTTGGCGGATAGGTTCTTCTGGTGATGACAGACACGTGTTCTATGACCAAAACCCTGAGCATCAGATATACAAATTAGTTCAACTACAATAATCAAGGGCTTTTCTCCTGCTTAACCAGGGACAAGATATGCATGACTTCTACCTAATCATATCTTCTCAGACCTATAAAGCATTTGGGGAAAAGAAGGCATATGTTTGATATGCAGGCTGGCAACTTTCAAGTGTAATAGTTACTGGAGAGTTTTATGCTAGTGCTACTCCATTCTGTAATGTAGATATATGAGTTGGTTTAATTTCCAATTCATCGAAATAAAATTTGTTTTGCAACAGTCTTTTTTCCTAATGGCAAACATATCGACAGCTGTCACAGAGAAGATATATGGCAAAGGGGAATGGATAAATTATCTCTTGAATTCCTTTTCATCCCCACATGTGTGAAGTCTGCATTTGTATTTGTGGCAATGAGTGCATCAGCTCTGCGTTATTTATACTTGCCAGCAGTATCGACCTAGGAAGGTCATCCAGCAATGGCTGGGCTGTGTAGTACTTCTGTTGTTCCAAGAGGAATTGCCAAATAACAAGGAGCCTTACAAGGGAGCTTTAGCTACGCAAAAGTAGCAGGTTGGATGCCTTGGAGGAATTTTTTTCATTTACTCCAAATTAAAACATCACAATATTCCCAAATTTCCATTTTGAATATTCAAAATAACCAAATTTTCAGTGATACAATAAATTGTAACCCAAGTTTGACTACATTAGAGATTGGTGGTAGCCTGTCTATAGCACGTATCTTCTGAAGATCATCATAGAACCACCAAGGTTGGAAAAGACCTACAAGATCATCCAGTCCAAACGTCCACCTATCACCAATAGATCTCTCTAAACTGTTCACTTTTCATGTTTCACTTTTTGACTTTTGTGTTTAGGGGACTGTGGTAAACAGAGAGGAGGTTGGTGAATTTTTAAAAATATTACTTACTAGTGGAAAAAACTAAAGCTGAAAATGTACCAGTTGGTCTGTTTTGTATTTCAGGTATTGGTGGTAATCTAGTAGCTATTCAAGCTAGCAGGATTTCTACCTACCTCCATTTGCATAGCATTCCTGGAGAGCTGCCAGAAGAAGCCAAGGGTTGCTATTATCCATGTAGAACTTATTATGGTACAGGTATGTATTAGTCACTTTGTTAAAACTAGTGTCTTATATTTCCTCTTTTTCTCCCTGTATGACTGTACCCCCAGCGAGAGATTCAACTTAAAGGCAATTCAAAGGCAGCAAAGGTCTGGCAGTTTCCTTTGCCTGCAGCTATTTACATGTAAGAATCACAAGCAACAGCTTGCATGTGTAGAGTATCAGGGAGAAAAGTGCAACTCTGGCTGGAGTCAAAGACAGGGGCTGACCAGGCAGGGCACTGATGATACCCACTTAGAAGAATTTTTATCTTTCCTTGTTTCCCTTCTAGCCTTTGTCATTTAACTCCAGAGTTCAAATCAGTCTCAGAATCAAACTTTTTATGTAACATCATTATGAACCTAGTCCTTGTTTTCCATTCCCCATTTGCCATTTTCTTTCTACATTCTTTCTTCACATCTCATTTCTTCCATGTTCTTCCCCCTTTCCTAATAATGTAGTAACTGTAGAGAAATTTCACATTTAATTGCATGTATTACACTTTCATATTTATGAAATGTATTGGGGCAGATGTGAAAATAGTTAGTGTTGAATTTTTAGAAGTATGAGATACTTTTGATGATGGCTTGAATATGGTGTTCAAAATATCCTCTTTCCTAGGAAGGCTCTTGGAGGTCACTGGAGCTCCAAAAAACTAGATGATATTACTTAAGTACAGAACACAAATGGATGTATGAAATGCACTGATTGAAAGCACACAGCTTGCACCTTCTTCTGGAAGAGTTTTGCTTAACTTTGCTGGCAGATATAAGGGACAACTTTTTTCCCCATGTGGAAAACCTTAAGGATTGTTTTAATGGAAAATAATGCATGGTGTTCCACAATAGCCACTGCTGTGCAATGCCAAAACTTCTTTCTACATCAGTAAGAATGTGATATAGAAATTGAAAAGCTTAACTGAATTTTGGATTTTTTTTATAATTGTAGGAGTAAATAACAAGTCAGCCCAAGTTCTGCTTCTTCTGGTGATTCCTGGTCATCTAATTTTCTTGTACACTATCCATTTAATGAAAAGTGGCCACACTTCCTTAACTCCAATCTTCATAGCAGTATATTTGTTTGCAGCTCTGCTACAGGTAAGAAAAAATACAATTTGAAAATGCTCACATACATAAAATTAAGTTCTTGAAGAAAATAATGTATTATCTAAATTCTGAAATCTCATGAATAAGTGGAAGAAGAGATACGTTATTACAGGCTTTCAGCACAGTTACAAAGCAACTAATTATCTCCACATGCATATCGCTTGCAGACGTGTATCTTTATTGTAAGTGCTTTTCAAAAGATACTTGACTACATTACTTCCCAGCAATGCATCCTGCACTCTCTCTTTCGCATGCTTCTTGGCACCATTGCATCATCTAAAACCCCCATCATTATAATCAACTAGAGGGGAAATGGAGAGATGGAAAAATAGTATTTATGAATAATGAATACGTCAAGAAAACTCTCAAAGAAATTTCCCACAGTGGTTTCTTAAAATTGTTCAGGATCCTGTTTTAGTTAATGCAGTTAAAAAAGTAGTAGATGGGAATGTTATCACTTGGTGAATTTTTAATTAAAGTTGAAGTTAATCTAACAGGGATCAGTGTACAAGAAATTGTAATTGCATTAATTGTCAAACACTGTTACATTATTTTGTGGGCCACTGCCTAGTGGTCTGTCCACACCTCCGCAGTAGCAGTTTCTGAAAGATGCCTTTTGAAATATTAATGTCTTCATGAGAAACAATTTCTCCTACAAATTGGTAGTATAAAATGAAGTGTTTTTACTAAAGCCACAGACATTTTTTAGCTAAAACTTGGCTGAATTAACTGGAATGTTTCATTGTACTTGAAAAAAAAGTAAAAAGATTTTACATTGCACAATCAAAATATGGTGGAAATATCCATACATTCAATATATATATTGAGTGCTTCTAAAATGCGACCAACTTAGTTTTAAAATACTAACAGCATTATCACCAGTAAGCCCCTGATAAAGAAGTCATGATTTTAATGTTCCTAATTGTCTGTGTTTATTGCACTGCTATTTCACTAACAATAGGTCTTGAAGACTGCTACTATTTTAATTTTATGAGAATTCTGTACTTTTTTTTGTAGAACGTTACTTCAAAAGTTCCACATTTTGCATGTAAGAATGTCATAGTAAAAGTTATAGAACTATTACTTTTCATTTTCCTCTTCTGTGCCATTTCTAGTTTCCAACCTTACCACTTGTATTACTTCCTTGGGAGAACACAGTGTAATACCATTCATTCTCAGTGATATGAAGTCCGTATAAGCTTAATGAAAACAGTTGAAGGGGTGAAAGAGTCCCTGTTAGTGCCTTTACTGTAGGTAAGACTGAAGTGCGATTTCAACCAATAATAGATTTCAAAGACTTCAAATGGGAGTCAAGCTCAAGGCAAATCCATATGGTCCTCCTGTTCGCAGATCTACAGACGTAATACTGCCATAAACTTTTTCTTCTGAAGCAAAAGGTAGGGTAAGATGAGAGAAACCAGTAAGTTCCAAGTTGAAGCATTAGGGCAGGGCTTTCAGATCACATGGTTGTTCAGGCCCAGTGCTGGAACAAATACACGTGCAAAGTTAATTTTTGTAAATTTAAGGTCTGATCAGAGCATTCGGTTTTAGAGTCATGTATCTCCTTGGAAGTCTATAAGGCCACATCTAATTTTCTTAATTTTTCATGCAGAAAAGCAGACATACAACTTCTTTTTTCCCCCCCTATTGCTTTTATAGACTATTTTCCCCTCTTTACCTTCTGTCTTAAGCTACAGCAGGCAATTTAAGATTTGAAACCAAGTAATGATATTGCACACCATAAATTCTTACAGGTCCTGACAGATTTACAACTTGGAACCCCATGTTTTTTGACACCTTCTGAATAATATTTAACTAGATTCTTTTCTCTATTTTCATTATTCTAACATTTTTCTAGTAGTGGTTATTGTGGCTTTGCATACCTATGATTATAGCAGATTTAAAATCTTCAGAGAGACTATTCTTGCCTTAACCCTTAAATTTGAAAATATTTTATTTACCTCTCGGTCTGATGAGTTTCTGTACTGGAGTTGTACGATTGTACATTTCTCAGTTCTCAAGGAAAAGAAATATTCGTACTCAGACCTGACATATTTTAGAGCGGACTAAAATAGATTTTTAACTTCTAGAGCTGTGTTTTATTTCTGATGTTTAAAATGGAGACAAAGAGGGCAGAGAAATGACAGAAGTAGAAGTGTTATAGTACACTGGAATAAATTAAGGAAAACTTAACATAAAATCTTTAATCGTGACTTACATTTATCTATTGCTTGGTTAGTTTATGTTATTCCACATTGTCTGCAGTAAATTTGTAATGTAAGTATGAATTCTTCTATGTGGCATTTTAACAAGAGTTTTTCAGGTTGCCTGTAAACTCTGGAATTCTTCCCAAAATGATAAAGCAAAATTTATTTGCACTGCTCTATAAAGTTTTACAACACCAATACCTAGCACCATCTTTACTCTCTTCCTACCTGTACTCAGATACTCTGTCTCCTGAATGTCACGTAATTGAAATATTTACGGTAAATAAGTTATTATTATGACACGCAATTAGCAATGGTATGATTTAGTTATTATTGATCCCAAATAGACTTTGTAGTAAAACAAAGTACAGGTTCACTGAATGTGTAGCTGTTTCTAAAAAAACAAACAAACAAGCAACTTTAAAGTGAGATATTTAAAATAATATGAGTAGCCAGTATTGTGATCAGCAATTTTTCTATCCGATTCTCTCCAAACAAAACAGCTCAGGGTTTCTAGACGTAAGAAAACCCAGAAACTGTTTTAGTTTGTTTTTATTTAATTTTCTTAACTTAAACAGCACAATTGTTTTTCTTGTAGTAAATGCATATTCTTGAGATGTTCTTGAAATGCATTTATAATTTGGTTCTATTGAAATCCAAGGCAAAAATACCTTTAATTTCAGTGAGACTAGAGCTTCATAAGCATGAGGAAAACTGCACATATATTTATATTAATCTGCATTCGAAATTCTGTGTTTGAAATTTTCATGCTTGAGTCTGCTATGTGTTTATGAGTGGGCAGCACCAGAAGAAATACAATGAAAATGTTTTGAGGAAGATCGGCTATGTACAAGATATTCGTATGTATGTAGGGTACTTCACATAATGCAGCATACAATAGCCGGGCAAGCCATTGTGCAATAATGAAACCAGTATATTGATTTTAAATGAGGGTTAAATTTAATGAGTGGTATCTTTTTAAGAGGAATGCTATTTTCTTGAAAAATTTACAAAAATACAGCAGTATGCTGCATGAAATTACAATCTGGCTTGGACCAACAAAGGATATATTAATTAAAAAGACTGTCCTCCTCCTCTATGTTGCAAGGGCACGAGTATTTTTTAGTGTGTGCAGAACTTCACCTTCTGTCCTGTCAACCTGCAGCAGAATGAGAGCAGCTCTGGAACTGCCATCAGTCCTGGCACGCTGCTCTTGAGCGCTCAAAGGCAGCCTCTGTTCTTAATGTTCTCACTGAGCCAGTAAAATGACCTCTGAGGAATTTTCACACCTCCTAATCAAATCTGAGCACACAGTTACATTAAATACTTAGGGAATAAACAAACAATAGGAGGTTCCCAGAACTATTACCGAGCAAATTAGTAATTCTAAAATGCGGTTGTCCTAATGCAATAAAGATCAGGTGTCTGCTCCTGGGAAGCAACCTCTGCAGTGCCTCAGAGGTGTTAGGGCAATAGAAAACCAAGAATTCAGCAATGCTCATGGTGACTTCCTGTTCACATTAGAAATGTTTTTGACTTCTCAGTAGTCCAGGGGTTCTAGTTACAGTGCAAGCCTCTTCAATGGGAAAAAATAAATCATGAGGTATTGTAATGCTATAACGTGATGGAAAGTACAGCAATAATAGCAGGATGGCACGATCCTAGGCTACAGCAAATGAGAACAAGCTCAAATACAGCAGCCATGGACACAAAGGAAAAAAAAAAAAACATCTGCTTACCTTTACCTCTAGGAGGCAAGGAAATCCAGCAGGATACCCTTGCCTCCATTGCCAACCCTTAAATGAGGTCTGGGAAGGGATCGATCCTGGCTCCACCCCTTCTGGTCACTCAGGTGCACTGCATGCACCTAAGCTCCCCTGCATTGGCCTGCCTTCCCACTAGATCACAGAATCACAGAATCACAGAATTATCAAGGCTGGAAAAGACCTAGAAGATCATCCAGTCCAACCATTACCAA
>JANHGO010000039.1:8167460-8205522 GCA_024606505.1 Aquila spilogaster
CCCCCATCCCACTGGGTGGGGGGGGGGGAGTGAGTGAGCGGCTGCGTGGTGCTTAGTTGCTGGCTGGGGTTAAACCATGACATTACTGTTTCTTAACAATATTTTGTGTTTAAATCTTACCGCCTTTACTGTCAGGTATGAATACTTCCGTCTTTTGCCTTAATTTTTTTTTTTATGTTGACCTGTTGCTTAATTTATTCCTGACTGGTCCAGTTTGTGGCCTGAGGATTGAAAGTGCTTGTGTTGCATAGTGAAATGTATACCAAGTCCAAGATCTACCAGTGCCCTACTGAAGGCTTAAAAAAAGAGGGTCAGGATCAGCTCCAGCACTTCTGCTTCAGTTAATGGGATCTTTAATTCTTTGTCTCACTTGAGCTTATGACCTTTGCCAGATCATGACTCCAGAACTTCTCCTCTGGGCTAATCAATGGCTGATTTCCCCATCCTCACTAATGCCATCTCATTTGTAAACCTTGCAGCTCTCAGGGGACATTTGGAAAAGGGTCATGCAGACCCTTTTTCTACACTGGGAATCCTGACCTTGGTTCTTATTATCCATCAACGGTTACCAAAAGTCAAGGAGCTGATCCCCCTCACACACACAGATAAAGGATACTGGAGTTTCTGCAACACTGGCTGCATGTTCAGTGGTTAACTAAAGTTGACATCATGAGGTTCAGGCCACTTCCCTTCAGCCCACAATGGCATTCTTAAGAGTATCCTAGTAACTGTGTGATAACATGATCTGTAGATGTCTTGAACGTGATTTTTGAGAGGCAGTTTGGCCATTTGAAGCCCAAGTTCCTACCAAGACTCAAACAGTCCATTCTGAGAGGGTTTAGTTTGAGTAGTGTTACCAGGGCCACTTACCACTGTCATTAAGTCTCACCAAGACATAAATCAGCTGATGCTTCAGAGGTTTTTACTCAAGCATGCCACGAAGGCTTCCTTTCATCCCAGTAGCAGAAATTGTCATATGTCCGTCTTGGCCAAATCAGGTTAGCCAGCTCTGTTCACATACTTCTACCATGAAGGTTAATTAACTGGCTAAGAGGCCAGTGAAGTGTACATTCCTTCAGACAGTGCTGTGTGGCATGTGGGAGTTCCAATTTCTTTGGCATTGCCTGAAGTCACAGTCACAGCACCACTGGCACCAAGCTACTTCCCAGCTTTGCATCAACAGACTTGTGGGGGTTTTTTTGTCATTGGTTTGTTTGTTTTCTAATGCCTCTAATTTCCTTGTATGACCTGTTTTCTTCAAGAATCATGACAGACCCTGGCCAAAGTTGCACAGGTGATTGAGATACTTTCCAGCACTTCCTTAGTCATATTGTAAGTTCATTAGACATCCTTCACAGGGAGGAGGTGGAGGCTTGTCATGGTTCAGTGAATGTTCTCACTTTTGCCAGTGGTGGCTCTAATTTGTTCTAGCTGGTGAAGAGCCCATCAGTAAATGTTGTAAAGTGTGTGTGTATATGTGCATGTGCACAACACAGTGGAGATTTATAGAGAACGATACTGTACAAAATAAGAATAGTATAGATCATTCATTATCAAGATAATGCTAACAAGATTATATTTAGTTTTTATATGTCAAAAAACAGGGGGAAAAAAAGGCCTTTATCTTGCAAAGAACCTTCCAACTTTCTCTTATGTGTCTTTTTTCACACTCAACACCAGTTGCAATGGGCACAGGTCTGCGAGCTGGTGGATAGCCAGCCACATCCCCCCTAGTGATACTGCAAAGACAAACAAATACACAGGAACTCTGTAATATTTCTAATCATTAGTTAAAAAAACAAAAAAACAACTAAAAACTGTGGAAACCTGTTACATGTTACCTGTAACTTCTTACAGGTGACAGCTTGGGCTTAGTTGCAGATTATGAATTTGAACTCCAGGACAGTTGCCTTGATTGCTTTGCTTCCCCCAGGTTTTAAAAACAGGTGCTGTGTCATATTGTATCATTGTTTACTGGAGAGTTTAATCAAAAAGCTTACTACTAGACCTGCAATTTATGTGCCAGTTCTCAGACCTCTATGAAAGAGGTTATTCTGACCTTTGCATTCTTCACATTGATTTCATTGACCCCTACTCTCTTTAGCTATCCAATCTTTGGTCCTGTCATCCTCATCCTAGCTGAAAACAGAAAGAGTGTATTAATTCAGAGCATATCTAAACAGTTATTTGGAGGCAGTTGTATGATCAATCTTCCCTTCTCTGACCTAAATTTGTACTAGCTGGCTCCCCACCAGATACTGTCTTTACAGTAAATGCAAGACTGTGCCCCTGTGAATAGCTTTACTTTTTGACGAGGAAATTTCTAACATGAGTTCGGCATCGGAGCTAATTCATACCCTTGCTTAGTTAGCTTATAATTGCATCTGAATTTGTAGACTTGTCTGTACTCTTGGGACTGTAAACTAATTATCTTTATTTCTTTGTAGTTATGTAGTCATCCAGAAAGTAATGTCTTGTTAGCAAGTTTCTGTTATCCACAATACATCTGGTTTCAAGTGTTGTCTGACCATCTTCATTCATCTTGTTGCCCAAATTCCTACTTTAGCTGCTTCTTACTGGTCACTCACCATTTCCCATCCACTTTAGAATCAGTCTTTTCACTAAATCTGTCTCAAGACTGTGTTTTTAATCTACTTCAGGGCATAGCTGGTTCTTCTCTTTGGTGTTACTGTTGACATAAGCCCTTCTCCCTCTGCCCACTGCTGTGCTGGTGTAACTGTGTGAGCTATACTTATGTCAACTGCCCATTCAAGCCCAATATTTATATTCTGTGTTTTGTATTCTTCAGCTTTGTTCTGTAGTTTGGGTCACTCTCATTGTCTCAGTTCACACTGTTGCCTTTTCTCTCTATTCTTTTTCTGTTTTTTAAGAAGCAGTAAAAAAAAAAAAAACAAACCAAAAAACCAACACCAAAATGCCACTCATCCAGTCATCCCTGTAAATTTATGCAGACTCTTGTTTTGAATGTGTGTTATCAGGGTTAGGCATTAGCAATATGACTTTACAAACCTTTTATTTACATCCATCTAGTCCACAGTATCACAATAAACTTTATCTTACTTTATGCAAATCCACAGCTGAAAGGAGTGGTCCTGCTCTTTTTACCCTTTCCAAACGCTAAGAGCATTTGTATGTGGTTACATGGTTGCATGTGATGGATCAGATAATTTTGTAGAAGATAACACCTTTTTGCTCCCTGAAAAAAAGCATTTTCCATCAAACCAGCAAGCAAATTTGTGTTGCCATGAACTCACTCATGGAGTTAGTAGACCTTGTTCAAGAAAGAAAACGTGAACGTGTAGCTGATAGCAGGGGAGAGAACTATGCCATTTGGCAGCCGCCCACTTTTAGGCTGGATTAAGCATTTTGCAAGATTACTGTTTCAACGGGGATTTTTTGGATACTTTTCCAAAGCTTCTTCAAAGGAGAAAAAGAGTGAAGCTCTCCATAGCCTGCCATTTTGTTCATTTAGCATATATATTTAAGAAGGATGCAAAGGAGATTCTTATCTGCACTTCCTTAAATATTGCTGTAATATTGAAAATTAATGCAAGTATTTGCAGAGCTTTGACTGTACTTTGAACACTGTAATATACATGTAGTGTAGATTGACATAAAGTATCTTACTATATTTCTAAGTTTTTAAGTTAGCATTTCTTTTAATACTTTGTTCCTTGCCAGTTGTCGTGAAAGGGAGTGGTTTGGACCACTTAAAGAATCACTTCCAATGGTATTAGCAAAAGAAAAATGATTTAATAGGAATTTATATAAAAGCGCAACTTCACAGAATTCGATGGCAAGGTTCACTCTATTACTTAATACATGGATGAAATGTACACCAAAAATTAAGTTAGAATCAGACTATAATTAGATATACAGAGACCAAAAATGCAATAGGGTAAAAGAGGAATATACAAAGAAAAATCAAGTTAGAATTGATTTCTCATGGTCCGTACAGAGATTGGGATTGTAAAAAGGTAAGAGACACCCTCCTGTTGAGTCACGAGGTTCAGAGAAGACCTCCTTGCTTTCTAAACTCCTGTTGGAGTCTAGGAGCAGCTGGATCAACTCTTAATAACAGACTTGGTCAACAGTTTAATCCTTTATATCTAAAGGGATTATGAGTATAATAACAGCCTGAGATTCATTCACAGTTGAATAAAGTTCCCAACAGTAATTTAAGTATAGATTTGCAAAGCAATAACTTGTAATATACTTGCTATAGAATATTCAGGTTAGTACACACACACGTGCATAAGGGTACCGAGACATATACATATAAGCAAGCAGAAGAGGTATACCTGTTAAAAATTCCCCTTGAGTTCAGTGAAAATATTCACGTCGAATGCTTCAGCATCTCTTTCTCAATGGGTGAAGGGTTGAGTCTCAAGGAGTGGAGAGTATCAGCCCAAGTCTTGTTGGCTTTCGGTGACAGACGTCCAATCTTCACAAACAGGAAAGTTAGCGAGCTCTGAGAGGCATCCCACTCAGACGGAGATGCTGGTTGCAGCCCAATGTGGTCCAGGAGAGCTCAAAGGGTCTCACTTAGTACTGCTGTTTATAGGTTTGGGAGATGATTGGCTTTAGTCATTAACAACTTACTGGGATTCCAGCTGCCCTGGTACCATTTCACATGAATTACAATTCAGATAAGGAAGACTCCAGGGCTGTCAGAGAATGACTTAAGATTCAGATACGGGATACTCCAAGGTTGTGAGGGGAGGACTGGGATGTCTCAAGGTTGTCAGGAGAGAATAAATTATCTCTACTTTCATGTTTTTTGTTTTCAACAGACAGCAGGAGTCCTTGAGATGGTCCACATGACTCCCTGTCTTAGCCCTGTGAGAGTTCTTGGTACAGTCAAGGGACACTTAACTGCCCAACTCATTACACTTATGCTAAGGCCTAGTGAGACTTCCCGAGTTCGTAGATCAGCCCAGAGAGGCAGAAAGAAATGCACCACCACACCAGTCACTACTACCACAAAATGGAACAAAGTAGAAAAGAAATGGAAGTAAAACCAACTGGAAAGAAATTATCAAAAGATGAAAATATATGCACTAAGGCTTTCTGTGTTTTGAGAAGTATAGTATCTTATAAATTAGTATTCTATGGGAAACAATACTAAAATTTATGCTCAACATGTAAAAAATTGTTCAGTTATCTCAAAAAAGAAGTTTTTTTAAACATAGTCATACTGCAGTGTACGTACTGTTCTTCAGATCTTGTCGTCTAACTGAAAAAAGTAAGTAGAAGTAGGAAATACATTATAAAAGAATATGTATGTACTTCTCCATTTCTAAGAATAATTTATTAGCTGTCTTGCCAGCTACTGCCTTAGGACTGGACTTACATAATTTACAGCATCATAAGTCTGTAGCTGTATTGTATAAATGAAAAGTTAGAATACTAAACAGTATTAGACGTGGTTTCTGATCTTCCATAAGCACTTGCAGTTTCTCTATGCAGGTAGTTTCACTGCAGTAAATTAACACACTTGCATGAGAGTGTGTGTGTCCATGCACCTATGTATCTACACGTTTTTCTATTGGCTGGTAGAATTTAAGGACCACAAAAACAAGTTCAGTCTAAAGTGACTGAACACTGATAAGTTTCCCTTCCGGTCACTGATCTAATCACTGGTGGTGCTTGTACGTTCCTGGAATATAAGGTGGCTAGTATATCTTGCACAGTAAGCTGATGTTAAACAAGTCACTATGTAAAACTCCATCAAGTTTAGCTACTTTTGGATAGATACTGTAAGTACAATTTAAAATCAACAGCAATGCTTGACTTGAAGAAAGTATAGCTTGGTTTTAACTTGCTTTCAGAATGTCTCTTTTTTTTTGTATGAGTTGAATTATTCGTGGGTTTCTACCTTGTTAGTGCATTTTAAAGTAATACAATTTTAAACTCAAATATCTGAAATCCTTTTATAATTTTGACAGGTTAATATTGGAAAAATGGATTCTCCCATTGAGAAATGGAACCTAATAATTGGCAACTTGGCCTTAAAACAGGTAAATATAATGGATTTATTTGATTAACTCTTGTAAGTGAGCGAAGTTATTGAAAAAGTCCATCACAAACATTGGTAAGTATGGTGATGGACAGTGTTAATGGGAAACTAGCCCTACTACGCTAGGTCATACTTAACATACAATGTTTGCATCATGATTTTTTTTGAACAGTGTAGTTCTTCTCTGAAACAATATGAGCTTATATTTATCAGAAGAAGGGGTAAAGTATTCTTTGTGACTGTACCAAGGGTATTTCCTTTTTAATTTTTATGAGAGAGGATCTGAGGATGATTAGAGAAAAATTTCAGATTTGGCAAAACCTTTTAAATTTGACCTCTCAAATGTTTTCAGTACTGTGTTTGCATTGGAGGCAATGTTTAAAGGAAGTATGTGATAGAGCTTTTGGATAATAAACAATATTTTAAATAGCTGGGTCATTTGAAGAAAGGAGTGCTTGTTCTCCAAAGCAACTATTTCTTAAGATTAAGAACTATTTCATGTTCATGTAATACAACATGCTCAAAATATAAGTGAAATGTTTATGCTGTGACTTCACTGTTTTAAGTGGCTTAGAAGCTTCTTCAGGCATTGGCTTCTGGTAAATCCTCGGCTCTTTTCCCTGATTTTACTTTTGTTATTCTTGAGTCTCTGAAATGCTGGTAAAGCCTTTTCTGCTGGCATAAGATTTTTCTTCTTGATCATCCAAGGTTATCATCTCTACGAAATGGATGAGCATGCTCCCTTTACACCCTGCAAATAAATGTAGATAGAAGGAAAGAATAACGGAAAATGATTCTGTAGTCCTCTTAAGTCTATCAATTACTTTAAGAATTGCTCACCACCTCTTTCGTTTCCAGGTTCAGGCAACAGTAGTTGGTTTTCTGGCAGCAGTGGCAGCAGTTATATTGGGCTGGATTCCAGAAGGCAAATATCGCTTTGATCATTCAGTCCTTCTGTGTTCTAGCAGTGTAGCAACTGCCTTCATAGCTTCTCTTTTACAAGGTAAAAGGTGTATATATGTTACTTTTTACAGTTATTTAGTTTTCTGTGGAAGCTGAATGTATATTATGTTGCTATTCCTTAAAAATTTAAATCCAGTAAGGTATAATACATCTGAAACACAGCTGCATATGGGATGCCCTTTTGCAATTTCCATATGCCTGCATATTGCATTCCTCCCCTGTCATGTTCTTTGAAAAGGTTTTGATTTGCATGACCTCCTGAGCATATGTAAAATAAAAAGTATGTTTTTAGACTTTACCTAATATGATGGAGAACTTTTTTCCCCTGCTTTCTATGCTCATTAATGTACAAAATATATTCTTAGTACTAAACAGGTAGAACTTATTTGTAATTAAACTCAAGTAAGCCCGGATGTTAGCTCAGCTGAATCTGAAGTTCCTGGTTGCCTGTGCTGCTTATATGTTAGTTTGTGCTCTCCTTTGATTCTGAAGTGAGCAAATTGGCTTGTTATGTGAAGGGTTTGGGCCAAGTTCAAGTCCCCCTCTACAAACAGTGCCAATGACTGTCTGGAGCCATATGACATGATGAATTTAATCTTCTCTTCCCAATTGTCAAGAAACATTTAACCATAAAAGACAGTATTTAATGGACATGAGGGGAGGGAAAAAATACCTCTACTTGTGACATATTCTTAATGAAAATACATAGTCAGTAGTCATAATTAATATCAAGTCAAGTAAAATGTTTAACTTCCTTTTTTTACTAATTTGATATGCTAACTTATGTGAAAATTACAAAATTGTTAAAGTTTTCCATGGAATTAAGAGCATGCACTTTTTTTAGTGACTACAAATCCATTGAGTTTGATCATGCACAGAATTAAGAGCAGTGAGAGAACTGGGGAACATGAATGCATTTTTTCCACTTTTCTTGTATAATTCAGACATGAAGAGAAACTTTTCTTGTTATCTGGTGGTGGGCCAGCACAGGAAATTACTTTCCAAGCTTCATCCTCCTACACGTGAAACAGGTGCTTTTGAAATATTTTGATCCTACAGGATCATTTCAGTTCTTTGAGAATTTCATGGAGTGTAACTCTTTAGGCAGTTTCTCTGAAAGTGAACTCCTAAGGTAGCCTACAATACATAATATTGCTAAAATACATGAAAATTATAATACCAATTTTTTTAAAGTTCTTTAAAATAACATAAACAATAGCATACACAGCTGAAGCTCTTATGTGTATTATGTGATGAGAGGCAAATTAGTCAGGTTATGCCAAAGACGACTGTTAATAACAATGTGAATTTTATTTTTAGTAACCACATGCACTATGCAGGGAAATGCCTCTTAAAAAGTTAGTGTTGCTGTTTATGGGAAAAAAAATAGAAAGCAACATCCCTAACTTAAAATTCTTTAACTGTGTAGCAAGTAACATTTTTATATGTTGTCTTGCTTTTAATATATGATGTAGCTTCTTGATATTTGGTACTAAGCCCATGACTGGAAATCTTGCACAATATCAGATGTCGAAGTATTTAATCTTATGTTGTTTTCAGCCTAGTGTAATTTAAATTTCAGTGAGTGAAAGTTAGTAGGGTGTAGAAATAATACACTGCATATTTTTTTCTTCAGGAAATGGCTGATTTACAGTTTCAATAGTGCTAATTATAATCATAAGCAAAATAGTTCCTTGTACAGATGGTTCTTGATTTTGTGTGTGTGTGTGCTTACTGTATTTTTTTTAATATATAACCTCATTTTTAAGAATGGTGAAAACTTAAAAATACAGATGTCAGTCAGGTGGGAAGAACAATCATCCTGGGACAAAAGCACTGACTTCTTAATCTTGAAATTGCCATTTTCTTGGAATTTTCTGTGGAGTTACAATAGTAGATATGGTTACTATACTGTCGTCTTTGTTCAATCTAGGAATAATAATGGTTGGAGTTATTGTTGGATCAAAGAAGACTGGTATTAATCCTGACAATGTTGCCACTCCTATAGCAGCAAGTTTTGGAGATCTTATCACTCTTGCTATACTAGCATGGATAAGTCAGGGTCTTTATACTTGCCTTGGTAAGTATGTTTCTAAGTGTGTATGTCTCCCTAGGAACTTCTTTTGGGTTAGGAGGGTGGGGGAGAAGGCAGGGAGGGAGAGGTTCAGAAAACCTTTTAGTTTGACTGACGTTTTTGTCAACATTTTGTACCATTGAATGATAAACCTTGGGTTGCAACATTATGCCGTGATCTTTTTTTTTCTCTTTTTTATTTTTTTAAGATGATAGAAGTCACTGACCACAATCTTGGCACAATCTGCTAATGTCTGAAAGACTCTCACAGTATCACCGTCAATCTACATGTGAATTAGAAACTGTAGTTGCTGAATTTACTCTGCATTCTTGGGGAGGAGGGAAGGTGTCTTCATCCAATTTTTCTTGAATGCCCACCCCTAAATCAAATATTTGCTTCCCAGAGTGCTTTTGAATTGTTCTCCCCTTGTACTGAGGGCAAGGAGTTGAACTGGCTATCTTGATAAGCTGCTGGGAGAGGAGTTCCTCTTTGAGAATTTTTTTTGTTAGGGTGTGGTTTTAGACACCATTGAAATATATCTTGAGCTGCAGCTATGCCCAGAAATCAAAATCAAAATAATTTAAGTAATTTGAGTAACAAAAGCAAGTCGACAACAAGTATGTATTCAAAGAAGTGAAGCCTAATTTTAGATAGATTTGTGCTTTGTGTTTGCTATGACAAAAGTGAGTTATGCAAAGACTATTGTGAGTTTCCTTCTGATTCCTTCCAAGTGTTTTCCAGCTCCCATTGCAATACCTTCTTGTTTCCTTGCCTCCCCTACTCCAGCTTCCAATACCAGTTTCCTCAGCTCTTTCTTATCTCTTGGTTCCCTCAGTGTGACACTTCCATGTCTCCCTCCTGTAGACTGTGCCTATGTTTGATTTTACCAGCGTTTCCTTCTGCTTTTCAGTACACGAAGTAACCACTTCTAGCTTCTTCAAATAATGGCTCTGCTCTCTTCTGTTTTCTTTGGTTTGTTTTGTCTGATAAATTTGGTGACTATATTTCAAACATATATCTGCTAATTTAGCTGTAGCTGTCTTCAGAACAGCAGTTCTGCCATGAAAGATGAAAAAATGTATAACCACTCTGAATAGCTAAGCAGCAGCAGAGAGGCCTTAGTTGACCACCAACTACAGAGGGCAATGTTCTAATCCTACTTCATGCATGAATTCTGCCTGGCTTCTTGATGACAGTTTTTTACTGTTTACTTATTTTCAAACTAATAGCTATGAACAGGTAAACTACATATAAAGAGCTCCAAACTAGTTTTCTTATGAACGACTTTTTTTCAGTCTGCAATTCTTCTCTTCTACTAGTTATTTGCATGTTTCTGTAGTCCCTTTGAAACTGTTTTTCTGATTTCTAGGACCCGTACTGTCTAAATCCTACTCTCTTTAAGGAGTAGACCACTGAAGAAGGTTCATCATCACAATGTCTGCTAAAAATGAAGATGCCTATAGTTATTATTATTAGAAGCATGCTCAGATAGTAGCTGATGTAATTAAATGCTTGATTGTCACAAAGGAGTTGTGAGCTTGGAAAATGAGAATGAGGAACTCAAAAATCTGTCTTTTTCTTCCTGTTTCTTCGTCTCCCCCATGAAGAAACAAAAAGTGTGAAAACATTTTCTCACAGGAGGAGAATAATATTCAGAACAATATTTAAAATTAAATTATTGCTGCAACTGACTCCTTCCATAGAAACTGTTTAAAGTATATTGTGTTTTACAAGACATAACTGTTGACAATTGTAGTATAGTATACCACAGGCCAAATTTTGTGTTGTCCATAATTGTTTTACCAGACATGTTGATATCACCACATATATTCTTTACATCTATGCTCATTGTTCAAGCCCTTTTACACAAAATTTTGAGCTGTTCTGTGTAAGTATTACAACATCAGTCAGAAAAGGTATCTAATAAGACTCAAGCTACCTTGGTATGACTTCCCATTTTGTTTCTTAGTTTTCAACTGATGATGTTATATTTTCAGTATTTGATTTTTTCGTATTTAGAAAGTGTTGACATGACATCAGCTTAAATGTATCAGTGTGCAATACAGCCATTTTTTATATTTTCTATTTTTTTATTAAAACTTAAATTGTATTGTTTATTTCATAACTATATTTAAATAATTTATATTACATTCTAATAAAATAACTTATTTCTCAAATAATTCCTTTAAATACTTCTTTTAAGGAAGTTTATAGACTTACAGTGAAAAGAAAATTGGTAAAGAGTTTTTTTAACCTCTCTTCCTTTTCTCCTGATGAGAAAAACAGAGAGGAGGCCTCTATTCCCATGAAATTTGTTGACTCTAGCTAATGCTAGAGCTGGGATAATAATTAGTTTAGCTGATTAGAGACTGTTTATCTAGATTTATTGCTATGCCCAAAAATCTTACTAGACTGGAGCATTGGGTTGTTCTGCTTAAAATAGATTTCAGGTCCCCAAAATTGATATTTTCAATTGGAATTCAGTTCAAAATTAGGGTTTATGCTAGTCAATGACATGCCAGAGAAGCTGGTATACCAGCTAGATAGAAAGGAGTTAGCTAGGAGAGAGTTAGCTAGGATTGTTGGCATATACTAGCTATCTGGGTAGGTGTGGAGTTGGAAGAGGTTGTCAAATTTGGGTTAACACTGAGATTAGACTTGGGGCTAGGGTTATGATTAAAATTTATTCTAGTCAGGACCATGTCTGATTTAAAATAATTAATGCTAGATTTCAGGCTTTCAGTAAGTATTTCAAATGAAGTTTCTTAGGAACTTATGCTCTATAGGTCAAACTTCATTTTGGTTTTTAAAATTTTGCTTTGTAAACTACATTGTAATGAATATGCCAGTGGTTTTTCATTTGCTCAGGAGAGGTATATAAAGTTGTGAATGGTGGGGAAGAGGCATTCAGAAAATGATTAGACAACAATTTAAAAAAAGTTAAAGAAACTTTTTTACACAGTATGTGATTGGGATGTGGAACTTATGATATATTAAGAGGACCAAAGTGATTTTAGAAAATTATTTGGGTACATTAATCAGGGAAGAATCCATTGAGAAGCATTGAACAGACAGATGCAGACAGAAACTTCAGAGATTAAATCCCTGAGGCAAACAGCAGCAGAAGCTGGCAGAGCACACCGAAAGAAGCATCACTCTAAACTTGTCATTTTCTTTTCTTCTTTCCACAAACCTGAAGTGTTGACTATAGTCAGACACAGGATACTGGACTAGATAAGACCTTTGGCCTCACCCAGCACAGATGTTCTTACGTTCTTTCTGTTATTTCCCTGCTTTCTCAATGCTAGAATAACAAGCCCAGTGGGAATGTTATAAAGAAACCCACAGTTTATGGGCTAGTAATGAAGCAGGTGGGATTCACCCCTGAGCTTCATTCTGAATTAACTGTTTTCCGCTATGATTTATTAGCCTAACTACTCAAATGTACGGAAACAAAATGTAAGTTTCTGGCTCCTTTCTGCAGGGGAAGAGTTGTTTTCATGTAACAAGACTGGAAGGGGAGAAATTATTTTTGTACAAGCTTTCAGCTTGTTGGTAACAGAGCTGTAGCCCTGTGCTCAGCCTTTGGTTTGAGAGGGATAGGGATTTAAATAGTAAAAGGTAAACAGTTCTTTCTGTCTTAACAACTCCCTAAAAACCCCTGTATTTGTGAATCGTTGTTAAATAGCTGGGGGAAAGCACTAGAGGGCTCCTCAGGACCGTGCTGGGACCCAGCTCCTCTTGCTTGAACACAACATGGGGAATGCTCTGGAATAGGAAGACCCAGTATATTAAATGTGGAGGTCCGTGTTGCTTGTCATTTATCAGTAATGATCTGAAGACTTCATTTAAAGCTTTCCTTTTTTCTCACAGAACATGGCTTAAATATGCAGATATAAATTATATTTATTTTGGTTATATTTCATGAATCATTATACACTAGCGAGACTGTCTTCTCATATTTTTTTTTCTGTTTTTTTTAAACTTGCTACAAAATATTTCTGTGGCAGGATGACGTGTATGTGTATTTTATATTTACATAGTTATTATTTATTTAGAAGTTACCTATTAAATAATTCTTGGTTAGTATTCATTGTTCATTTGCTGGATTGATTTCAGTTTTATCTATGTGCACTTTCATTTTTTTTCAGAAGAAAAGAATTATATGATATTCTTTACTTATTTTTAGTGTTCTTTGTAATTCTTGGACTACGTTACTGGACTAGCTCTCCAACCCTGGAGACTGAGGCAGATAGTTAAATGCTCTCCCTTTTTTCATGAACACATCCTAACAAGTTCTTTAGTTGTTAGAGGGATTAAAAATGAAATTATTGTAAAAGGCATACTTTTTTGAACTTTAATTTCCTTTCCTGTGTTGGTAGAAGTCCTAAGATAGAGTACAGTGGGCTAATTGTTGATGTACAAGGGAAAGAATTTAAAAAATTAGTGTTTAATTACGGTAGTGCTCACCATTGCATCCATATTTTGCTGTTCAATGTTTGTTTGCAACAGAGGATCTTTGCTGACCAGCAGACTTTACCTTTTAATAAAATTGGCAACCTCTCCAAAAATGTGGCAAAGACTTGGAACTTATTTTGTGCCCTTTTGTATTTTACTAAATATACTACATTAGAGCTATTCTCTCATTCTGACCTTTAAATCAGTTATGAGCATCTGGTGCATGCTAATGCCTCACCTTGGTTCCATATGAGAGGAACAGACAGAGAGGGAGAAAGGAAGAAGTAGCAGGGATACAGTATGATTTATGGCTTGGAAAAAAAAATAGAGGAGAAAAAAAGAGAGGGGAAAAGGAGAGAAGTTTCAAAATTTTAAATAAATAGATGTAGAATGAATGATGCCTTTCTATGTGACAAATTTTAGTGCATGCAGGGATCTTTCTTCATTGCAATTGGAGGGAAGGATGTGTTTACCTGGGCAGTAAGTAGTTTGAGAACTTTACATCAGTACATTTTTGTCCTTTTTTATTAAGTTTGATAAAACAAAACTATAATTATCAAATAGAGGAATCATGTATTGTGTGTACCCTTTTGAGTAAGAACACTACATTAGGCCCACCTCTTAGCTCACAGAAAGAGGAAAAAGGAGGAAAAAAGGCACAGGCACCACAAAGGAAGCATGAGATAATATACTAGAGAATAGTTAGATAAGGAAAGGAAAAAATTACTTCTCTTTTGGGCTTTGTCTCATTCTAATAGCTTTCCACTTTTAGCTTACTCAGTGAAAGGTATCTCACTATCTTTTCTGCTGGCTCTGCTGCAGAGGTTGTTACCAGTCAATGCAGAAGGATAGTAACTTCTAAAAACTCCTCAGCAATTCTTCCAGGAGTAATTTTAGCTCCACCAAGATAACATCAAAGTAGTAATTGCTTGAATTTGCAGCCTTTGTAATAAGCCATAATACATGGGTGAGACTACTTCTTTATATACTAGATATTCTTTGGTAAAGTGTTTGTGTGTTCTACATTAACTACTTCAACCTGTAATTTAAAATATATTTTGCATTAAAACTTGTCCAAATTCTGAAAGTTTAGACAAAATGTATTTACCATTAAATACATGACCACATTTCTCATAGAACTAAATATATGTAAAAGTGGAATATTTGCATAGTTTATATATTTGCCATTAGCATAGATTTTCCTTTATTTACCTCACTGTTGAATTAGGAAGTCTTGGATAACTGTAATAGCTTCTGTATGGATGGGATTATAAAACCAAGTAATCAAAAAAAAATAGTATTCTTTCTGTGGAGGCAGCTGTTTGCCTTATAAGCTCAGCTTTATGATGGTACTCCCTGGTGTTTGCAGTTGTGTTCCTATGAAATATGATACAATTCTGATGGATAGGTGCAAGCAGCGGAATCGTGGCTATGAATTTTCAGACTCAGACTGGTTATAAACCAACTGAGCTACTGATATAAATGTTTCAATATTACACATTGTGCTTGCATCATTTTAGATGTGCTATTTCTGGGAAGCTTATCATTATTATCTGTGCTTTGGAAAGAAGGGGGTGTACATATGTTATGAATTTGTGTATAAACAAAATGTATTTTCAATATATTAAATTTCTTTTTTTTTTGTAGATATGTTACAAAATGTTTTATATTCCACATCCTTACTGCATTTTTATCATAAAGCGTCATACAAAAATCCTCTTCAAAATTGCTTCTTTGTACAGATAGTTTTGTCCTTGAGAAGATGGGAGATAGTAATCACAGATGGCAGATGTTAACCATATTGTTTAGTGCAGTAGTTGAAACTTTAGGTACAGTAGTGATAAAGGCTATTAAAATTCCTCAGTTGCATGATGTAGATTATAATTTATTTGAGAGTTCTAATTTAGGAAAAACATATAGGAATATCTTGAAAGTAACACTTTTTTTTTTGTTTTTTCTATATTTTTATTTTAGAGACATATTTCTATGTATCTCCTTTGGTTGGTGCCTTTTTTTTGGCTCTGACTCCGATGGGGATTGTCATAGCTGCCAAACACCCAGCTACCAGAACTGTCCTCCATTCAGGATGGGAGCCTGTCATAACTGCCATGGTTATAAGCAGGTAAGTCTGTTTGTCTTGCTTCATCTTGATAGTCATCCTGTGTCTCTGTATATCTTATTTAACACCTGATTGTACTTAAAAGAAACATTTAAGGCACCTCTAGAATGTAGAGTGTGAATTAACTTTAACCTTCCCCAAACAAGGAAGTTGCAAAGTTAAGTGACAGGTCGGAATGAGTGGGAGAGCCAGCAGTAGCCTGTGGCAATGACTGAGCAGAATTGTGCCATATCAAAGGAAAGAAACGGTGAGCTATTCATCTCCTGCAATCAAGATTATACACCGATCTAAGAGATTATTTAATCCAGTGAAAGTTATGAATCTTAGAAGTGGAGTGATTGGCTGAAATCCTATGGTATTTGTTATACAAGAAGTCGATTTTAATATATAAATAACTATAGTGATGTTAGTCTGTAGCTGAGAACAAAGTAATGGGCCGGGGGAAAGATGAATTGAGAAGAAAATTGTGCCTTGAAGATGTTCTAAGACAGACCTAAAAAAGTTTTTAAATACTGGTTAATGTACCTGCTTGCCTTATTCTAATTATTGTACTTTGTTTTTCAGTATTGGTGGCCTTATTCTGGACACAACTGTATCTGATCCTAACTTAGTTGGAATTGTTGTTTATACCCCAGTAATTAATGGTAAGACTCTGACAAGATTATGTGCTACTATGTATCAATTGATATACTTTGGTTTGAGAAAAGTCTATTACAGTAAATTTCTGTTATCCTAATTAGTATCTGGTATATTAATTTCAAGTTTTGATTTTGATGTCAACAGTTGTTTATTTGAACACCTTAGGAATGCTTCCTGATCTTATTTACTACAACCATTAAAACATGATAGAGAATGTGAGAAGTAGGAACCTAAAGTATGCATTAAGAAACTGAAAGTGTAAATATTGGAGTAGTATATTAAAATATTAAATGATCAAATATTATATTAAAAGGGTTATGGCTGAGGAAAATGTAGATAAAATTTTATTTCAAAGGATTTTCTTATGAAAGGACAAATTTTCAAAACAGTAATTTATTATTCACATGTAGTGTACATAAATATAAGACCTAGCAGGGATGCTACAGGCAAGTAAATAGATTTCTCAAGAAAAATGGGTGGTGTTTCCCATGCTTGGTATGCACTTTCCAGGTGTGTAAGAATGTATTTGTGAAAATTTGGTCCTTAAGTATTCTAACAATAACAGCAAGGCAAATTTTATAAGAACAGTTAATATCTTATTAGACTGATGCAGTTTGAAAATGCTTTTTTTTTCCTACAGTATCACAGGGTTGATACATATTTAGTTTGCAATAATTATAATCACCAAATCTGCTTGCACTGTATTGCTACCTAGCTATTCTTTTCCCCTTTTGTATTTCTCTATTTGATTTCTTACATTATTTTGCACTTCTATGTATTGTTGATTTTTAAACCATTTCTCCAATTACCAAGATGATTCTGACTTCTAATTTTTGGCTTACAAAGTGCTTTTGACTTAACTTGGTCTTTGCAAATTCCATATGGCTATATTCTATTCTGTTTTTTAAGCTATCAATTAAATTAATTACAACCACTTGTTTTCCACCTTGATAATAAAATGTTAATATGGACACTGAGTTGTAGTTTTGAACCACATTGCCCTGATATAATTAATTTTCCAGAGGTTGCTAATGGAAATGTAGCATGGGATAACACCAAAACATTTTGATCAGCTTTACTGCAGTTGAGAGTTCGTATAGCTATTGCTGCGACCCTCAGGCAAGCTGTTCAGTTAGAGGAGGAAATGGTATTGTTTTGACAGAAGCATGTTCTTGGTAAATTCATGTTAGCTCTTGTTTTACAGCTTTCATATCTTCTAGATGCTTAGAAATTGTCTTTTTAATAATTTGTTTGAATACTTATATAGGAATGTAAATTTCACTGATATACAGATTCCCCAGATCATCCTTTTTGGCCCTTTTTAAAGATATATTTTCTATTTTCTCCATTACAGCCCTCTGGTATTCTCTAACCTCCAAAATAATCAGTTTGCAGAAATGGTCACTGATAATTCATGGATTGATCATCTAGCTTTCTAAGGATGCCCTACATTTAACTTACCCTCAGGCCCTAATACATATCAGTTTGTAATCAGACATGTCCATTTTTATGAAGGCAGTAGACAAAAGGAACTGAGTATTTCAGTCTTCCGTAGAGCATGCTGCTTGTTCTTCTTTCACATTAAGGTCCCGTATTTCCTTTGTTCTTACTTTTAATATGAAGCATTTTTGTGTTGCCACTTGTGTTCCCTGGTAACCGTAAATTAATTTTTACACTTCAACCTTTACGCTTTCTTGCCTGTGCCTTTATATTAGTTCGAAATGGCAAGTACTTGCAACTACCTTTTGTGTGTTTCCATTTTGATTTCCAGATACATAAAGAGCAGGGCAGATGTGTTGATCTTCAACTTTTTTCTGCTTTATACCTGTAACTTTTCTTATAATAGTCCTTTTTGGTAACTCCCTGGATTTGCTTCCTAAGAGAAGAGGATCGTTTTTCTTTCTAGGCAGGTGTACCCAAACCAGTAGTCTTACCAGTGGTCCTGCTTTCCTAGATGACATCCCTTGATTACAAAAGCCAACAACTGCCTGGTGATTGTTTCTTACAGTTTCCCCATAGGCCTCTATTTCTGCTCCAGTACAGTACCAGAATACTACTGGATTTTCTCTATAGACTCACTTAGTCTATAGACTCGCTTATTCTAGACTTGCTACCTACAATGGATACAGGTCTCATGGATACACGCCTTTCTCAAGGCCTCAGGCTCCTACCAGACGTTGCAGTGATGATGGTCTTTTATCCTGTAGCAGTTATGGACTGCTCTTGTAAGTGGAACTATGTATCCTATTCAAGGTCATTTTCTTTCACAGAAAGGCTGTGAAACCTGAATTGCCTGCATGTTTACATTTTACCTTTTAAATATTTTTAGCTAATGATTGGACTTAAGTAAATAATTTTAATCGCTAAGGATGACAGCTTACTGTATGCCTCTAGAGAAAAGGACAAATGTACCACTTTGTTTCCTATTTTCTTTCATAAGTTATCAACAGAATTAAAGCAACGTGCATACATTCTTTTGAACTATCTTTAGAGAAAAAGAACTAGCCAAAAGCTATACATAGCCCTGGATGATTAGCCGACAGGTCAAAAGATCCTTGAAGAATTAGGCAGGTGGAAGAGAGGGAAAGCTGGGGCTATTGGAGCAGGCAGGGAGAGCAAAAGGCATGCTTGTAGCTGTGGCAGTCCCACAGTGGTTGTGTGCTGATGATTCCTGTGCTGACTGTATGACCTGCATTCAAAATGTTGCTTTTTCATAAGAAGTTTTGTATTTCTAGACTGCTCTTAGCCTTTGTCATCTACCCCCTGGACTACTACGCAGCGCCTGAGAATGTTATTTTCCAAGCCACACCAGGTGCCTTACTCGGTTGTTCATCTGGATTTTTCACGCTTAGCTCCTTCTTTTCTTGATATGCGTAAAGCAGTCTTTTCCCAGCTCTCAAAGTTTAAACTTCCTCAGTGACTAGTAATGGACGATCAGCGAGTTGTTTATAGTACCATGTCCATATTTTCAGAACCTTTGCCATTATCCCAAACTTAAACTCTACATTGTAATAAGAGAAATCTCATACCAAGCTCCATTTTGGAGCTCATAACAAGCTCACAACAAGCCTACTAGGCCAAGACTGGAGTCTTGCAACGGTAGCAAAAGGTTAAGTTAGCCTAAGGCCCATGGCCTGTTACTACCAACAGCGATAACGCTTTTGCAGTGCCACTAGGCAGCAACAGAAGCACTAAGGAATTCTGGTTTTCCCTCATCCACAAAGAAGCAGAGGGGAGTAATGTTGTCTGTGCTTGTGCTCACCCCCTCAACCCTCAGAATTCTAAGGATAGAGGCATTTCTATCAGAAAATATAGAGAAAATATGTTCTGTGTAGAAGATGCAGAGTGGGCCTGTTTTATGGTACACCTCCTGGAAAAGGAAATTGTAGGTAGGTGATTTTTTTGGTTGCTGTTAGATTAGCCTCTCCTGGGTTTCATAATTCTGCTGGCACCTTTTGATATTGCTGGTCAGTATAGTGTAGTAAACTGGGGTTTAGGAAATCTTTCAGTTAAAAAAGTACATCTGTTGACACTCATTTACTGACATAAAAGGTGTGCTAGACCACTTAACAGATGGCTTTTTAAATATTAGTGTTGCAGGAAGCTTTCTCTACAAGTGCTTTCCTGGTCTTGGAATTCTCATTGTAAGCCTAAGTAGTGAAAAGAGTTGAGGGTTTTCCCCTCAAAATGCTTTTCACATGCCTTTTCCTTTCTCTTACCTTCAAGTTTGTTGCTCCTGTGACACAGAAAACCTGAAAGAAACCAGGGAAACCTGAAAGAAATATTGTAACCTGTTGGGATTGTGTCAAGCCAAAATTTGAGGACAGTGTAAATTTGTCCAGGATTTTAAGCTGTCACTGTTTTTTTCAGTGCCAGTTTTATCTTGAAATCCTGAACAGTACGCACTGCAAAGTTGTCAGGTGTTAGGCTTTCTACGTGCACCATTAAGTAGCTTTCAACCTGGTTCTGTCTAGATGGATTGCCTATTCTTAGATGCGAGACAGGTTACTTTCATCACAAATGTTACAGTGTGCGACCATAAGCCTTTTGGGTTAAGAACTATTGGTCTGGAATTTGAGCAACCTCAAAGTTCCTACCTCTATTAACAATAACTGCAAATATTTGCCAAGAATATTAAAATAGTTCTTAAGCAGACAGGCATTTATAGTCAGCTTTACTGCTGGTGGCCAGAAGTATTTCACAACTGCTTTTCCATTTTCCCGTTAAACACATTTCTTGAGATGAATAATTATTTTTAATTCTATCGTTGGTTGGGTTAAATTGTAACTGCTTTTTAAAAATAAATAAATCGTTTTGTGGTTTCAGCCATTGTGGTACTTATAAACTACTTGAGATTTAGATGTCTGTGTTTGATGTACTGAAGTTCTGAATGAAATAACTAAGCCCAAGAGTGGCTGTGCTTCAGCCTAGATACTCAAGTTGATCTTTATGTTTTCTAATGGATGAGATGGTTACAATTTGCAAATCCTCTTACAGCATCACAGCGTGTTGAATTTGGCTCAGGAATTGCACTTTGCAAGTAGCCAAGTTCTTCTGTGCAGAAAAAAAGTAATGCCTTAAACAATTATATGCTTCTGAATATGCAGCAGAAATGAACTAAGGTGCAGAGCCACCAGATAGAGCCACTTTCATCTCCATTTTTGTTGTATACTTAGACAAAACATTGTGAGATATCTTCTAAGTATTTGCATTTCAGGAGTTACTGCATAATAGCCAAAATGTTGGTAGGCTTTACCCCATTTTATGCATCTTGTAGAATGGAGGTTCTGCAAATTAATTGCGAAAACACCTGAAAATCAAAAAAGCTTTGCAGGCTTTACGTATAAAAACTTGCCTTTGCAGATGGTTTGAAGCAATACTCTTTAAGGGTAACACAAACCTGTTGTAATATTTCTTACTCTTTGGCTGTACATATTGTAAGAGTATTTGATATCTGGAGGGAATAAGTGTAGATCAAGGAATATGAGAAGTCCATATGAGAAAACTTAACACAAAACTTACTGAATATCTGTTGTCTGGGAGATGAAGGTTAAGCTTATGTAATATATTCCCCCAACCATACCTTTTTTATCTATTAATAGGATAAATTGAGTGACATTCAGGTTTTTCAGAGAGCTTTAGTTGTAAGTTGTTTTGGAGCATATGGAAAGAAAATACCCAGAAACCATTCCACCTCAAAAAAAAAAAAAAAAAAAAAAAGCATGTTTTAATAACTATATATTTTAATCACTTATAGCATAGTTGTACTGTCAGATTTCAAACAACAGACTAGTGCTTTGATTAGAAAGTAATCATTGCCTCAGACAGTTGAGCATCTGAAATTTGCCTCTGTAAATTACAAGGGAAAACATTAGTGTACCCGTAGGGTAGTAGAGTAACAAATTAATTTTTCTGCATCCTGAATTGGAAAGAATGTGGTAATCTCAGAAGGCACCTATACTGTATGAGAAATGTATAATTCAGTCTTTATTTTGGCATGAAAAAGAAGGAGGGTTTTGATTTTGGATATTTACTTCTGATGCATTATTGGGTGATAGTTTTACTACTTTTTCATTGCTAACCTGTACATGTAAATCTGCATATTCTATGCTATTACAGACGTGTGTGTTCCTTCTTTTAAGTCTTACTTCTAAATTTTTTAGATTTCAGTACTCATTAGTTTTCACAACACAACTATATCCAGAATATTTTCATTTTTTGACAGTCAAGGAACAATTTTTTATTAGGCATAGGAAAGAAATGATTTATGAGTCAAATCAAACATAAAATGTAATAGTTTGCATATATAATGTTGTCTCAAAGACTTCTCTTAAAAAAACATTCATATAGGAAAAGCTAATAATTTCCAACTGTTTTTCCTCAAACATTTTTAAGTATTAAAAGAAATGCTACGAAGTAAAAAGGAAGTTAGAAGAAATATGGATGAAAAACACCCATAAAAAGGTAGCTAGTTAAGCTAGGCTTCTAATCTAAGTATTTCACTTGCATAAAACATGATTTTTTGAAGTTAGTGGTAGAGAGGTCAGAGCAAAAATTGATGTTGAATTTTTTGAAAGATAATACTATTATTAAAAAATTTAGAGCTTTTTTAGCTCAGTCACTATTGTAACAGATTCTTTTCCGCCCTTTTCATTTCATTTTTATAATACAGATGACATCCAAAAGCAAGTTGTTGTTGAACTCCAAAAAGACAAAACTATTTTGAACTATGGATTGTGCTCAGGAGTATGCAAAAGTGAGAATCTTCTTGTCTTCCTTCTCTTGATAGATTTACAAGAAAAATCATGTCTCAGAAATGGACATGGTACTCCAGGTGTGGCCTTACCAGTGCAGAGCACAAAAGAAGCATCACCTCTTTTGGCCTGCTGATGATGCTTTTCCTAATGCAGCCAAGGATGCTGTTGACCTTTGCCATGAAGGCGGACTGCTGGGTCATGGTCAACTTATTGTCCTCCAGGACCCCTATGTCCTTCTCTGGAGAGCTGCTTTCCAGATGGTCAACTCCCAGCCTCTACTGGTGCATGGGGTTATTCCTACCCAGAGGCAGGACTTTGCATTTTCTTTTGTTGAACTTCATGAGATTCTTCTTGACCCAATTCTCCAGCCTATCCAGTTCCCTCTGAATGGCAGTACAACCCTCTGGTTTATAAGCGACTTTTCCCAGTTTTCCCTGGAAAATGTTACCCTGTTTATCAAAACATGCAGTATAAGAGCTGAGAAAAAAACAGCCCGGTGTGTTACCCGGAGCACTGGATGGTCTCAGACTAGTCTGCAACAGCAACACCCATCCAGCTTCCCTTAACTTCTGGTTTTTTAGCTGTAATGAGGGTTATGAGACACAGATTTACTTTGACATATTCTTTAATATGCATTGATGTAAAGTACTTTTAAAGCGGTTTTCTGAATAGCATGGTTACTTCTATTATTAGAAAAAAGTCCTTTTTCCAGATAATGATTAACAGAATCACGCCCGTAGGCCTGTTCGCAAATACATGACATGGTTTTGGCTCTACTTTGAATATGGTTTTCTGTGCCTCTTAGACAAAAAAGAACTGTGATAACAATTTTCAGAAGTATTCTTGCATAGCCCTTAACTGGCTCAATAAAATGATGAGGTTTTCAATTTTCTTTTAATGTTGTAAGTCAGCATGACATCCTTCACACTTTAGCAGACAACATCTCTTCTGCTTATTGACAAAGTAGCACTCTCTTATTGAAGTTAAACACATCTGCTGTTCTGAGAGGAATGCAGTAACAGTTACAGGACTTTACTTTTGAAAGACATTGTTTTCCTCTGTGTTGTAGTTCTCATGAGAATGAAAAGAAGCTAACAAGTTAGTCTTTATTATAAAGTGTTTGCTATACTGTTTTCCAGGAAAAAAAATTTCTGACTTAAACGTTCATGGAAACAGTCCTCATATATGTCTACAGAGATTTTCATAATATGAGCAGTTACTGAGCACATGATCATTTTATGCATTCAGAAGACGCTGAGAAGCTATCAATTTTGTGTATTGACATCTTGTCAACCTACGCAGTTTTATCTGTTTTGTGCTTCTTGCAGGGATCTGATTAATCTGATACTGCTGAGATAACTTCACATGCACAGTAACTGCTGTTACAGAACAAACTGAGTATCTCTGTACATGTCGAAGTGATTCATTCAATGCAAGCACAGCTTTATATAAATCATTCTATGACCAGCAGAATAATGAAACGTGATTCTGTGCTGATTTGTATCCCGAGTTTTTAGAGACCAGATAGCCCTTTCACCGCCCAGTGTTCCCTATGTCCTCGTGCCCCTGCAATACCTGCTGCTCACAACATTCTCTCCATTCTCCCTCTGCTTTCCACAACATCATCGTTCCTCTTCTGTGTCACTGAACTACTGGCTGAGCAAGAGGCATCATGCCTAGCTCCAAGCTAGGTGCTGACTGGCCAGCTGGCATGCTTATGGTGTTAACTATACAGCTCGTATTACTGCCTTTCTCTCACTGAGGGCACAGGTTTGAATCTTTCTCTTTATTTACCTAGCCACCGTTTCCTGTTTGTTAGCTTGTTTAACCATACTTGGAGGTGGTTAGTATCTCTATCCTGGTGTCAGACGTGGTTGAAATTGGCCCAAAGGTTCAAAAATAATTACAAGAAAGAATTGGTAGATGAATGGACAGAACTGAAAGACAGTGTGACTGCTGCTGTCCATCACCATACGTTGTTGGCTGGTTGAGACTGAGCAGGATGTACGGATTTGAGAAGCTTTTTACACTTCAGTACACCTGCCTATCTTCTATGAGTTAAACACATACCACTGACATTAGATTACTGAGACTCAGACTAAATGAAATTTAAAATAATTTTGCTTAAGATATGCATATTGCATTGCGAGTTAGCTAAAATAGATTGTATATGTTCAATTCAGCTGTAATTAAAATAGAAGAGAGAATGTTACACCTCTTGAAATCACACTCCACACTGGCTGTTTTGGTTAGCATATCAGCTTCCTTTGCAGAACAGATAACACCTCCTTCTACCAGTGTCCCGTGGCTGGCCAGTTTGATTTAGAATCACTTTTAATACTTTTCAATCATTTTTCTTGTTATCTACGTGCATACTTGGGGCATACTTTCTCTAAACGATGGTTATAAAAGTAAAAAGATTTGTGATTAATAGCTATCCATCAAAGGATTGACAACCAATCTTATACCTTCTTTCATAGACTTGTCCATGTCTCTGTTATCCAGACAGCTTTTTTATCGCCATTTCAAATGGGCAAATTTCCATTTTCCTTAATTCTTTTCTTTCACTCAGTTTCCCTTGTTATTAATTAGGGAAAGAGGTTCAAATCACCTATCATATTTCTGATTGTCTGAATTTGTTGAAGCAGATAATTATCAGTCATGAGAGGAAATTGCATACATCCTAGGAAATACTTAAAATCTATTTCTTTTGTGCCAATGTGGTTTATGGTTGCATTGCTACGAACCTCAAAACATACCTTGAAAACCAGCCCTATTTACTTCTATCTTTTATTTCTTCTTCTTAGAGATATGGAGAGTGAGAGAAGAGTTCACTAATTTTTTTCTTTTAATATTGTTTTGAATATATCAGTTATTGCAGTTGTTAGCCTGCTTGTAATTATGCAGATTGCTTTTATCCCCTCTCTTTTAAGCAGAAACGGTTTTGTATTTTCTAGTCATATGGCACAATCCCCAGCTTTGTAGCTTTACTAAGAAGCAGTTTTACGTAACAGCTTTTTTGTAATTCAGTCACAGATGTTATCTGATCCCCATCCAAATGTAGTGCATTGATCCTTAATTTTATTTCTGCATCCCTTTCCATACCTTATTCTCATTAGTCAGAAGTCTCAAACTTATTGTTCTCAATCAAAGGACAGACTTTGGACCCTACTTAGATTGGTTTTAATCTGTTTAAACCTCTTTTGTGGTTTAGACAAATCCCTTATTTTACTTCTCTTTCTGTAGTTCATCGGAAAAAAAGCTACTGTTGTTTTAATTTTCTTTGCAAACACTGACTCAACCTTTTGGTAGTTCATATTTTGTCTCTGTATCTCCTGACTGGGAAGATGCAGATAAGTTTGATGAACAGTCCTTTCTGCTAACTCCATGATTTTTTTCTAATACCTCATTCCTGATTTGTATTTGAAGCTTTTTGCTTAAAAGTCCTGCTTCCTTGTTAGGTTCAGTCATTAACTGTCTTTAAGCAGTGGTGAAGCAGGAAACCTTCTTTGAGTTCTCAGTATTAGATCTTTGTCCTAACCACTCTATAGTCACCAAAAGGATTTGGCAAATAGTGTCTTCTGGTGACCACAGATACTTGTTCTGCAACCAGACAAAGCCCTAAGCATCAGATAAACAAATCCATTCAACTACAATAAACAAGGGCTTTCTCCTTCTGAAGTGGAGACAAGATCTGCATTACTTCTGCCTAATCATATCTTCTCAGAGAAACCCATGGCTATGTAAAGCATTGGGAGAAAAACAAAAAAAAGCATGTGCTTGATATGCAAGTAGACAACTCTAGACTATAATAACAATAGGAGAATTTTATGCTAGTGCCACTGCATTCTGTAATGTAGATATAACAAGCTGGTTTAGTTTTCTATTCATTGAAGTAAAAATTCATAGAACATAGAACAGCCTAGGTTGGAAGGAACCTCGAAGGATCATCTGGTCCAACCTTTTGTGGGAAAGGGAGCCTAGATGAGACTATCTAGCACCCCGTCCAGTCACGTCTTGAAAACCTCCAGTGGTGAGGACTCCATGTCCCTGGGGTGGTTGTTCAATGAATGATCGTTCTTACTGTAAAAAATTTATTTCTTACGATGTGACGAAAGCTCTTCTGGCGCAACTTGTACCCATTTCCCCTTGTCCTCTCCATGTGGCTCCTTGTGAAAAGAGAGCCTCTGTCCTCTTTATATCTGCCCTTTAAGTACTGGAAAACTGTGATGAGGTCTCCCCTGAGCCTTCTCTTCTCCAGGGAGAAAAGACCTAACTTCTTCAGTCTTCCCTTATAGAGCAGGTTCTCCAGCCATTTGATCATCTTCATGGCTCTCTTTTCAACCTTCTCCAGTCTGTCCACATCTTTCTTGAATTGTGGGGACCAGAACTGGACACAATACTCCAGGTGCAGCCTGACAACTGCTGAGTGGGATGATCACGTCTATCTCTGCTAGTAATGCCCCCAATTTGCTTTCGTTGCGGGAGCAGTGCACTGCTAATTCATGTTCATCTTGTCCACCAGGACCCCCAGGTCCCTTTCAGCAAGGTGCTTCCCCAGCCACACAGATCCTAGCCTGTACTGGGCTCTTTGGTTATGTCATCCTAGGTGCAGGACCTTGCACTTGTCTTTGTTAAACTTCGTACTCTTCCAGCCTGTCCAGGTCTCTCTGTAGGATGGCTCTCCCTTCTGACATGTCCATCTCACTACTCAGTTTAGTGTCATCAGCAAACTTGGTAAGGGTGATTTCAATCCCATCATCCAGGTAATTTATGAAGATGTTGAACAGTGTGAGGCCCAGTATCAATCCCTGATTTCTTAAAAAAACATTCATATAGGAAAAGCTAATAATTTCCAACATTGGAAAAAACATTGATCACCACCCTCTGAGTGTGACCTGTTAGCCAATTTCCTACCCATTTCACAGACTACCCAACCAGCCTGTAACTTGCCAGTTTGTCTAGGAGGAAGCTGTGGGAAACTGTCAAATGCTTTGCTGAAGATAGGTGTGACATTTGCCCTCTTCCAGTCATCAGGGATAGCCCCTGATCTCCATAACTTTCCAAAGATTATAGACAGTGGCCTTCTAACAATGCCAGCCACTTCTCTTTGCATCCTAGGATGGTTTGTTTCATAGAAATCTTTTTTCTAATGGGAAGTATATCAACAGTTGTCATGAGGAAAGTAGAATCTCCATCACTACCATTCTTTTAAAAATCAGTAATTCAGCCACTTGTCTTGTCCTTTCAACCTGAATTATGAATGTCAGAAAACTATAGTTAGTCCTGCTCTGTGGCAAAGGCGAATGGATAGATTAGCTCTTGAAGTCTTTTCCAGCCCCATGTGTGAAGTCTGTGATTCTGTGTGTGAAATCTGCATTTATGCTTGTGGTAGTGAGTGCATCTGCTTTGCATCATTTATACTTGCCAGCAATACTGACCTAGGAAGGTAATCCAGCAGTGGCACAACTATGTAGTGCTTCTGTTGTTCTAAGAGGTATTTCTGAAGAAGAGGGAGCAATAAAAGGGAGCTTCACCTATGAGAAAGCATCAGATTGAGCCTTTTGGAGGAATCTTTTGCACTTATGAATTAAAACTGATGTCCAAATATCCAGTGATATACCAAATTTTAGCCCAAGTTTTTTGACTTATTTTAATGCTTGGTGTTAGCCTGTCTATAATTAATATACATTCTAAAGATGTTTCTCTTTTTGACTTTTGTATGTAGGGGACTGTGGTAAACATAGAGGAACTTGTTACATTTGCAAAAACATTGCCTAATAGAGGAAAAAAATAGTTGAAAATTTACCACTTGTTCCCTTTTGTATTTCAGGTATTGGTGGTAATCTAGTAGCTATTCAAGCTAGCAGAATTTCTACCTACCTCCATTTGCATAGCATTCCTGGAGAGCTGCCAGAAGAAGCCAAGGGTTGCTATTATCCATGCAGAACTTATTATGGTACAGGTATGTATTAGTCAGTTAATTGTTAAAACGAATGTCTCATGTCTCCTCTTTTTCTCCCTGTATGCCAGACTGTACCACCAGTGAAAAATGGCAACAAACTGAATTTGTTGTATGCAATTCAAAGGCAGCAGAGGCTTGGCAGTTTCCTTTGCCTGCAGCTGTTTGCCGGTGAGAATCACAAAGAGCTCCCTGCAGGAGGTGGTGCGTAGAGAGAAACACAGAGAAAGGTCTAATCCTGGCAAGGGTGGAAGACAGGGACTGTTGAGGCGGGATGCTATGGTACCCACTCAGAAGGATTTCAACCTTCATCTTTCCTTAGCTTGTTTACCTGCTCCTAACCTTTGTCATTTAACTCCAGAAGTTCAAACCAATTTCCTGTTAGGATGAAACTTTATATATAACATTATTATTAAGCCAAGTCCCTGCTTTCCATTTCCCATTTGCCTTTTTCTTTCTAGATTCTTGCTTCACAGCTTATTCCTCCCCCGTATTGCCCCCTTTCCTAATAAGGTGGTAACTGTGGTGAAATGTGATGTGTAGACAGCATGTATTACACTTTCATATTTATGAAATGAATTGGAACAGATGAGAAAGTGGTAGATGTGGGAATACTTTTTAGAAATATAAGGTACTTCTGAGGATGTCTTGAATATGGTGTCCAAAACATCTTCTTTCCTAGGAAGGCTTTAGGAGGTCATTGCAGCTCCAAAGAATTAGATGGTATTACATGAGTACAGAATGAAAGCAGACAGTTTGCACCCTCTTCTGGAAAGACCCTGCTTAACTTTTCTGGCAGACACTATAGGTGGCTTTTTTCCCCCTATGAAAAACCTCAAGGAGTCTTTTAGCAGAAAATAATGCCTGCTGTTCCACAATAGTCAATGCTGTGGAATTCCAAAACTGCTTTTTATATTAAAATTAATAAAAATCTGATATAGTAATTGAAGAGCTTAACGAAATTTTTTATTTTTTTATTGTAGGAGTAAATAACAAATCAGCCCAAGTTCTGCTTCTTTTGGTGATTCCTGGACACCTGATTTTCTTGTACACTATCCACTTAATGAAAAGTGGACACACTTCCTTAACTCCTATCTTTATAGCAGTATATTTGTTTGCAGCTCTGCTACAGGTAAGAACAAGTACAACTTGAAAACGCTGGTATAAAATCAAGTTCTTGAAGAAAATCATGTTTTATCTGATTTCTGAAATCTCATGAAGGTATGGGTTAATACAGGCTTCCAGCACTGTTTTGAAGTAACTGATTATCTCTACAGCTTACACAGGTGTATCTGTATTGTGAGTGCTTTTCAGAAGACACTTGACTGCATTATTTCCCAGTCATGCATCTTGCGCTTTCTCTTTCACATGCTTCTTGGAGCCATTGCATCTAAAACCCCCATCATTTTAATCAACTAGAGGGGAGATGGAGAAAATGAAAAGTAGCATTTATGAATAATGAATACATCAAGGAAACTCTCAAAGAAATCTCCGAAAGTGGTTCACGTTACTGTTTTAGTTAACATAGTTAAATATGCAATAGATAAGAATGTTATGGCTTGCTTGGTGCAGTCTTAATATTTATGAAAGTTGAAGTTACTCTGACAGCGATCGCTGTACAAGAAATTGTAATTGCATTAATTGTCAAACATTGGTACCTTATTTTGGCTGGTCTTACCTAGTGGCCTGTTCACACCCAGCAAGGGCAGTTCCTGAGAGATGCCTTTTGAAATAGCAATGTCTAAAGTGAAATAATTTCACTTAGAGAAATCAGTAATACAAAATGAAATGTTTCCATTAAATCCACAGCCAATTTTTAGCTAAAACCTGGCTGAATTAATTATAATGTTTCGTTGTACCTTAAAAACAAAAATTAACTGTTCATGTTGCACAATAAAAATACAGGTGAAATATCCGTAAGTTAAATATACATACCGCTCCTAAAATTGTGACCAATTTAGTTTTAAAATACAAACAAAATTATAAACAGTCAATCCTTAATAAAAATTATAATTTTTAATGTCCTTAATTGTCTTTCTGTGTTTATCACACTGCTATTTCAATGAAGATAGGTTTCAAAAACTGTTACTATTTTAATTTCATATGAGAATTCTATACTTTTTTAGTAGGATATAACTGGTAACATTTCAACCTTTGCAAGTGAGAATGTCATACTAAAAGTTACAAATCGCTTTTCATTTTCCTCTTACATAATATTCCTAGTTTTCAGCCTTATCATTTGTTTTATAATGTGTTTTCCTGAGGAAACAATGCTATACCTTCACTCTGTCTGTTCTGTCTGACTGGCTGTCCTTTCTAATAACTTTTGAATCCTTTGGCCCATCTCAGTCAAGTTTTTCTAAGTCTCAGCTCTCTCAGTGATACTATGTTTCTACAAGCTTAATAAAAACAGGTTGGGGAGAGAGTCCCTGTTAATGCCTCTGCTGAAGGTAAGACAGCAGTGTGATTGCAGCCATTATTAGACTTCAGAGATTTCACATGGGAATCAGCCTGAATTCATAAATCCATATGAAATCCATCTCCTGCTCACAGAACTGCAATCATAATATGTTTAGGGATACAAACCTTTTCTTCAGCAGCAAAGGATACGGTAAGATGTGAGAAATGCAGAAGTTCAGCTGAAAACCAAGTTAAGGCATTAGGGCAGGACTTTCAGATTACACAGTAATTCAGACCCAGCATCAGCACATATACACGTGTAAAGTTCATTTTTATAAATTCAAGGTCTGATTAGAGTATTCAGTTTTGCAGTCATGCACCTCCATTGCAGTCCGTAAGGCCACACCTGATTTTCTTGATTTTTCACCTATAGAGCAGACATATAGCTTTTTTTCTTTTCTCCCCACTGCCTTTTATAGATTATTTTTTCCTCTTTATCTTCTGTCTTTAACCATAACAGGCAGTTTGAGATGTATTTACTTTGAAACTGAGTAACAGCATTGCACACTGTAACTTTTCATGGGTCTTGACAGATTTACAATTTGGAACTCCATGTTTTTTAACACCTTCTGAAAATATTTAATAGAGTCTTTTCCCCGTTTTAATTATTCTGGCATTTTTCTGAAGCACTTGCCTACTGCAGTTGTGTGATTTTAAGTTTCTCCTTTCTCAAGGAAAACACTTAAATATTTGTACTCATTCCTCTTCCCTTTTTTCAGTGACATCATCTATGCACCTGGATATAGTAAATAACAGTTTTCAACCTGCCATTTCTTTTGGCATAAGCCAACATCTACTATCATTTTTCCAGAATTCTTTTATATTTTTGTCCTCCCAATGAAAGCTTTACCAGTTCTGCTGTAAAGCTAAAAAAACCTCACAGCTAATTGTTATCATTTCAATTATCAACAAAACAAATCCATTTACAGTCTTTTGAGCAGTGAGAGATCTGCATTCTAGGCCTTTTTTATTATACACTGGACATTGCATTTATTTTCACTTTGCATAGAAGGCGTATGAAAATGGATGTCAAAACTTACAAGCCTGCTTGCAGGTTGTATGTTTTATGTTTGAGGTGGTAGATGATAATTTCATGGAACACAGTGATTCCCAAAGGTGAGAGTTAATTATGGTCAATCCTGGGTTTGAGGAGGTTTGATATTACTACTTTGCCCTTTCCAATTCCTTACTTATATTGAGCTGGGGGGAAGAAGGGGTATCTGAATAATGATTATGGCAATGTACCACCCATTTACACTTTTTCCACTATGTTAAAAAATTAATGCTAAATTAAAAACAACAACAACAGCAACAAAGTGAATTTTCTATCTTTAAAATTCAAGTGACTATTGTAAGATGTTAAATTCTTTAATGACATGTTTTACAGTGGACTGAAATAGATTGTTAATTAACTTCAAGATCTGTTTATTATCTCTGATTGTCCAGCTCTGTGTTTGTTTAAAATAGAGAGGAAGGGGTTAGGGAAATGACAAAAGTAGAACTAAAATGTTACAGTAAGCTGAAAAAAAATCAAGGAAATGTTAATACAAAAAGCCTTGAATTATGACTTTTATATTTCTCTCTTCCTCTGTCAGTTTATGCTATTCCACATTATCTCTACAGTAAATTTGTAACATATATATCAATTCTATTTGGCATTTTAACAAGACTTTTTCAGATTGCCTGTAAACTTCAATATTCTTCTTCCCAAAGTGGTAAAATGGAATTTATTTGCATTGCAAGCTCTATACAATATTACTGAAGTTCCAATCAGATAGTTATTTTCATTTTCATCCAATTCTGATACTTTCATTGTTTGATTTTTTGTTTTTTCACCACCCATGCCTACCAGCCTCTTTCCTCTCTTCTCCCTCCCTACCTGTTGTTAGATATTCTCTCCCCAGCATGTCATTTAATTGAAATATTTATGGGAAATAAGTAATTAATATGAGATAATGTACATTAGCAATAGAATGATTTAGTTATTATTGACCAAAAATATGCTATGTAGTAAAACAAAGTACAGTTTCACTGAATATGTAGTTGTTTCTAAAAATCATTGATTAAGATATTTTAAATAATATGAGTAGCCATTATAGTGATCTGCATTCTCTCTGCTTCTCTATGAACAAAACAGTTCTGCATTTCTAGGCTTAAGAAAATCCAGAAAGTGTTTTATTTTCTTTTATTTTAGTATTCCTACCTTTAATAGTACAGTTGTTTCTGTTCTTTAAATAAGTACATATTCTCAAAATGTTCTTCAGTTAAATTTTAAATTGGTTCTATTGAAATCCAAGGGTATACTCCCTTTAACTTTAATGGGGCTAGGATTTCACAATTATATTTTCATAAAGAAGGGGAAAACTGCACAAATATTTATATTAATCTTTATTCAACTAGAACTTTTAGGCTTGAGTTCAAAAGGTCTGAATTAGCTCTGTAGTGAAGAGTCTGTTCTGTGTTTATGAATGGCAGCACCAGGGAAAATAAAAAAAAAAAAATTATGAGGAAGGTATAGCCTGAAAGTATGTAGGGTACTTCACATAATGCAGTGTACACTATCTGGGCAAGCCAATGTGCATTAATGAAAACCAGTATATTGATTTTAAATGTGTTTTGGATTTGGTGACTGACTTCTATTTAGGAAGAATACTCTTGAAAATTTTACAAAAACAAGTCACACACAAGGACATACCAGTATGCTACGTGCAGTTACAATCTGGCATAGTCACACACAAGCACATACCAGGATGCTACATGCAGTGACAATCTGGCGTTTGACCAACAAAGAATACGTTAATTGAAAAACAGTCCTCCTCTTATACCTCACAAAGGCCCAAGTATTTTTTAACTGTATGAGGCTATGCACTGAGCAAAGTTTCATCCTCTGTCTTGTCAACCTGCAGCGGAAGGAGAGCAGCACTGGAATTGCCAAGCCATCAGTCCTAGCACAGGGCTCAGCATTCAAAGGCGGTCTCTGTTCTGCATGTTCTCACTGAGCCAGTAAAACGCCCTCTTAGGAATTTTCACACCTCCTAACCAAATCTGAGCACACAGTTACGTTAAAGACTCAGGGAATAAACAAACAATAGGAGATTCCCAGAGCTATTACCAAGCAAATAAGTAATTCCAAAATACAGTCCTTCTTACCCAGTGAAGGTCAGATGTCTACTGCTGTGAAGTAACTTTTGCAGTACTTCAGGGCTGTTTGGGGCATAGAAAACGAAGAATTCAGCAGTGCTCATAATGACTTCCTGCTCACATCAAAAACATCTTGGATTTCTCACTAGTGTGAGGATTCTAATGATGGTATGGGTCTCTTCAATGTGGAAAAATAACTCATGGGGTATAATGTACATTACAGAGAAATAAGGAAGGTTGTGTTTAAAGAGAAAATATTGATGCATTTTAAATACTGCTTTTTCTAATAGGAAAAGTTACTTCCAAAATGTAGAGCATATAGCTGCTAAAGAGACTACATGATTCAAGGAAATATGGAAACTAAGGTCCAAACCTGGACAGTTCTGCATGTTCAGTGCTTTCTCATTGCAGCATGAGAAACAGACTTGCCAGATTCATTGGGATCTGAATGTGGGTATCACCCGCTCTTTCACTTCCAGGCACGTTGCTGTCTGTGGTAGAAACCTGGCTTCTACTAAGTCATTAGCAGGGATATATCATTTTTGTATCCAGAAGGCTGAACTCAACAGTGGTTATGTGCGTAGCACGACACACTGAGTTGTGCTACAGCTAGTGCAGGTTGAGCATACCTGAACACTGAATGGTCTGGGTTGCACTCCTCATTCGGACAGCTGACAAACAGCCTGAAATTTGGACTGTCTTGGTCAAACCAGGGTGTCTGGCAAAGCTACAAAGAAATCAAGAAGGCAGTCTGAGGAATTTGGTTTCAAACTGTGGAATAAAAGAAGTTCCTTCCCACAAAATTGCATCAATATGATCAAATTGATTTAGAAACAACTTCACTTAAAATGGTATCCTCTTTTTTACTTAGATGAGGTTTTAGTCTTAAACAAATGTATGCTATGCTGTCTGGGTACTTGGATACCGTAGTGTAGCTAATACCACTTAGCTACAACACAAACAACAGCAGCAAGAAAGAACTTGCTGTTCAGTGGTTTCTTTGCAGCCAGACGTTGAAGGAAATCTCTGTATGTTTGGAGGAAATAGTGACTTGTTTCCCCTGGACACGATACACACCAGATATGCCACCTGAGAAGACAGTGGAGGAAAATTTCATTTGAAAAATATACATAGACCCTACTCTGCGAGTTCACTGACTACAGGATTCTGGCTGTAGACAGTGGAAATTCAGCAAGTAAGTTCAGTGTACATCTCTTATGAGCGCTTTACAGATACTACTTAGATTCACATGAAGACATCAAAAGCCATTTAAAATCTAAGAAATGTAGTGTATAATTTAAAAATTAACTTAATGAAGGGTCACAACCACTAGAAGACCTAAGCCATAAATCTGGTGAGAATTATGTCAGAGTCAGGACACAGTAGTCTTTAGAAATCCTTAACTGGGGGTTTCCACTCATAATTAAAAAAAAAAAGCTTACCTTTGAATTTCATAGATTTGTAAGAGTTCTTATGCAGTAATTACCAGATCTTGTCATAGTTACATTATAGGTGAATTTTGAGTTAGTGTAAGTTTGAGAGTGAAGCAGAATTAAAATACATTTGAAAAGAGGTCACCACAGTTTATTTGCATCTGTGTTTCCTGTCTGAAGTAACAGAATGAAACTATTTTGTAATGCACCTTCACATGGAAACAATTTAAGGTGAATCAGCAGTACTAGCAACATGCGGGATATCCTGTCCAAGGCATGCTAAACAAACTGCTAAATGGTCTTGGTTCTACATACTAATCTTACAGTTGAATTTTGATAATGCCCATGTGAAAAAGCATATGCAAATATATAACCTAAACTTTCTCTTTCCAGTTTGGGGTTGGAATTCACTAATCACATCAACTAATGTATAAACTAATACAAACATAAAAGATTAAAATCCGCCTTACAAATATTATGCATTTGAATGTTATACTTTTTATCACTGTGAATTTGACATGCATTCACTGATGAAATATGGTCATCCCAGATGAAGGAAACAATAAAAATATTATAGCATCTTGCAACATATCAATTAGGCTATAGGAAGCTTAGACAGTATTAAGAATGTTTGGAGGGAGTTATGTATTTTTATTTTAAATAATAGAGTTTCATTCTTTTCCCATTTCAGAAATCATGAGAAATTAATTACATGAGAAAAAGCAAATAGCTTTTAGGGGTCCTTACTTCATGCAAAAACACCAAAAATAGCTTTTCTTTAGCTAAACTTGTTATTTGTACCTAAAGACCTGCAAAGAATGAAAGTAAATTTTGTGCCCCATAATAAAGGAAAAAACCTGCTTTGTAGTGTATAATGCTCCCATTTCTAGTCTTGCAATCATAAGATTTGAGCTTTAAATAGTGAGGCTCACCCTTATTTAAATATTCATATTCAATTTCAGTTTCAATCTGATATTCATAATTTGAATCAGAAAGTTCAATATCGAGAATTACTGTCTATTTCTGTCCTTTGTTGTATAAAATGGTATGTGTACTTACACTCCTTATTTTCAGATTCTTCATCATTAGGGTTTGATAAAGACTTCACTCTTGCTCTTTCCCTCCCGTGCTCTCTCCCTCCCTCTCATTCTTATTGCTATATTCTGCTGCTTCTGTCTTCTGAGGACCTTTCTTGACAATGTGACTGATAAATCTTTTTACAAATACGCATTTATAAACAGAATATATCAGTCATTATTGGGATACCTATTTCATATTTTGTTAGTCTAAAACTGATGATGTCTTTAGTTTCATTTTCCTCACTTTTGATTATAATTTCTTCCAGAAGAGTAATAGCTTAGCATGATCTTCCTTTTAAAATACCAAAAGATCTGGAGTTGCCTGTATTTTTGTAGTCCTTGCTCTGTGGGTTTTTTTTCTTGATCAGTGACTATAGAGTGTCTCCCTTTTCTTAGATAGATCTTTTTATGTATATAGAAATTTAGTTATTTTTTTACCTTTCTTAAACCTCAGGGTTATTTAATTCTTCAGTCTGGAAGAATTCCTAGGGCTCTGTTTCATAATTCTACTACTACTCCATCTGTTTTTTGCAAAAACCACTTCTTTGTTCTTTTCCTCTGTATACTAAATAATTTAAAAATACTAGCTCACATCTGAACAGTTCTGCATATATTTACAAGCTTTTCTTATCACTTTTCTACAGCATTTCAAGCTAAACAGACCATTTTTGTACTATCTTATTAGGCTTTTCTGTAATGTTGATTCCTTCCCTCAAAACCAGCTGGTTTTCAATTTGAAGTATGAAGGGTTTCTTCTTCATCGCGTGAGTGCAGAGTAGAAGTACACAGTAGTTGTACTGCTATGCCATCTGCGTGATTTTGCTGAAATAAGTGTAGGGCACTGATAAATCCCAGAAAATGTGAAGTGTTGTGCCACTTAAAGTAACAAGTCTTGTAACATCTTTTGTATGATATTTTCTCTTCTTTTGACCTCTGACAATTCTTTGTGAGTGACCTTTCCTATCACTTTAAATTCAAGGACTGTCTTACTTTTAAAAATCAGCAAACTCATAGTAGGGCTTTTGCCTTTTTTTTTTCTTTTTTTTTTTTTTTTTCCAAAAATAACAGTTGATTGATGACTTTGATCAACCCATTTTAAGATTGTTAAGAAGTAAAATCTCATTAAAGATTTAAGTCACATTGATGTTGCAACGCCAGCTACTGTGGCCAAATAAGTAACCATTTCCAAAGACTGATCTGTGTAATTCTTAAATGTTGGTGAGTTTCTAGCCATGCAAATGCATGATGATAGCATTATTCCTTCACCAAAATACAGGCTCTTTCAGTGTAAAGCCATTACCCCTTGTCCTGTCACTACAAGCCCTTGTAAAAGGTCCCTCTCCGGCTTTCCTGCACGCCACCTTTAGGCACTGGAAGGCAGCAGTAAGGTCTCCCTGGAGCCTTCTCTTCTCCAGGCTGAACAACCCCAACTCTCTC
>JANHGO010000039.1:8205884-8220218 GCA_024606505.1 Aquila spilogaster
GACCTTGCACTTGGCCTTGTTGAACTTCATGATCTTGGCATGGGCCCACCTCTCAAGCCTGTCCAGGTCCCTCTGGACGGCATCCCTTCCCTCCAGCGTGTCAACCGCACCACACAGCTCGGTGTCGTCGGCAAACTTGCTGAGGGTGTGCTCAATCCCACTGTCCATGTCGCCGACAAAGATGTTAAACTTTACATACTTTCATAAGCATCAGTTAATATAATATGGTATAACTTTTTTCCTATTACTTAGAGAAGCCAGGTTTGTTATAATTTGTGTTATGCACCTGTAAGTTAATACAAGAAGGTTCACAAAACTTAATTTCTAAACTACCCATTTTTCACAATAGTCTAAGTCAGTTATTTTAGGGTGGAAAAAATATAGACAAATTACAGGTTTTCATGTAATGATTTTTAAAAGCCAAAAGCGCATACCGTCATTTAAATTGAACTGTGTGCACTATGTCTAATTGGTTGTGTCATATAAATGCATTTTAAATTATTCTTGGAACAAATGCTCTCATCTTCTAATAGAACATACATAACTATTGTTGATGTGGGGTGCTACAGAGTCTTCTGTGCACATCCTGTAGGAGATGTTAATGTACAGTATCTTTTATAAACAGGCCTCTTTTTGTCTCTGTTAGAAGAAGGAGCTGACTCAAAGAATCTGATAGTCTTCCAAAGAAAACATCTGTTTTAAATATATTTGTTTGGATTCCAGTCAGCACACCTAGGACTTGCATAATTAGCTTAGACTACAGAGTTCCCTTTTCAGAAGATATGTTTATATAAATAAGCCATGCATTTTTCATTAAGCAAATACCCCTCTCTTTCTTTTTTTTTTTTTTATTAGAAAGTCAGGCTTGTATTTTAACATATGCTTTTGCAAAGCAAAGATTAATTGAGAAACTTTTTCAACACTTTTTCAACAATTTTTATATGATATTCGTTTTACTGTATTTCGTATTGTGGAGAAGTGTCTTGCAACCATCCTACCAGTATTTCAGTAAATGTGTGCATACTTTTATAAAGATCTTTTTGATACCAGTAATCAATCATTTACTAAATAAAATATGTATTTTGTACCTTTTACTACTCTTGATACTGCATATTCTTTTAAATGTACATAGAAGACTTTTTAAAAATGAATTATGGTAGTAACTCATCCGTTTACCATTCCCAAAGACCTGATTAACTAAAAATACATAAGATACAGTGTTTATTTCATCTTAAGCAGCTCCTTAGAAGAGACAAGAAGAAATGGAAGCACAGTTAGTGGTCCTTTCTCCATTCATCTCATGCCATGCCACACCACATGATTCCACTGAACCAGAATCTCTTATCATACAGCTGTGCGACATTAAAAGAATTCTTTTCTAAAACTGGATTAATGATTATGCATACCTTTTGTATTAAGATCAAACCTCTTGAATGTTCAGACATTGACAGTTGGTAATGAAATCTTTTACTTTGGGACAAATTCAGCCTGGAGCGACAATTTCATAATATATATTGCAGGTGTGCCTTATTACAGAAGGGCTGAAGCTGGTATTTCATGCATAAAAGTAGCTTCTAGGCCATTTTTTGCAGTTCATACAATCCAGATGAAACTGTTCTTAATCTGACCTGGTATTCTTTATATCATATCTGATTTCAGCTCAGTTCTAGACCTGTGGAAACAAGAGTTAGCCTGTGTTGAGTGTTTTCATCTGGGGCAACATCCGTTGATTCTGAATGATCTCGAAGCCCCGCTTAAGCTCTCACTGTGCGGAATGATGTCTTGTGTGAGAAGTGCAGTCGCATGTTTTGTTGGAATTTTTGCTTTCTCTTGCCATTTTCAGAAGTCCTCAAGCATAGACTGGGTGAAGAATGCTATCAATGATTCAATATGTTCTTTCTACCTGTGCACGTGATTGACTGAGAGAAGTTGGCTAAGTGTCCCCATCTCTAGTTGTGGGGAGTGTTTCAAAAAACTATTTTTGGAAAATATTTTTCAAAAGCAGTTGTATAAAATAGTGCTAAGTAGTAAGGAGAAAATAATGTTAGCTGTTGACTTCCTTTCAATCTAACTTAATTGGTAATAATACAGATTTTGTTTGTTTGATGTTCCGTAGGTGTTTACTCTGTTATGGATTGCTGACTGGATGGTGCACCACTTCTGGAAAAAAGGAAAAGATCCTGACAGTTTTTCTATCCCTTATCTTACTGCACTGGGAGATCTGCTTGGAACTGCCTTATTAGCGATAGGTTTTCATTTTCTGTGGCTCATAGGTGACAGAGATGGTGATGTTGGAGACTAATTATTCCAATGGATGCAATGACTTTTCCTGGAATATTGACAAGACCAATCATTCCACTTGAAGGTCCTCAAAGTGATCGTTCCATTTGGTATAAGTAAATCAAGTTGACACAGTTATAAAACAGCCTTAATGATTTTAGTTTGGTTTGCTTTTAAAAAAAACAGGATGGAACTAGGAGGATACTTGAGACCTTTACTCTGAAACCGAGGTGGATTGCTGCTAGTTGAAAACATCTGAGTAGACACAATGAAGGGCAGATCAATCTTTTATCAAGTTTTACATTTTTAAAAGGTCTGGTCTTTTAAAAGAACAGTTCCTTACCTGCATTGCAAACAAGAACAATCTCTAATTGCTCATTCAGTGGTGATGAAGAAGAGGGTAAGACCCAGTCAGTGGCTTGCCTTGTCTTTCCCTCCCGGGAACAAAGTGGGTATATATTTTCATCTTACCACAGAAGTGGTTAGTAGACCTCAGATGAATTCAGTTTCATAGACATTACCTGATTAGTTGATCATATGTTCTTATCTTACAATTTCAGTGCTGTGCCTCTCTGACCATTGCAGACTTGATATCAATAATAACTGTTATGGTGATTTGAACCCTGATTGTCTAAACAATTTGTCACTTTATTTTATGTATACTAATATGACCATCAACATTTATAAAATTAGACACTTGAAAAGCACTTTGTGCTAAAAAGAGCAACCTAATTATTTTGCTGTTGTGATTTATTAGAACAAGAGCATAGTAAAGACAAATAATGTGACTCTGACCTGATCAATAATAATGGATGAATGATTAAAACTCCTTGTGTTGGAAAGTGTATTTTCATTTAGCAGCTGAAAAGCTATTTAACTAACTGATATTAATGTTGTGATGGCCAGTATCCTGATTTTAATGACGTATTTAGAGGTGTTGATTCAAGTGTAAATACTGATCCCTGATTAAAACTTGGGGTATAAAAGATTATGTTTCTTTTTTAGGCACTTAGGAAGTTACATAAACTTCTAAAATTCCAGAGCTATCTATGTCATCCATTTCTAAGCAGAAATCTCTGCTAACAGGATTTCTGTTTTCAAACTGTGGAAGTAATATGGTCAATAAGGAAAATGACTGCTTCTAAATAATTTCTCTTATTTGTATACCTCAATATTTCAAATAATACATTGATTATGAGGACTCTGGTTGCCACTTTGAAAAAATGTGCTAATTGCTCTGTTTTAAAGTCTAGTGGGAGTTCCTCATGGCATATGTTTTTAAAGACTATAGCATACATCCTAAATGCATAATTAAATAAACAATTCATATTTTAAATGTTGTGATTGAAAGTTTTAAATTTTGAGACTTAAATCAGACAGCTAAATCCATATATCAGCATATGTTGTAGTCCTGTAAACATTAGTCATGTGATTTATACATATAAAACCTCCCTTTTAATTTGATGGACCTACTCAGATGAATTGAATTATATGGATAAGTGTTAATGGGACTTCTATAGGTGTCGGTCACCTTAAACTCTGTGGAAGTTGGAAGTGTTTGCAATTCTGAAAATTAAACCAGCTATTCAGTGCCTACACATGGATTTAGATGCCTGACTTTCAGCTCCCTCATTTAAACACTTTTATTTAAGCTTTTTCTTACCGTTATGATAATATAGTTGTTTGAATGAATCATATGTATTATGTCTTTTATTATGTGAGAGAGATGAAATCTAACTTCAGGTTCTCTGACTTTTCTTAGTTTGTATTAATGTTATTTAAAATAGTTTCTTGTATGTAGCATTGTGGGAAATACTCCTATTAAATTGTTTAAAGTGGACTAGATGTAACTGATGTTTTAATTTTTTTTCTTCAATAATGGTTATTTATTTTTGGTACAGATGTAGATGCAAATTTTTTTATTCTGATAGAACTGCCATCTGAATCAACTAAGCTGCCATTTCAAGAACTTTTCTCATTAAAGTTACTGGATTTTAAGGTCCTTTTTAAATGAATTTCAAGATTCTTAAAAATTAAAATTTCTTGAGATACTTGTGATCTGTGCTTATCTGATGCATGAGGGTGCCGTAGTATTTAGTCCTGACAGTATCCTTAGTGTGTTAAGTATTTTCCCAGTAAATAAGCAGCAACTGTTGGTACAGTCTGCTGACAAATGGGTGAGTGTTTAGATCACAGAATTGGGGAAGAAACGTTAAATGGGACAAATTCAGTGAAATTTGAAAAAGGGAAATATGTTGACAGACTGGAATAATCTGGGCATGGAAACAGTAAGTGATGGAAAAGTGTAATGGGAAAATTTGGTACTTCAAGGGGGGGAAAGTTCATTGCATGGTTGAGAGAGCAAAATCCATGTTGTGGGAAAGAAAGAGGTGCAAACTTTCACACAGCATTCATTATGAGAGGCAGGAGCAAACAAAAGGAAGTTATTTGGAGAAAAGAATAAAAAGGCACATCCAAACTTGTTTTTCAGGAAGGGAAGAAAAATTTAAGTCGTGTTGAAAGCAGTTGGGGAAGAGGTGGAAAAAGACATACTTTGGAGAATGGTGGAAGTGAGAGAAAAAAAAGAATGGTCTCAGTAAGGTATGGTTAAAGAGGAGTTTGAGTGGGGAAAGAAGCATGACATTGATAAAGCAGAGAAAACCTTGACATCGGGAAGAGCAAGGAGTAAATAATCTGTGATGTGGAAAGGGGTTTGATTCCTATGTGGAAGGGGCATTCTAAAAACTTACAGGGATTGCTAACTCTGCTACCTAGTGTGATGAAGGTAAAAAGCTCTTACCACCAAGTTTTGGGGGAATATTATTCCAGCTATGAGGATAATATGGGAGAAGGCTTGAAAGAGTATTTGGATACCAGAGAACCTATCATCTATTCAAAAGCTGTACTCCCTAAATCAATTTTAACTCTAGTCAAGTCAACCTCTCCACAGTATTCCACCAACCTGATTTTTTAAATGCATCCCCGTAACAGTCAATTACTTCACTGTATGTGCAGGTAAGAAATGTTACCAAAAATTCTATCAGTGACCAGTCGTGTGCTTTTTGTACTGCTCAAAGCATACGATTGAAAGGGACATCCTGAGATGTTATTCTGTCTCTTGTTATCAGAGCAGCCATATTTTATAATCTTGCAGATAAAATGATTGCTTTTTATATTAAAATTCATTAAGTGTTTTCCTCCCCTCCACCTGCTAGAAGATTCTTTCATACCTTCTTTTATAATTTCTAGCCTAATTAGGGCTAGGGCTGATTCACATCTATTTGCTTTTGTGTCAGCATGTAGCGTTTTCTTTGTTTGACTCTTGCTCATATCGGCTCATTCACCTTATTTAAGCTGCAGGTCATCGTAAAGCTCCTCCTGCAACTTCTTGTGCCATTTTCATTCTCCTGATAAGCTAGACCAGCCAGAAGCTCCAGTTGCTTTGCCTTTATGAGTTACTATCTGTAACCTGATGCTGAGTAACTGCTGGAGTGCTCTTGTTTGGCCATTCTTACTGCCTACTCTTCTTTTCTCTATTTCAGAAATATCTCTAGGGTTAAATATGTGTAGGGGCAGGTTATTTGAAATCTGTATCATTTGCCATTCTGAAGGATTTTGTGAACATCTCAGTTGTTCTATGAGCATGCATGAAAGGGGACAGTCTCATTTGTTAAACTACAACCAAATGCAGCTTTGAAATTTGGAGTCAGAAGCATTTCATACCATAGGTGGTTTATTTTCTTTTTTCTGTGTAATGCTTTGAAATGATGTTTGCATTCTAGTGAGTTACTGAATGACTCCAGCTTATTTTTAGAGTGATTATGTAGCCAGGATAGTTCCACAGCTTTATTCTGCTGTTTGATACAGGGGAGGATTCTTTTTTAAATGTATTTAGATCAATATTTTGAGTTTTATAGCATCATTGTACATCTTGCCTTAATCTGTGATGTTTAAATTTGCAATATCCTCTTCCACTCCCGTGTTTAATATATTAATTTCACAGGGGGTTTTAGAATGCTGATGAGAAACTGGTGAGCAGCAAATTAATTTCATTTCTTTCTACAATTTGCCAACTAAATTAAACTTTTCTCATACAAAGATTAAAACATCATGGAAATTACGGCTTTATAAATGCAAAATAGTTTGCAGAATCAGGACTCAAAATAAGACCTATCATCTTTTTAATGGATTTGCTATTTCACTTCAATTCTGAGCATCACGAAAAGCTCTCTTAAGTCCAAGAATAACCCAGAATACACATCAGGAAACAGTAGTATAAGCACTCTGTGAAATGAAGTGTTTGAAATTCCTTATTATTATTATAATGGTAAAATTGCTATTGCAAAGGAGATAGTCTCTTTAGAGGTGCAGAAAACGGCAATAGAATATGGTAATTGAATTATAACCTGCTGTAAAAAGAGTCAGACGATGTTCGAAAACAGTACCGAAGGTACTGGAAGCAATGTGAAGTCTCTTAGGAGGATTTTTCTTTTTATTTTTGGCTAGGTTTTCTGTGATACAATACATGGTATTAATTGTGTTCTCTAATCTATTCCTAATCAAGTCAGTCTGTTGATCAGTTATCTTTTGGATTATCATTTTCCCATATATACTCAAAGTTAAAAAAATCAGCTTTCTGTATAAAAAGGTGGTGAGGAAGAACTAGTAAAGAGGTGTGTTTTGTCATTAAAGGACAAAGTCATAAAGGAAAGTCTTTCTGTTAAATTCAATGAAAATTTGATTGTCAGGCTGTGCATGGACACTCTAGGGAATCTAGTATTAACAAAACATGAATAATTCACAATTAAAGCTAAGAACCAACACATTTAGTAAATATACGAGATATTGCCATATTCTGGGTGGGTACCCAAGAGCAGCAGTGTACCCCTTAGTCATTCAGCATTGGCAGGGCTGGATGGGCTTTACTTTCTCTGCAGTTAAAAATTTAATTTGATTTCAAGTCCTGCTAGTTGTTTATTTAATATACAGGATAGTTCATCATATGGTCTATGTATGCTTTTATTTCTCAGTTCAAACTATACTTGAAATTTGCTTCTTCCTTTACTTGGCATTCTTCAACTTGCTCCTTTGGGAGATTGTTTCCTCTTCAAGAGCTGCTAAAAGTCTTGAGAGGTCAAGGAAGTGCTTTCCTTGAATAATTTTAAATCTGCTTTTTGCAAGTGAGATAGGGTCCTGAATGAATTATATGGTAGACATCTTTGGGAATAATTGACTTCTGAATAGTTCCTTGAGATTTAATATCTCTAAGTTCTCAGATTTACATTCTAAGTTTTACTGTGAACAGGACCTAAAAAGGATTTTGCCTGTTTACTAATTTTTTCTGTCCTCTCCTGGTTTTAATTAATGAAGTTTTTGCCATGTCCTGTCTACAGTAGAACAGCCTTTTAATAAATTTGACATTCTAAATGGTTTTCCAAAAATTACGAGCAATAATGCTTGTTTTATACTTGGGAAGCAATCATCCACTACTTTCCTGTGAATCTTCATACTATGGTTAGCTTTAGATCATCCAAAGCCCTTTTTTTTCCTGTTTGTTTTTGAAGCAGGTGTTTTTCTCTGTGCTGACACAACTAACTGTTTTATTCTCTTATAGTATCCAAGATACTGGAGTAACATTAGAACATGCTTCATCTCAACTGTTTTGAAGACTGAACCAATTTTTACTCATTAGATAGGAAAATTTAGACATGTCTAATTCTAGTTCTAGGGACATGGATGGTAGCTTTTACTTAAAATAGAAAAGTAGCTCTGGAGTTTAGAGCATTTCCAAATTTAGCTCGTTAAGCTTGCCCACATTAGGTAACTGAGATCAGCTCAGGTACCAAGTTCATCTGAATTTATGGACAAAAGTATAGATGATTTGGAGATGCAAGTGAGCTTTGTATTTATCTAATACGTGGAGACTGGCTGATCACTCCTCTCTGTTTCATTCATTTCATCTTAATGCTTTGAGATTGCCATTGCTGCTTCTTTAGAACCAATCCATTAAGGCCACTAAGTACTATGGTAGTGTAAGTAACTACCACATATATATGGAAACTGTGGTCCCCCTTTGTAACAGAAGACATTAAGGCCTTTGAAAAAAACCCTTACAAAACCTGCATGTCATTTGTGCAAAATGACAGATCTAAAATGCTGCAAATTCGGATACAAAAAGACACGCTCATTCCTAGGTTTCATTTCCAGCTGGGCTTTGCTCTATTCCCACTTTAGAAAGCTGATTCATTTTTTTAAAGACTTTTTTAAAAAGCACTGTAAGGTTACCATGCCAAAGAGCATGAAACCCGGCTCTGTTAGATACCATGTCTGGTTATGTGCTCTGTGCGTGAGACCGACATGAGCTATGACTACGTTCGCCCCTTAGAGAGAACTAAACTCCTTGCTCTGAGCAAAGCCTGGCTATATAGTCTTGCCATTAAACAGAATATGGCACCATACAGGATTGGCACTGTGCTGAATACGCCGTACCGGCTGTGCGGGGTTCTTCACCGCAGACAGCTCTACAGCTGGAAGAGCCGACACCGAGACACCCACTGTGTTGCTGGTACATAGTAAGACTTGGCTGAGAACTGGGAAAGAAAAACTGCATGCAGCAGTTCCTCTAACCCATCTGAAGGTATTTACTGAGCTATCCCCCCCTCTGCTCCATGGGCCTTCGCTCTGCCCCATGCAAGGGGTCTCAGCCATCTGCTTAGATTCTCCTTTAACTTGTTGACTTCATAAGGGATGTGAACTTGTAGATACCTCTGCGATCCATCTTCTTATTTTCATGTCTTACTAGAGAAACAGGAAGATGCAGAAATGTCCATCAGTTCAAAGGAAGTCTGGTTCTGCTGTGCTACAAAAATTGAATTTAAACATTTATTAAGACCTGTAAATATTTTAAAGGCCTTCTGACTTGAGATTATTGCATTACATAAATGTTTAATAGATACAGAAGCTGCACTTAAAGCGCTGATTAATGCATACATACCTCTGGAATATGTATAGCTTTCAGACTGGCACTAAGAGAAACAAACTTGAACATTTTTAGCACTCATTACAAGAAGTAGAAAATGTCCTATTACCATAGGAAGCCTCTCACAACATGTATTCATGAGACAAAAGTAGTAACCTTTCTGATTGTTGTTTCTCATTCAACTCTAAGAATATAGCACCCAGCTTTCTGGTCTATTATGGAACCGAGGTGTTTGGTGTAAGCTCATTTTTAGTTATCAGATTTTTTTCAGAGCCACAGCATACCTGCTACCTCGACCATGTTGTTGTCGTGTGCATCCCTCACATATGTTCATGGTCAAGTCTCCTGCTAGATAAGGACCAAGTCTTGTAACCCATTTAGTCCTGTTCATACCTATGTAGAAAGCTCCTGCCACACGTAAGAGATTTATTTTTTTTCCATTTCTCCTGTTTTTAGGAGGGTATGGCTCACAGCTCAGTGGACGAGGTGAGATCCATGCATCCTCCGTCCGCCCTGAGGGCAGCTGTCTCCTGTTCGCCGACAGCCTCGGACAGCCCCTAGGTGACCTGGAGTGCCTTTTCCAAGAGGAGTTCTCGGGATGAGGAGTAGGAGGGCTACGGTGTCAAGTGTGACTGTGCGAGGTCGGTAACTAGCCCGGTTTGCCCGCGGATTTTGGGGGGGTCTGTGTGCTTGCCTCTCAGGGCTACAGGGGGTGCCAATGGCCGTAGGGCAGAGACAGCTTTGTACAGCACTGACCTGGGTTTAATTCCTCACGTGAAATGGGAGATACGGCCTGGAATCCTTAGTCAACAACCCACAACAAATTTAATTGTCTTCATATAAAATTTTCTAGTTCAGGCCAAACAATACAAGGAGCTGTGTTTGCTCTTCTGTACGGCAGACTGATGGTCACTTGGTAGAAATGAACCGCTGTGAGTGAGAGGGAGGGTAGGATGCCCAGGTTTAGGATGCTTCTCCGCTGTCTGACAGCCTCTGGAAAGGGGGGGAAGCATCTGGCCATGCAGCACACGGCGGCATTCAGTTCACGTCTATCCTGACGTATATCCAGATCACATCAGCAAAATCTTTGATGCAGAAGGAAACCATTAGCTATCACCATCATCTCTTCAGCTAATTATCCCGAGGCTTTTTATGTGATCAAAGGAAAAATGCGAGCATGTTATTTCACTCGGAAGCAGGAGCACACCTGGTTGAATACATCCACCGAAATGTCCTGCTAGAGGGAAAGCTAACATCTCTGTCTCCAGCTGGAGAGCTCTGCACACCTCAAAAGCTCACTTTCCATGGTAATTTGATAATAGAGGAGGAGTTAACAGTAATACCCGTGACAAGGACTACAACAGCATCTGTGAGCAAAAGGCTGGCTGCAGCCTTATCCTGGTTTAAGGTATGGAGGGCATACCGTTCCTAAGGGCTCGAGATGGAGCCTCTGCCAGTCAAAAACCAAGCATGAAGTGTCTTAAACCTGAAACCAGTTAATTATTTCAGAAGCGTTCACCTGAATGTTTTCCATCTGACATCTTTACACTCGTGAAAAATAAGACTGAAATCCAGATACTGCAAACTGTGTAAGTCCTTCCTTAGGAACTGGGACGGAGCCTGTGTACTCTCCTCTGGCTGCATTTCCCAGCATGGAAATACTCATTAACGTTATATGTGAGTCGTTTATAGTTTTTAATCAGCTTCCAATAGCCCTGGTAAAGATTTGCCAGGTAACCTGAAACATACTACAATAACCAAAGCAAGATTACTCACCTCGCTGTGTTCTCAAACGCTTTCCTCTAATTTAATTCTTAGTATCTCACAAGGAGAGTCCCCAAACACAGACTTTCCATCTTAAATTTCCTCCCATCTTGTGTTCCTTTCTGTAGTTAGACAGACTTAATTTCTCACCCGAATTGCACTCAGCTGTGCCTCCTTCTAATCCTTGCACCATTGACTTACTTAAAGGGGGTTTTTTGTAAAAAAAATAATTGTGGATTTCATTTTTGAAATTTTCCTAAGTGACAAAGTGAGGCTTTAAAAGCATCTGCTGGAGGGAATGATACATATTGCACGTAAAATCATATTGCACAAACAGCAGTAACATTTTTATGATAAAATAGCAAAGTACCTTGTAAAATTCATACAAAATAGCGGAATTGTTATGTCTTTCCATATAACTGAAGGCAAATTTCTTAATAAATCACATATAGCTATAATTCCAGGAGGGAAAATATTTTGTTTTTCTTGAATGGGTGTCTCAGCATTTACCCGGCCATCTCTGCAAACAGTGCTTGCCTCTCTATAGCACGGCTGCTTGCTCTGATTTGACCTTTCTTTCTACATCCATCTCTTTCAAGTTCAAAAAATGGTAAAAAAATCTATGCAGTGATTGATTGCATTAATGGAGCAAACAATCACTTTTAAAAAAAACCCCAAGACCTCTACTTTAGACGTAAAACTAAACCTGTTTTAGCTAGAATAGTTATCTGCTAAGATAAGTCCGACTCAATTGAGCCTAAGAAGGGCTTAGGCAATGCCCCAGCCCTGTCTTTGCAGGAGCTTTTACAGCAAATTGGGGCCCGTTGTGGGTTGCAGGTTTTGACTTGATGTAGGGCTGCAAATACCTGCTGACAGCACAGAGACCACTTGCTAGCTAAAAAGTCATGAATTGCCACAGTATAATTCTAGTTTTTAGAATAAAAGATGAGGCCTAATGATTTAACAATTATTATTCAGCCGTATGTTATCCTGGCAGCTTTATGTATTAGTAAAAAAAATAGAACCAAGGGCATAAACTTTGGATTGATTTTTCTCTTACTGAGGAAAACAGCTTTGCTGGTTGTTTGTTTTTTAATTAAAAACTCTGACTGAAATGAGATTTTCAAACCCACATAACTTTACTTGAAATGCTATGTCTCATTTTCCAACATAATCTGTCCATTTGTTGCATAGTGATAGGATGTATGCTACTAAACACCTAAAGAAATGTTATCTCAGGTCTGCATTTACTCAAAAAATAGGGACAGAGGAATCAATTTCAATGTCTAAGTCAGTAACATTCTTAAAATGCTGGCAAAATATATTTTTAACAACATATAAATGAATGAAAATATTTTCTGTATTTTTTTCCTCCATGAATAAGTCACTGCTCTCAGTCCTAAATGCCTCTGACTTAGCAGAAGCCATTTATTGACAGTGAGTTGTATCTCATAGTCTGGAGGCTTGAGCAGTCCAGTGGAGTGACATTTCCAGTAACGGGGGAAAAGATCTGCTGTTCATCTTGCGAATAGGGAAAGTAAAGTTGATTTTTCTCTTTTATCACAGATTTTTTTAAAAACTGATTTGCATGCAATTTGGGGCGGTGGCTTTTGGTATGTTGTCCTTTAGCGCACCAAAGAATAAAACCGGACTCTGATTTTTCAAAATTTTCAACTTTTGGCAAAGTTGAAAGTGTAACTGGAAAAGCAAGATACTTTTGTGTGGCATCAGGAGTCTTGTACGTGATGATGTGTAACACAGCTAGTGCGAAAAGCACGGCACCGCTGTCGAGAAGCATACGCTCTAGTTTCCACTCTGCTGCTGGCTGCATTTCTTTCATTTTTTTTTTCTTCCTTCCTTCCAGTTTGCCAGATTTTAAATTTTTTTTTTTTTTTGCAATTATGGTAGAATTAAATGAAATGTATTGTCATCCAAACAAAGGTTGAGAAGCGTTGGCGGAGCTCGCGCCTGCACAGGGAGCACGTTATGACTACAGGAACAGGCTTTCTTCAAACTTTGCATCATCTCCACTGGACTTCTTGTGTGATCTGGTCACTTGCTTGGCCGAGAGGACACCTCAGCCGTGCAGGACCCTGCTGCTTCGTCGCATCCCCCAGTGCTCCGTACTCATCTCCCCGGTGCCCGGGTGCCGTGCACAGCCCTGCTGCCACCAGCTCTCCTGTCCTACAGCAGCCGCCCCTGGTCCGTACTGGGGTGGGGGGGGCTTGGCAGCTGTGGGGCAGAAGCTGTATGCTGGGTACCAATGGGAAGGGATTTTTGTAAATCTGTAATTATTTAATGGAGAAATTGAGGCTTGCCAAGAAGACAAATCCTCACGCTTCCTTCCACTGGAGCAAACCCAATTTTGCCAGTCGCTGCGGCAGTATCAGGGATCGGGCTCTTCTCCGCTATCTTACAAGCCACGGAGGAAATCACCCAAAAGCTGTTGCACCCAACGGCTGCGCAGAGAGGCCATTTCTTACCCCATTACCCCCCAAAATGGAAGTTCCCATTTTTGCATCCATATGATTTCAATTTTCTGAAGCCCCCCCAGCTCACCCCTCCGTGGCCGAGCTCCGCAGCCGCTGGTCCCCGCTTGCCTGGGCTCGGTCCCCCGGCGTGCCCTGCCCCACCTGCCCCCACGCAGCCACAGGATTTTTCTTGGCCCTTGTTTCTGCGTGACTTCATTTTTGAGAATGCAAATGTTATTTGAAGCTGATGGACTCTCTCAGGGCAGTAGTGGCTTGCTTAGACCCACGTACTGCCAGAAGAGGATTGCATCGCTTCGAAGCTTAAGTCATCCATGCCCTGCCAAGGTGCCGAGGGCGGCAGAGCGATCAGCACGGTGCTAATCGCTCACTGACACCGAGTCCTTCTCGAGACCTTCTTAATTATCTCCCTCTCTGGTTAAGATTGTAGAGGAAACAAATCACCGAAGTTTTGAAATGTGAAGGTTGTTGTCTTAATACCGCACAGCCAGGCTGCGATTTCAGGAGGCTGCGCTCCAGTTCTGCCTATTAATTAGGGAGTGCAGGGTGGTGGGGCGTTTAAGGTGGGAATGGGCTCTAAAGATAGCCCACCATGTGCTATGACACCTACTCAGCAGATTTCCTATTTTCTGTCTCTGCTCTCATTGTGAACGATGTTTGCCTTCTGAGGAGTGGGGCCGGCAGATTAAATGATCTGTTTGCCACTGGCAGTGCTGCACCCAGAATACGGCATCCAGTTTCGGGGCCTGTATTGGTTTTGCTGGCAAGGTTTTGGTAGCGGGGGGGGTTACAGGGGTGGCTTCTGTAAGAAGTTGCTGGAAG
>JANHGO010000039.1:8220318-8238593 GCA_024606505.1 Aquila spilogaster
CAGCCTTTCCTCTGATCTTTACCCATAGGGATTCAATGTTATCATCCCCAGTCACAATCTCGGTAGCATAAAAGCATGGCTTCAGGCCATGACTTAGCATTTCTGCTACAGGGTATACTGTACATTACACAAAAATAAAGAAGATTGTGTTTATAGAGAAAACGTTGCATTTTAAAAATTGCTTTTTCTGATAGGAAGGGTTACTTACAAAGTGTAGAGGATATAACTGCTAGGGAGACTTCATGATTCAAAGCAATACGGAATCTAAGGCCCAAACCTGAACAGTTCTGCCCTTTCAATGCTTTTTCACTGCAGCATGAGAAATAGACTTGTCAGATTCATTACAAAGTCATCAGCAGGGATATATCGTTTTTGCCTCTGTGAGGTTGTGTAGGTAGGATAACACACTGAGTTGTGCTACAACTACTGTAGGCTGAATATACTCCGAAGGCTTAATGGTCTGGGTTGCACTCCTAATTCAGATTGTCAAACAGCCTGAAGTTAGGACTGCCTTGATCACAGAATGTCTGACAATGCTCCTGAGAAAGCAAGAAGACTGTGGAATTTGGATTTAAAATGTGAAATAGCAATTTAAAAAATAAAAGTTAATTCACAAACAATTACATTGATACAATTATATTGATTTAGAAACACCTTCAGCTAAAATGGTACAGTCTTTATTTGCTTAAATGAGGTGTTAGTCTTACATAAATTTATGTTACCCTAAGTGCTTAGATACCATAGAGTTGTGCACTTCAGATAGAAAGCAAGTAATTATACATATTGCCTGTATACATGCAGCATAAAGGTTTTATGTTAGGAACTGAATGACTGTTACCAGAATCTTCAGTTTGCAGATAGGCTTCTGTCCTTGCTCCCAACACATTTGCTACAGAGTTAGAGGGAAACAATGCAAAACTGAACTTACGCCTCACGGCAGTTTTCTTAGGCTTTATGTCATAGACTGTCCAACAACTGACAAAGAGCAATCATTTCTGGTAGTTGATGATGGCACTCTCTTTCTTCAGCCCATTCTTTTCATTCTTTTCTGTCCTACTCTTCTGTCCCTAGAATGACATGTGGCAGGACACATGCCCATGCCTGACCGCAGTTCACTTTACAAGCACAACACCACCATCATTGACACTGTAATGCCCGTCTGCTGTGTAAGGCTGAAAAAGGAGTGTCAGACACGGACATATGTGTTGCCTTTTATTGACCTCAATATGGTGGCAGTAGTTTCTAAAAAATGGTTGGAGTTTATAATGTCTCAATTGGCTGCATCAGGAGTTTCCAAATTTCATTAGCCAAAGTCCTAAATCAGCTTGGAAACTGATTTAAGTTAAACTGGTGAGACTTTTGTGTATAGATGTGCCAAAACTCCTTGCTATATCTGTTTATGTGCTTGGATAGAGTCCAGAAGGACAGAAGGCTAGTGAAGTGTGTTCGTTATTGATGAGTGTTGTTGGAGAAGCAAGATGTTGTCTAACGAGTGGGCTGGATCTTCTGCAAGGTAACTATATTCGCTACCGAAGAAATTAAATCAGTGGTTCCAAACCACAAGAAAACTAAAATACCAATATGAAGAGAGAACTGTGAGGATTTTTACAGCCAGCCACTGCAGGAAGTGATTGCATGTTTGGAGAAGATAGATGCTGCGTTGTTTTCCTGGACATGTTACCTATGTAGACCCTGCTCAGCCTACAGAATTTTGGCTGTAGACAGTGGAGATTCAGCAAGTGAGTTCAGAGTAAATCTATTGAGTGCTTTACAGTTACTTGTTAGTTTTGAATTAAGATATCCAAAGCTATTTAAAATCTGAGAAATATGTGGTTTCATCATTAACTTAATGAAGAGTCAAAACCACTAAAAACCTAAACCATAACTCAGATGAGAATGATGTCAGTCTGGACACATTTAGGTATTCAGTAATAATTATACAAGGTCTGCTCTAAAATAAATGCCTCCTATTTTTTGATGTTGGCCCATGATGTCAGAGGCATATGTTGGTGGAATGGCAGTAGAGGCAGAACCTTCCATCAGTATTCCATTAGGTTTTGTTGCTGTGCAACAGATGGCAGCAGAGGGGCATTCTGACTGAGTGGCATCTGACATGGAAATGCGTATGGAACAAAGGTGTGTCACTGAATTCCTCCATGCAGAAAAAAATGTCACCCACTGACATTCATTGATGCTTGCTGAACATTTATGGAGTCCAAACGGTGGATGTGAGCACAGTTAGGCTGTAGGAGGAGGTGCGTTTCAACAGTGGTGACGGTGGGTCACCTCCACTGGTGCAGGTTGTTACGAGCACGGCATGCGAGCTCTTGTTCATCACTGGCAAAAACGCACAGCTAATGGTGGTGACTGTTTAAAAACAGTGTTCTGTTAGCTGAGAATTTGCTCTATCAAATAGTGTTATTGTGCTCTTTGTTCTTGTTTAAGTTTCCATGGAAATAAATAGGAAACATTACTTTTGAAGCAACCCATGTATATAGATACTATTTTTTTTACCTTCCTTAAACCTCAGGGTTATCTCATTCTTCAGACCTGAAGAATTCCTATGGATCTGTTTCATAATTCTACTATTACTTTTTAATTTTCTTTTCAAAAAGCACCTCATTGTTCTCTTCTTTTTTATATTAAATAGTTTAAAAAATATTAGTTCACATCTTAAACAACAGTTCTGCATACATTTTCAAGCATTTCTTCTCATTTTCCTAAAGCATTTTATGTTTTTTATGACTTTTCTGTAACGATGACATCTTTGTTTTTTCCCTCAAGAACAGTTGGTTTTCAACTTGAGCTATGAGGGCTTATTCATAGAATGAGAGCAGAGTAGAAGTAAACTGTACTTATACTGCTATGCCATATGCATGAATTTGCTGAAATGAGTATAGGTCACTGACAAATCCCAGCAAATGAGAAGTGCTGTGCCATTAAACTGTCTCTTACATAAGTTTCCACCTGTGCCTAAGAAACCTTTCCTTTTTATTAGTCTTTGCTCTCCTTTACACTTCTCCTTTTGTTTTACCTGTTAGATCTTTGCAAGTGACTTTTCTTATCACTTTAAATGCAAGAATTGTCTTGCTTTCAAAAAAAGTCAGCAAACTCATGGTAGAGCTTTTGCTTATTTTTGTCAAACATTTGACAAAAAATCTGTCAATTGATGACTTTGATTTCTGCCTCTTAACATTGATAAGAAGCAAAATCTCATTAAAGTTTTAAGTTACATTGATTGACTTCTATCTTTCAACAACTACTGAGGCCATATATTTCTTACCAACTGCTTACATTTCCAAAAACAGATCGATCTGTATAATTCCTAAATGTTAGTGAGCCTCTAGGTGTGCAAATGCTTGATAATAGCATTACTCCTTCCTCAAAATGAAGGCTGGTAGACTGCAGTCTCGTAACATATCCTGTAAGCACTGTGTCCCAGCTGCCATCGGCTACTGGTACAGTCATCAGTTAACACAATATCTTATAACTTTTTTTCCTATTACAGAAGAAAGGTTTGTTGTAATTTGTGTTGTGTGTTATATACCTATAAGCTAATATGCCAAAAGCAATTATTTGGGAAGGTTCACAAAACTTAATTTCCAAATTACCTGTTTTTCAGAACAGTCAAAGTCAGTTGCTTTAGGGTCAAAACTATATAGGCAAATTAAAAGTTTTCATGTCACTATTTATAAAAGACAAAAATATACACTTTCATTTAATTTGGACTGTGTATGTTGTGTCTAAATCACTGTGAAATATGAATTACTTTTGCAGTGAATGCTGTCATCTTCTAATAGAACATGCAGAGCTATTGTAGCTGTGGGGCACTACAGAATATTGTGTGCATCCTGTAGGCGATGTTACTCCACAGTATCTTTTATAAACAGACCTCTTTTTGTCCATGTTGGAAGAGGGAGCCGACTCAAAGAATCTGATAGTCTTCCAAAGAAAACATCTGTTTTAAATATATTTGTTTGGATTCCAGTCAGCGCACCTAGGACTTGCATAATTAGCTTAGACTACACAGTTCCTTTTTCAGAAGACATGTTTATATAAATAAGCCATGCATTTTTCATTAAGCAAATACTCTTCCTTTTCCCTCCCCTCCTTTTTTTTGTAATTAGAAATTCGGGTTTGTGTTTTAAAATATATTCCTGCACAGCAGAGATTGAATATTTGAACTTTTTTAAAAGCTTTTTTTTATTTGATATTTGTTTTGCTGTATTTTGCATTATGGGGAAGTGTCTGGCAAATATCATTGCAGTATTTCATTAAATGAATGCACACATAAACATGCTTTCAATTCCAAGAATTGATCACTTATGGAATAAAATGTGAATCTCCTACCTTTTACTGTTTTTGTTACTGTCCTTCTATATGTACATTGTAAGGCTTTTTGAAAATGAATATGTTAATAACTCTTTAAGTTTACCCTTCCTAAAGATCTGATTAACTAAAATGCGTAAAATACATTTATCTCAGTTTAAGCAGCTCTTTAGAAGACAGAAGAAATGGAAGCTCAGTTAGTGGTCTTTTCTCCATTCATCTTGTGCCATGTCACACCACATGATTCCACTAAACCAGAATCTCTTACCATACAGCTGTGTAACATTAAATGAATTATTTTCTAAAACTGGATTAATAATTATGCATGCCTTTGATATTAAAATCAAACCTCTAGAATGTTCAGACATTCACAGTTGGGAATGAATCTTTGGGACAAATTCAGCCTGGAGTGACAGTTTCATAGTATATATTGCAGGTGTGCCTCATACAGAAGGGCTGAAATAGGTATTTCCTGCACAGAAGTAGTGTCTAGGTCATTCTCGGTGTTTCAAATAATCCAGATGGAGTTGCTCTTAATTTGACCCCATATTCTTTATAGCATGTCTGATTTCATCTCTGATCTAGATTTGTGGAAACTAGAGCTATGCCCCTGTGGAGTGCTCTCACCTGGGTAACACCAATCAGTTGTGTGTGATCTTGAAACCCCATTTATGTCCTCACACCGTACACAGAGTGATGTCATGTGTAGGAAGTGCAGTTGCACATTTGGTTGGTGTTCTTTCTTATGACTGCCAGAAATTCTCAAACACAGACTGGATGAACAGTGCTGTCAATGACTCGTTGTGTTCTTTTTTCCTGTGCATATGATTTTCTAGGAGAAGTTGGATAAATGTCTCTGTCCCCACTGTTAGGTAGTTTCAGTCTAAAATTAATTCACATTAATTGTTTATATTTTTCAAAAGCACTCATGTACAATATTGCTAAATACTAAACTGTTGTTGTCTGTTGGCTCTTTTTCGGTGTAATTCAAGTGAGAATAATACAGATTTTGGTTGTTTGTTGTTGCACAGGTGTTTACTCTGTTATGGATTGCTGACTGGATGGTGCACCACTTCTGGAAAAAAGGAAAGGATCCTGACAGTTTTTCTATCCCTTATCTTACTGCACTGGGAGATCTGCTTGGAACTGCCTTATTAGCCGTAGGCTTTCATTTTCTGTGGCTCATAGGTGACAGAGATGGTGATGTCGGAGACTAGTTATTTCAATGGATGCAATGACTTTTCCTGGAATATTGAGATGACCAATCATTCCACTTGATGGTCCTCAAAATGGTTGTTCCATTTGGTCTAAGTAAATCAAGTTGACACAGATACGAAACAGCCTTAATCATTTCGGTTTGGTTTGGTTTTGTCAAAAAGGATGGATCTAGGAGGAGATTTGAGACCCTTAGACTGAAAACAAGGTGGATGGCTGCCAGCTGAAAACATCTGAGTAGACACAATGAAGGACACATCAATCCTTTACCAAGTTCTACATTTTTAAAAGGTCTGGTCATTTAAAAGAACTATTTCTTACCTGTTAGTGCAATCCAGAACAATCTCTTAATTTCTCATTCAGTGGTGACAAAGAAGAGGGTACAAAACAATCAGTGGCTTACCTTGTTTTTCTTCCCTGTCACAAAGTGGGTATGTGTTTTCATCTTCCCACAGAAGTGGTTTGGAAACCTCAGATGAGTTCTCTTTCATAGACCTGATTAGTTGATGCGTTCTTCTCTTGCAATTTCAGTGCCGTAACTCTGACCATTGCAAACTTGATATCAATAATAACTGTTCCAGTGATTTGTACCCTGATTGTTTAAATGTTTTGGTACAAGCTTCATGTATACTATTATGACTATCATCATTTATAAAATCAGACACTTGAAAAGTGTCTGCAGGACTGAGCCCTTTTTTCTTACTGCTAAAAAAAAGCAACCTAATTATTTTACTGATGTAATTTATTAGAACAAGAGTGTAGTGAAGACCAATAATGTGAGACTGACCTGATCAATAATAACGGATGAATTATTAAAACTCCTTGTGCCGGAAAGTGTCCTTTCATTTAGCAACTGAAAAAAATGTTTAACTAACTGATATTAACAGTGTTGTGATGGCCAGTATCCTGACTTGAAGGAAGTATTTCGAGGTGTTGATTCAAACACAAATGCTTATCCCCAACTAAAACTTGGGCTATAAAAGATTATGTTGCTATTTTAGGCGCTTAGGAAGTTACATAAACTTCTGAAATTCCAGAGCTGTCTACATCATTCGCTTCCAAGCAGAAACCTCCATTTTTTGCTAACAGGATTTCTGCTTTCAAACTCTAGAAGTAATATTGTTCATAAGGAATGACTGCTTCTGAATGATTTCTCTTACTTCTATACCGCAGTATTTCAAATAATGCATTGATCGTGAAGACTCTGGTTACCACTTCGAAAAAATACACTTATTGCTCTGGTTTATAATCTGCTGGAAATTCCTCATGGCATGCGTTTTTTAAAGACTACAGCATACATCATAAATGCATAATTACATAACTCAGATTTTAATTTTCAATTTTGAGACTTAAATTAGACAACTAAATCCACACATCAGCATAAGTTGTAAATCTGTAAACATTAGTCCTGCAATTTATGGATATAAATTGTCCCTTTTAATTTGATGGACCTACTCAGATGAATTAAGTTAATTAAGTGCATAAGTGTTAATGGGGCTTCTATAGATGTTGGTCACCTTAAACTCTGTGGAAATGGAAAGTGTAATTCTGAAACTTAAACCAGCTATTCAGTGCCTAGACATGGATTTAGATGCCTGACTTAGCACCCTCATTTAAAAATTTTTATTTGAGCTTCTTCTTAGAGCTAAATGACATAGTTGTTTGAACGAATCATAAGTGTTATGTCTTTTATTACGTGAAAGATGAAATATTTCTGAATTCAAGTTCTCTGACTTTTCTTAGTTTCTATTAATGTTATTTAAAATAGTTGTATGTAGCATTGCAGGAAATACTCCTATTAAATTGTTTAAAATGGACTAGGTGTTACTCTTCTATTTTTTTACGTATCTATTTATTTTCATTCATGGCTGTTTGCTTTTGGTACAGACTTAGATGTAAGATTTTTTATTCTGATAGAACTGCCATCAGAATCAACTAAATTACTATTTCAAATGCTTTTCTCCTTAGAGTTACTGGATTTTAAAGCCTTTTAAAATGAATTGCAAGATTCTTAAAAATTAAAATTTCTTGAGATACTTGTGATCTGTGCTTATACGATGCATGAGGGCACCATGGGGTTTGGCCACGGCATGATCCTTACTGTGTTCAATGTTTTCATGGTAAATAAGCAACAACTGGTGTTACAGCCTGCTGACAAATGGGTGAGTGATCGGCCTGCATAACTGGGGAAGAAATCTCACATGGGACAAATTCAGTGAAATTTGAAAAGCAGAAGTACTCATCTTGAAGGGCAAGGAATAAATAATCTATGATGTGGAAAGGTTTTGATTCCTTTGTGGAAGGGGCATTTTAAAAACATGCAGGTTTGTTAGCTCTTCTGCACAATGTTATAAAGGAGAAAAACCCGTATGACCAAGTTTTGGAATTGTATTACCTCATTGCACAATGATAACCTGGGAGAAGGCACTAAAAAGTTGTTGTATCTAAGAGAATCTACCATCTGCTCAAAAACTGTACTCCCTTAGACCAATTTTAAGTCTGGTCAAGTCAAATTTGCTACAGCAGACCACTGGTTTGATTTTTGTGCTTACCTTAGTAGAAGTCAGTTTCTTTTCTGCATGTGCATAAGAGCTATTAGTGAAATTCTATTAAAGACAGGATAACAAGTTCCTTTTTGTACTGTTTAGAGCGCTCAATTGAAAGGTATACCCTGAGGTGTTACTCTGTCTCTTGTTATCAAAAAAGCCATATTTTATAATCTTGCAGATAAAATGATCACTCTTTACACTAAAATGAATTAAATATTTTCCTCCCTCCTACCTGAAGAATATTCCTTTGTACCTTCCTTAGTATGTTTTTCTAGCCTAATTAGAGCTATGATTGATTCACATCTATTTGATTTTTATGTCAGCATGTAGCATTTTCTTTATTTCGCTCTTATTCATATTTCCTTATTCACCTCATTTAAGCTGCAATTCCTCGTAAAGCTCCTCCTGCAACTTTCTGTATCATTTCCACTCTTCTGATGAGATAGATCCACCAGAAACTCCAGTTGCTTTGCCTTTATGAGCTACTGTCTGTTACCAGACACTGAGTAATAGCTGGAGTGCTCCTCTGGAGTGGCCATTGCCACTGTCTACTCTTCTTTTCTCTGCTTCACAAATATCCATATGGTAAAGTGAAGTTAAGGACAAGTTCTCTGTAATGGGCATTATTTGGCATTTTGAAGTATTTTGTGACCATCTCAGTTGTTCCATGAGTGTGCTTGACAGGGGAATGTTTCATTTCTTAAACTGTAACTAAATACATCTTTGAAATTTGGAGTCAGAAGCATTTTACACCATATATATTTTTTTAATTTTCTTTCTCTGTGTAGTGCTTTGAAATGATCTTTCCCACCTAGTGAGTTACTGAATCACTCCAGCTTATTTTTAGAGTAGCCAGGATAGTTCCACAGCCTTATTATGCTGCTGGACACAGGGGAGGGGGCTTCTTTTAACCTATTTAGATCAACATTTTGAGTTTTTCAGCATCACTATACATCTTCCATTAATCTGAGAGGCTTACATTTGTGATCTCCTCTTTCACTCCAGTGTTTAATGCATTAATTTCTCTGGGGCTTTTAGAATGTTGATGAGAAACTGGTGAGCAGCAAATTAATTGCAGTTCTTTTTACAATTTGCCAACTAAATTAGACTTTTCTTATACAAAGATTAAAATGGCATGAGGATTAAGGCCTTACAAATGCAGTCTAGTTTGAAGAATCAGGCCTCAAAATAAGACCTATCATCTTTTTAATGGATTTGCTATTTGACTTCAGTTCAGAGCATCATGCGAGTAATGCAGAATACACACATTAGGAAGCACTAGTGAAATAGAGTGCTTGAAATTCATTATTATAGTAGCATTCCTATTGTAAAATGGGTAGTCTCTTTAGAGAAGCAGAAAAGAGCAATAGAATATGCTAATTAAATTACAAACTGCTAAGAGAAGAGCACAATGATGCTCAAAAGCACTACTGAAGGTACCAGGAGTCTCCAGTAGGATTTTTCTTTTCTTTTTGGCTAGGTTGTTCTGCGATTCAATACATTGTTTTAACTGTGATCTCTAATCCATTCCTAACCAAGTCAATCCATTCCTCTGTCATCTTGTGGATCATCGTTTTCCCATATATACTCTACATCGGCTTTCAGTATATGAAGGTCGGGGGAAATAACTAGTAGAGGTGTGTTTTATCATGAAAGAATCGTTCTCATATTCACACCAGAAAGTGTTTGTGTTGAATTCAATGAAAGTTTGATCATGTCATGCAAGATACTCTAGAAAATCTTTTATTAACAAAACATGAGCAATACATCATTAAAGCTAAGAACCAAAATGTTTAATAAATATGCAAAATTACCGTATTTTCTGTGGGTACCCAGGAGCAGTAGTATTGCATTGGTTATTCAGCATTGTCAGGTTTAGAGGACAGTGAGTTTCTCAAGTAGAAATAAAGCTGTACTCCCGTGCTGGATGGGCTTTACTTTCTCTGCAGTTAAAAATTTAATTTGATTTCAGTCCCTCTAGTTGTTAACGTAACATGCAGGAGAGTTCATCATATGCTCTATTCACACTTTTATTTCTCAGCTCAAGCCATACTTGAAACTTGTTTCTTCTTTCATTTAACCAGCCCGTTAGTGTGATTGAACATTCTTCAGATGGCCCTTTCGAGGGTTTGTTCCCTCCGCAAGACTTGATAAAAGTCTTGAGAGGCCAACGAAGTGCTTTCCTTCAGTTTTTAAATCTTTTTACTAGTGAAAGTGAGTCCTGAATGAATTATTTGGCAGACATCTCTGGGAATAATTGACTTCTTAGTAGCGCCTTGAAATTTAATCTCTACAAGTTCTCTGATTTGCATTACAAATTTTACTATGAACAAGGACTAAGAAAGATTTCTCTGTTTACTCACGTTTTCTGGTGTCTCCTGGTTTTGATTAATGAAGTTGTCTCTGTGTTGTGGCTCAAGTAGAACAGCATTCTAGTAATATTGACATTCTAAATGGTTTTCCAAAAATCATGATCAATAACACTTGTACAAAGTCAATTTATAGTTGGAAAGCAGTCATCCTGTAGGCTGCTTTCCTGAGAATCCTCTTGCTATGGCTGCCTTTAGATCATGCATAGCTGTATTTTCCAGTTGCTCTTTGAAGCGGGTGTTTGTCCCTATGTTGACACAACCAATTATTTTTTCCTCTCATGGAGTATCCAGAGTTCTGGAGTATGTTAAATGCTTCATTTCAATCACTCTGAGTACTGAGCCAATTTTTACTCATTGAAGTTTTAGTAAGTGAAAACATAGACATGTCCTATTAATTCTAGATCTGGAGAGATGGATGGTAGGTTTCACTTAGAATAGAGGTCTATCTCTGGAATTTGTTGATTTTCCAAAATAGAAGTTAGCTCTTTAAACTTGACCACATTAGTGATCTGTGGACAACTCAGGTACTAAGATTATCTGAATTCATGTACAAAAGGGTAGATGATTTGGAGATGCAAGTCAACTGTATTTATCTAATGTTTAAAGATCAGCTGATCACTCTTCCCTCTGTTTCCCATTTGAGATCTTAGTTACTTAGACCCTTTGAGACTGCTTCTTTGCACTAAGTGCTGTGGAAACTGTGGTCCTCCTCTGGAGTAAAGGACATTGAGGCCTTTGAAAGCAAACAAACAAAACCCTGCCAAAAAGCCTTGCATGCCATTTGTACAAAATGAAAGGTTTGTAATGCTGTGAATTCAGATACTGAAAGACACTCTCATTCTTAGGTTTAATTTCCGGCTTGCCTTCGCTCATAGTTGAAAGCTGATTAAATTTCTGAAGATGTTTTATAAATCACTGTAAGACAACCATGGTAAAAACATGGAACCTGGGTCAGCTAGATACCGTGTCTGGTTACGTACTCTATGCGTGAGACTGAAATGATTGGTGACTATGTTAGCCTCTTACAGAGAACTACCTACCTTGCTTAGAGCAAAGCCTGACTGTGGAACCTTGGCATGAAACTGAATATGGCACTAGATGGGACTGGCACTATACTCAGTATGCAGTACTTCACCTCTGTCAGCCCCATGGCTGGGAGAGCAGCCACCCAGACAACCACTGTGGTCATGGTACGGTTCATACTGGTTGCAGGGTGAGACTTTTTGCGGAAAACTGGGGAAAGAAAAAATGTGTGCACAACGGTTTGCCCAACCCTTTGCTCTGCCCCACGCAGGGTGTCTCAGCCATCTGCTTTCTTTCTCCTTTACCTTGCTGCCCTTTGGGAGGGCAGCGTGCAGATAGTGCTGCTCTCCGTGTTCTCAGTTCTTGCTGGAAACACAGGAAGATGCAGACATGTCCGTTGGCCCAAAGGAAGTCCAGTTCCACTGGTACAAAAAAAAATTTAAACATTTATTAAGGTATGTAAATATTTTAAGGTCCTTCTGATGAGATTACTGCATTCCATAAATGTTTAATGGATACGGAATCTGCACTTAAAGCCCTGATTAATGCAAACACACCTCTGGAATACGTATAGTTTTCAGAACAGCACTGAGAGTCAAACCTGAATGTCTGCAGTACTCTTTACCAGAAGCAATGTCCTTTTCACCTAAGAAGCTTCTCACATGTATGCCCTGGTGTGCTCAGCACAGAGCAGAGGAGCTGAGGGGGAGGCCCAATGGCGGCTGCAGCTTTCACAGGGAGCAGAGGGGCAGCGCTGAGCTCCGCTCTCTGTGATAGGGACAGGGCCTGAGGGAACGGTGTGGAGCTGTGCCAGGGGAGGGGCAGCTGGGGGTAGGGACAGGGTCTGCACCAGAGGGCGGTGGGCATGGAACAGGTCTATTGGTACAGAAGGAAACCATTAGCTAGCACCGCCATCCCTTCAGCTAATTATCCCGAGGCTCTATTGGATCAAAGGCAAATGTGAGTGCGTTATTTTATTTCTAAGCAGGAGCACACCTGGCTGAATGCAGCTCCCGAAATGTTCTGCTGGAGGGCAAAAGAGCATCTCTGTCTCCAGCTGCAAATCTCTGTTCATCTGAAAAGCCCCCCTTGCATGACAATTTAATGATAGAAGCTGGCAGTAACACCCATCACGAGGACAGTGGTGGCACCTGCGAGCACGAGGCTGACTGCAGCCTTAGCCTGAGTTAAGGCACGGAGGACACCGTTCCTATTGGCTTCAGGTGGAGCCTCTGCCATTCCAAACAGAGCACCAAATGTCTGAAGCCTGAAAGCAGGAGATCATTTCAGAAGTGCTGACCTGAGGGCTTTCCACTCACTGACATCTTCACACTTGTGAAAAATGAGGCTGGAATCCCGACACTGCAAACAAAGTGTGCAGCTCCGCACTGAGAAACTGGGAGGGAGCCTGCGTGCCATCACCTGGCGGCATTTCCTAGCATGGAAATACTCATTCATGTTCCGTGTGGGTCATTCGTAGCTTTATATCCACCTCCTGCCAAAGACTGGCCGTGCAGCCCGAGCCATGCTGCCGTAAGCCAAGCAGCATTGCTCACTTTGCCGTAACTGGAATTACTGGTTGGGGAGTGATGGCAGAGCTCGTGCCCACACAGCGCCCAGTACAACTGCAGGGCCTGAGCAGCACCTGGCTGTCCCCTTGCATCCCTGCAGGCCCCACTGTCACCCCTTGTGCCAGCTCTGCTGTCCTGGGGCAGCAGTGAGCATCCATCCCCGTGATGTGGGTATTGCAGAGGCTGTGGATGGCGGCGGCTTTCTTAGCCCCGTGCACTGACAGAATGGGGTCGGGTTGCTTTGAAGCACGTGTGATCGCTGCCAAATTGCTGGGGGAGGCAGAGCAGTCAGCACGGTGGCTGAGCCAGGCTGAGCATTCGCTTCAGTCAAGACCTCCTTAATGACCTCCCTTGGATCGAGACCATAGAGGAAACAAATCAGCGGTGTTCGGCCATGTGAAGGTGGTTGTACTCAGGAAGCCAGGCTGCACATCTGCCTGTTAATTAGTGCATGTGGGGAGCATTAGTGGTGGAAATGGGCTTGGTCTCCAAAGATAGACAGTGCCTATTGTGTGCTATGGCACCTACTCAGCAGATTTCATATTTTCTATTTAACACTCTGCTCCCATTGCGAATAACAAAGCTCGTGCTGCACTCTGTGAAGCACAGAGCCTGCAGACCAAAGGGTCTGTTTGCCACAGGCCATGCTGCACCCAGAATATGGCATCCAGTTTTAGGGCTGTCCTAATTCAAGGGGGATGTTGAGTTGCTGGAGAAGGTCTAGTGGTGGGCCGTGATGTTCAGGGGCATAAGGCATCTAACCTACAAGGGGAAGGGTGAGTATCTGGCCTGGTTTAGTTTGGTGGTGGTATGGTGAACTGGGAGCCTAATAGCAGCCTACTTGATGGGGACTTCTATTATTGATAGTGACTGGATGCAAATTGAAGGCTGAGTTTCAGGGTCACTTGGAAAACATCTCTGCTGGGCAGCACAGCACTACAGCAGCGCACCCAGGAAAGCCATAAGCCCTCTGTCCCTGAAGGCACCTTGGCTCCCAGACCCAGCCGAGTTTTGGTGACCTTGAGCAGCAGGCCCACATTACCCCCAAGGGCTCTTCCAATGACACAGCCCCACAGTGAGCAGCTATTTCCTTAATGTGGGCTTTTCCTAAATACTTAATGGTGCTGATTTCCTCACCCAAGTTTGTGTTCAAGACTGCATGCTGCAGTATTAAATCGATAGCCCTCATCTTTGTTGGCCAGGAACTTGGGGAGGAGGGGATGTTGGTGGATGACGTTAACTTTCCTGCTCCAAAGCAGTAGACAATTTTGAGTCTTCTGCTTGTCCTACCACCGTAATCCTTTGTGAGAAAGCAGAGACTCGAGATCAAAATCCCAGCCCTGAAAGCACGAGTCAGAAATAAAGCACACGGAGAGGAACTTTCTTTCTTCAATTTAATTGAAGTTACTTAGAAAAATAATCAGGCTTGAATGGCTTTTTAAGGAAAGATTCATGAGCAGTTCACACTTGTGTTGGCAATGTATAATTTAGCTCTTTTCTATATTAACAGTATATTTAGGTATGAGGAGATACTCTTCTACAACAAGCCTTCTACTGCATACAAACAGGTAAAAAAAAAAATCCAACCCCACATGGATGTTAAATTATTCGTACACATTGTATTGTGCATGCATGTAAGAAAATAACACTCTCTGTAACAAGAGTAATAGTAAGGACAGTCCCTTTTTGTACCTGAAAAGTGCAGCAGACTACAGTGAAACCCTAAGACATCTGGGGTTAATTTCTAAAAGCACTTCAGCTCGTGAATGAGTTCACTTGTCTTATGCAGCGCATGGTTCAGGCAGTTTGCAAGTTGCTGTGACAGTGGGCATGGTAGATGAAGAGGCTGAAGAATGGGAGAAGTCGGGCTTGGGGGACTTAAGGTGTTACGGGTGAGCAGTGCCAGGGAAGGAGCTGCAGGATGGCTGCTCCTTGGCCCAGGCTCTGAGGTGGCAGAGGTGGGACTGTCCCTGCTGGTTCCTCTCTGTGTTCACCACTGCTTGACTGTAACTGATCATAGAATCATGGAATCGTTAAGGGTGGAGAAGGCCTCTAAGATCATCTAGTCCAGTCACCAGCCCATACCCTCCATGCCCACTGTGTCCCTCAGTGCCACATCCACATGGCTCCTGAGCACCTCCAGGACGGTGACTTCACCATTTTCCTGGGCAGTACTTCCTTCCAAAACAGCAGTTCCCCAGCTGGTCCATGGGACCTCCTGCACACATTTGTGTTCCTAATTTTGCCCGCTCGTCTCCTGGGACCGGCTGTGGCCACGGCGAGACTGAGCCCCAGATGGAGGTGGCACTCAGGAGCAGACCAGACCCTCTGCTCCTCCAGCTGGGAGACCCAGTGACGATAGGGGGTGAAAGCAGCCCAGTGCCGGGCTCCTCTCTCTGCAGGAGGTGGCTGCGCAGGTATAGCCCTGAGCTTCCTCCTACATGGGGGCAGGGGAAAGAGATTGTTTTCGGCTCAGTCAGAACAGCACACGCAGTAGTCTGAAAAAAACAAACCCAAGCTACTGATTCACATTTGTGGTCCTCCTTGGGTCTGCTGAGGGCTTTGTGTTCAGCAGGCAGGATGTGGTCATACCCAGCGCGCCAGCTCTTCATTTAAACAGGAATCTATGACCAACTCACAGCACCCCAGAACAGACCTACCATGTTACATTGACAGATTGTAGCTGTTTGGGATTGAACCCAAGGGTCCAGAACCCAGCGGAGGGCTCTGCAGGGCGATAAAGGCCGGATCCGACAGCGGCAGCCTTAAGAGCTCCCGAACGGGCCTCTTCACCTGCAGATTTCCTATCAGAGCTGCCAGATGGGGCTGTTTTCTCTGTGCCTCCAAAGCGGTGAATGCTGAAATGAATATTTAGCAGTGGATAAACACGTGGTGCTGAGAGCAAAGCAAGAAGTACGAAAAGAAAGGGGAAAGCACGTCCCGTTTATAACACATTTGTTTTCCCAAGTAACTTTTTTTTCCCCTAAATGAAAACATTTAAATCATACTCTGTTGAAATGGAGTAGCTGATGACTAAGAAAATAGGACAAAGTTATTCGCAGCCTTGGGTACAACACCAAACAAGCACACAAGTCGCTTGCAGGATGTATGGGAGGAAGAAGAAATACCCTCATACAGATTTATTATTTGTAACAAACGTACACCCACTGCACTACAGCCAAAAGGAAGACGGGGCACACTGCGATAGGCACTTGCAACAGCTCCACGTATCTCTAAATGAGATAAAACTGCTTTCAAACAAAGCGCTGCTCAGCGATCAGAGAGCACTCAAGAATTCAGAGCTGTCGGATCCAGTGCTCTGCCGGGCATTCGTAGTAATGGGGTTATAAACAGGAGCTGGGCTACAACAACTGTCTGCTGCGGAGCGGGTGAGCGATTCTTTTGGAGGGCATGATAAACACAGCCCAAAGCCTGGGTAAGGGCAAGCACACTCGCAGAAGGAGTTCAGCTGCTGTTTGCTGTGTTCATCCATTCATCACTGAGATCCACCCAGTGAGTTGCTTTTGCAAAATCAGACAGACCTGTGTCACTTCTTTAAGCACGTGGTGTCCTGGGGGCTGTGTAACTCAGCAGCCATTGTCAGCTGCTGCACGCTGCGCCTGCCAGGCTCTGGCTCCAGCTGACTTTACCTAAATCTGCTTTTCTTTTTGGAAGTGTTGGGTTTGATTAAAGAAGATAGACATGCAGGCAGTGCAAACCCCCACTGTAACAACCAACCTTAAAACAGATTTTAGGTTCTCATAAATGTCTTGACTAAAGCCTGTGCCAGTTGCTTCTCTTTTGTTCCCTGAACAAAACCCCATGCTAACGAAGCCTTGCAAAATCAAACCTGCCCCTTGTCCTTTGGAGAGCTGTAGTTTGCCTGGTGGTGTGGACAAGGGCTGCTGCCCTGAGGACCAAGCAGCACGCTGCTGGCACATCTCACTGGAGGAAAGACTCTGCTTCCTGCTCCAGACACCTGTTGTTGGCTCCAGACCAGATCCCAGCCCTGCTCCTGTTGCCCTCAGGGCCACACATCTCATTGGCATGGCATTAAAGCAAACAAAACAACCACCACAGAGATGTCTGCCTTAGATAAGAGGGGCACATTCTAACACTAGACCTGATTTAGATGAAATACTGACCCACGGGAAACCAGAAACATTCCTGTCAATTCATCCCTGTCAGTTTCAGTGAGAAAAAGAAGATTCCCCTTTCCCCCATAGGAAAAAGCCATGAAACCAGCATGTCGGAAGCTTGGAGACCTCTTTTATTGCCTTGCATGCTTAGAGATCAACACGAAGATGACTTTCTGATTTTTTAAATAACATGCCCACATCCTTTCTAGCAACATATCATGACCGGTGGTTTTTGAGCACGTTAACCAATTCTAGTGGCCCATCTTAAGATCAAGGAGGAGGCACGACTTTGAGAGGCTGGAGCTCCGTAAATCCCCAACTTGGATATGAATTAAGCGAATGCCAATTGCTTCGGGCATTCAAATATCTTCACGGTCACATTCAAAGTGCCGATTTTTCAGATGGAGCCATCTGCAAATCCGCATTCATTTGGGTGGGCAGCCTTCAAATTATGAGACAATGGGACTCATCATATTCTTGATAAAACCATTAAGCCCAGATTTAAAAGAAAAGCTCATGGTTTCTCTTCCTAAGGACTACATTCACATTTCTTGTAATCATGGGTTTAGAGATCCATTTAGAGATCGTGTATATATCAAAATCTGTTTTATTTTTCCCTTTCAGGGCTAGAAAGATAGCTTTATAGTACGTTCAAGTGCACTATCACTTTCTAAAGTAATTATTTCCATCATTATTCTCAAAGTGTGTGGTATCAAGAACCACTCCTGTATTTACCTGCATGAAAGGCTAACGGAAGAATATTATTATCCAGAGACAAGCTCGACTGAGGAAAGAATAAAACCACATTCCTTTTGTCCAAACGTTATCTTACCTCTGTTGCTAAAGCGAAACCTCCCAAGAGACCATGTTTTAAATAAGCATAAATAATATGAATTAGAATTTGAGGAACGCAAGATCAATGAAATTCACCAGAACACAACGTTTTTTTTCATCAGTGTAGCAGTCTTATTCATTTCTACAGCTAGATCGTCACAATCCCGTTACCCTGCAAAGAGAGCTGTCCTTTCTTACAGTTGATTTAAATAATTTTGACTGTGCTGCTCGCAGCATCATTCA
>JANHGO010000039.1:8239206-8322424 GCA_024606505.1 Aquila spilogaster
ACAAAGAGGAACTTCATGTAGTTTTTCAAGCGGTGGTTGATCTCTGGGATGCTGTACTGGTTGAGGGTCTTCAGGTTTGAAGACACGTGGGCTTCGTTGGCCGGGATTTCCATTGGATCGCTGTATTTGCCTCTTCCCGTCAAAACCATCATGACTCTCTTCCAGTTTGTGCAGGCCACTTTAGGGACGTAGCAATAGATCATTTCGTGATCTTCATCCACCACCAGGTGTTTGAGATCGTTGGGCGTCAGCACACGGCGCTTCCTGCTCAATACGCTGTTTGCTCGGCACGTGTCTGTCACTTGGTCTCGTCTAATCTGATGGAGAATGGCTGTGTTGGACAACTGCAAGGAAAGCATACGAACCAATAAGTCAAGCAAGCTGGAAACGCACTGCCTTTGTACTTAGTATACAATTCAGAGAAAAGTAGCTTAGCAGCTGTAGAAACCTAAGAGTTCATTATGAGGCCGAGGAGAAATGTTCCTACACTAGAAAACCTTTTTTGTCTCCAAATTTATTGAGTTTAAATGCTGCTCACGTTCAGGATTTTGCTTTGAAGCTGATGCAAAGGAGCATAGGCGCTTACACATCCTGGTGGCAAATGTATTTACACAAAACTCAGAGACTGAGATGGCATCACCGCTTTTGTCAGCCCTGAAAAACCAATCCCCAGTCCACAATCCCTCCTCCAGCTACAGCAAGCATCCCCTGCCTGACTTCTTGCTGCTGAGATGGGGTTGGAGGACACCAGATCTGGATGGTCTGTCAAAATGAAAACTGTGGATGGTTTTGTTGCTGATAACTTTTATGCTGGAGAATTAATAATCTCAGCTTGTCTGCTGGCTATGACCTTGGCAAAAGACATGAAGCCCATGGAGACTCCTGCTGCTCCCCAGGGGGAATGTTCACACAGACATCATTTCCTGAGGAGCAGGGAGAATATTAACCATAAATCTGCCTCTCTGCTAAAGCCAGATTGATAGAAAGAAAGAGCACATGGCCTTCTAACACACACCGCACTATCTTCACCCACAGCCCTTTATTATTTTGTTAATAGCTCCCTAATTTTCTACTATTATTGCTACTGGATGCTTTGGAGAGTCTGTAATCTGTCTTCAGGGGAGCCCACTGGGCCCACTGGGCTGCTGCTTAGCAGCTACCAGCTACCACATTCTGTACAGCACGATTTTCTACTGTAATGAACCCCCCTAGGAAACAGGGACTGTTAGCCCAGGCAAAGGACAACGTTGACATGGGGCTACTACCTTTGGTTATTCAGAGCTACCTGAGGTGTCCCAGCATGGGCCCGTGTTTTGCTGTGCAGACTGCCCTCGCTGCTGTAAATGCCTTTATACATATTCTGAATGAATTTTATCGCAGCAGCAGGGGAAAGGTTTTGGTAATGGCATTTACACTTCCTTAATACTGCTTACCTATGGATTTCAAAGAGCCTTATGCACAGTAATTAGTTTAGCTTCAAAGCCAAGTATTAAGGCAAGTATTGACCTTCCAGTCTGATAGGCAAAAGGTCTGAGATGCCTTCTTGAACACTGACTCTTTCAAATGTATTCATCTAATGCCTTCTAGGCAGGTCAACATGAATCACAGGATCCTGCAGTGAAGCAGCTGAGGCAATGCATCTGCTGGTGGCAAGGGTTGGCCTTTGAGCCAATACTGAGCCTTCCCCTTCCCCTTCCCTGTGTAACACCCTGGGCAAACGGCTCTGCACCAGCCTGGGGCCAGATCTCTGTTTTCAATACCAGTAGTCCCAATTCATATCAGGAGAAAGGTCAACAAATAGGTTCAAAATGCAGTTTAGAGGCAAAAAACAACACACAACAAGATCTCCCAAAACACTTTAGTGACAGAAAAATGGACCTAAGCCAAATGTAGGACATCTGAGCTTTGGAATAAAAGGAGATAGAAATGCTACTTTTGCGGACAAACCCTAAAAGCCCAGACTTCATCCAGCCAAGGGCAGCAAAAACTTTCAGCACTTCAGCAGCCAACACTCCCCTCCTCTCTGTGCTGCGGAGGGATGTTCCTGAGGGACAGGGCACACCAAGGGGCACCTCAAATTTGCACAAGAGGATTTTTCCTTCAAGCCAGCACATATGTGTCTATCCTGGGACCTCTATATTTTGCACACTGCCAACCAACCACCACTTTTCTTGTATTCCTCGAGACCTTCCACATCTCATCTCTTTAGTCCCTTGTTCAGCAAAATGTTGGCTAATGGTTAAAACATGCAGTAGCCCAGTGACTACTTCATTCAGCTTGGCTCAGCTTTTGTGCGTGTGTGGTATCCCCCTGAACGCCTTCCAGGTGCATTTCAAGGGCAGTTTTGTGTCCTAGTCCAAGAGAGAAGACCATTGTGAAATGCACTTCACGTTTCCTAGGGAAATGACTGCTCAGGAGTTTCCAAAGTAAGATGTTAGAAAGCAGTTGTCATGGACCACACAGGTTTTTGGAGAAAATCCCCTTTTCATTAGGGGAAAAAAATATATATATATCGCTATTTCAATCTATGCTGTCCTCAGAGAGATACAGAATTAGCAGTCAGCTCTGCACTGGTTAGTTACCAGGGAATAATTTTCAAAGCACTAAACAAACCCTATGTGAACACAGAGACTTACAAATTCTCATCTACAGACAGATAAAATGCCCTAGCCTCTCTCCTCCTCTAGATTATCCATCAACATTCATATAGCACAGTACTACTGTTTGCCTCTGGTTTCAGTGTAAAAATAAGAAAAGCCTGTAGATACCGCTACATTGCAGTATGTTAATGCGCTGTACTTGCTGGTCTTGGGATAAATACAGAATTAAGTGGATGAGATCCCATGACCTGTGTTAGAAGGTCAGACTTGATAATCTAATGGTTGCTTCTGCCCCTAATCTATGGATGAGTCCTTGTGGAGCTGTGCTTTGCTTCTGATTTCATTCCAACATCAATAGGCTAAGCACTTCCTCTCCACCCATTAACATTAATGAGATTTTTAGGCATTTGGAGTAAGGGGAAGAATGCAGCCTTACTATTTGCAATTAAAAATGAGCTTGTGCTACATTAAATTCACTTAAAAGACAATGCTTGTGCATTTAGAAGTGGTACTTGCCTCCCACTGTTAACACAGAAGAAATATGATGAAATGGCACCAAAGTGGTCAGCTGCATTCACTAAGCGTATGCCAGTGCTCTGAGGCCAGCTCTACACCTGCTCTGGCCTGGCTGGCAGCATGCAACACTCAAATAGCAAAGTAATGATGAAGAGATATTGCCCTCTTCTCATAAATTGCAGTACCACTTGGTATGGCTGATGGATGAGGAACCATGTAGGAAATACGGCTTTGAAAGCTCCACTTTATCCTTTTTCCCAGACTTCAGTGTGTTGTGAGGTGTAACGATCCCAGCCCTCTCAATGAAGGTGATAACCCACCAGCCTTGTTCTCACTGAGTGTCCTCTCAGCTATTAAGAGGAAAACATCCCTCTCAGATTTCAGAAGGTAGAGACAAGAAAACCCAAGAGACAGGTATGTCTACCTCCATGGATAGCAAAGGACAAGTCAAACCTGTTAGGGTCATGGACGCTCTTCCCTCAGAGCTGCTGTAGGTGCATTAGAGTCCCGACAGCCGGACGCTATCCACAGTCCCTGCTGACCCTTCAGTTCAAGATGCCACAGCAAGGGCTTGAATCCACCCTGCTTTGGGAGAGGGCACTGTTCAGTGAGGGCCAGGTTCCCTGACAGTAGCGTAGGGGCGGTGGGTGGTGGGTGCGTGCTGCCTCCTGCACAGCCTACATGGAGCCCTGAGTGTCCCCAGTTCCAGCAGGAGGTGAGGCTGTGGCACTGGCTGCCATTTAGGGCTGTCCCTCCCCAGTGCACTAGAGAACAGGCTGACAGAGAACACACATACGTGTGCTGGCCACCTGACAGCCTTCAGCCCCAGCACGCAGAGGTTATTCCAGGTAAATCACAGTAATGAGAGAGGAGGTATTTCTTTCTGACTGCTTAGGCACAGCAGGCTAAAATAATCTTTAATGGCCTTTCCAAGCCAGACGGTCAAACAGCATGTTCAGATTTAAAACACAGGACATTTTTAATTATTATTTTTTTTTAACTGAGCAGCTCAGGAGCGGAGATCAGCCCAATTCATGGAGCTGCCTGCACTGAAAGCACTTTTTGAGCGGAAAAAAGCAGAAATACCAATGTGTCACTCAAAAAATCCAACCCAAAAACGCAACACAAACTTTATCAAATCTAACCTCTCTGCATGAAACGAGTGTGCAAAGACATATCCACTCACACTGCTGAAAGACAGGGTATATTTATTCCTACTGCACTGCCCGCAGCTGCAGCTTGTTGCCTGCTGTAAGTAGGCTCACAAATCATTGATGCTGGAAGCACTAACCTGACACTAGGCATGGCAGACTGAAGGGCAGAAGTATCCAGATCAGTTTAAAGAAGTGGATCAAAGAGGATAAACACTGTGATAGGGGTTTGCGGACTCACGCCCTGCTGTATTGCCATTTCTTTCTCTTCAGTTTTGTATTAACAAAGCCTTTGCAGCTCCCTTTAGCTCCTCACTAACATTCGTGTTTGAGGTTTGACTTCTGTCCTGTGCTAGAACTATGCAAGTTGCTGGAGAATGCCTGTTATCTGTGGTTCATGCAGCTACCAAAATTAAGAGCATCTCCACTACACTGGGAGTTGTGCCTATCCAGCAGCGCTGTTAAGCTTAGCATGAACCAGAGCTCATCTCCACCAACATCTTAAGAGCTTTTATGTAGAAGGCGAGCAGAGCAGACCCATAATCCAGTGAAAGCAAGTGAAAAGTGTCGGGCAGACCAACTATAGGTGGCACTAACGGTCCTGCTTATGTGACATCTACAGCGGCTAAGAATTTCCTTGTCTGAAGGCTCTCAAACACGAACATCTCTCCTTCCTCCTGCCCAGCAACCACACCATCTGAATTTCAGGAGGTGCTTGGGATTTACTATGTAAAACGTTTCTTGCTATTTATATTTTCCCGAATGTTTACAGGTGTTTTTATTTTTAGTATGATGCAACGTATAAGCACATTTCCTATCTTGTTCTCGCATAAAAAAAACCATCAGTATGATTGTTGCAATCTTGATGGACTGCCTTGAAGTTACAGACATACTTCAGACATTATTTTAGTGGTTGGCTTTTAAAGTTGAGTTCACAACTGCTGTACTTGGTATACATGTATTCTTTCATCAAGTTCTATACATCTAGTTCAGTTATATGGTCAGATTTGTCAGTAGTCCTGTGTGGAACCAGGAGTTGGACTCGACAATCCTATGGGTCCCTTCCAACTCAGCATATTCTATCACTCCATGATTCCAGATTGTTTTCTTAAGAACACCCATCATTAGACAATAAAGGGGAAGTAACCAGGCTTCACACTTTATAACACTTCTAATAAATGACACATTATTATTAATTACTCTTTATAGCTTTATACAGACGACAGAAAAGAATAGGCACGTGAATCGAGACAACGAACCTAAAAGAATAAGGAAATTTTAGATAACGAGACTTAATTAAACTGACCTGGGCTGAAAAAAAAGAGGTAATGGGTTTGAAATGTTTCACACATTGATTTATTTGACATTTCATAGTATATTATTCTTGATTTAACTTTGTCATAAAAATCTCAGAACTCAAATAACCCTACCAAAACCTCGACCAATATTTGTTCAGAGTCCAATAAAGCAGACTAGAGAGTAGACAATGCCTATGGGAGATGGAGATGTTTAACATCATCCCTTGAGAACTCGCAGATGGACAAACTGGAATGCAAATTTGCTATGAAAATGTCTCTACAGAGTGGCTGAATAGCAGAAGATAATAAAACTAATATTAACTTACTTAGGAGCATTTGTGCTATGAAAATGTTAGAGACAAATCGTATCCTCTGAAGAAAAACTCATAAAATATTACAAAGCTGCTTTCTTTTCTCCATTAATTCACTGAACTTACTGCCCCGCAGAGAAGATAAGGCCAAATAGGCATTTACTTCAAGTAATTCTCTGTATTGCAACCCAAGATAACCATGCTATTTTAAATTCCCACTGTACAGAATACACTGGAGCTATGAAAAAAAAAGAAAGGATCAAATCTTTTGAGGGAAAGCCATCTTACATAGCAGCCGCTGCCACTGTATTGCTGCAAATCCTCAATACCAAATATAGGTACGGATTTGGGAAGAAAAGAGTGAGCTTCCTTTATATGACAACGCCTCCTGTAGCCCCGACCGTCTTTGGGAGCTTTCCATTCCCATTCTACTAGAAATTCTCTGGTGTCAGGGCTCATTCAGCAAGAAGGGCTTGGGGCTGACAAGATGAATGTACACGCTTATGAAAGGTCTATTGTGAGTAGGAAGATGGAAAAGTTGGAAGTGCTCAGGAAGAACAGGTAGAAAGATCGATGGTCTGTCCACATGAGGTGACTGAACTGTGTGTCCATGGGTATCCTGCAAACATGGGGCAGGCAAAATTGAAGTGACTGAGTTTAAGAGAGGAAAGGAATCACCTGGAAGTACAGGGAAGCAAAAAATCTCAGAGCCACTGTGTTTCTTGAGTCATAATGCACAGAAGACAAGCTTGGAGCCTCTCACTGTATGTACAGCACTTTGCTGTCATCTTCTCAGTGTTTCAAGGCAGCTGTGGAAAAGGAGGGGGCAAGGGGAATTCAGCAGAGAGCCAATCAGTTTTCTTCTCACAGCCAAACAAGCGGATGAGACCCGGGGCTGGCCCCAACCCACTGTGACGGATGGGTGATGGCAAGAGCCACACTGCCGTCCTGCAGCACGGTTGTGCCTGGGGCCTGGCCTTGCCACCGCCTCGACAGGGAAGGACAGCATGTGATGGATCTGCCTGCTCCTGGCTCATTCTTAAGTGCTGCCATAAATCACTGCTCATATTAAAAAGCTGAAAGGTCTGGATGTCTTATGAATTTCATTTTGAAATGAAACCTTTCCGGCCTTTCCCCTCCAATGCACACACACACAACCGGAGCTCAGCTCTACCTGTATGTGCAGCCTTGGAGCTCAGCCATGGTCCTGCTAACCCATCCAAGTCCCCAGGCACAGATGTTCTGTGACACGGAGAGGGGGTCTTGCAGTGGGATGCAGCAGCATGCCACGTCTGAGAGCATGAGGCTGTGCTGGTGTCCTCTCATCCAACTGGGGGTCCATGGATTTGAGGTTCACAGTGCATGAGCTCTTTCTGGATTCCTTGGAGATCCTTCACTGTGAGCCACAGAGCAGGACAACCCAAGCCCAGGAAGAGCTCATGCACTGTGAACCTCAAATCCACCATCTGCTGTACTCTGCTACTGCGTCTCTACTTTGGAGCTGCGGATGTGGTTTTCAAGGAGAGGCTTGAGAGGCAGTTAGCAAAAGGCATGCCTGGAATATCTGCAAGTGGTGCACCAGGAGGAGCACTGGGTCAGGGTATGGAGTCAGCCAGGGTGGAGCTGGGAGTAGTCCTTGAAAAACAGAGCAAGGAACTGCATCTTAACGTAGCTGGCATTCAGGAGACAACGGAAACACTGACATCTATTTCTCTGTTGCAAAACATTAAAGTAGGAGGGGTGAGATAAACTGGGTGGAGCAGGGAAACAGGATGAAGTGGATAAATAAATTCATAAATACATAAAAATATCCAGAAGGAGAAGGAATGATCTGTTCTCTGGATTGACTATGTAGTAATGGAGCTAAACAACAGAAACTCATTCGAGATGTGGGAAAAATCCCAATGGAGAGGATAAGGTATGTCTGTGCTGAAATAGAGAGCAATATCTTCAGCATGAGAAACCTCCATGAACTAGCTGGGAAGGTGACAGGGGGGACCATAAGTGACTGCCGTGTGCACAGGTGTCTCCCTGCGAGTCCTCCAAATCCTTCCCTCGTACCTCTGGGTTGCAGCTTAGGTGTCACACAGTCAAGTAGAAATACTTATTTTCTTCCCAGCAGGATACCCGCTATTTTAACTGAATACAATTTACTCGGTCCCGTGCTAAATCAGAGTAATACATTTCCAATTTTTAACTCAGCGTGCGATGCGCCAGTATTGCTCCCAAGCTTTACAAACCCAAATCAGAAAAACAGAAGATAGTTGCTGCATAGTTGGTTTCTTTACATATAATTCAAAGTCTTCAGCAATAAGTCAGAGGAGAGGGGCACCACATAACAGCATGCTTAGCTGTGCTGAGCCCACGTACCCCGCTGCTGGGCTGGGTGCTGTGCATGGCAGAAACAAGAAGAGAGTTTGTCTTGCATCTTCATCTCTTCTTCCTTATATAAAGACCTGAATGAATTAATCTGGAAACATTAGAAGAACACCTAAATCTTCTGGATAGAGGACTTTTTAATCTTTAACTACATTACTACAAATTAACATTGAATTTCTTTTGCTTTCTTTGGTGAAGTTGTATTTTGCTGAGATGAAACCTAGCTGCTCCACGGGTACTTTTTTTTGGCCCATTTATCCACGCTGCTCACTACTGTTCACAGAAGGTGACTAACCAGGGTTGCTCTTTCCCCACGGCCTTAATTACAGGAGCTCCAAAGTTCTCACCTTTCTGCCACCATTCCGCCTGCTTGAGAAGACAAAAGATCTCTTCTATTAAAACGCCAGCATCCATCTATAATCTTAATTACAACAGGCTTCCCAGGAAACCTTTCTGCCACGGAATGAATAATGATTCTGGGTTAATAACACGAAAAGCCTGTTTCATCGAGAGCTTCCTAACTGTGATTCTTCTACCCTGAGACAAATACCAGCAATTCCAGCCCTGAGGGATGCTCAACCCCAGACAAGCCACCAGCATTCACTCCAACTCCAGTGCAATCAGGATTAGGCCCAAAGAGGGACCAAAGCACAAGACTGAAGATGTACTGCTACAAAGGAGAGGGATTTATTTGCTTCTGCAAGAATTTCTGACTTTCTTGGCTTTAAATCCTGACAAACCTGACAGGGTCTGACTTGCCACATTAAGCCTTCTTACATCAGATCATGTGGGCAATGTTTGAAGTAACTTTTGCCAGTGGTTAGCGCAACGGAAAGGTACAATTATTAGCATGAAGCCTTGTTATTTTTCCTCATCTCTACAGCTGTGTTTACTGTGATTTCTAAGGATCTCTGTCTCATCTAACAACAGATCCATTTAGGCGCTGCGTACTAAGTGTTAGCTTACAATGGAAGAACAAATTCTTAGCATGCTGTTTAAATGGCTGGTATTTTTTTAAACCATTCCCTCAACTGAAAGAAATTGCACATAATCTCTTCTTTTCTTTTCTGTTTCTTTACTGTTCGGTCTTGTTTCAACCTCCCAAGTCGGCCGAGCAGAAAAGGCCACTCCAAGCTCTTGTTTTCAGGGCCCTTCTTGGCTTGGCCGGGCACAATCTCCTTGCTCCTGCCATGGCTCCTGAGTGTGCCAGGTCCCTGTCAGTCTCCTCCATGTCTGCTGATGGGGCTGGCTCTCTCTTCACTGCTGCTGATGGGGCTGGCTCTCTCTTCTCTGCCCTCATACCCTCCTTGCACGCCCCTTGGCACGTCAAATCCCCACCGCGGGTCCTGCAGCCCTGAAGCCCAATGGAGCAAGTTGAAGCATCGAGCTGTGTACACGGTGAGAGTCAAGGGCATGTGCCTGATGGATACGTGCCCTCTCCTTCACAGCAGAGAACAGGGAGGCTTCTGTCCCAGGCACAGGGCCAGGGCTGTTCCTGCTCCTGCATGGGAGAGGGCTGTGTGGTGTCGTAAGCTGCCAGTGCAGGCAGCCTCCCTTCAGCGCAGGTAGCACACGGTGTCTCGGAGTTACACTGAAATGCACTTACAAGGAACTGACAGACACTGCAACTTGATGCTGTCCTGGCTCACTGAATGGAACTTGTCCTTCTCCAGAGCTGCTGGGTAACAAGCATTCAGGGGTGGGGAAAAGAGATGAGTTCACATAGTGCTGGAACAGCTGATAGTCCTGACAGTAGAAGCCAATCTAAATTACAGTTTGCAGCTAAGAGAGCTGTCATTCTGGGCTCTGTGCAGTTGCTTCCACCCACCAGCTCCATACGAAGGAAGGGCTGATGGTTCCTCCCCTGGCTCACACGACAGCCCTGAGCACCACTGAGCCCTTCACCCCAGGAGGGCTCCTGTGGAACAAACGTCTCCCATAGACAAGCCAGTAATTAACAGCGGATTTTGCCCTTTGAACGTGTCATGCTTTGGACGAGATGCATCAGCACAGCTGACTTAGAGATTAACAGTGCTCCAAATGCTCTGAACCCTTTTAGCTTTGCATTTCAAATATGAAAGTGATTTCGTGAAAGTCTGCTTTGCCTGTTATTTCTAAATCCCCTCTGGAGGTTAATGGTAGCTGGAGCAGGTCACCACGTGAAGGTCCCATTTGCAAGGACCACATTTAAATGCTTTTGATCTGGCTTTGATCTGCAACTCCACATCCATTCCCATACTCCATCCCCATGTGTATTTTCCAGCTAGCACAAGGAGGGAAGTCTTACAGAGCCTCTTCTCAACTCCTTCTGTTTTTAGAGATCTTCTCTTCCTGCTCCATGACCTAAACTTTATCTCTGGCTTTGTTTTGTTTGAAAACAAGCTTCATTCACAAGGGAAAGCATTACGCGGGATTCACTGCTCCCAGGAATACACTGTAATTATATTCAACTCACCATCGCCTTTCTTTTTACAAGTGCCAGTGCATGCCTCCACATTCAGTCTCTTCCCCCAGTGCTCTTTGGAAGCAGTCAAGGCTCCCCAGATTAATGTCACTGTTTACTCTCAGCCTCTTGCTAATGCTATACAGATAAGTCTAGTTATTTTAAGGTTAGCCCTAACTGTTCATTCTGCCTGAGTTTCTTTTTTGCTCATGTTTCGCACCGCTGTTCCTCACCCTCTTCAGCTGCTCTCTATTTAACCCCCAAAGCATCTCTCCTGCAAGCTGCACTCAGTACACTACAGCTGAAATTGAACTTTCAAATCCACAGAGGGCTGGGAGCAGAGGGGGGAGATGCAAACATTTTCAAAGGAAGGCATAAATGTTAAACAGGATGAGTTAGAGGCTGCTCCGTAAGACACTTAGTAGTTTGGAGATTAAGATAAAGCAGCTACCATACACTACTAGTTTAAACTTGATGCAGGCCATCTGCTCCTGTTTCGCTTTTAATGATTCATGCTCCCTTGCACGCAGCTCCAGCAAGAGAAGGACCACCTGAGCAGAGATAAACTGACAGGTTCACTTTCACCGTTTCCAGGAGGAGAAAACACTTGCCAAGTTTAGCTGAGAAAAATGGAACTGCCGAGTAGGCAGCTAGGCTACACAGAGCCTGTGCAACAGCCTAGTGACACTTGTCATCCCCTCTTCACTTACCACAGTGCTGAAGGCAGGACTGTGCCCTTCTTGTCCTCTCTTCCCTACTTACTTTATCTGGACCAAGTGTGATCTCTGAATCTTAGGAACTCAACAGCAGCCCATAACTACAGGCTGTTGGAATCTCTCTGTTCCCTGCAGAGAGGTGGTGGAGCAGTCCTGAAGGGAACAGATGTGCACATTCAATGGGAATAAATGCTAGTTCCCAAACAAACCTCAGATAAACTGCAGAGGAATCTGCAGGTGCTGGCAGGATGAATATCTCCTCCTGAAGTTGCATCTGGAACTGCTATTGCAGACTGAGGTCTGGGATAAAAATAATACTTATCTGGTCTTCTGCTGTCTGCAAACTTCAAAGCACACTGCATCATCCCTGCTTTCCAGATGTGAGAACTAAACCACTGAGAACTGGTCCGGAGTTACTGCATTTTTCTACTCTTTTCACAGGGTGAGCCTTGTCCTCCCAGGGACCCTCCCGACAACTCTTCCCTGCCCAGGTGCAGCAGGAGCCCATGGGAAGCAGCTAGGTTCGAGGCACGGCAGCCCAGTGCTATCAACACTTCCCATCCTCTGTGATTCTGCTGGTATTTTGAGATGAGGATGGGGAGGGAGAACGGAGAATTGTTTTTTTTTCACTCCTGGTTCCCAGTACTTCTCTGGAAGAATTTCAGGACAAGTTCTCTCTAAATATTTGTCCTCCCTTAAGTTTCTAGTCCTCTCAGCTACATAAAGGTCAAAGGATTACATTGTAGTCTCAACATTCAGGCTGAGAAATTGTGGCAGTAGAGAATTCTGGTATCAGCAGATCACGAGTATTCAAAATGTTTGCTTTAGATTTGCACGTTCCCCCTTTGTTATGCCTTTCCTAACCAATATTTATGAGATTCACCATTGGGTGTAACTTCCTTATCAAGTTTGTGCCAACAAGAAATTATTAACATGCAATTAGCATTGCCTGTTGTGACGACATATAGCATGTACTGCAGGAACACACACAACAAAACAACTGTTGGACACAACACAGAGATCTAAAGCAGTGTCATCAAAGCTCAGTACAGTCAGAGCACTCCAAGATGTTGCACCAGGATAAAAATACTCACAGAAGTCCTAAAAGAGAAAGGATACACATTGATTTGGTTTTTAATTTGATAATGAATTTGCCATACCCTCGAAAATCAACTGGTACGTTACTGAAGAATACAGTTCATGAATATGCAAGGAGCATGGCTAGAAGTAGAAGGAGGCACTTATTTTTCTGGCAAAGTACTATGTTTACTGCAAGCAACAGAGACTTGGAAAGCACAGTTTATCTCAAATAGCTGGGCAATAGTAAGCCAAAACAGTACAGTTTGGAGAAGTAGCACTAGGAAGTTAATCAGCGGGTACAGATTAAATGAAGTATTGTAACTCAGCCTATGTTCTTTAACCTATCACATTGTACCTACTGCATTAAGAGCAACCAGAAACATGATAGAGAAGATGAAGGGAGGCATGAAGGAAGAAAAATGGTTTAAGCAATCCCATGGGAATATATCCACTAGAAAAGTCAGAGGCTGCCTGGAAACAGCTCCTTGGGTTTAACTGGCATCTCGTTCCTTGACACTGGCACAGAGAAGAATGACCACTCTACAATGCTTGCCTGTGGAAGACAGTAGCAAAAGTTGGTAGACAGATTTTTAAAACATTAAGTGCCCCTCCAGGGGAGCAGGAGAATCAGAGCCTGGATCTGGCATCAGAAAGCAAAGGAGAAATAACATGGAGAAGAAAAAGGCCATCCGCAGCAAAAATACTGCTCCTATTTCTCTGGGCTGCAGGGTTGCTTTAGAGAAGCTCTTGCTTTTGATGGCAGAGTATGACATCTCTGTGGGACAAGAAAGGAAAGGAAAACAGAAAAGCGTGTGATAGACAAAAGCTGCTAAACACAAGAGACTGTCGGGGGAATTAATATTAATGAAATGCAAAAAAGATGGTGGCAAAATATGAGATAACACAAACCTAATAAAAGCAGAGCTGTTCTGGACTTAAAAAAAAAGATACAGAGCCTGCAATCTGGTTCTGTACTATCAAGAAACAAATTCCCCTCTGTTTTCAGGCAATGTCAGAAGAAAAAAAACCAAACCGCATACAAAAAGCCTGATCCACAAGTCAGTGAAGTGAACAGAACATTTCCTCCTGGATTCCAGAAACTTCTGGTTTGACTCTTTGGGAATTTCTGATCCTGTTAAGAACTGGAACCATCCCCTAAAGACATCCTACTGCTCATCCAGAGGCGCAGAGAAGTGCTACAGGTCCAAAGGTTTACTACCAGAAGTTAACAGCTTCTCTGCTCAGAACGGTGGAGCATCCCAAGTCCTGCCATGGGTCACTGGGGGCACGCTACCTGCAGTGCTATGGACACAATTATCTTTGAAACTGCATACGGGAGTTACTTCACTAATGGACTCTTGGAGCCTTTGAAAATCTTTCTCATCACAAGCGTGAGAGCAAAAATGCTTTCACTCTGAAACCCTCCTCCTGCCACGCAGTCATACTATACCGTATTCAATGTACTCTCTAGCTTTCTAATCCTTAAAGCCCCATTGGTTTGGGAGAGGAATATGTTTTATAATCCTACTGCATCTCTCTCTAGAGAAGCATTTCTTCTGACACCCGGCTAAAGTTTACATTTCTTTTTTTTGGTTTTTTTTTTTTCCAATTAAATATATCCCTGGCCTGAAGATCACGCATGAGGAAATAGGTCAATTCAAGAGGTCTGAATGAAAACCACTGTGACAACCTCAATTCTGAGCTTGTTTCTCTGCGGGTCGATTGCTTGGATGAGGTTTTCATTTTAGGTAAGGTTGTTTTTTCATTTCCCGGAATGGTTTGCTCTGGTTTGTGCCCAAGGACTTCCACTAACAAAGTCCCACGGTTCTGTGAAAGGAGTATAAACATAGATGCTAATCATCTGAAAATTTTACCCTTTGCACTGTTTTCTTCTTTAATAGAGCTTCTCAGATAAGGGTCTTCAGATGATGTAATCACAACCTGTATCTATCCCCAGGCTCAGAGTTACAGAAACCACATAAAACCACTGCATCCCTTTCTCACAAGTATCACATTGGAAAGAGCGTTTGCCATGGCGAAGAGCGAGCATGCCCTAATCCCAAAGTACTTATGCTGCAAGTGGTGGATGCCACAGAGACCCAAACCACTCAGGTACTGCACAGGGGAGCAGCCCTTGGCACCCAGGTGCTGTCCAGATTCGGTGGGGCTGCTGATCCTGAGCAAAGGCAGAGCTGGGTTAAGACTGGGATCCCATGGCTGGGTTACAGACCTGCGCAGGTGACTGCTCCTGGCAGCACAGGCTTCCTTCCAGGGAAGAGAGAGTGAGTCTCTAGAGAGAAATGACAGGTCACAGTACAATTCCAGCCTATTAATATCATTTAGAAAGAAAAGGAAAATCCACACTGGGGTATTAGTAAAAGTCAGGTGTTGGAGTGCAGGGAACGTGAATAAAACACTGCATTAAACTACTGCAGTTTCACTCTACCTCAGAACATAAAATTTATTGAATGGCTCCCAGAAGAGAAGAAAATGGATCTGGCACTCAGCAATAAAGTCTATAATTAGTGTTTTTTTTTAATAGAAAATCCACAAGCTGTGTTCTACTTCTGACCATTTTTGAGGCGCTGGCTGGGGAACTCTCTCATCCAGCACTGCCATGGGTGGGAGCAGGACACAACATGCGGGGAGGGGTCTGGGATGCCCCTAGCCCGATGCGAGGAGCTCTGCCGAGGGAGGGCCTGCGGATGAGCCCAACTCCCACTGTGGTGCCATGTTAGCTGCAGAAGTGTGGCCATGGCCCTGAAAAAGCATGGCCATGGGTCTGTTGTCCCATCCATGGCTACTCTGACCACCAGGAGAGCTCCCTAGGCCACAGACTTGTGGTAGTCACTGATACAGCTGTCCCTTCGGTCACCAGACCTGAGAACCAGTTGGTGGCTGCTTGAGCTGAAAGCTGTGGCCGATGGCCACCAGCAGGTCCTAAGCCGTGGGAGGTGCCCGATCCTTTCAGCTCAAGCATATAGGAAGAGCCAAATTCCGCACACATCCATGAGCGTACCCGTGGCAAAGCAAGCCTGGGTTTTGGTGACTCACTGACCCTTGAGCATTTCCAACCATCTGGCTTCCCAGAACTTGCCAGTGAGGGAGGTTTGCTGCCAAACTGACAAAATAAACGAAGTGCATGGATATGTAAACTCATGGGAATACAGCTGGGGACATACCACTTCATGGAGTTTTAAAACAAACTGCATCTGAGATCAGACAGGGTGAGTACACAGAGATGGGATAATTAAAAAGATTCACTAGCACCATAAGAAAACACTTTCTGAAATTATTTACACGACAAAATTTTATGTTCAAGGATGCTAGAGATAGAATAACTAGATGCTATTCAATAAGCAACTCAAAGCTATACAGCTACTGCACGGAATAACAAATGTAATTTTGGATGGAAAATGTATAGATGTGTTTTTAGAATGCACATGTCGATACCCTCATTTTGCTTTTTCTTTATAACAGCCCTGCCTTCCGTGCATTCATGGCCTTCCTGAGCCCTACGCAAAGTTTGAAAGGATGTATAAATCAGTTCCTCCCATGGACCTTTAAATAGCAAGAGAATAAAACAAAAAGCAATCTCTAATTATACTGGCGAAACCACTTGACTAGTTACAGCTGTGGTCAGCAGGCATGAAGTAAGCTTGCTCCATCTGTGGCCTAACAAAGTAGACAAACCACAGACTACTCCCAGACTTGGTTCTTACAGGTCTAAATCTAGACAACGGTAATTTACATTACAGTTAGTCACAATAACCTGTCTTTTATATCTAACCTAGAAAGACCTTCAGACTGAGTAAAACATGTATTTCATGTAAAGATTTAAGACGTGTATTCAGCAGTGCTCTCACCAGTGGACACTGAAAAGGTGAATGCCAACAAAACCATGAACAGACTGAACTCTTCTGTCACCCAGTCATAAAGCAGAAGCCTTTCATTTGGGACATCTATGAACATCTATGTGAAGCATATGTCATTCCCCATAATTACAAACTCTCAGCTGTACCGTGAAGCACGTAAACATTATTTCAATTCAATAGAAGTGCGACTTCTATTTGAATTGAACTTGCTTGACTTGCTCAAGCTGACATGGTCAATGTGTGCCAGAGCCAAGCTTAACACCTAACACTGTCTTGGTCGCCTGCTATTAATGCCAGCTTTTGTGAGCGGCAAATCCACCAATGTAACAACGAAAATAAAGGTTTCACAGTCTCCAGTTTAGTGTTTCTCTTTCTGCATCACCCAGCTCAATTTTCTTATTGAGTTCAATGCTCAGTGAAAAATGTGTTTGCCATTGGAAAGACTGGAATTGAGTACAGCACAATTGTTTACCATTGTTCACTCTTCACTGCACGAAGATTGTGGATGAGACCGTGAGCCTTATGAAAATCAATGTCAAGCCTGACAGTGACTTCAAGGAATTCAGGATTTCCTCTGCTGTATTTGTGCAGTGTCCAGAGCCTTGAAGGGCTCATTGCTAACTGACACCAATAAGTGCTGTTCCAATACAACAATAAAAGTAATGGAGAAGTTGAGCACGCTCAAATTAAAAGGTACAGAAAATAAGCAACCGTTAGATTACAGACAAATAATATCAGAATGCTTTGCCTCCCCACGGCAATATTTGTCTCATCACAAAGTCAGGTATTAAAGCTTTTAAGAAAAGCCTTAAGGCTGGTGCTTCATTTCAGAAAAGAAGTTATACTTTTTAAGAAAACAAATAACAGATCTTCATATGCTCCCCATAACCTCCTTGCCTCTATGGGGCTGCTTGGTTCCATCAGCCACAAATGATGGGAACTGTCCAGAAACTATCATGAGAATACCAACCTGAGAAAGTTATGGGAATCTCTGCGGGATGTATTGCACCCTGCTGAGGGCTGAGCAGATGATCCACTAAAACGACAGAGATTTATATTATTATGAGAGCTGCCCACAGGCTTTATTATTAAGTCTCACACCAGACTTCTCACACAGGGGGAATTAAAAAAATGACATTAAAATATATTGTCCTAAACAAGGGTCCAGTTTGGAAAGTTCAGATGGAGATGTGAACTGAGTGAGGAGCACAAAGAATCTACAAGAATTTGATGTCTAGATCAACAGACTGCAGCGCTCTGCAGCTGCCTCCTGCAGTGCTGGGATTCGTTTTAAGCTCTCTTGCTTTGGAGAGCATAATACAGACATTGAGATTTGGTAAGTTCAAACCTGAAGGCATTTTTACAACCCTGCAGGTTGCTTTTCTGCCTGTGCCATCACTGGGAGCCTAAGGAAAGTTCATGCCAAAGCAGTATTTCGTACTCTCAGTAATAATCCAATCTCTGTAACTTGATTTTTGGAACAGAAAGCTCTTACTTTGAGCAAATCCCATGCAAAGGACACTTCCTCTGAGCCCATTTTCTAATGGATGAATGAACTTCACGCTCATCTTTGTCACAAATTGAGAATATTGAAAGTTTGTCTTTCCCTGCTTGTCCAGCTGCCAGTGGTTGCCTCCATAGGTGCTGCTATCATGCCTTAGGGTTCCAGTGTGCTGGATGACTTCTAAATTGCAATGGGAGGACAGCGTTGCCTAGACCTACATCTCTGAGGATATTCTTTTCTTCAATGGCCAGCTTTAATAGATGATCCTGTAGATGCTGCAGTAGGAGTCATTTCATGTTGGCCACTAAGGACCAAGAACTCAGCTCTGTTCTGCTCCTATGGTAAAGCCCATCTCCAATAAAAGATTGGCTTTTAATAAAAGCCACCCAATAACTTCCAGCTCATCTGCCTTAGTAAACAGATGTATACTTCCAACTTCCTGATATAACTTATGCAATCTACTGGTAGATAGACAGTCACTGCTCTGTGCTTCATATATTAAAAAATATTTACTATAATGTAGAATTTTGTTAAAACAATTCAGAAGCACACATATATTTAAATAAATAGATGTGCATGTTCTAATTTGTGCCTTAATAAAATAACCAACCAACAAAAAGCAGATAAAAACAGCCACATTGTACTTTTGAATTCGGATGTACTACAGCATGGCTTCAAAAGAGTGTGACTAGTGAGTCCTTGCCATAAGTAAGGGCAACAGGAGCCTTTACTGGAAATTTCCATAATACATAATTGCACAAATTTCTACATCGTAGTATGAACTTATTACAGTAAAAAATATTGCCCTGTGCTGCACTCAAGGATGCAGGAACCTTTGGACTGGTGTTGAAGGGCTGATCTACAGAGAACCAGAATGAAAAAGCCTCTATTTCTGCTGGAGATTTGTACAAGGTTGCAGCAGTGTCATTTTTTTTTTTTTTGAGTCTGCGTGAAGCCTTGCAATTTGAGCACAAAATTTCTTCTTTCGCATCCATAATGCACGGAGGATCACTTAATGTCAATGGAAATCCCTCCTGGGGATTGAATACAACATGACAGTGAAAGATTGGTGCAGATCTGAGAGCAAAATTTTCGCCCTACAGTTCCAAAGGCTGTTTCCTGCAAGGTGCTCAGGAAAACGCCTGGTGGATGCCATCAGCAGTGTTTCTGCATAAGGCACACAGTGAAAGGGCCTCTGTTTTCCACTGCCTTGGACCTCTGTCCAGCCGTACCCCCAACGAGGGCCTCGTCACAACACCAGCATGCATGGTGCAGCACACAGTCTGGCCTTGCACTGTCTTGGCAATTTGCTCTGCAGCCCACAGCACTGGGGGGACAGAAAGTACAGGTACTGCCCCGAATGCACATTAGAAACAAAAGAAACTGTATTCACAAGGGATTTTTCAAGCTAGATCAAGTCTACCCTTTACAACACATTACCACCCTGGCTGTTTTGAAGCACTGGGTGTTGGCCAAAATTTTGCTTCCATCAGTGTCGGGTCAACGAGATTAACTCCGTGCTTCAGTGGGACATTAATTAATACAGTGGCGAGCGTTTTTTGAAGATGTCACCCATCTCACCTGACAGTTTATTTTTTTAGTCATTACATTTCAATTGAGAAAGACAAAGCCGGTAGAAATACTAGAATAATAGCAAAGAACTATTGGAGTCATCCCATTATAACTCACTGAGGAACTGGCATGGCTCATCTGATCACTTATTCTACTTCCCATTTAAATGGGGTCTGTAAATAAGCACGAGCAGATATATAACCCATGTGCTGAATTTTATTTTTGCTATAATAATAATAAAAGCCACACAGAGAGATTGATGATAACATGAATCCTCACTTGACTGCGCACAAGCAGCAGCATTCATTACATTCTGATGATGCATTTAGCCTTTGGAATACAAAGAGAGTTTTACCTCTTTTTTTGGCAATTTGCATGTGAAGTACAGAGCATTTAGTCTTTGAATTAATCAAAATATCTCTGCCTTCACTGAATAAATATATTTGAATACATGAATAACTAATATCTTGAGTAAAGTAATGAAACTCATTTAAAGTAAGGCTGTGAATGAGGTCACAATTTTTATTAAATGTGATATTTTCCACAGTGTTTACACTGCAAGAGATAATGGCCTCTATTTTTTAAAATAGCTAACAAACCATCGGAAATCAACTTCAGATAAATTAAAGCAGCTTAATTCTTAGCAAGCGCTGGGCTTTTAACCTGACTTTCTGAAAGAAAGGTTAAGATATTTCAAGATGAAACTCAGGCTTGTGTGCCTAGGATGAAAATCTTCATTTAACAGCAAAGCAAGCACTTAATTGAAAGTCAATCCTAAGCAATGGGGCCCAATCAAAAGGTCAATGTTCTGAAAGCTTTCAGGCTCCTATCCTGAGAATAAAGTATAACTGTTTCATGCAGTACTTGCACTTCAGCTATAGACATGCCATAAATTCAATATACTGATTATCTTAAACGAAAATGTTTGCACAAGATTCTGTTCTTGGAAGCAAGCAGAGAATTCCTATAGACATAAACAGGAAGCAAGCTTGAAAAATTCTGATGACAGTCCATGAGGCCAGATACAAAATCTATTCACCAACAGTTGACTTGAGGACAACTTTATTTTACTTGGCTGCCTGAAACCAGACAAGTCAGCAAATAAAAATATGAGTGAAGCAGGTACTAGAAATGAATTCAATTAATTTGCAAAAAGAAGAGAAAGAAAGTGCAACGATGGTAGACACCTTCAATAGTGAAATAGGTGGTACAGATCCTACCACACTGCCTCTGCCTCACTCCATCCTTAACGTCCCACCAGTCTGCACCTCACGAGCAGTTAAGGAAGAATTGGTTGCACCAACGCGTGGCAGCAGTCAGGTTGCCAGATTGTTTTCATCTGCTTCTGAGTGCTCAGGACACACGTCAATTAGCACAACGTAATCAGTATTTCATTAAAAAGGTAATCAAAGACCTAACTCTATGAGAGATTTAAAATGTTGTCCATTAGCACCACATTTGAGTGCTGTAATTAAACCAGACTTTCGCTACGCTTCACCTCTTGTAGCTGTGACTCCACATTAGGTCTCATCCATTTAGCAGCTGTATCAAATGCCCCTTCATGGTCTGCTTGTTAGTTACCCATACGCTCTCAGCTGGCTGACAAGATGAGTTTCTTAGATTAAAATAATTCAATAGTGTAGCAAGAATTGGGATGATTAGGAAGGTTCATCCTACTCTGCTCTCTCTTCCAATGTAGTGATGGAAAGGTTACATTGCCACTAATATGCCATATGTTGCATAGTCATGATAAAATGGGTTAACCGCTTGATGGAGCTACCTAATTCAGTGCATTGATATGCAAGGCTTTTTCAGCTGAAAGTGAGTGATTCAGTCCCACGGATACACTACACAGAAACAGTCTAGATGGAGTCTTCCCATGGCCCGAGCACTGACCTGCAGCAGTCCACACTAGCAGTCAGTGCACTGACAAGGCGCCGCATCACCCTCTCCCAGATATTCCCAGAGCATCTGGATGGTCTGGACACATCCATTCTGGTCTGGAGGGCAACTGGGGAGAGCTGCAGGGAAGCGATCTGTGCCACAGCAATTCATCTCCAGGACTCAGAACGGAGTCTGGCTATTTTCACTCACTGTTAAATCCCATGCTTTGTTCTCTCCCTGCTCTCAAAAGCTAAATGTTACGATTTTTATTCGAATATGCTTTTGAGTTTAAAAGTCTTCCTGGTCTTTGGGCCTTCACTACAAAAAACAGTTGATGTTGCCTCCCATTTTAAGCTTTTCATCAAAACCTTTATAAATCTTATGCATTAAATTCTCTCTCTAGAGGAGTTATTGGCCCAAAGCAATACTCAAAAAGCATAATGCAGGCAGCGCTCTTGGCAAATCATTAGGATTAGTGATGAAACAATCCACAGTACAGCTAGCCCATGCAACCTGCAGAGAAAGAGCTCAAAGACTTTAGCTGACTGCACAAAAACCTTCCTCATGTACACAAAAAAATTAATTTAGTCTCACAATAACTCAAGTTGAAGGCTGCCCTTAGGCTCTGGTAGCCTCTCTACATGTAGTGAGTTTACCCAGCCGCCCTGGGAGGACCTCTCTGCAGCAGGAATGCCTGAGTGGTTTCCACTGTTATGCTCAAGTATTTCAGCAGCAGAGTAAGTGGGTGGAGAAGGACTCTGGGAGATGCTATTGGAAGACCGATGAGGAAGTGCAAATAGACACATGAGTAATCTGGGTTGTAAATCGGCACCAAGCACCCTGCTATGAGTGATGCTAGGAGCGGGATGGAGATACTCCTGGCATACCATAGATTGTAAATTCCAGTGATTTATTATCCAGAATCAATTTACCAAGTCTATTCTTTACCGAGAATACTTAGGTAAATGAGGTGAACGAAGTACAGCCTACAATGGAAAAAGAACAGCTTTTTGGACGCCATCCACAAAGTTGGCATTAGATAAAATAGCATTGATTCAAGGAATGCCTGTCCCCACCAGATCTTTCCATCCAATCTGAAAAATTGGTACCTGATGACCCCTTTAACTAACTCTCATTTAGCCAATAATACCAGTAACTTCCATGTCAATCTCTTCTTTATGCAAGTGGAAGCAACTTAATACAAACACACAAGTCTGAAACGCGTGGCAAATACTTCCAACAAGCAGTCCTGCCCTGGAGACACGACATACTTGAGAACCCACTTGTATCACTAATATCATTAAATTATGCCCATTTTTCTAAGTGCCATCCTCTGTCACCAGACATCCCCCTCTGATACAAACTGATCACTATCACCTTTTAGTCTTACAAGGACGCACAGGCATGCTGGAGGTACTTTAGACAATAACACAAGTACAGTCCTGAGTTTTTATCAAGACTGGGCAATGCTGGACAAAAATGTCCCATTTTTTTAACCTCTGAGAGTCAGTGTTAAGGCCTCTGCACTGTCCGACATGCTGAGCCAGAAGTTCCCATAAAGCTTCTTGAAAGAGGCCTTCACACAGCATTGCCCGTAAGGCAAGCTTCTTCCCCATGCTGAAGGCGCATGGAGCATAGGACTCACTCTCTAGTAAGCACTCCCCATGGGAAAGTTAAATCTGTTTGTTTTGGGTTTTTTTTTTGCTTCCCCACTTAATTTTGGAGAACATATGCAGGAAGAATGTCCATGGTAAGGTCCTCCAGTAGGAGATGCCACATGGGATGGTGCCAAGGACTGGTTGTCAGAGGTCACCATAATATGGAGAGCTGAAGGCAAGCAAGGAAATAAAAAGTAAAGGGACATCAGCTGAGCACAAAGATAATGAAATCAATTGAGCAGATCTAACAACCTAGAGGCATGCTCCCCATCTACAGTCAGGCAGCAGGATGGAGTGCACCCCACGCTGCTGCTAGAAAAGGAACGTTTCTGTTCCTGACTGCCTTCAACCACCGTAAGTACAGGCATGTGGGATGCACACTGCAGGGGAAAAGCAGGATTTTAACTACCAACAAAAACGTTCTTGGGAATAATGCCACCTTGACCAACTCCCTTTGCAGCTCATGGTCAAGTAACTTTAACCCTCGTCCGCAGTTCTCCCCTTCTACAAAATGAAGTTAACAATTCTTACTGCTGTTTAGCAGGGAGAATAATACATACTTTCTCAGTATTTAGAAGACTAAATCTTCCATGCTATTTGATTTAGTTCTGTTATTCTGGATACAAATTGCACAAACCTGTGATTCATGTCATAATACTGATCCTGTAATTAGTTCAGTGCAGGTAAGCCTTCACGCTTGATACAGTCCCACATTTACTTACTTGGACACCATTGTAAGATTATGCTTTAGATGTTAAACCTTTACAAAAAAAATCCTATTTCATGGTAGTCAAGGGCCTATTTCCCACTGTGGTAACAGCCTGATGTAATGAAATCTTATCTGAACCAGGTTCTTGTGCAATTTGTACCACCTCCCTCACACACACCCAGCTGGGACACCAACAGTACTGCCCTTGTTACCTCACTGTCTGTCCCCTGCTCCTGGAGAGGAAGCGCATGGCAGCTGATGAACAGATGAAGGCTCCATGGGAGCCACTGTTCTGGCTCGTGTTGCTCTGCGCCATCTCCTCACTACAGCAAGCATCCCAAGTCGCAGAAGCTCCTCTCCAGCAGTTCATGACGCCTTCTGAACTCTCTTTACAGCCCTGTGTTATCCCTGCCCATCACAGCACACTTTCCTTTATTGGGCAAAAGGAAATACAGGGCACAGGCATGGCATGTTTGTGAAGGTGCAGTTTACGGAATCCAAAGCTTAGTGAATACCACCAAAACCTGTTAAGCACTGGATCCTTTAAATCCCCCTTCTGAGTAGCAAAATCAGACCTGACCTGCTGCTCCTCTGTGCCTTGGTGTGACGGCTTACTCATTATTTGGGTTGAGTTGGGTCCCCTGAGGATGGCTAACTCATCCTTACACTGAATGGCATCACTCAGAGAGGGTGGGGTCCTGGATCCTGTGAAAAGCCATTTTACTGAGCCCTGCCAAGTGGCCTCCACCTCCACCCACTGGACTGCTGGGTTGACATGACCCGTCCCACTGGCCACAGCACCAGCAGCCTGTCAGCACCCTGAGTGGCTGGGGGAGACCTGTGGAGAGGTCCCTTCTGCCGCGGTCTGAGGACACGGCCAGTGAACCCAGGGATATCCCTCCACCCCTTCAATCCTTCCTGTCAGGACCCCACGGAGCTGGGTTCTGCTGAATTTTGCACAGTGTATTCTGTCCTTGCAAGGAAATTACCAGCCCTAGTAGCATTTAGCAGACTATATCAGGTCTAAGCATTTGACAAGCTCTTTCACTGCTATCAGCATATCCCCTAAAATTAAAAATTAAGCAGTACACATTTTACCCTGACTGTTACAAGGAGAGCAGCAGCCATGGGGAGATGCAGGCCTTGGCTATTTTGGGTTTCCCTTTTAGTCTCATCCCCAGAGCTCAACTGCAGAGTTTCATTTAGTCTCTTCCATAAAGGTAAATTCTTTTCATAACAACTGATTTAGAAGCAAATCAGAGACACAGCCAGTAACACAGAGCCATTTCAGACATTCACTGCCCTGTAAGCTGAAATAGGCTTCTCCTTTCATTCAGGAAGCAGAAGGGATCCATTTGTATGGATGGACATTACAGGCACTGTCTCTTTCAGAGCACACATCCAAGAAGCGGCATTCAGCTGATTCAGTTAGTGGCTTGAACAGATCACATACTAAAGTTCTTACACGTACCTTTGGAAAAAAACATAAGGCTCCAGCTTAGCTCATCACCTTGATGCAGCAGTGCACTTTAGTGTGCATTTAAGTTTAAGCCTATGCTTAATCATCATGAAAATCATGCAGCTGTTCTGCGACTTTGCAGAACTGCGCCTTCTGCTTTTCAAGAAACAACTACAAAGGGTATGTTATTTAACGTTATTCCATCTCCCTTAATATGCAAGGAATATTTTAGACCCTTACAAAATCATCACCATCTCTCTTTACATGACCGCTACAGTTTCTCAACACAGAGTGTAATTACTGTCACATTTTGAGGGTGGATGTGTGATTCCAGAGAATCTTGCCATGCACTACCGGAAGGTGTTGCAAGATGTTCGGTAGCAAGCATGGATGGTAATATGCAGCAGTTCATATGGAAGGTCAGATTTCCATTAAACTTGGTGAGGTCAAGTATTTCAAGTGCTTTGGCATTTCTGAAAACTGCATCTGTAATTAAAAACAGGGATATCTTTGGTTACGTGACCCAAATTACCTCACCTCATTCTTCATAATGCATAGGAAGTAGTAGCTCCCAGACTACTATCTTTCCATGTAGCTACTACCTCTCTTTAAAAGCTGAAGAAATATTTGAAGAAGGCTGTGTTATACAAAGTTTCACCACAAACTGAGGATAGAAACCCAGAGACTGTGTTGCACCAGATACAGATTCATAGCTCTCATCTACTCAAACTAAGCAATGGAGGTGGATAATTATATATTGCTGAAGCATGCACATTTGTTGAGGAAGTTCTGCGGAACAGAGTTGCTGATACGTTTCAGAAGGCTTGCTTGAGGTGGTACACTCAGTGGAATTAATCAGTTAAGTCAGTGAAAGAGGAGATGTTCAGGTCAACAACCAATTATTCTGGTTTGGTCACGGTCATCAAGACTTTAGCCTCAGCCTGTGGTGCAGGGGAGTAGCTTTTCCAACACTACCATGTATACAACCTCATTTACTCCTACAACCAAGCTGAAAACAGCATCCTGTGATACTGCACCAATCACATACTTGGGCAGTAGGCCATGCATTGGGCAGTAGGCCATGCGTTTTATTGCTCCTTTATGGAGGGTTTATTAAACACCAGATTTAAAGAGTAAGGAGAGCCTGCACCACCGGACTAATCCTCCTCCCATGCCAAATGTCCTGCTAGCTGCCAGCATGGACCCATCTCTAGAAGATGACCTGCCATGAGGGCAGTCACATCACCCACTGCTTGCTTCCTCATGCTAGAGCTGTTCCACAGCCACAGGGTGTGACAACAAAGCCAAACCTTCTCATGGCTTGTGCAGGCAAGCCAAGCATCCTTCACATCCGTAATACACAAGCATTAGCCTCAAACAAACAGACATTTCAGAGGGATTTAAGGCTGGCCAGATTGTCTCCTTAATCTTTTGCTTCAAAGAAAATATGCTGCAAAGCCCTGAAAAATAATGCTAGGGACGAACAAGTATGGAATTGCCTTTCAGTTACTGAGACAATTAGCAGTAGTTCTCCCAGAACGTTAAGCTTGTACTGTGCTTTAATTACTAAAAACCAGGCCTAATTGCCTACCTGGTAGACAAGAAAGCAATTATAATGCCATATGCTGCTTTCTGTATTTGCTAATGTCTGCAAAAGTGCCTACTGGGAAGAAATCTTCCCTTAAAACCTACCAGGAATGCCACATGCATAGTGGCAAATGCTGCCATGCATAGACCAGTGGCCCAACAGGACTCACTCTTCTTGTGTAAAGACAGGATGTTGGGAGCAGCAAGGACAGGAAGCCAAAGCATGTTCCACTTCACCTATCATCCTGAGCTACGTATTACTTTGGCTTATTAGAAAAGCCCTTAGGTCACATGTAACTGTGTAATCAAAGTCTGTTTTGTAAGACTCAGAGGGACTGTGTTGAGGTTACGAGGCATCTTTAATCTTATTCATTCCTAAGTTCTGAGAGACTGACTTTTTATCAAGCATTCTTGTGTGTAGACCTGTTAATGATGACCATGACTTTTAATAGCAATGGAACCAAAAGGAGTCAAGGAAGCATTTGGGTTACAGAAAAAAGAGTTTCCGAAGAGATGTACACTTATCTTCCAACAAACAATTTGCTGTGAAAACTGTTGTAAATTAAATTGTTTTGGAAAAAAATATAACATGGAAAAGTGTTGCCGTAAAGAAGAATTACAAAGATGAAGGAGGCTCTTACTTCCTAGAAATATTTCTTCTGGCAGCTACTCACAATAAATGGTCCTTTGCTAATCCCCCTCAGCACTCTATTGACACAAACACATGCAAACACACTTAATTCTTAGAGAATACAGAGAGGTTTTCTCTCCCCAAGAACAACAGTTGGCTCAAACAATGCGCAATCTTCAGTACATTGACTATTTTAGTCAATTGCTTGTCTGGAGACAGGCAGGTCTAGTGTCATAAGCAACAATCAAGCTCTTATTCTTGGAACCACATGCACTTATTTCCAAAGCTGAACTCACAAAACTGACTCACAGACCTGTCAGTCAAATCAAGATCAACATGTTCTCAACTAAGGAACTGCAGGAAATGTTACTGCTCAAGGAATACTCTTGATTTGAAGCTCAGTTGTGAAATAGGAAATGGTTGTATCCCTTGGAACAAAAGGAAGGGTTGCAAAACCAATCTGTGACCAACAGATGTCTTTACTGATCATGGATTATTCATCGTCACTTCTGGTACTGCACTGTAACCCATCTGCCATAGGGGCTTTGAACTCTGTAACTATATTCTCCAAAAGCTTGAATAAGACGAGTTTTGTTGAGATAGAACAAAAACAAAAGGGTCACTGGAGAAAGCTGTTTTAATTCTCTGGAAAGTAGTAAGGATGGCTGTGTTTAGAAAGGCTATCTCTAATGGAATAGTAAGTCTCAAAGCTGAGAGTAGTGATACTCCAAACACATAGCTAAAACCTAACCTAAGTGTACAGATGGCCTCTGCTGGTGGTGTAATCAGCTAGAAAAAAACGTGTAAACACAGAGGAAAGATCAGAATAAAAACAATTCTAACTTGTCCATGAGGGTAAGTGCTTGCGTGCTTAATGAACTGTCAGGACCTCAATCACAACATACAATTTACAGAGATTTACATAAGACTACAAAGCTACAGATGAAGGCCCGATTTATATTTATACTTCAGTTCAGTGTTCTTACTACACAAAGGCCACATTCAAGGTAACAAAAGACTATGCACTGAATTTGATCACCAAAGATAAGCCTCTGCTGCAGACTTGACTCAGGTGCTTGGATGCCTTGCTCAGCTGAAGCTGGTTTGGAGCAGCCATCCTGCAAAACTTTATTTGAATAGTACATACTCATGGGTACATCACACAGAGCACCAGATATATCAGAGGCTTGTAGGGGAAAATCACCTAATCTGGGCTTCCCTAAGCAGCTCTTGAGCAGTCCACAGAGTGAGGACCTGCTTATCTCTCTAGGTGCAGAGAAAAGAGTAAATCCTGAGGCGATATTAAAAGAATATAATTGCTTGAGAGGAAGATGCTCCTGGTAAGAGTACCCTTGTTGCAAGCATCTGGAAGCAAAGCAATATCTGAGCACTAGGGCTGGCTGCCCCACTTACTAAGAACCATCATGCCCAGAAGGGCAGGTTTTGTGTGTGGTCAGGGACTCAGAAATCATATGAGTTGATGCTTCAGAGAAGATAAAATCTCACTCTGCAGCCCACTCAACACTCTCTGTTACACTTATTCAGTTGCAGAAACACAAGACACAAGGATGATATTTCACACACCTAGGAACTGTCTAGCACAGAACCTGGAGCTGTTAGGAGGCCAGTAATTAACATAACAGCATCGCTGTCTATCAGAAGTCACTATTTTTCAGGACAAGGCTGAGACCATTCCAAAGGATATCTGTTTACATGTCCCTCAACCTCCACTAACCGCAGGATAAGTATAGCACGTCACATGAATATATCACTGACCAAGTCTTCATGGCTATTATTTTATAAAAGTGTATAGCAAGATTCAGAAAGAAGTTTTAGAAAACCCCTACTAAATGAAGTTGAAATGTCTGAAAGGGTCCCTCTTTCTGAGCTCTCAGAATAACAAAACAGATTAGTTTCATCCCACTGGATATACAATGCAATGATTCTGCCACAGCAATTTATACACTGGATATTACAGGGCCTTAACATGAGCCCTGGTAATTACCGTAGGAAGTGGGACAGGAACACAGAGTCTGTGGAAAGCAAGCTAGCCCCAGGGCAGGGGGAGGCTAGGTCATGCCCTCATTGCCCCCGTTTGCCCTCAACCTGCTGCTATGTGGAGTAACTAAAAGGGACGGAAAATAGGACAGAATAATGTAGATGCAGAACTGGAGTCAGACATGCTCACTGAGACTGAGATACATCCCAGCCAGTGAAAGGGGCTTGACTTTCACCTATTTTGTCTCTGGTCCCCTGCCCACACTCCACACCAGGGCTGCCCCATGCCCCAGCACTGCTTTCAAGTGGGTGGACAAGTTTGGGGTACCTCTCAGTCTTGACTGGGGAGATGCTTCAGTGGAGTATATAATAATAAGACCCTCCGCATGCAATGGGGTCTTTGCTGTTTGTCCTAAAAATGCGACTCCACACTGGGAGTTCTCGGCAAGCACACATCTTTGCGTCAGGCATGTTCGTACGTATGCACGTGCTCTTCTAAGGGCTGTAATCACTAAGTCTACAAAACAGGGGAAAACTCTGCGAAGAAGCACGCTACTAGCAGAAATGGACTTCTCTGGGTCTTAAAATGGGACAGAGATAATATGCCAGCCTCCCATGGAGGAATGAATTTCACATACCATTTCCTATTTTCCCTTCAAGTGTCTGATCCTGCTTTTATCCTCCAGTCCTACTTAGAAAAACACTCATCCTGTACTCCTGTGAAAGCACAGAGTTAACTCTTCAGTGCTTCCAGAAAGGGTCTCCGTGGTCCATTTCCTGAAGGCAGTCACAGATGAAACTCTCTTACTTACTTTTCCTTCAGACATACTCATCCAAAGGTGAACTTTTCAAGCTTTGAGCTAACATCACAGTAGCTTTTACAATTTTTTTAAGCAAACATTTAGTTTCAAAGCCCTGCAAGGAGAGCTAAGAGGCCATCACAGGGCTGTCATTTGCTAAGCAAACTTACTTATCATCAAAGACGAAGAGAAGGGAACAATATATATTGGTAAAAGTCAATAAGCCATTAAGAGAAGAAGGAGAAATATGCAGAAGGTTGTTGAACATACTTAGAAGGTATCCCCAAGGGATCTAACATTACACAGTGTGTATTCAGACTGACTGCTCAGCCAGAGGTAAAGCAAGCAGATTTTAGATACCTACACTTCCTTAAACACATGCCTTTCCCAGAGCAGGGAGGTCAGATGATTTATTTGTAGATTTTCTTTCTTTTTCACATACATACAAATTATTCAGCAACTCTAACCCACATCAAGACGATGACACTGAGAGACTGCAACTGTGGCCTCTTTGTAAAACAACAAGCCTTCTTATATTACCCATACACTGAAAAGACAGATCCTATAAGATGAATTGCAAATGAAGAGCTGGATTGGATAACTCTGCCTGAAGCTGGTTCAGGAGTCGGCCAGCATTTAAGTGTTACCTCACATATGCACAGCTTCCAGTAGGAACTACACTTCCAGTTAGGAAAAAAAAGCAGTTCCACTTTGACCTTTCTTTTCCTGTACTCACAATGGTCAGCAAATCTGCAATTTTATAATCTGTCCAGTTTCAACACAGAGGACGTAGTGTGGTCAACCATGACAGATGCCTTTATCTCTTTGTGATCAGCACTTCAAGAATAAACAGCCCTACTAAATGTTGATTTTCAGTGCTCAAAACTATTGATCCAATTCCATTTCAGAGCTACATAGAAGGCTGCAATCAAAGCAAGCACAGCACAGGACAGCAATGGACAGGCTTCCACCATTCCCTAAGCAGGGGTTGCATACACCAGCTCCCAGCTGGGAGAAGCTGCCTCTGGTAGAGGCCCAGTGCCACCAGTTAACTGCATAGCAGCATCCCTTCTTTGTGCAAGGTTCCCACTAAACAGACCCTGTAGGAAAAAGATACCACCCTGCCCCTGGACAGGATACCACGGCTCCCAGCTTTCGCATCCCATCTTGGCAGCTGTGCCAAATTTTGCTGTCCCCTGGCATATTGTTTGTCACTGTGCACTGCAAGCAGCAAGGCAGATCTGCACCAAATGACATTCAGAAGTGCAAATCCTGCTCTTCATCACCAGGCCTGTCAGCTGTGGCAATCTGTGTCAGAGCATTAGGACGTGTGAGATAGGTCTCGCCTCTGAGCTTCCTGCCTTGTAAGCCTTTTCTGAAGCTTGCTGAAGTCGAAGGAAGTCTTTCATTATTTCCAGTGAGCATGGATCAGCATCAGTTTAAATCATAATCATACATTCTAAACAAAGCCTTTCATACCCTGAACACCATGCAAAGCTGAACAAAAGCAATATGCTATATATAAATACGTGGAAAGAAAGCACTATGAAATCCTTCAAAGGTTTCCTATAACGCTCTCGTGAACTGAATCCTTTCACTCAACTCCTCTTCATGACAAGAACCCATCATTATCTTTCCATGTATAGCAAGAAAAACTAAACCTAACCTCACTTTCTTCTACTTTCTTCTTCCTCTCTGCAGGAGTACCAGCTACAAAGGGAAATGCTGAACATTCTGACTAGTAAAAATAAATTTGAGTCACTGCTAGAATAGATTATGTAATGCCAGAAATTCTCTGATGCCTCCACCTCCTCTGAATTCAATGCAGTTAGAGGCCCAGGAATTGTCCTGGAGCAAAGACAGGGGAAGACTGTTAATTAAGAGATGCTCCTTTGCCATTTAACATCCCATCCTCCCCCACTGCCAGCTGACCATTCTTAAAATCACCCCCTGTAAAATCTAATTCTTAGCTTTAGAAAGCTACAGGTCCCCTGAATTATATCATTGCTAGAACCCATGAGACTGACTTTGATGCTGTATCTTCTTTAGGTAGGGGTTGGTGACATACAAAAAGGATTTTTTTCAATACTATTGGCTCTAACCCAACATCAACATGGAAAAAATCAGGGACAAGAACTCTATACGCAGTTAGAAATTGAACATAATTTCAAGAACACATGGATATATTTTTCTTTCACATTCATACAACATTGTCTGCAGTGTAACTGGCACACTGCGGACTCTCCAATGAAGGCAGAAAATATTACACAGCACCCACTGTGTGTTTTAGTATCACTTCACTTGTCTAAGGAAAGCCCCGCAAATTACAGACAGCATTTGATGGGGAAATTAAAATATCATCTACATTGCAACTGGTCTGCTGCCAGCTGTACAGCTCACATTTGAGATGCAGCTGCTGTGTAAACAGAGCCATTTACCAGTTTTACCTAAGGCAGACGGTTAAGTAGGTTTCAGCTGTTACAGAAAAGATGGTGAAGCTTTCCTTGCCCGCAAATAGAGTCTCTGCAGAGTCACAACGGTTTTGAAGCCGTGTTGCAGTCCAAATCCCCCAAATTGGACCTGAATGGGCTGAGTATATCAAAAGGGTATTAGACAGCTTCTCTGTCGCTGGTATGTATGCTAAAAGAAAAACTCTTTACTGCCAAACTGTGTTTTCTCAAAAGAAATGTAGTGTCAACGTTCTCATCTCTCATAATCCTCACAAAGCAGGGCACTGTGTACCTCGTGAGTTGTTTCACTGGAACTTGTTGAAACAAAAGGCTCAGGATTTCACCAGCATTACCTCTTCTACTTGCCACAGGGTAAAAAAAAAGCTGTCAGCAGCTCCAGCAAGCTGCTATCTTTGGGTCTCATCCCAGCTACGCGGGCTTTCTGCTCCTGAAGCAAGCTGCTCTGAATATGAGAGATGGCATCAAGCTCCACTTGAGACAAAACACAGGCAGATCGCACCAAGGTGACTAATAAACTTCATTTCAAGCCCTTCTCCGTTGGTCTTTCATTGGTCTGTGTGCCATGCAATAGAACAGAAAAGCATTGGGACAAGGAAAAAATCGCAGTATAATGCAAAATTTGTCTGTAATTTCAATACTGGCAGTTGATTCACACTATGGAAGGGAAGGGAGCAGTTCTGTGCCTGTCTGAGTATCAGCAATCTTTTTTTTTTTTTCCCAGCATCACCGTAGCAACACTGTAGTTATTGTCAATGAAGCGCTTTCATTCTAAGGTGCTATTTTTAGATGATTTTACCTTTCCAGAAGAATTACCCTCTGGGTTGCAATTTATCACGTTTGTTCCTTGGCCCACGGGTGAATTTTAGCTGGGCCTTCGTTTTGTTTTTCAAAGCAAAAACAACCAGCTCTGCTCTTCCTCCCGCAGACGTTTCTGCACTCAGCTCTAACAGCCCAGACCTGGCAAGTATCAATGAGGAACTAAAAACAAAACGCTGCCCTCCCTCCTTCAACAGCATCTCGTAAACGTGAAAGGATGAACAAACAAGCTTTCAGCATACAGAGAACCTGGGGCTGAGGATGGGGAAGGAGAAGCGGGGGCAGTTGCTGAAGCTGGGGCTGTTGAAGTGGCCCCAGCACACTATGTTCTGCATTTGGAGAGGTTAAATGTGCATTTAACCAAGGAGTACACAGGACTGAGATCTCTGCATGTGCCCATAGAGCTTCAGTTCAGAAGCACTGAAGGGTCGATGTACAGTGATGACTCGAGGTCATGCCTCATCAGGCAGCCCTCAAGCAGCAGCAGGTTATACTCAAGCAGATATGAGATGCAAATGAGCTCCCTGCTCCTACTACTATAAAATCCTGAACCTATTGACTCCAGGAGTTCAGTCAATAGAATCACAGAATCACAGAATGGACTCGGTTGAAAAGGACCTCAAAGATCATCTAGTTTCAACCCCCCTGCTGTGGGCAGGGTCGCCAACCAGGCTGCCCAGAGCCACATCCAGCCTTGCCTTGAATGCCTCCAGGGTTGGGGCATCCACAACCTCTCTGGGCAACCTGTTCCTGTGCATCGTCACCCTCAGAGTAAAAAACTTCTTCCTAATGTCTAACCTAAATCTCCCGTCTTAGTTTAAAACCATTCCCCCTCACATGCACCTCATTCATCCTTATGGAGGAAATAATAGAAAGGACTGGCAAAGAACTTCATTTCACTTATTTCATAGCCTAAGGAAACAAAAATAACAAAACCTCTTTCATTTGCCACCTATCAATAAGAAACAGTGAAGCTTTACATCAATAAAAATGACCAAATATAATTCTAAGTATACTTCCTGTTTGTAAAACTCTCCAAAACTCAATTATTGCTGGTGGGTCTTTTTCTTTTCCACGTTCCAATATCAGTGTCCATGGAGGATTCTCTTCCAAATTTCTGTTATGCAAGACGAAAGATTTCACTTTTTTCCACACTTGAAGGCTCAATGGATTTTTAAAAACACTTTCAATAAAATGCCTTACAGGGACTTCATGCTGAACCGTAAAGTTTCCTTTTTTTTGTATGTCCAGCCCATGACCCTTAGTGCCCTGACAAGCTCATACAACCAAAGTTAAAATCCTTCATATGGTTTCAAGAAATGCCCATCGATAACTTTGTTTTGGGCACCTCTGAAGAAGCCTTCAGAAGTAAGACCTAAAACACCAAGGGTGTTACTTCTGTATACTAACAGTAGGATATTTCCCACTTGCTGCTGCTCACTGACCTATGGGGCCTCAACTTCTGGGTGTTGAGAATTTGGGATTTACATGATAAATACAAAATGCTGATAACCTGTACAAAATCTAAGCATTACAGCAAAGTTACCAAGGCCTTAGGGGCCAAGCAATGGTTGGGAAGGTGGCATGTGATCACACACCTAGGAGCACAGCCCAAAGCACTCCTGCAATACCATAATACAATCTACACAATGCCACAGGTTCTTCATACCAAAACCAAGTTTACTGATCATAAAGCTAACACAGTAATCAAAGTCTCTGTCTGATCGAACTGATCCAAACAGATCTAGTGCTGAAAATGGGACATTTTTCACACAGAAATGTATCCTTCATTCTTCTTAGATACGTAATATTTTGGAAGAAACACTTTTCAATTTAATTATGTACAGCCAGGCTGCAGAAAAGCAAGAAACTAGAATAATGTCACAGTTCCCAAACACTGTCCCTTCTGCCACTGGTTCATAGTGCTCACCTCCTGCTACATTTCATTGCCGTATTAAATTGAATGCCCTCATTCTCCTGTCAATCTGGTAGTGGCAATGAGCAAGGATTTCTAGAAATTCTCTTTTCTGAGAGCTACAATTACGCACCTGCATGTGCTCTCTACTTCTTTATTCATAGCGTGCACAGATGAGAACAATTCATTAAAATGTCAGCTTATGACAATATCAACTTTTTGTGTTGGTGATAGGAATGTGCTGCCTTGCTAAAGAAAAGGGACATTGCTTCATTTAATTTAGATTTTTAACCTAAATAAATGAGTGCTCAAACTACTGCGTGTTCATTGTGTAATATCATAGGCTGGAAATCTTAACAGCCCTAAGATGATGTGATGATCCACACAGAACCACAGAATCACAGAGGTTGGAAAGGACCTCTGGAGATCATAGGGTCCAACCATTTTCTATATGGCAGGTCCAGAAACTCATGTTAGGACCTAGCTCATTCAGCAACACACATGCTGTGGACTGGGGGTATAAAAACTTGAGCACAGAAACATGCCAAATCGTTCTGCCCATTGTATTAAAAAACAATGATTCAAATCACCCCTATCTTCTCTCTAAGGAAAACAAAGCAAAATGGAAGGATATACCTAATGCCCAGGGAGGCAGAAAGAACTTTAGAAATGCTACCAAGCAGAGTAAGTTTATAGCAGCAATTCTTTTTTCTTAAAAATATACTTCAGTCCATACAAATCTGTCCACAAATTCAACAGATTATTTCAATCAAAAAAAAAAAAAAGCTTTTGTGGGTAAGGAGCCAAAATATTTAATCAATTTAAAATAGAATTAAAGAATTAATAGAATTAAAGGACTGGCGAGAGAAAGAAAACTATCATGTAAAAATTATTTTTCTGTTCCATAAAAAAGAATATACCTTGGGCTGAGGAACAAAAAATGCTTAATCCCCCCTCATTTTAGGTTTCATTTCAATTGGGAAACCCCTTCCTTTCGCTGACCTCAAATAAATTTCTGTTATTTTTTTGGGCTGGCCAAGCAGCTGAAGAAATCAATTATTCAGCTCAACTCCTAGCAAGCCAGCTACATTTCCACCTTAACGTTTCTGTACGGTAAGTACTTGGTGATGACATGTGCTGGGTTTTGCAATAACACAGCCTACATCTTCTGCATGCTTGCCAATATTTCGAAAACTATAAATGGAAATCTTTAGAGGGAAAAGTAGGGACATACCTGGGGAAATACACTGACCTTTTTTAAAGTAGAGATGAAATAATCTGCACTTTATTTAAAAAGGCAGAGAAGTGCAAGCTGAGTGTTCTAAAGAAACATAATTTGTACCTAACTATTACAAAGGTTGCTTATGATTTCTTCACGGGCAGAGCGTTGCCCTAATTTTTATATGCACCTGTTACACTGTTCCATCTCCATTTTGGAGCAGGAAACTTTTAATTCTTTATTATCACCAGACATACCCACCTTTGGGATCTCGTCTGTCTCTGGTCCACAGTTCAGTTAAGCCCCACAGAGAGCTTCAGCTGAAGCCAGTATTTACATGCCTAGGAACAAGCTTAAATGCCATTTGTTGGACTTCAATCTATTTTGGTCTGCCGTTCCATCCTACAGCCCTCACTGTGCATTTTAGCTTTTTCCCTTTTTTAGCATATGATTTTGATTAGCCAAAGAAATTCTTTAAAAATACTCCAGTGAAAGTCAAATGCCAGCTCAAATAATTCAACGTTAAACTCAAGAAGTTTAACGCATGAGTGCCAGAAAACACTTCTAGAGCTCCAGAAGCCAGCTCAGCGATCACGAAGAAAAAACCCAAAAAGCAGCCAGGTCCCCCTGGTAGTTCTTTGTTACCTCCCTGCTCTCAAAAACCCACTACATCTGCATACAACCAAGCACGTTTGAGGCAGAGGCTCTTTTTCCAAAGTCACCATTCTCGTGACTTCTGCCGTTCCATCACAGATCTAAAATCATGGTGCTGAGACTTATTTTGTGGCTTGTGATGGTTGGGGCAGAAGGAGAAGATGCTCTGTGAATCTTGCTGAGGCAGAAACACCCACTGAAAACTGGGGGTTGCTCCTCTGGGCTGAGATTTCCAGTGCAGGGAGGGACCAGGGACCACAGGGACTGAAATCCAGTGACTGTGGATATCCTGATTCGGTTTTAGAAAGGCTGTATCTCTCTGCATGTCTCCATCTCCACAATCTCTAGAGGCATGGTGCCTCTACACAGTGCAGCACAGTACAGGATGCCAAAACTGTCAGTCTGGTTTAGTAGGCATGGTGGGAATGGATTGATGGTTGAATTAGATGATCTTTGTGGTCTTTTTCAACCTTAATGATTCTATGAAATAACGGTACTCATGCAAAGTCACATTAAACTTGCTATGTTGCATGTAATGACTTGACTTCTAGGTTTCATTTAATCCTTCCAGAGCTAGCTTGGATATCTCAAGAGATTCATGCACTCTGCTGCTTAGCAAAACCTTGAGGGGCTGAGCTGTGAGGTTTGGCTATTTGCTAATCTGCAGGCAGGGAAGGACTTGATGGTCAACCAACCAAGTTATTCTAAAATCTGTGAAAAACTGAAGCAAACGTGAAACTTGATACAGGCTATGTACACACCATTTTGATTTAAAAACATATACTTAAAAACATACTTCAGACGTATGCTCTCACTGAACGCTTCCCTCCAAAGCTTACGAATTCATTTTGCAAGACTTAAATCATTCATGTATTCAAAAGAATGCGTTAGGTGCTTCCTTTTTTCCTGCTTTTACAGGCAAGGGGCACCAAGAGATGAAGGCTGGGTTCTGCAAGTCTTCAGCCTTCCTCATGGTCATTTTTTAGTTCTCTGGAGGTTTAGCCACAGCAAGGAGCGCAGGAGTTATCAGCAGTGCATCGCTCTGGGCCGTGCAGGGAGCCTGGGAAGAGCTCCTGCCGCAGGCCCGTATCTCCATCAGGCTGCCCATGACATGGTTTCTTTGTTCAGATTGAGCAGCTCCAAGCACATACAACTCATAAGAGGGAATGCTCCTCGCTCTGCATTTACACAGTGTACGCTCTCTCCTTGATTTGGGCACACTAACTGTGTAGTAAAACTAATAATACCAGCACTATTTCATTTAAGCATTTACAGTTGTCTTTAAAGCTTTAAAAAATACTACAGCACTGTGTCCCGGGCTGCGCAGAACATACGGCTGTATCATTCTGCATAGATAGGCATTTTGCCTTACCTTCATAAAGCAATAACACTGTTATGCATCTTTTTAGTGCGCTGTTTTGAGCTGCAAACATCCATTAAACCATTGTTTGTTATGAGTTTCTCCCCCCTCTGCCTTCCTCTGCATTACAAAACGCAGAAAAATTTTATGCTTAATTCCTAGTGGAAACATTACATTACCTGTGAAAGCCTGATCAAACACTGCTGCTCTTTATGCCCTGTCACTGCTGATACGCACAGTAATACATCCTGCCTTTTTCAATATAAACTCCCTTCCAATAAACAGGCTTAAGCTGAGGTATTTAGAATGAAGGTCGTGCACCCCTTATCCCCCTCATTTGCGTCTATCACTTGATCCACTGAATAACTCCTTGTTCCCCACTGTCTCAGAGTTGTTGTGCTTTTTTTTTCCCTAAAGCAGTTCTCTGTGTTTTCTGGTCTGTTTTTTTGTAACCACTACATTCCCTCCTCCAGCTGAAGGACCAATCATTTGTTTAACCCAGCTCTGCTTGAAATAAAAGCTTCATTTGTTGTTCCTTGTTTCATTTACTTTTTAATGGTGGCTAATAAAGACTAAACACATAGCTTCTATATACTTAAGGAACAACAACAGCGAATCAGCACAGAGGTGCCATTTTCACTCATTGCTCTGGAGGGGTATGGGACAGGAATAGGACTATTGTCAGCAAAGCCTGGGGTGCTTTGGCAGCACAAGGAAAACGCCCCGTGCCTGCCAGCATCGATTCAGGCTGTTCCCGGTCATGCTGGGTACTTGCTTTTCAAGAGTGCTGAAATACCTTCCTCTTTTAAATCCACGAATAAACAAACAAACAAATAAAAGCAAGACTGCCTGAATTCCTTTAGGAGCAGGAAGGAGTGATTTCAATGTGTCATTTGTTTCAATCCAAATGACCCGCTAGATGCTGCTCTGGGGAGCAGAGCGGTCATACTCCATGGACTGCTGCAAAACATTATGCAGCCTATTAAGGGCCTGAGAGCTCAACACTGCCTGCACACTCTGCACCTCTTAAGCCTGCAGAGGCTTCTATTTGTGCTCATAAAACTGTATGATCAAGGTCTGAAAGAGCAAACCCACTGTAGACTTCCCTGTACATTGGGCACAACCTGCACCGCTTCATTGACTTTATCAGCGTTTGCAGATTGTGTTTGGTACCTTAGGAATCACTGGAACATTCATTCATTTCGAAGCATAACTCCTTCCTGTAGTCAATCCAGACAAAATAAGAATAAAAACAGCAATAAGAACAATTACCCTTTATGACTGCACTGGTTTTGTCAAAGTCAGATTGCGCATGAGAGATGTACTGGATATAATTTAGCCTCTAGAGCTATGTGAATCTCCAAAGGTTCAATTTACAAAAGACCAATGGTTCTGTCAGAGCCAGTTTATACGTGCTCTCTTGACGTCCAAGAAAATTTTGTTTTGAATTCATTCGAGCGTTTCAAATATAGACCACATTTTGAAGATGGTTAGGTCTGGGAATGCCTTGCTGCCAACTGCTTCAAATATATAGCATGCTTCATAACACCAGTATGTCCTTGCAGCCCTAGTGGCTGGGAGAAGGCTACTGAGAAGACATCCTAGCCTAGATGACACACCTGCGTGGATGACATACCTGCCTGGATGGCTTTCCTATATGAGGCTCTCACCTGAGGGGTGGGGGGGGGAGCAGGATGCTTATTGATGCTTATGGTCACACAGATGTGAAAAGCACATCCCCAGACTCTAAACAGGAAATAAATGCAAACACATCTTTGGGTGTTTTATTTTTAAATTGTATGATTTCAGGAGACATAACTCATGATTTTTTTTATTGTTTTTCAATGGTGGTGGGAAAATGTGGCTCTTGAGGATTGACCTAAGTGTTTAAGGGAGCAACACATAATCAATCACCCTTAGAGAGCCTCAGTTGAGGCAAAACTATCATCTTGTTACCACCTTTTCAAAGACTCCAGTCAGCACAGAAGATACCACACTAGGTAAGGACAGAATCCGTTCCACCCTTCCTCATGTCAGGGTAGCACCTGAGGATGAGGTTAGGCCAAGGATGGGGGACAGAAGTCAGGCAGAAGTCCCATGGGAAGGACAGTTCCCTCTGAAAGGACAGGAGAAAGTCTTAAACTTTGACTTCAAGCAGGCCTCAAGGATGATGAGAGATGTCCCTGTAGCACACAAGGGCCAGGTGACGCTGTGCTGTGGCTGGCAGCAAAGGGGCTACAGCTGCACGAGATGGGAAGAGGGTGTAAGGGCTCATCACAGCCCAGCCTCCAGAGTGGAGTTTTTGGGGCTGTTTGGATAAATGGAGCTGACCCTCTAATATAAAAGAACAAGGTTAATGCGTGTCTCAGACAGAAGGAAATAAAGTGCTCGCTTGTGCCAAGCCTGACTCAAGCCAGCTATTAATATAAAACTTGGCTATAGGGAGTGATTCAGTGGTGCTGCAGCAGAGCCTTCTTCCAGACACCAGGCGAGCACAGGAGCAAAATAAATCTTCCATTGGTTTCACCTCTGGATTTGCTCCCAAGATCTCTCCCTCACTGCAGACACTTCCAGTCCCTATTGTGTTACTACCGCGATACATCATCATGCCAGGGATGTGACAGCATCTCTCAAACAACATTTTATAGCAGACATAAAGTTTAAGTTGGGGGGGAAGGTAATAAAGGGAGAAATGATGCTTGTTACCATGCCAATCCACATGAAGCCAGAAGGACCAGATTGCTGCACTTTTCCAAAGAGTAGTTTTAAGCATCATTTCTCTCGTGTTTAGATCTTCCCTGTTTAGTGCTGTAAACAGCTATCAGAGAGGTCTTTAAGAGCAGATAATTGCATTGGAAAGCCCTGTAGGCCGCAGGCCCCCCTGGGCAGACGGGCAGTTCTTACCTGGGGCCTCAGCCTATGTGGGAGGCACTGTGGACAGGATCATCACTAACAAAGACAAACATCCAAATCCATCTTTTTGAAAAGCCCGTTAGTTTAGTAGTCTGCTTTTTGTCTTCTTCCATGTGTTGCTGGAAATCAGGACTGGGAGCCAGAAGACGTGAGATTTAATAACTGGGTTTGTTGCAAACTCCTGTGACATTGCACAGCCGCTAGCCCCTTCCGAATCTCCATCTCCCTGCTTCCATCAGTATAATAATTACCAACTATCTCATGGGTTTTATTAAGTGTTATAAATTAATAGCGGTAGTGCTTTGTTCAGATCCTCACATTGTGAGGTCATATAAAAGAAAAACAGTGTTACTGCTACTGGCTGATTCAGGGTCCAGTGGGTGCTTTGCTCAGTCCCTAGGTATGACAAGAAAGGAAGACGAATAAGCGGGGGAAATAGCGGGGGAAAGCTACCTGACAGCACATTCGATACAACTGCAGAACAGAAAGTTCACTTCAAGGTTTAGGTGATGACAGTATTTTGCAAACAGAGAATTGTTGTTTAGGTCAACAGGGGTCATAAAAGTAACACCCACCTAAACATGTCCATCATTCACCACGCTTTACAAACACGGCATTTATTCTCCCAGTGCCTCTCTGACACCAGCATGTACCCTTGTCCACATTTAACACGTAAGGAAATCCAGGTGCAGAGGTCACGAAGGTGCCCAGGCAAGCAGAGATGTGAAGCACCCCAGTCTGGGCTGCCAAACACCAGTGCTGTGTAATGGGCAAGACCCACTAGCATGCCTCCCAGCATGGCTGCCAGACGATATGACCATTCAGCTCAAACACACTCCCTGCCCCGGGTGATGCTTTGTTTCTAACAAAGGAGTGGTTTAGGACTGCTTGCGAGGCAGCATACCTCCAGCCATGCTGCTGGCAGAAAACGAAGGACATGGAGCTTGGAGAATTCAAATACTCCCTTGTCAGGGGTCTGCTTAATCACCTACAAGCTGCTGAAACCCCAAAACAAAGGCAGCAGAGGACGTTTTCGAGCTGCAGCCTCCAGCGGACTCGGGCTGCCTGTCAGAGTCTCGTTTGCCAGCAGCAGCTGAAACACCAGTCCCCCTGGAGCAGGAGTCAGCGATAAACAGTTTGAACAAATCCTCACACAATCTAATGACTTGAGGGCCCCAGTGACATTTCCAGCATGCAGATTTGAAGCAGTAACTTCTCAGTTTGACAGTTCGGATGGGAAATGGATAGGATAGAGAGCAGCTAAGAGATAGTTGTTAGACTTGGTACTGAAAGAGAGAAGGAAAGCCCTTGCAAAACAAAACCAGAGACTCATTACTACTTCAGAAAGAAAAACAAACAAGAAAACAAATGGTTGGAAACATCAAGTAAGATCATAGTAAAATGATTTTCTTTTCCAGCCCTCATCACATCCTCCTGTATAATTGTGCAAGTATTCTGCGTGATGTGCCCAGATTGGTGGCTCAGCAAACAAAGAACAGTGTACAAAAGGAACAAGGTGGTGGCACCAAGGAGACAACCCTTAGATCTCTTAATACTTTGGTTATTTGTAAAGCTACCTGATTTTCAAGTGTGGGAGATGCAGGCAATGATTTTCCATGAACTGGGAAAGATGTTGATACCCATGATCCCCATAACACCCCAAGCTTCATCAAGGTCTCTGTGAGTCAGGAGCTGTGAAAGCACAGGATAAGAGGTAGCCTACACCTAATCAACAGACAGGTTTAGAAGTATATGTAAAAATGCCATAAAGCGATGAGCATTTTTTCTTATTCTGTAGACTGGGAATAGATTTTCCTTACAGAGGTCTGGCAACATTCCCACTCAAGGGGGAGAGGGGTTGCACATCTCCACTGGGACCTGGAGGAAAGGCTCTCTGTACTGACCATAATTTTATGGAGTGTGTCAGCAATTCGGGATGACAGCAGGCTAGAAAGGCTTGGAGGAATCCCCCAGGGAACAGGCAAAGCAGAGAAGTTAAAGCATGATTTTTTTTTAGGTTAAAGCGTTTCCCCTCACAAATATCTAAAAGTCCTTGAATATGAATTAGTGTCAGTAGAATAAAGCTTTTGTTATTTTCAGTTAAGTTTAAGTTAACCTGAAACTCAGGAAGAACTCAGCACCGACTGCCTGTAGACCTCTACAACTGGAGCAGCATCTCCACGGTCTAGTTAAGTCAGAAAAAAAAGCCATGAATCCTGCCCCACTGGTAAATTGAAAGAGAGGCAATTTTCCTCTCTCCCTCACACAAACACATGTCCACTCTTCTGGCCTTCAGTCACACAGCAGAGGTTTGCAATGTTAGACAATAAGGACTGGGGTAAGGAGAAGGAAAAAGCCACTGAAGTTTCTCCACTAAATGGTTAACTATTGAAATTCCAAAAATCAAAGTGTACTCCAACCCACAGAAGTTACTTTGCTCAAGGGGCAGAGAAGAGCACTAACTAAAGGCGCTGCTCCCTTATAAATGGCTATCTAAGAGCAAGTGGCTCACCATAAACAGTAAAACAGCACTTTCTGTTAGTAATTTACTGAAAGCTACAGGGCTCGATTCATAAACTCCATCGAATCCATGGGAGTCCATGTGATTCACTCAAATGGGCTTTGGACCAGATCCACTGGAGTTTTCATTTTATGGAAGATCTCAGAAAAATATATGTTTATTACTCCAAAATAAGAGCACTGACTTCCTGCATTGGGTATTAAAAAGAAAGAAGAGTTATTCCACCGAGGAGCAAAGCTTCACTGCTGTAATGTGGTCAGCTCCTCTCTCAACAGGGCACTTATGTTATTTAGGTTTTGTGAGAGTCACTAGGGGAAGGAGGCAGCAACAGAAGGCATAGCAATTCACCTCCCCACTGTCCCCTGCCACTACCCCACGGTACTAGCATGGGCCCTGGGCTCACCAAGCTGGCAAAGCTGCCAGACAGTGCCTAGCTCAGTTGAGGCTTTGAGAGAGCAACTGGTATCCAAACTCACTGCATGCCAGTGACCACTTCGCCAGTGACCGCTCCAGAGGACTAGCCAGTCCAACCATCACAAGCCTAGGTTGACTTCCCACTGCTGAGCTAAGCTGGGAGAAACCCTGGATGCCCTTTCCTGGGCCCACGCAGTCCTGTACTCTGGAGAATTAAATGCACTTTCTGCACCTCCTGGAACACGCAGTGGTGTTGACTAGACTCAAGGGACATTTGCTGAGGTCTAAGCAGCAGCCTAGTGTGGCTGGGACACACTGGGATGCACAGCATTGAGCAGCCATCCGCTTGCTCTCCTCCTGTCCAGCTGCTGTGGGTCTGACATATGAGGACTTCAGTCCTCCGCTTGTGAACACCAGAAGTGCAGTCATTACAGATTTGACATGAAGAGGTTCTGGTACCTCTCTGCCTGTTTTACCCCTGCAGAGCCTAGCTCAGTGCTTTGAGTTGACATTACTGTTCTCCCCAGTGTACTCTGCACCTTACAGTCATGGCGCCCACAGCTACTGCGTGCTTGCTCTGTATCTAATTCAGGAGAAAGAACACAATTGTTATGTTTTCCTTTTGTGCCGATTCCCTTTTCTAAAGAAGAAAATACAAAAAGGAAAGAAATCTAAATGCTATACTTGCATTTTGGAGCTCCACCCTTCAGAGACACTCTCTGACTGGCACAGGACATCAGTATTTTTATTGCATGCTTTTACACGTCCCGAACTTTGAGAACCACAAGTTCAGATGTGGCAAACACACCCGTTTCACTTACACAGTCCTGTGTTTGTCCTTGTCCCACATCCCAAAAGTGAGGTTAGTTTGCATGCCGGAATAAACGTACGAAAGTAAATAAACTCAGAAATTGGTTTACTCTGCGATTATCTGACTTGCAAATAAAAATATAAAAACATATTTTCACACCTTATCAAATTGTGTAATGGTGCAAAAGTATACAGCCAACTTCTTCAGCTCCACATTAATCCAAACCAGAAGCATCTCATTCGGGGATCAAGAAAGTGTTTGTCATGTAAAAATAACCTCAAAGGAAAAAAGGATGTACATGAATAACCGAAATGAGGGAAGAAGGGATTCATAAACAAACAAACAAAACTCTGCAAATAATACCGAGGAGCTAAAATTACCGAGTTAATTTTAAAGATCACACAATGAACTCTTTCCAACATAAAAACAAGCTCCTGATTGTTGAGGTTGAATACCAAGCCCATTAAAAAATGGAAAATGCACCAGAGGCACAGGAACTTTCAGCACAGCTGGCCTAATGTAAAAACAAAGTATGTAATTGTCGGCGATTAACAAAATTGTGCCTTCAAGAGTTGCTTATTTATCTAAAGCTCGACTCTGAACAAGGATTGACTGCTTAATGATTTTCATTTTTCCGAAGACTGCCATGCCACAGAGAAGTTGTTAATAACTTGGTTTCTTAAGCAATTGCTCCAAGGTAAAATTGCTCCCTTGGATGCCGTAGAAATGGGCTTCTCCATCACCTTCTCCCAATTCTCTGCCTTCTTCAAGGGCTGTCTGCACCTTGGCAGAAGGGTGGCATGGAGATTCTGGTAAGTCATACAGCACAAACTTAAGTTCCATCTCTGCCTTAGGCAAAAGCTGCCATGCAGGACACCAGGAGGGAAACCCTACTTGATTGTTACGGGAGGCCGCTAGAAAGAGCCCAGTCCCTCAGAAGCAGCCACCAGCAACACAGCCTGTAAGAGAAGGGCAGGACAGACAGACATGTTTAGTGGAAAATACCCAGCTCCCTGCAGTCTAGAGTGAAGTCCACCACACTGTCAATCGGTACCAACCCTCAGGGAAAGTCCACAGCATCTGTCAATCAATCGCACACCGAAGTTCAAGTGTGGTTGCCAACAGCGAATTACCTCAACCTCTAATTTGTTGCTTTTTTGGCATCAAATTATTTTTATTGCAAGAGCTCTGCACAAGTCCATAATAAACCTTTCTTGACCTAACCCATCACACAGTGCCGTGTGCCTTGCTCCACATCAGCAGTGCCTGCATGGGGCCCGGGCTGCTGCTGTTCTGCAACACTCCTTAACTGCATGCGCTTCCCTGTTCTCTTCTCACCATCCTTGGGCTCTGCCCAGTTTGCCCAGTCAAGGGCAGCACCCATCTCTAGCACAAGATATGAAGAATCAGATTTCTTTATTGATATGGAGAGAGGGGGATCATCATGAGCTCCTAGCAGCATTTTCCTAAGAATCTGCTTTAGACATGCTAGATATTCTTGACCATGCAACCCTTTTAATGACCTCTATATTCATAAACCAAAATCAGAGAGTCCAAACCAGATGGCTGCACTGGTCATGTGATTAAAGTAAAGACATAATTAATTATTCCTTTCCCCCCCAGCACTGCATTTCACCAAAATGTGGACCGAGGAAGATGGCATTCAGAGCTAAGCCCCTCAGCACACATTTGTGCCAATGCTGGTGGAAGGTTAATAATTTCCTAAAGATTGAGAAAATGAAAATCCAGCCAAAACAAGTATCCTTCTCCCAGCTCTTGCAGCTTCACGGGATTAGGAAAGATTACCAGGAGCAATGAGCCTGGGCTACCGCGCTGGCCAGAGCGCACAATTTCACAGACTCAAGCCGAGTTACTTGTCAATGTGAATTTTTAATAGCCTTTTGATTGCAAACATACGCCATAGCTGGGCTTGCTCCAGCACCCAGCTGCAGGTCTGTGTCACGCTTCATTCGGTGTAGTGTGGGGCTCCTAGTGGATCAGGTAGCTGTATTTTTCCTTCCCTGCCTGGCATTGCAGTGCAGTGAGTCGGATCAGCTCACTGACAGGACAGAAGTACTGAGGTGAGGCAACTCAGCTGATCCCATGGCTTCACTATGGCCAAGTCTGGGGCAAGGGGGGATTCTGTGGCTGAGGATAGGGACACTGGTGGGGCAGGGGTCCACCCTGCACCAGACTACACACCACATCCTGCCCCAGGAGTCATTACTGCAAACCAGAGGAAAGGAGATGAGGGGCTTTAAAAGCTCCAAATGTCATCTGCATTCACCCAGGAACAAACACCCGCTACTTCTTACTCTGCCAAGTGTAAGCCACTCCTGATACAGGACAAAAATATAAGTAATATAAAATATACACAATCTGTCAGGCACCTGAGCCCAAAATCTGCATGTAAGCAGAATAGTGATGTGTGGCAGTGGCAGTTCTGTGTGTGCACCAAGCCTGAAACAGAGACCCTCACCTGCAATTCCAAAGGAACAAAAGAGACAAAAATAACCAATTCCTTTTGAAACACTAAAGAAATGAGGTGCCTAACTGCTTCATATGCCTGTGAAAAGCCTGTCTGTAACCTTCCTTTCTTCTGTGGTTATGATATTCCAGAAATAAACACCATGAGACATTGAAATGAAAAGCTGGTCTGCGACAGAACAAACCACACTTCTCCTGATTATCAGGAAAGAAAACACTCTTATTGTTATTACACTTTTTTTCTCCCTTTCCAGGGAACAGTTGATATTTGTGGTAGCTTTGGCTGTAGCTTGTAGCAGCTGTGTTGTATGTATCGCATTAAATATAGTGGTGAGTCCTGCATGGTCATTCTGGCACCATTTATATTTCATACAATGCCTTCAGTTTTTCTGTTTAACCTCAATCATTTATCAATCATTCACCAATGCCAATAAATCAAAGTGTCTGGGGACCCTTAAACATAAAAATAAGGAGCTGTAAAAAAATATTACCACAGCAATTAAAGACTCAAATAGTAATAAAGCCTACTTGCATTACACCTTTAGAAAGCCCCACTGAAATTAAACAAACATCAAATATCAACAATATGAAAGGGCCTTTTTCTTCTAGTTTATAATAGCTACTGGTTTATCCAGAGTAGAAGAGAATTAGGGTTATTTTTATAGAAGGTATGAACTCAAGGTGAATGTAAAGAATGGGGGAGGAGGGAAAGAAGTAATGAAAACGTAAAGTAAATCACAGTAATTCTTTCTCCAGTAAACTGTAAGAACGCATAGCAGAGTTTAGCAAATAAATGCGAACCTTTAGGTCTGGATCAAGATGGCCAGGTTAACGTCCATTGTGAGTCAACTTCAGAAGAAGGCATTTTAAAGTAAGCTATGTTTTCCGCTTGGACAAATGTTATTTTCCTCAAAAGCGCTGTTGTTTTCCAGAAAAAAAAAATGACTAATCAATTCAAGGAAACAAAATGCCAGGCTTTGGCCGGATGAGTGATAACGTCAAGCACACAGATGAACAGATCTAGGGATTACCTAAAGCAAGACCAGGGTCTCAGCCACTATAACCTCTGTGAAAACGGGTCATTTCTCCTTGGAGAGATGATATGCTAGAGCTGTTGTGGCCATTCAGTCCAGCATTGGCAAGGAGAGGACACACACCACTGTGTTTACTCCAAAAGCCTGATGATTAATTTCCATTAAAAGCCAACACAGCAATGCCAGGGTGTCCTACAAGGAGCCCAACCTTGGGTTTTATCCGTGCCAGAATCCTGAGGTTTTGTCAAGGTATTCCTGCCTCCCTTTGCAAGAGGAACAGTGTCTGCAATGCAGTGAGTTTTTCCACCACAAAGCCACTGGGGCCGTGCTGTAACACGGGCACTCCCTGTACTGCTGGCAGAGGAGGACTTTCCCCATGGTGCCTTGGCTGGACTTGTTAGCTCCAGGCCAGAACATATTGTGAAGAAGAGCATACTGTTTTTACAGACACAGTGTAAAAACGGACCTTCACACAGGTCTTCAGGGCTTGGATAGCCATCTTTATTAAAATTCAATAGTTGTACAGTTAGCCAGTTGTTTACTCCAGCACTTCTTACTAGCCCACTGCAACTACCAATGTAAAGGGGCTAATGAGTAGAAGCAAACAATTTGTATTTTTGATTTTCTTCTTTCTTCCTGCTCTTTGCATCTGCAGCTGGTTGACAGGCCTTGTGCTACAAGAGCCAGAGGCAGCTGAGAAGCAAGCGGGGGCCTAAGGGACAACGGAGAGCCTGAGTCCTGCCTGTCTCTTGCATGGCCCCGGGGCTGGTCAGGGCACTGGTGCTGCCGCCGCAGCAGCGCTCTGTAGGGTGCAGAGCAGGAATGGCCTCAAGAGGTGAGGCCTGAGGTCAGCATGCCGAGCCCCTCCATGCACGGAAGCCTTTGCAGAAGCCTTTGTCCTGTGGTTGCCACATGGAGGTGGGAAATCAGTCAAGGTGAAGCACATACAACTTTGATCAATGCATCTCTCCTTCCCATCCCCGATTTTCTATCTTTCCTCCTCTTCTACAAACCTAAGGACCTCAAGTACATAAATCCAGAGACAAAACTCTAAAAGGTACTGCTATCATTTCCCACACCCAAAATAATGAAAACTCTACTTCTAATTCCTTAAATTTATCAGTTGCCTCCAGAGTCTTCTGATTGTGAAGAAAATAAATGTCATAAAGACTGCCAGCCTTCTGAAAGAATAATACTGGGGCACTGAGCAACCCTGCTGAAGGTCATACCCAGCGAGGCTTGTGCGCAGCCAGTGGAAATTTCCTTCACTCTTATTTCGCAACAGTATTCTCTTTCAGTAGTTTCCTCTCTGCCATGAAGCGTTCCTTTATTCTACCTGAGCTGAGCTGGTTCCAGCGATGCAGCGAAGATGGAGCTACCAGGGCATGCGTTCCTATAGCCCAGCAGCGAGCAGCGCGGCCATCAAGAGCAAGCATTCAGCAGAGCGATATGGCCTGTGCCAGGCGCTGCCAGCAGCACTGTGAGAACATCACGCTTAGCCTCTCTGTGCCCACTGGAAAGGTCTAGCACCTCTTTTCACCAGCAAATCATTGCCCATCTCTGCACATCTTTGACTTTCAGAGCAAAGGCAGTCTGCAGATCTACGAGGGGAAGACCAAGACTAAGCACACACCTCGGAAAAGTTGCCAGATGCAAAGGAGTCCCTGGCAAAGGAGCTTCGGGCTCTGAGGGTGGCTGTGGGAGGCCTGGCAGAAGTGGGGACAGCTGCCTGTGGCCCAGCACTCCAGCTGGAGTCCTGGCTGAGGAGCCTGCACCAACCGTGCTGGGCAGCCAGGAGCCTGATAGCTCTTTGCCTTTAAAAAAGCGCAGATAAAAGAAGCAAAGATCGGACCCGAAGAGCTGAATATATACAGACCTTCACATGAAGGTGCAGAAATGGCACAGTTTGAGCCTGACTCATTGTGTCCTTGTTACGTTGCTGGTTGCCTGGAGACTGACTGAAGGCACACAGAAAAGATACCAGCTTGGGAGCTGCTACCTTGCCTTATTTTTCTTTTCCTCATGCACATAATTTTCCTTTAAAGGCCTGCTTCACCTCCACAGATTGCTCAGCTTACTCTGCCCCTGTGGAAAACTACCGGAGGGGAGGCAGCCTGGTGTCAGGAACAGTGTCAGCGTTGTTCCACCCTCACCTTCCAAATCCGACTCCCCGTGCTGGAGAAGGGAAGAAAGCATGCCTTTATTCCACCACTGGCCTGCCTGGATACTAAATTTTACCTTCAGCCAAAGCAGTCACAGATTGCTTATTGAGAGACGTTCCCACACGTTTTCAACAGGTCACCCCGAAGTCCTCCAACTTCCTTAGCTGGGAATAAATAACTGCAAATCCCAAATAGCTGTTGAAATATAATGGGGAACTTGAGTGTGTTCTGTCACTCCACAGGCAGAGCACAAGTGAGCTCTGATTAAGCACTGATTAATGTGGAAATCTTACTTTGCTCTTGCCTGACATAAAACTGAGCAGTATGGAGACAATTATTAGTAATTTAACAAGTGCTGAAATTTAATGCCCATTGTATCTCGAGTGCTAATAGTATCATGCTTCAAAGTGGGAGCCTGTAAAATACAAGCAGGACTTTTAGGACGCTGTTAAATTGCATGGGTTAGAGTCTATGTTAGTATAAAAGGAAGGATTGTGTGTCCATTTTCAACAGCCCTGTATCTCGTGTATTCTTAATAGCTGGAAACCAAGCAGTATGTGATGGCGTAGGGTAACGAATGACCTCTTACTTCTCTATTTTAATAGGTCTTTATTCCACTCATCAATCTCACTGCTCGCACCAAGGGAATGAGCTAAAAGCTCTTCAAAAATACATAGGTGCACTCAGGGCACATCCTGCAGATTTTTCTAAAAAGACAATGCATGTAAATAAATGATGAAAATCAAAGCAGGAGTAAAGAGGCTCTTGTGGGAATTGCAACGTGTGAAGGTTCCCTCTCTGAGGACAGAAGGCAGAGGGAGGAGAGTCAGCCCCAGAGACAATGAGGTGTACGAAGCACTGCTCGTGGCTTCTAGGCCCTTCCTCCTTGCAGAGAGAAGCTACTCAGTTCAGTTCAAAGCTCACTGCTCTCTCCATCCAAAGGGGCTGTCCCTTGACTGCTGCTGGAGAAAGTGACTGAGGTAAGAAACAAATCTAAAAAAAATGTTGCACTGAATTATTTGCAATTTCAGGAAGAAAGGAAAGTTAATGACAGAGAAGGAAAGTGTACTGCAGAGTTTATTTACAGCCCACTCAACTCAAATGAAAGAAATCCCCTTCAATGAGTCCAATGACCTCAAGGCTATAAGGACTCATTGTAGCTGCACACCAGAGGACACAGCAGGCAGCTGGGGCTTGGAAAGACCTGAGACTGTCTGAGCCTTGGGCCCTGCTCTGAAGGAACAGCTTCAGCCACATGTCCCTCTGCCACCTGAGAACTCCATGCCCCAAAGGAACAGGAGTGGCACAGCCAAGCATCCCACCCTAAAATGCAAGGGGCAAGGAGAGGTGTGGGACCAAGAGGCAAGCAGATGAGAGGCGACAAGTCGGCATTAATCCGTGCAAAAAACCTGTTTCTTAATTTTCTCCCACTGCCGTACAGCTGCTTCCAGTAACTCAATCTGGGAAGGCTGACATACGTTTGGACTGTAGTTGACTAATCCAAGAGCAGTAGGATGCAAAGATGGCTTAAAGCTACTTTAGTCCCATGAGATCTTTGCGACATGCAGCCAACATTGCTGGATCATAATACTCTATCAGTAGTGCTGTGACCAGCTGGGTCCTGTAAGATTCCTGTAGGATCTGTTCCCACTTTCTCTGCAGAGACACAATACCTCAAAGTAAGCCAAAATCCATTCCAGAGATGGTTTTCAAATAGCTGTCTTGATTGTCAACAGCTAAAAACAAAGCTTTCTGCAAGAATTCAAGCAAACTTAAAGCTGATGCTGCTTGTGGTCATTCAAGATTTTTTCCTGAATGACCCAGATAATCTTTGGCTCAGGGAGGAGACAAAATGAAACATGAGGCTACTCTTTAACACTCAGATTTGTCCTCAGCGTTCAGTCCGAGTGCTCTGCGTCAGTGAATTTCTCAAGCCCTGTTCTGCGGTAAACCCAGTGCCCTGCAGATAAAAACCAAACAAGCAAATCAACAAAAACAAACGCAATTGTGCAGGCCAAAATTACACACACAAAAAAATACCCACAAAAACAAACAAACAAAACAGGTAAGGAAGGGTAATCTGGGCACTTCACATCAATGCATTCTGAAATTTGCAGATTGCTCCTTGCAGCCTCGGTCTACTGCCAGTACTAGTTTTGAATAGGGTCTCTTATTGCATTTCTCTCTGCCAGGGGAACCCAGACAGCTAGCTAGTGTATCCTATAATAAATAAACAAACACCTCCCCCTGCCCCCAAACACATGTAAAAGATGGATTTAAACCATTAGGATTTACTTAGCTCTGAAAGGAAATAATTTTTCACCAGACTGCAGAAAACCCCACTGCAGTGTAGGGACTATGGCTCAGATTTTCAAAAGAAGAGGAAAGACTTCAAGTTCTCAGTTTCTATTGCACTGCAATGTAGAGTGGCCATCCAGCGCCCTCGTGCACCTTTCCCCAAGCCCTTGCTTTACTGACAATTAGATTTCTACTAACTAACCTGAAGTTAAAAGAAGTAACAGAACAATTGTGAAAGGTTAAGAGCTATTTTTAAAATAGCATTTTACTTATGGCTCGCTTTTTCCTCCCCAGTGGCTGAACAGTTATGGCAAGAACAACACAGCTCCTAGGGTACGTTCTGAGATGGGAAAAAACCCAGTGAAATTCCTTATTCTCCTACTAAGCTTTTGTGTGGAGTTGGGCAGTCGGTCAGGAGTAAATGTTTAGAAGTATTTTTGTGCAATGCATTTTCAGAAGTGCTGGAACTTCTTCGAATTTCCAACAGGGACAATGAAGTAGTTCTAAACTCTCCTCAAAATAAAAGCTTGACAGGATTTCCAAACACTCTGCTGATAATAGCAAGGATTGCTCTTTACAGCTGGAGCTTTCTATGCAAACAATATCAAAGCTTTTTATACACAAGAATGATTGAAGACATGGAGCATGCCTGCGATACTGGTTCATTATTTACTTCAAGCTCAAATTTGGCAAAGCATGTAAGTGCCTCAGGATTGGGGCCAAGGCAGTATTTCATAGTGGCAGAATTAAGCAAAGACTCCCAAGCCTTCCTCAGGTGTCCTTTAGGCTCTTCAAGGGCTACGCATCGGGAAGTCCTTCATCCAGAGCCAGACATGCTAGGATCTTGTCAAAGGACAACACCTTTCAATCGTGCAGGCAAGCATGGATTTTATTATGTTCTCTCTCAGTGCAATAGCGAAGCCACATGCAGTGTCCAGGTGGGCTGGACCTCATATGCTATCTTACGTGGATCTTGATAAAATCGCCCCTTGAGCCTCAGTAAAAAATTGAGTAGCCCATGTAAATTCAGAGAGGAAAGAGCAGACGTAATTCCATATCCATGCAAATTTCCTACCTCCCTTTCCAGCCTGAAGCTGAAAAAGCAAATGCAAAAGAGGAGATATAAAAGTCGTCCAAGAAGTTTCAAATGGCTTTGACTTTCTTAATGTACGTATCTTCTCTGTTTTGGTACCTCTGATTCCTGACCTAAAGCTTGTACACCTGATTTAACAACAAAAAGAAAAGAGCAACATCAAGCACACAGCAGCAGTCAGACTGCTAAGATCAAGACTGAGAAGGACCTTTGCAGAGTGTTTTATTGGTAACTGCTTAAACCATGTACGCATCCATGCACCATGGAGGGCACTCACATTTCTACAACATTTTTGCAGAATTGTAGTACCTTGTTTCCCTCGATCCATATGTAGGAGGTGCGAGATGCAGGGTGCAAAGCTGCCCTCCCACACCTTATGGCAGATCCAGCTCCAAGAGACTGCTCTGTGCGTCTGGGAGGCACTGCCACTCTTGAAGACAGTTTCACACAAATGGAGGACACGATCAACCAGGCATCTGCTAGAAAAGGCTTCTGCCAATTTGCACCAACTGAAAAGGCGACTGCTTTTCAGCAGAACAAACCTCTGCTGCCACAAACCTGAGAGGTTCCTTCACTGAGCTGTGCTGCATCCATCATGAATTGGCCACTGAGAATCTGATCTTAAATGTAGCGCAGCCTTTCCATCAAATTCCCCTTATGTGCTGAACCATAAGCTTGCCAAGCAGTAGGAAAGCTGAAGCCTTAAATAAAGAACATTTTCAGCAGTCAAGGCCAAGGTTAAAAGCATAAGGCACATGAGGAGCTGTTTTTGCAGTGAATTTATTGTACGGGCAAAGTAATAAACCATTTGCATTTGAAAGATCTATAGCATAACGATGTAGATTAGTAGTGCTTCTGTTGGTTTTTATTTTAGCACAAGGAAACTTACTGTTATCTTTCACAGGGCACTGCTCGTAGCCTTTCAGCCTCTGTGGCACTCCAGTAAAGGCAGTTCTGTATCACTGCAGTGGAGCACGAGCTCACAGCTAACCCTGCAGAACACTGAACCACCGCACAAAGCAAACTTTTTCTTCCCAAACTTCCAGCAAGGAAGGAGGAGGGTGGACTGCCTTTTTACACTACTATTTATAAATAATAAATTCTTTAATTAACTGATCTTTAGGCTGGGCTTAAGAGGACTTCTTCCCTTTTTCAGATACAGGTGCCCATGGACTCCAGTTCAGTCTGTCGGATGCATAAGCACCAACTGCAGCTGTCCACATAGCTGGGGTTCCTCCAGCAATCTCTCAGGCTCACAAATTAAAGATCTGTCTAAAAATCTGACACTATTCATGCACTCAAATGCTTTTAAGAATATGGGTTTGATCCAAAAGTCCATTAAGGGAAATGGAAAGACGAATTGATTTTCCACTGACTTTGTATTAGGGCCTAAACATGCAGCACTGGTCTAAAGATCATCTATATCTCTCAGCTTCTAAACCCAACGTATTCAAAGCCTTAATTTACAAATGTAGGCATCATAATGGGGCATAATGCAAAATATGCACTAAGTACACCTTGGTGCCAATACATACATCCAGCTGCAGAGATTTCTAAAAAATCCTCGTATGAGCGGTCTCCACAAAATCATGCCACCTCTTGTGACTATTAAAGCGGGGCAGAACCAGAGGAATGGGTGAGAAGACAAAGCTGAGAGATCTCACTTTAATCCCTCTGTATTGCTCTTTCTTTCAAAGCCTGCCTGACTCAGTGGAAGTGACTGATGGCTTTCCTGTACGAGATAACTTGCCATGAGACAGAATTCATTAACAGTCAAGGAAAACACTAAGGTACACAACAGATGATCAAGAATCTGGGGCTGTGGAAACCAGGGAAGGATTTAAAAATGTTTTGCAAGGTGAAAAATGGTATAAATAGTTAGGAAAAAGTGTATGCATTTAAAATAAAAGTATGTGAACAGAGCAGCTGCAAAGTTGCTGGTGGTAAAGCAAAGGCTTTCCTTCAATGCAAGGAATGACACAAAGGCCAATCAGTTAAGGATCGTTATGGCAATTCATTAGAGCATTCACTTGTTCCCCAAAATATTCATGAGAGTTTGAGCTCACTGATCATTCACCATGCCACGTTCTCTCTGAGATAAAAATTGCTTCAATGGGAACAACTTCGACAGCTGCCTAAAAGGACAGGGAAAGCAAAGGGCTTGAAGAACAGCAGCTACAAAGTCTTCCTATCTTCCAAAACACATCATAAGGCACTTAATTAACATTTACAGTTAATAATGAGCATGAAAGCTCTGCCAAAACCTGTGTACATCTTCCTGTAGCCTATTTTAAATACACAAGAATCAAAACCTAATGAAAGCTTGAGGCTGCCAAGAAAACGATGCAAGCGTTTCCAAACTTGAGCAAACAATACTGGGTCAAGAGAGTTTCCAATCCAAACCACTCATGTTCCTCCTCTTGGTGAGAGTAGTCATGGGATTCAAAAAACACTTCTTTATTTAAGAGTGCTGGGGCAGCTCTTCTACATCAGCACATCCCTTAAGACCTTCACGAGACACTTCCTCCGCAGTGCAGCGCTTATCACCAGGCTCTCCTGTCTGAGGAGGCTGGCGAGCACTGCGAGCTCTGAATGAAGCCTTTAGAAAGGGTTCAGAGCAGCAGGGATGGAGACGGACTGCCTGACGAGGGAGCACACAATGCACCCTCTGTGCCAGGAGCTATGCCCGCCACTTGCCCGTATCAAACCGCCTCAGCAGGGGATGGTGAAGCCACATCTTCACGTGGTGCTTTGTGATACATCAGCATCATGCCTATCACCTCGGATTTTTCTGTAGGAAAACACTATAATGACATATCCACTACTTGTTTTATGTCAAACATTCCCTAAAACTGATGCTGTTTTTCAATTTGGTACAAGGGAAAAAGAAACCATCAGTCAGAGTAAAACAGGGATCTCAGTCTCTTATCCCTCTCTCACATCCTCTCAATTCCTCTGGGAACAAATTATATCAAAATATTTAAATACTTGTTGTATTGATGATGGGAAGTAAGAAGATATACCATCAAGGGCCTTTGCCGGGCAGAAATCCCAAAAGACAGATGACGAGCAAATGCTTACATTCTGCTGACATGCTCCTCTGATAATTCTCACAGCATATTGCTGAATGCGTAACGAGAACACAATGCCTGCCATTATGCGCGGTTCTCACTGTTAACACATCTATACTATTGTTCCCCTTTGTAACGCATGTAATGACTGAAATTTGACAAGGATGCCAGGACTTGAAGGCACTAATGTTAATAATTTCCATAGCATCCAGTTGCTTAAATAAACACCATCTCTGCAGTCTTCCTTTCATTTGAAGATCCGCTCTCGCATGTCAGTGGGACAGCTTTCAAGGCTTTGCATGAGCAATTCAAACATCCAGCACTGATTCTGGAGGTACCTGGCATACTGCTGAAGTTTGTTTTGTCAGGATATAGCTTTCTCTACCCCACATGCCTCAGTTGCTCTGACAAATCTCGGTGATGGGTATACGCGTTCACTGCAACTGGGCAGAAGGACCCATCATCACTGCCATCATCAGCCTGCTACCATCACCCAGATGTGAAGTTGCCACATGGAACACAGTGCTATGCTGCACACATTTTCCCCTCTGTGGCTGAAAGCATGAGGGCTTGCAAACACACACCACCTTTGTCGTTCACTGTCTGGGCTGAGGAATTTTAATTGGATATTTGTTTTAATAAAAGCTTCAACAATCACTACTGAAAAACTTGTTGCAAAACCTTATTTTCAATCAATCTTTTTTTCTTTTTTTTTTATAATTTAGAAGCAGCTTAGGTGATAACACTACAATAAAGAACCATACACAGGTCTAAATGTCAGACCTGCATCAGTACATAAGTCACCATTAAAGTGAGCTGCTTCTGGGGAAATTGGTTTTAAAAGCACAGAAAAAAAGTAAATCTTCCTGCTCATTTGTGCTATTCAGGATGAAAAGAGATTTGGGGCTTCCTCCACGAGAATTTGCCTTCTCCTTTTTTCTTGCTCTGGGACAAACACACCACCCTGCGCCTAGCTGCTACACACGGCAGTGGGTGGTCTTGCAGGGATCATTAAAATGGTAACTCTGGCCCTGGGGAGTCCCGGTGTACTTTAGGCAATTCCCTGAGAATGACTTAATAAATTCACATGAAGGTTTAGCACAGAGGTCTGAACTTCCCAGCTGCTTTGTACGTAGGTGCTCAGCCTGCAGTGACACAAGCCAGATGTATGAGAAATGGTTACAGGGCACAGACAAAAATGCGTGCTCATTTGCACACCAATCGTCCTTTCCCTTTCATCCAGAGCAGAGCTACATCTCTTCCTGAGGTTTCTTTCTGAGGATGAGATCACGAGAGTTTTCCCCGTCCCCTGCAGAGTTCTAATCAGATGTAAACTAGGAAGGGAAATAATTAGAAGATTTTAGTTGAAATCCATTGCAAGGTTCATTTTTTTGTCCACTTGGAGAGAGATTATTGGCTACCGAACATAATATTACATTTATTCTTTTAAGGTTATTTCAACCTTAAAAGGTTGAATAAAAGTGGAATAACCTAAGGTTATTCAAAGCATTTGAATCAACCAAATATTTTAATCAAATCTGGGATTTTTCAGGGAGATTGAATGACATGAAAGGTTCTCTTAAGCCCATTGCACTGCAGTCTCCTAAGTTGCTGGAAAACGATGTCAGCAAGAATTCACAACACTGGATCAATAACGAGGGTAAGAAAATAAGACACTGAAACAACAGATTGCAATATTATTTTCTGCAAAACAGTCCAGGAGGTTAAACAGTTCCAACTGGAGACACAGTTTTGAATATTTTGACAGGGTTTCTTAGAGAAAGTAAAATTTTGCCTGTAGCCTTTCAGCTTCCATCAGTCACTCTCTGGAGAAAGGAGGAAATCTCCAGCTGACGTTCCAGCACTTTTGCTGTCGGAGGCAGGTAGCCCATGCATAGAACTGTCTGGTTTGCTTATTTCGCATATATTCACACTGCTGTATCAGGAGCATAAGGATGGATCTTAAGTTTGCCCTTGAAGTCAACATGAATGATTTCTGTTGACATTAATGGAGATTTAAATCAAGAACTGCTTCTTATATGCAGCTGTATTTTAACTGATTAATCTTTCAAGTATTTGGCTTTGCAAAATAACAAGAATCTCTAGAGAGGTACACGACGTCTTAAAGTTTTTTCGTAGTATTCTTAGAATTACTGTCCTATCATTTTCAGACCATGTAAAATTTGGACTCCCTCCTGTCCATAAGCTCCCTGTAAGTACTGGAAGGCAGCAATGAGGTCTCCCTGGAGCCTTCTCTTCTCCAGGCTGAAGATTCCAGCCTCAATGTTTCTTCATAAGAGAGGCGATCCAGCCCTCTGATCATCTTCATGGCCCTCCTCTGGACCCACTCCAACAGCTCCACATCCTTCTTGTGCTTAGGGCCCACACCTGGACGCAGTACTCCAGATGGGGTCTCACAGGGGCAGAGCAGAAAGGGACAATTCCCTCCGTCACCCTGCTGCCACCCCTCTACTGATGCAGCTCAGGATATAGATCGCAAAGCAAAGATTATTCTTCAGTAAAGCAACAGATGAAATCAACTTTTCTAGTAATCTAGGGTGTTCCTTCAGAAGAGCCTGCTGCCACGTATGGAAATGACACCAAATGAGAAAACAGCTTTCAGGGAAGTTCTGTTGAAAACTCTCACTGTGACAAAGGCAACTTTTGTTTGCAGCTACAAGCGGCGTCAGCTCTGTGCAGGCGCCCTGTGAGACTGGTTTTCAGATTTCCCAGGGCAGAGCTGCCACACAGTTCAAAAACAGGAGAGCTAAGAGCAGCTGTACCAGGTCCTGAGCTCAGTATCCTTACTACTGGACAAGGCTTGGGGTGAGATCTACAGGGGCATGACAAGAGACAGACTCAGGAGACTAGCCCCAGCCCTCCCACGCTGCAGGATGTCCTTCAGATCAATAGGACAGGTCTACCAATTGCTGTTTTATCTCGCGTTATTCCTTTAACACACTCCTGCCCAGGTAGACACCGACTATCCCATTCCTCATCATTTTGCAGCAAGCTCCACTGCTGCCTGAACATAGCAACACAAAGTGCTATATTCTTCCCCACTGCTGGGTGTGGTGTTATTGTCAGTAACACTAATTTTGTTTCCACACACAGAAAACCACTAAAAGACTTTTTAATAAATTAGTAGAGATGTTCATACTGTAATTAAATAAAATGATAACTATTGCATTTTCTCACTGTGCAGAGTGAGCCTTGCTTCCTCCCATCAATTTCTATCTGCTAAGCTACCTTCAGATAAATTTCATTTATTATGCCTTCATACAAATCTCATTACTTGCTCAATAAACAGTTTTGTTTTCCTGTCTGGGCAACCCTCCAAAGAAAGGCTGCTGTGCATGCTTTTGTAATTACTGATACACTGTATAAGAAACTATGGCATGTTTCTGACAGACTAATTAAAGGCAAAGAACACTCTTCCTGAGACCTTGATTCAGTTGTTTTTCTCCCCTTGGCTCCCTCTGTAATCTCCACCAAGCAATGTAACCTCTCTATGCTTCATTTCCCCCCCTGTAAAGCAGAAACGGGAACCTCTCATTTGCCTCACCAGGATCCTTGTACAGTGGGCCATGACTTTAACTGCCACCTAAGAGATGCTGTAATATATATATGTGCTTTAATACAGACATCCGGCAAACTCAAGCCTCCAGGTCAACACAGTTGTCCTTGTAGGCACCTCGAACAGTGGCACAGCTCTTGTTCAGCAACTTTGCACGTATACTGCTCTGACACACGGAGAACAGCAGACTGCGAATACAGCGAGGGAAAGACCCTGAGCTGCAGTCTAGACTGTTCCACAAGTCTGCATGCCATAGAATCAAGACTAGAGGCAACAGGCACAAACTGGAATGCAGGAAGTTCCATACAAACATGAGAAAGAACTTCCTTACTTTGAGGGTAACAGAGCACAGGAACAAGCTGCTCAGAGAGCTTGTAAAGTCTCCATCTCTGGAGATATTCAAAACTTGATGTCCTGTGCAAATTACTGTAGGAAACCTGCTTTAGCAAGAGGCTGGATAAGATGACCTCCAGAGCTCCCTGCCAACCCCTAAAATTCTGTGACCACTCAGTTCCACTCAGTTCCGTGGGCAGGGCTGCCACCCAGCAGCTCAGGCTGCCCAGGGACCCATTCAGCCTGGCCTTAAGTGCTTCCAGGCATGGGGCACCCACAGCTTCTCTGGACATATGTTCCAGCACCTCACCACACTCTGAGTAAAGAATTTCCTCCTAATATCTAATCTAAATTTCACCTCTTTTAATTTAAAACTGTTCGACTCTGTCCTATCACTATCAGACCATGTAAAAAGTCAGTCTCTGTCCTGTTTATAAGCTCCCTTTACAACACTGAAAGGTCGCAATGAGGTCTCCCTGAAGTCTTTTCTTCTCTGGTCCCTCTCCTCTCAGCCACATGAGAATTGCTCTCAGTGGTAACGCTCCCTGCACATGGCTCTGTCCCTCCATGTCCCACACCACACCAGGCTGCATGATCAGGATGGCTGCAGGGCCTCATGGTCACTTCTCTCCTCCCTGTGGAAGAGAAAGCTCATACTCTGTTCTCTACCACACCCTAATCTCCTCCCTGCCACTGGGAACTGTCTCAGTTATTTTTCACATTCCAGTTTATTTCATTATGAAGTAGCAAAAGCTATCCACAGTTACTCATGCTGATCACATTTTTCTTATTATTCCAGAACACGGTTTCTTCATCTATTGTGCTTAAGTCTGGGCTTATTAGGAGAAAGACGATGGGTAGAGGAGCAAGTATATTGTTTTTCCTGTTTTTATCCACCTTTACAGCTCCTAAGCAAGCACTTCAGTGCATGAATACAGACCTAAAAGCAGCTTTTTCTTCAAGCACGCGTTTTGGACTAATTCATGAATTTTCTACATCTCTCTCGGTAATGCTGTCATCTAGTTTTCTTACAGTGCAACACAGAAGGGAAATAACTGTTATCCTCACTAGGAGATCGGGGGAAAAAAAAGAAGGGAGGAAACTTTAAAAGTTCATTATGCAAATTCCTGTGTTTTTTTTTGTAGTATCTTTGTGCTCATGAAAAAGAAACAGCTGTCATTTAGAACCAAAAGTCCTGTGTTTGGATTAAATATTTTGTGCAAATATAAAGTTCAGAGGAATAGCTAAAGTTGAAACGTCAAAGCAGCCACCATCACTGCCGGTCTCTGTTACTGGCTATGGGATTTCATCTCCAACTCATTAGTGCAATGCAGAATTTTTCTTGACTAAGCACAATTTTTATCCAATTTGCACCTTTTATGCGCTATTGTAAGTGTATAATATCAACAGTAATAATAATGAAAAGACACTTTGATGGACAGATAATGCTAAGGCTTCAATTATGGGACTGGAAGAAAGTATCTTATCTCCATGGAAGCACCAGAATTCAGGCAAATATTAACATAAATGCAGAGAGCAGATTCTATGTAAACTACCATGGGTAGAAGCACTCACTACTGTTCAGTCCATTTATGTCATTTAAGTATACAACCTTTTTGTTCTTACTACTTTTATCATCCAAGTGGAATAGGCTGGCAATGTTTGTCTAACATACTTATCTTTATTTTACAGGAATTGCTCATGCTAGAGAAGGGTTAAAGCATACATGCTAGGTTGGGAGGTCTTCATTTCTCTCCTCTCTTCAGGTAGGAAAGAGATGAAGATTGCTCTTGATGGAGAGCAAGAATGGAAGTAGGATGAGGCAAAAAGAGAATGGTGACATTATGCAGACAAAATGCTGCTGGAAATTTATATATTACACTAAGCTTTATTAAGAGGCAGACTAAGTCAAGCACCATAAAGGGGAGTCCTGAATTCATAGTTTCAGTGTATAACTTATTTTTCTGAAATAGATTAGAACAGGAAAAAGATCTCTTCTTCCAGCACCATACTGTTATTTTTCTCATTTGAATACCAATTCAGCAATGGAACCATGGAGTATGTTATCCAGTCAGCACTAACACCAAACAAGCATGAGACTACATAGAGAGCACCTTTGGAAGAGTATATGCAGCTTTTAATTAACAAAGGGGGAACCACACTCTGTAATGGTGTTTCCAAGCAGGACGTCCATAATCTTGACAAATGGGAATCCAGAGCCCCTGAAGCAACCCCGAGCCTGTTGCTGTCATGGGTAATGCACTCCAGCCATAATGAGCTACTACATTCAGCCCAGCTTAATAAGCTAGGTTATTTTTTCCTTGAGCTGTCTCTATTCCCCCTGCACTTTAAGCCTGAATAATACCAACCCATGCTGCTCATCTCTAACCAGGAATAGCCTCCCTCCCTTCAACCACAGCTGGAGATGGGAGCCTCCCTCCCACCCAAAACAACTGTTGCAACACTATGTCCAGGCTAGCAACAAAAAACAGTCATCCATCCTGAAAACACACTTTCTAGAAAACAACTTGGTTTTCTCTTCCCTACCTGAGAAAAGACAGCAGGTTGTGAATGATATTGATGGAGAGCCATGAAGAAGTCCCTGTGCCTTCCCAGCCCGGCGGCCTCCTCTCTCCTCTTTGCCCTCTGAATTATGTGACGTATTAACAGGGTAAACAATGCACCAGTAAAATAACAAGAAATTCCCTTCTATAGTCAGAGGTTTTCACCTTCCTAAATTTTGGAGTTGCTATGTATTGATAAAAAAAATTAACTTTGCAGGTATAGCAGCACATTCTATATTAATTCTCCAGTTTCTGAAAGAATTGGTGTCTTTTATACCTCCAGACAAATGCATCTTAGTGTACTTGCTCCAGAAGTATGAAACACAACGGATTCAATTCTACTTTCCAGTAAATGCTTCCACTGACTTAGGAACATACTGGGGTCATGCAAAGACAGGATTCTGTTTCCATTAGAATGTATACTCAGTGTTTTAAAGAGAGACAATGTGTCTGTACAAAAGGAAGAGTTATATTCCTCCTGGCACTGTCTGCTTTTGCTGTAAAACTCCACACGCTGCATTTGGAGTTTTTCTTAATAGTTATTTTATTCCACCTTCATGTTTTTCTTAGTAACAAATGTATGCAAAACCAATGATTGGAAAGGAGGACTATCTATTACTTTAAGGTTTGCTGCCAAATGCTATCAGTGTTTCATTCAGAAACCCCTCTAGATTACAAATACAGTTATATTAATAATAAATTTATTCTCCTTTTATGCAAAGAACTGCTTAGGAGAAAGAAAAGCAAGAAGTGAGGCTCCTGCAGCACTCTTGGTTTCTGTGCTGGAACAGTTTGCTCCTGCTGGCAAGCACTGTGCTCTCAAGGCACAGAACACCAGCAAGCCGCTCCGCAAACTTAAGGCAGCACATTTTTATACAGAAGAGATTTTGACCTCAGCAGCCCCATCCTTCCACTCCTTTGTATACACAAAATCCATTGGCCCAACAGCATCCAGCTGTCAGCTGCAATGAAAGATGGGGAAAAAGAGCAAGGAGGGAGCAAGCAAGGAGGAGAGAAAAATGCTCTTGTGACACTGAGATTTCCAATGTGGAAACAGGAGACGTAACTCCAGTTGCCACTGCAATTTCTTTATGTCACGACAACTGAGTGGGAAGAAAGTGAAAAACTGAAACACACTGCTGTACAGAAGCGTGCTGGTAAGAAAATGACTGACATCTGCAGTGAAGATTACTGACATTTTCACCATGCCCATTTTGTCAATCTAGAAAAGGCTTAGCACGTCCCAGGCACTTAATGAATCACGCGACGCATCACCTCGCAAACTGACTGCAATCAAGATCAGGCAAATGGAGATGGATGTGACAAATGTGACATGAGAAACACCTGACTTGATGAAGGCAAGCATAGGTCTATGTTTGAGCAACATTTGAACAATTCTGCTGAAGGGCAGTGGGCAAAGGCTGATGAAGATAACAAAATGTGAGTAAAAGTCCCCTAAAGTCAAGGCTGGAAATGAAGTCTTTATATAGATGGCCAAAACTATCACTGTAGCTTCTCTTTAAGCACTGGCTACACTGACCTTCTGTTGCAGAGTACAACTTTCAGTGCTTAACATTGTGACCACTTCAAAACCTGTCAGCCAGGAGCCTGCTCCACGATGCAGAAAATTTACCCATTTGTTGAAGAGATTTCTAGTGGTTAGCTTTCTCTTTGTTAGCTGTGAAACTTATCCTAACACTTAGGCATTGCCTAAAAAGGCTAGAAGTTTTATTAGATAAGATTTAACCTCATTGGAAGGCTGCTGGGATAACAATCAAAATCAGGAGAGTGGGAGCAAATCCAGAATGAAGGTTTCCAGGAATTTAAGGATGCTGTCAGCCTCACTTGAGTAGTACTTGGTTTGTTGCAATCTCTTAGATCAAAACTTTTCTACCATATAACTAAAACCCTCTGCTTTATTTTTAACACTCCAATTATAAATAACAAGCACTCCGAGCTGTTGAATTGGGTGTATTAGGAAGAAATGATTGCCCAGTGTTAAATGTGAAGTCTTCCAGGAAGCCTGGCTTTTTGGTGAGCTGTGTGGAAATCAAGCAGACAGGAAAATGAAGGTTGCCAATTTCACTCCAAAGAGCAGAGAGCAGTACGTGGGACGACCCAAGCTCCGGCTGTTCTCCCACTACTTAGCTATCAGGCAACACTTCTGTAGGCTGGTTAGTCTCTGTGGTTAGTCATCACTTTGTACAAACAGTCAACGTCCTTTCCAGTGGAACGGATGCCCTCACACCTTCACCACCTTGATAACCTAAAACCCAACTAACAATCTCTGCAGCAGATCAGCAAGCACCCGGGTAATACTTCTGCCAACAGGACTGGGGAGAAGTGTGGGACAATGCCAGGTGGAGTTCACACTAGTATCAAACAGCATCTCAGAAAGTCAAGTGAGCATTTCTTCTAATAAACCATCTCCGATGGCCACTGCTGGGCTACGCAGCCCAGAGAGGATTTGCATTGCTGTAATTCACACACTGAGTGGTAGAGTCAGAGAAGGTGTATGTTAAAGTTTTAACAGAAAATTTCCTTTTCCTGGTTTTGCAGTTGCTTTAAAACTTGAGAGTTAATCACTTTTTCTGCTACTCCTGTCTTAGAATTTTCAGTTTATGAGATACAGAAGTATATATTTCCTTGGATTTTATTACTAAATGGGCTCATAAAGTAACAGGAAACAAGTCTAGATTATACTCTAGCTCATGAGTATGAGTTTAAGGTTAGATGGCTGCTTTTAGTACACTAGAGCAATGACCTTGAAAACAGAAGTTGCGTGTTCTGTGGCCAGCACAGAGCACACTTGTACACCAGGCACTGCACAGGATTAATAGTGCCCATGGAAAGGTGAGAGGATGCTAATTAACTGATGATCATGCAGTACTTCGAGGTCTTCTGATAGAAGGCTGTAAGAAGCACAGAGAATTATTAACTACAGAGACAGTAACTATGAATTTATGAATAATGAAGAAGGCAAAGGAAGAACAACCACATAGCTCAGTTTCCCTAATCACTGCCTCCTCAGCATTCACCCCCACAGTCAAATTGGCAGACTGGAACTGCTGCTAATATCTTATGTAAAAAGGATGAAGATTTATTAATATAGCACTCCCTACATAAGCCTCCAATTGGCAACTTATGTAAGTTCATTCTTGAAGAGAGGAGCTTGCCTGAGAATGTCACTGCGTGCAGGTCTTGGCATCCAGCAGTGCATGAAGCCGGGGTAACGCAAGGCAGCAGAGCCCAGCCAGTATGGTCATGGGTGCCATCAACACACTTACAATACTGAGCAGCAGTAGCATCCTGGTGATGAGTGCACACTTTTGACACATTGAAAGTTACATTAAAATGTGCTCAGTATTGCTAGATGGTAGCAGGGGTTTCTCTGTTTTCACTTGAGCATCCCTTCTATCACAGTGCTTTCTTAGTGTGAGTACCTGACCAGTCAGTGACATGTCACCAAGGCTCCTCATCCGTCCATCCTGTACCCAGGCTCCTTAAAGAACAGTAATTGCCAGGTGTCTCACAAGCTGTCAGCTCATCAAAAAAAGGGTCAAAAGAGAGCTCAGGAAATAGACAGCAGAGACAACACCTGGCAAACCCAATTCAATCTCTATCACGTAAAAAAACAAGACTGAAAATTACTACGTTTCACTATCAGAGGTTCCCTGACATTTGGTGGTGAGGCATAACCACAAGGCTTACTTTATGACTGCTGCAGCCATACTGGACTCCTGTTCTTTAAAACATTTTATTAATCCCTTTTTAGTGTCATGTTAACAGGCAGGAATTTCATCTCTGTTTCACTTTGAACTGATTTAGTCATAAGGATTTGAATTATTGCGCATTGTTCAAATTCAGGGGTATAGCCTTCAAAGTCATTAGTTGGAGCAGCAGTTGCCAAAGACAAAAAACAGCTGTACTCCTGTGACACTGGTTGACAGCACAATGCAATCTTTAGGAGTTCAGTTGGGGTTTTGCTAGGATGTCTGCAATACCAGCAAAAATAGCTGGGCAAGAGAAATGGTATCCTGACAGCTTTTTTCAAGGCTTTTGTCAAATGATAATTATCTATGAAGGATGTATTTTCCATGTGAGCTTAAATATTAATTCATACAGTTATCTACAGAGATATTATTTTTCAGATCAGAGTGTCTCGATTGTCAGAAGCATTACGTGTTCCAAATTCAGGCAAATCCTGCACCGTTACAGGTTTAACCTCAAATTGATAATGAAACTTCAGTTTTTTAATGGTAATCACTGCACATCCACCCAGTCAGGAAACCACCTTAAGACATTCACAGAGACTAAAAGCAAGCAGCATTTTCCTCCTTCAAAACATACCTCAGCTCTAAAAAGCAAAATGCAAAAACAGCACCGTGCAACTCCACAAAACCCGTTACTTATACACAATCCTAAGGAATTACAAATAAATCCCAAGCCACCAACAGCTAGAATTCCTGCAAGATTTTACTTCCTTCAGCCCTTCAGAGCCAGTCCTAATTAAAAAAAAAGGGCCAGCTTATATCCTATTTCTCCTGTTCCACCACCAAACAATCCTGCTGAGAGCATTTCAGACTTGCACAATTCCCATTACACTAAAGATGGTAAGTTCAGCAAATTTACTTCATTCATCCTCTAAGATGCTGGCAAAGGGGCAAAGAGAGGCCACAGTGGAAACTCCAGTGACTGCTCCAGCCTCGCTGGGGATGTTATTTGGTCTGCTGAACATGTGTTTCTGACTACAGAGGAGGAAAACAGAAGTGGAAGAGAGAAAAATTTGCCCAATTTTCAGAGCCCAAATCAAATTTCAGAAAGAGAAGGTCGAGATGCCCCTCCTGTCATCAGCACACAACCTTAGAGGCAGCATCAATATGAATAGAGCCAGGCTCTTTTCAGCGGTGTGCAGTGATAGGACATAGGACAATGGGGACAAATTGGAACACATGTAGTTCCATGCAAACATGAGAAAGAACTTAAACACTTAGAGGATGACAGAGCACTGGAAGAGGCTGCGGAGTTCCCTTCTCTGGAGATATTCAAAACCTGCCTGTATGCTTCCCTATGGAACCTACTCTGGGGAACATGCTTTAGCAGGGGATTGGACTAGGTGATCTTCAGAGGTCCCTTCCAAACTCTGCGATTCTGTGAAAATGCAAAGGAGGTATTTTCTGCCAGAGTTATGCTTTCATGTTTTCGTGGTCCTGTCTGCCTGGAGCACTACTCACAGCGATCCTAAAAACATACCTCACCTCTGTTGTGGGACCACAACAGCTTCTGGAGTGAGCCCACGAGGGAAGAGCTCCTTTCACCAACACTGCAGCACGATGCTTCCACCTAAACACTAACTCAGTAGACATACCTCTTATCAGACAGCCCAGCAAAGGGCAGGTATGGCTACACAAATGCAGCGAAAAGCAAAGGGACTGAATGGAGACACAGGCCCAACTTCAAATTTGAAGTGTATGGATGCTCAAATGGTCCTTGAGAATCAAGAGGAAACCATTCCATTCAAGCTGTAGGGTCAAAATCTAGTCTCTGGGGTCAATCCCTGCAGCTCTCTATGTAAGAACTGAGGAATTACAGATGATGAATAGATGATATATGAATACAATATACGAGAGACCTTGTGCTAGCAGTAAACCACTTGGTGCCAAGTGGCTGCAGAGTGAGGGAAAGAAGACAAGCAAATGAAAGCCTAGTTGGATGACTCAATCTAGCTTCAGGGTTGATCAAGTCGGTAGCAACAAAACCAAATCACTGTTTTTTCATCAACTTTGGTCCTTCAAACCCTGCAGAGACCAGGAGACAGCACTGTGAGGAAAAGCCATCACTCTGGGCTGCCAGCAGCTCCTGATGAGCCACAGACTGCCGGCAGCCAGAACATTGGAAGCCACCAAGTAACAAAAGCCAAAACGAGAGTTACTTTATAAAACACAATTGGAAGAATTTAAACATTGTTCAATGGAATGATGCACTGTTTTGTGTAATTGCTTGTTTGATGAATAGCAGGCAGGCAGAGCTCACATTTTTAGCCTTGAATTATTGCCAAACTGAGTTATTTTGTGAGGTAGAACTGAATCAGCAGTTCACTTACAAAAATTAAGCCCTGGAGAACGTGCAACAGTGAAATATTTCTTCTCATTAAAGAAGTTGTTGGTGCTGGATAATCAGCACACAGACAGAGCACAGAGAGGTGGCAAATTTATGTGCCCTGCTCACTTTTCCTGAGATATGTCTGGTATGCAAATTGTCTACAGCTTGATAATATCCTTTAAATTTATATCCCCCAAAGATTTACACCATGTCCTAACCACTGCTCTGAAGCACTTGGCTCACACAAAAACCCTGCAGCCAATTGGGGCACTCTGGGTCACCCCCATGAAGTTCACTCAGAAATCACGCCACGGATGTACAGGCTATGTCTGGTAGTGTCAAAGTTTTTCCCAAATCCCTCATGCTCAGAGCATAACATGGGTACACCCCTTCCACAATCGCTGGATGGGAATGGGGTTACCTGGAGGGCAGGGAGAGAGCACGTGCTTTTAAACACCTTACCTACTATCTAAATCTTCCCAGGTTTGAAGTCACCATCATTGCCTCTTAAATTAATTCTCTATCGGGAGCTGTCAGCATTCACGTTGGTTTTTTTTCTGGTGTTGCTGTCACTGGCTAAAAGAAAAAGTCCTGGAGCTCTTGATGATAGACTCTGGAGGCTCAGAAGCCCTGAAGACGAGCTATGGGACGCACAAAGCTCTCACCTCAAGCCATCAGTGCAGAGCCAGGCTGGTGTTATCACTCAAAGCCATTCAGTGGTGCACAGAAACAAATGCTGCGGTTGCACCACAGACACGTCCTAACCCTCAAGGCACAGTGCTGCTTGGCAGTCAAGGAACTGATGGCTGAATGCTGCTCTTTTTGCCCTGGTGAATGTGCTCAGGAACAGCAGCAGGAGTTGTAACATATCTGATTTGTGGTTAGATCCACAGCTGGCACTTCAGCATCCTTCTGAAAATAAAAAAATCATGTCCATACATATGCACAAATTACTTTTGGAGTGTATATAATAAAATAATTGGGGGCACTTTGAATAGAAAATAGTAGCAAGGGTTATTTGCTTCACAACGAGAAAGAATTTGTACCTATTTCCTCCTACAGTGTGAATACATTTCCCACTGGATAATATTAGCTGAGCTGGAATATGTGCAAATTTTCATTCCAAGACAATTACATGTTTTGGAGCCGGTATTTCACAACCCATCAAAAGCAGAGACCAAAGCTTTCGAAGCTTTAAAAGGCAATGTCTCATTTTACCAAAAAGAACCATGATGTCCCCTTCCAGCTTTCAGAGATACTGAGCCCTCAGACTTATTCTCAGTTTTCTCACAGATGGGAAAAAAACTGAAGAAATTTGTAAGCATTTCTAAATATTTTTTCTTTTAGTTTCTTTCTTGGAGCCTCTGTGGTTACTGGAAAATAGTTCTGCAAGTGGAACAGAATCGATGCAAGTCAAGAATGATGCAAAAACCATTGGGAGTAATGCTAAATCCATGCTGACAAGACTTTCTATCACACAAATGAAGCGTGGATCGCTTCATCTACCTGCTAACTTCACAGCACTTTGGGAAGGATATATCTTCACTTTTATGCCTGACCATGCCATCGTTTTGGGATATATAATGCAGTATCTGGGACTTTAGAACAGAAAGTGATAAAAAATAACAGTTTAAAAGGAAAAAGTGTAAGCTGGCAGAGGTGCGTTATCCTTGGGAAAAATTTATGAGTGTAAGATCTAACATTTATTCTTGTAACCCTTCCATGCTGAGAAGAGCCCAGTGGGATCCTTGGGATCATGGCTGATTCCAGGCACCCTCCTGCCCCCACCCCCACTTACATTGCACACTGCAAAGCCCTAGAGGTTGCAGCTGAAGGTGCTCAGAGCCCACACACACCACAAGTACACTCCGGATGGTATAATGCCTTTGTGGAAATTCCTTTCTGGTTGCTATTTTTAATCCCTGGTACTAAACGCGCTTACGGATATTCCATTTCCAGCAGTTATTACTTAGTTGTTTCCCATGAATGTAAATGGTGGGTGCCAGTTAATGCCAAACCACGTGATGAAATTATTTCCTGTCCCATCTGGATTTCTATAGTCTTAAATAAAAAAAGGACACCGATACGCCAGTAAGACCAGAGCTGAAGCACTCATCCTGATCACATCCTACCATGTACTTCAGAAGAAGCCTTTGTTCACAGGATAAAGCACACTGTGGGCGTTATCCTCTCTATCCTACCTAATGCGTAGTGGATAATACTACACTTACAAATATTAATGAAAAATGACTAATGACAACTAAATGATTCACTTAGCTTGTCTCTCTCTGTAATGCATTCTTCATATGACAGGCATTTATCAGCTCTCACTGATGACTCCACAGACACCCCGCTATGCGCAGAGAGCCTGTCTACACATTAAAACTTAATGCACAACGCAAGAATTATTGATGTTAGCTCTGTTCTAAAAGGGCAGATCAGCAGGATTTGGTTTTGTTTTTTTTCCGTCATGGCTTTATTTTCCTTAGCTACTGAACAATCAGGGATCTTTAATTTTATCAGAAGCTAGTGTTCCAAAATGCCTATCAATTTCTCCATAATATTGTTTTCTCCAAACTGCTGGATTTGTTTGCAATTGTTTTTCCTTGTGCACCTCTACAGATGCGCTAAAATAAGTACATGTGTGATGTTCCAAGATGAAAAACCAGCTTGGAAAACTCAGCGACTGCACACGACGTTCTATCTGTATTCACAGGGAAGCAGGCAGCCTTAATGGCGCTCGTGCTCTCCTCAGAATTTCAGCACTTCTGAGAACAGCCAAATGCTGATAATTACTGGAGCCAAATACTGCAGGGAGATGAATGCTGCCTTGAATACACATACACAGCCATCTCCACTGTACTAAAGGGATGTATGCTATGAGTGGGCCGGAGCCAAGCGCTCTGCTTTGCACTGAGCTGATGGAGCACCTCTGATGCTGACAGCACCAGCCCTGCAGTTAGGGCCCTTCTCATTCAGAAGCTGCTGGCTGTGTTGGACCATGGACTACTGGATGCAAACCTATTCTGACACACATCTGTGTAGGGCTGCCTTGCAAAAGGCAAACGTGAAAAGGCATTTGGTAGATCGAGATACCTGGCTTGCATCCCTTTGCTGATTCAAGGATCTTCGTAAAGCCTCTACAAGAATGGAAAAAATAAGCCTTGAAGACAAGCAATTGGAGCACTCCCTCAGTTTCTTTTCCTCTGAATGCAGATAGAGAAGGAAGTGCTTTCCAAAGCGCCTGAATGCCTGGCCTTGAGACTTCACAGCCAGAAACCGGAATGAATCGCTTGCTTTTCTAATTGCCACAGCCACACTGGAAATAGATTGCAGCTGAAGATACACAGGCTTTTTTGAAGCTTTTACCCTATGCCTAAATATAATTCCCAGTGGCAGGCTGTGCTATACAAGGCAATGCAAATAGCAAGTTAAGAGCAGATATAGTAAGGGGCTATAATCTTTTAGCTATTTTTAAACAAATGAGGGGTCAGTGAGCTATTTACTGAAATCTATTCTTAGATTTCACAAAATTATAATGTAAAAAAAAAACAAATCAAGCTTGGCCTTCATAGTCTCAAGAGAAAGGCAGAGTGTGCCTAGGTATACTTGAAGATGGAGTTAAAGATGGAAGGAAATTGAATGGTTTGTTCAATGGATATATTTGATAAGGAACCATTAATGCTTTTTTCAGCAATAAAAGCAAAGAATGCTGTTCCAGCCAGACATTTCTTTTCATTTTTGCTATTCAGACAGTGCTCGATTACAGTTTAGGGAAATGAAGTGAAAAAACAGATGTATCATCCTTCTGATAGGCAGTCAGAGGGGTATTTTGCAGAGGAGGGAGGAGCTGGAAAGCAGACCATTCAAAGGATAATTGAAGAATGATATTTAAACAGGTTACATTTATGCCCTCGGGTGTTAAGCATAGCAGACTGCTGTTAATTCTCAGCGCTCTGGAGCATGTCTCACTCCAAAGCAAATGAACACAATAAATAATTTTCTTTCGGAGACACACAGGAGACACCAGTTTGCAGTGGGGAAATCCTCCGCAATAGAAATACAGGGAAATGGCAACACTTCATCTGAAGTTATTTAGTCTGAGCCAGATGCTACTCAGGTTTAATACTCATCATCATTCGTTATGGTGCATTATCATGTTTCTAGCCATTTCAGATCAGAGATTAGATGTGTTGGGGGGTGACATGCCAGCAGCAAGCAGAGGCAGCCCCAGCTGTGGGACTGCCCCATGTGCAGGTTGTGGTGCAGCATGCAGCCTGGCAAGATGATGGGGGCACACAGGATTTCAGCATTCAGCATCGTATGGTACTTTGTTCAAGCCATGTATTCATATCAGACTGCAGAAAGGTAAGAGGCAACTTTCTGAATGTTTCAGCCCTTAAAAACCTGTGCTCTGTGTTCTACAGCAGCAGCAGAGCCTCTCTAAAAGCCCTTGATTCCCAGCATCTGGCGTGTTCAAATCCTGTTTAACAACTGAGCAGGCATTAAACCTTTCCAATAAAAACCACATATATTAATTAGCACATTTCAGTGGAGCGCACACTGTATTCATGACAAAGACACACTAGTGCACCATGAGTAACGTTATGCACTCCATGCCAGTGGAATTTCTAATAATTAGCCACTTAATTTTGAGCTGAAACAATTAGCCTCCCCATTAAGAATTGCTTTTTATTTTTACTTTTTTAGCTCAAAGCAAGGCAGTGAGTACAGAGAGAGAACCAACCATCCCCAGTCATGCAAACAGATTTTGTGGAATCAAAGTTCAGGCTTACTAAGATACATTTGGTACGTATAAAAAAGCATTGGGCATACAAAACCATTGCTTTTTAGACTAGTGCAATATCTGTTGGCAGCACTGAGCACTTCCCTAACTCATACATTTCAGTGGTAGCTGGACTATAAGGAGATCCATGCTCGTGTTTGTACATGAGGAAGGAGTTTGCACGTGGTCTGCAAAGGCCTCCACACAAACACTGGCTCTCCCTGCTTTACCATTGCTAACATTTTAGACTCTGTACATACTGGTGAATGCTGAAGTGACAACAACTCTGTATGTCAGAAAATAGAGTTTAGATTCATTGCATTCAGGACCAAATACCTGCCTTCCCTTCAAGTAACTGAGGAATTGAAAAGAGACATCTCATGGCAGGTGTGTAGTTCTGGTAGATGCACAGTCTAACTAGGAACCAGTAATTATACCTGTCTTTTTCTATAATCAAAACACTACACAGGCTGTAATTATTTCACCACACTATCCCTAAGAAACAGGAAAACAGGCATCCCTCATTTTAGAAACGTGAAGACAGAGACATAATGAGCTGGTGACAAAGAATGGCAAAACCAGCATTAAAATTTAGGATCTCCTCCCTGTTCTCATCGTGCAAAATTGTACAAACACAAGCACTGCGCTTTGCTGGATCACCATTGCTTCTCCTTCAGCATTATGGTGACTGCTGTATTACCAGGACAGCAGCTCAATGAAACTACACATAAAGATGTTGAATTCAGTATGCATGACTGAGTATCACCAAACAGGCATCAGTTCTGTAGGATCAGTTGCTCAATACAGTATTTATAGCACAATCAGAGTGCAAACAATGTGAATGGAATACTTCCCTCAAGCCTCTTCAACTAAGGAACTGACCCTCAGCCAAAGTAAGCAATGGGGATCTTTCTGCTGACTTCAGGAGCCTTTGGATGAGACTCCCCTTATGCAGGATAGAATGGAATGTCTAACAACTGTGAGAGTCAGAAAAAAGATCTCCACTGACTTTCAAAAGACATTGGACCATAACACCAACCTACCAAGCAGTACAGCGTTTACATTTCATACTCCACATGAACCTCCAGCTTTACAAGGAAACATACTGTGTAGGCCTCTTCTTCCAGGTAACTACTGATAGGATGAAAAGTAATAGCCTCTAGTTGTGCCAGGGGATGTTCAGGTTGGATCTTAGGAAAATCTTCTCAGAAAGAGTGGTACTGCACTGGCACAGGCTGCCCAAGGAGGTGATGGAGTCACTGTCCCTGCAGGTGTTCAAGAATGTGGCACTGAGGGTTAGTGCTATGGTGGTGTTGGCCTGATGGTTGCACTACGTGATCTTAGTGGTCTTTCCCAACTGTAACGATTCTATGACATTCTAACACTTCAGTGAGGGATTAGAGGCTTACACACGTGGCAGGGAGGACACACAAGGGAGCACGTTACTCCAAGACAATCTTGCAGTGACATCTGGACATGTTACTAAGAGGAAAGTCAGAAGCTGCTTCTCAGAATTAATTTTGCGGAATAAAGTAATGACAACTGTAATGCCAATGAATCTGTATCTTTAATTTCTAAATCTTTAGTCCATTCTCTGCTTCTCCAAAGCAGAATCCATATGAAGGAACAAGAGTCCTGTATTGAAGCTGGACAAGCTCAGTCACCTCCAGACTGCTTCCCTACCCCATTTTCTTATTCCATCTGGCTTCTCTGATTTTTAAAACAGCAAAAGGAACCACAACAACGATCATTTTCTGCATCCTGGTGAGTGACCAAAGTTAGTGACCTCCATAGTTCTGCGCCAAACTCACAGGAATCACTGCACAGACTGGCTGCACCAAAATCCACATCCAGAGGGAGCAGAGCGTGGCCTCTTTGTACAAAGCAAGAATCTACAGTGCGCATTACTTTGAATCATTTCTATGCATAGCTTCCAAAGACAGTAGCAAGTTTGGCAAAGAAAGGAAGGTTATTTAGATTACTTGCTGATGCAGATAATGACTGAACACATGGATTTTTATCATGCTGGTGCTTATACAGCACTGATTTGTTAGTGGCAAGACAGATCCTGAACCTGCATGAGTGCTGGACAGTCTTAAATGCCAGATGGCAGTGCTTTGCCAGCGACTGAAGAGAGAGGTTCAGTGTCTAACAGATGATACCTCCTGTCTTACTTCTTCATCCACCGATTTAATTACACTGATAATGTTATGAGAAGCAGAAATCAATTATTCATTGAACCTGCCTAAGAAAATCATTCTTTTATCCCATGTATTTTGTTTCAAGATCATTTACACTTCGATAAAAAGGCAGTTTTCTTCCTTCTGCTTCAATATTTTATACACTAACTCACTTAACAGCTCAAGTGAAAATTGAAGAGTCTGTCCTGTGCAAGGCAGGAAGGTGATGCTCTAAAACTCTCCCAGTCTGCCTGCTGCACCACCACTGATGTGCAATTCAGCAATCACAAGCAGGATGCGCGGAGAGATCTGTTACATCCCTCTGGAAAACAAAGCCCTTTGATGCACTTACATCTCAGCCTCCCATGGCTTTTTAAGAGATCGTTGGAGGTGAAGCCACAGATCTTGCCCTGCTTGTTTTCAAGCCCTCTCCATTTTTAATAAGCACAATACTTGGCCTGCCATGATTTTCTTGACACAACAGATTTTTTCACCATTCCCATTAGAAGCAATACTGCTTTTTATAAACTCAAAAGAAGACTGAGCTCTCATTACCAGCTGACAGACACAATTCTTTTATTTTGCCTGGTTTGATTTTGCACTGGTTGGCTGAAAATATTCCAATGAACAAGATCACAATTTTCAGAGGAACGAGTCTCTCCCCTCCGTCTGCTTTGCCATCAACTGTCCATTTTCATTCTTTCACTGGCTGCACTTTCTGATAAAGCCATGGCCATAAATCTGTGCATGTAAAAATATTCCAGTCTGTGTCAGCTACAGGCCAGGTTGGATGGGGCCCTGGGCAGCCTGAGCTGGTGGGTGGCAGCCCAGCCCACAGTAGGGAGTTGGAACTGGGTGGGCTTTAAGGTCCCTTCCAACCCAAATAATTCTATGATTCAGTGATTCTATTAAAAAAAAAAAGTAGGAATGGGAGAAGGAGAATGAGCAGAGTGGAAGACACTGGAGGCACTGGAACAGGTTGCCCAGAGATGTGGTGGACGCCCCATCCCTGGAGACCTTCAAGGTGAGGCTGGGTAAGGCCCTGGGCAACCTGGTCTAGCTGTGGTGTCCCTGCTCACTGCAGGGGAGTTGGACTAGATGGCCTTCAGAGGTCTCTTCCAACTCCAAAGATTCTATGGTTCTATGATACTAGACAGAGAAGAAGACTCCAGGGTTGGATGAAATGGGGAGCATGAGGAAAGGCAAGAAGAGATGACGGTCTTGGCAAGGAGACATCCGTGCCTCCTGCACACAGCTGCCATAGTTTACTAAGCCATGTTTACACAAAGCAGCCAGAAGCAGCTGCACAGGGAGAAGTGGATCCTACCCCCACCCTACAGTCAGGCACTTGACTCTTTGGGGTTAACATTGGAGCATTCCATGTGTGACATGAGTGAGCCCATGGCTGCTGGGGATGGGGACATGGGGCAGTGATGCCTCACGCTACACCAGCACAGACATTTCTGCAGCCTAAAATTTATCCTCAAATGTACACAAACTCAGTCCTCGCCAGAAGCCAAGCTCTGCCTGGGGCAGAAACTGTATGCAAGCAGAGGGGAGAGTGCCCACAGACAGTGATCCGTGTGTCAGGGAGAGCAGGGCCTGGGCCCTTCACACAGGACTGGGGCAGCAGCAAGCCAAGGCACAGAGCACACAGACAGGGTGATAGAAGCCTACAGATATCCACTCAGGGACAGCGCGTCCATGTCTGAAAAATGTGATGTGGGAGATTTGTTTCAAGGTTGTAAATATGTGGTATTTAAATGTAAGAAAGTCCATACACAGGCTTTTGTACATCCAAAGCTAAGGAAAAAGTCTGTGCTGTGCCTACATAAACTGCTCAAAGTAGTAATTCTTGGCTATTATTTTACAGAGTGATGTCATTGGCACAACAATCTCTTAAAGGAAGAAAGCAGCAATTGTGGAAGTACCTCGTACTGCACCTCACCTTCACCACGGGAACCTTCATTCAGTTCACATTAAGTAAGACATTACGCTTTGGAGAAGTTCCAGTGATTTCAGCTTCTCCTTCCCAGTTCAATGAAACATTTCTTTTCTCCTTCAGCTGAGCTTGTTATGAATATTTAATGTATCAGAATGAACTGAAAGCTACCACTGTGCATCTGCTCTCCAGCTTTCCATCCATCTACTGACATCAAGGCTTAGCTTCCAAAATATGACATTAACTATATTGCTATGTAAATACAACTCCTTCAACCAACATTTCATAAGTCAAATGCATGCATGGCAAAAGCCAAACATGGCTTGAATAGATGAAACTGTCCTCTCACAGCTAGAGATGTCTTTGTTCCTTCAGCTCCCGGTGTCAATTCCCCACGCCAGCTTGTACATTCGTCTTCTGCCCTCTAATTGAATTAATATCCACTTCCTCTTACTAATCCCCAGACGTTTGTCCAAAAATGATCTAAAAGACACAGCCCATGTTTACAAGAGGAGAGGAAGGATTTATGTTAGGTCATCAGTTTGATAGCTACAGAGGCTTGCTAACTTGCTGCGCAGCCAGGCAATCTCCATGCAATTTGACTGCAGGAATACTGTGATTTTTTACCACGTTTTGCTTTTAGCTCTGTAGTAGAACCACACTCAGAATATTGCTCAGATTGATTTAAGACTGAAATGACAGAAACACCCCTTCCTGGGTTTTTCAGGCACCAGAAAGATATATAAACTTCAGTGCATAGTAAGCTTGCCAACTCTGCTTGGTCTAGCTATAGTCATCTCACTACCAGACAAAAAAAAAGAAAAAAAAAAAGAAAAAAAAAGAATATTTCCAGCATCTTATTTACACTCAGCAGCACAGGGAATGTGTGGAATGGTGAAAAAGAGATAAAACAATGGCTGCAATTACCTGATCCCCTGGATCAGTTCTCTTAACTAAAAGTTTGGCCTCTTCAGAGATGAGAAGTTTTGCCATTGCTTTTCAAGGGATCAGGTTTCACTTTTCGCCTAAGGTTAAGAATGGACAGGAACATCCATGCTGAGAAGCATGCTGGAAAACCTAGAAGAGGAAGCCACCATCCCCCTCCAGTACAACCACACCATAGACTCAGTACGAAGGAAACTAATTTTTTGCCACATTTCACCACTGAGTTTCATGTCGCTTCTCAAACACAGAAAAAGCTCAAACCAAATCCTATCCACACCAGGATATACAACCGTTACAAGTTGTTTTTCTAGATGAGAAAATGACACATGCATTATAAACACTGTTTTTGTTGCATTCATATGCAGTAAAGCTATTACCTTGTAAACTCTGCTTTTTTCACTTAATTTTTACATCTCTCCCACATCACTAAGAAGAAAGGTCTGAAAGCTAATGACTAAAAGCAGTCAAAGCATGGCTCATCCAGGTGATGACTAGTCAATCAGGCAGGGGAAGCCTGCCTTACCAGAACACCGGGCAAGTGAAGTGGGCACTGCACGGACTTCAGCAAAGGCTCATTAGATAACCTGGGCATGATTTAACTACCTACACCTTTGTGCTAAAACTCTACGGTTTGCCTCCCAGCAGTACTAGGAATTTCCTTGCATGCCAGTGTCAAAATGCATGGTGGCTTCCGCAGACACATCTCTCCAGAGGCAGTATTTTAACCTCGCTTTGCCTGCAGGACCTAGAGAAGAGCAATTCTGAATCTGTGTGCATAACCAGACAAGCAGATTACTGCACTTTTACTGAAAAAAAGCGTGGGTTAGGTGCAGCTGGTTACATTACTGAGGTGAATTCACATCTTATATTGTACTGAGCTAAAGAGCATGAATGAATGTTATGGTCAGTTCATGGGACTTGAGAAGCTGCATCAGATACAGTAAGGCTGTAAAAATGGGACTTGGGTATCTGATCTCTGGAAAATAATTGCAAATTTTAACAACTTCTGCTCCTCCTTATTTTTAAATTTATATAGTAAAGGAGAATTTCAAGCACTGTAGATGGTTTTAAAATGTCTGTCTTCTCTCATTGTCATAACTACGCCTACTGGGATTCTTTACAGTTCTTTTGGGAATGAGTGGCTATAGCTGGGCTCCTGGGATTAGCAGAGATTGCCTTGCCCTGCTGAAAGCAGCGTATGGTTCTGCTGCACAGAGTTAAGAAACCTCTCTGATAACAAAGACTGCGGCAAAAAATAAGGCAAATGTTTAAACAAACAGTTGCTACGCTGCACTGAGTGGAGAAAGCTGTCCTGAAAATACCCTCACAGGAAATAAATGAGAGAGGCTACCCTGTGAATAACCACAAGGTCTGATCTGAGGTTATTAGAACAGAGCCACATCTCTCTGCATTTTGAAGTATAATTATCCAAGTTTTCTCCACTGCTCAAGTTGGTATAAAACCTTAACCTGGGGAGGAAAGAAAGGTGCCTAATGCGGAGAAATAGGCAGGTGCCCCATTTGAACACTGGTTCTGAGCAAAGCAGTGCACTGATGCAACATGTCCAAGTCAGCAGACACAAAAAGCCTCACTGATGCTGACCGGGTCATGCAGTGCAGGTCTCCCCTCCATCCAGTTGGTGCTGGTCTAAAAGGGAGTCCACATGTCACACACAGACGTTCAGTTGTGACAATCGTGTTAACCCTCTTTCCCCTCCAACGCACAGGACTCTTGTTTTTGGTCATGTCTCCTGTATTATTAAGCCTTTCTTCTCATAATTGTATGCCTCCAGAAAGCCTTTACATTTAAACGCATGAACTCTGAAAATAATAAAATATGACTCATGGACTGGAGCGATTGAAAGAGAGATCTCTGCTGCTTCTTTTTCTAACAGGGAAATTGGAGCTTTTTTGAGTGACAATTGTATTATTTCATTTCATGCAGGTAATAAGCCTTCTATTAAACACAGGTGCCTAAAAATCCATCCCAATACACTGCAATAACTTGATTGAGCTTGTCCTGAGGATAATTCTGGCCCTGAGTGCTGGTAGTTACTGTACATACTTGTCTGATTAATTCCTCTTGACTTACAAAGGCATCCATCATGACACAAGGAATGATATATGAAGCACAGTGTACCTGAAACCTTCCCCTCCCTATGTCATTTCCTCAGCATCTAAAACAGGCTCTTATCATTTGTAATCAGTAATTAATAACAAAGCATTCTCACTAGTGCAGTTTTTCTGCTAAGGTTAATGTAATATTTCATTCCAGGCCAGCTGCTGTTTTACGACTTGCAAGCACGACAGTAAGTAATGTTTTTGCATATGAAGTCATCCACAGAGTAAATCAATTACTTCCTCTTTCATCAGCAGACATTTGCTGCAGCAGGGGAGGATAATTAGATACAATATTGTTGTTTACCAACAGCATTATGTTCCTAAAGTTTGGCACTAGACATTGAATTTTCTTCCCTATGTATCCATTCTGCATCTTTTCCACTACGATGTTTTTAATCTATGATCAATCAAATACTGCAGTTAAGAGCTACACTTAGCATGCTGCTATTATGCACAAGAATGTGTGTACAAAGATCAGTATCAATCACACAGCGTACATTGTCAGTACTGGTAAAACTTCTGGGTCACTTTTTGTCCACAGACCACCACACATACACTTATGACTATTCACCTCAAATGCAAAGCATCAATAAACTCTACTATATTGTTCCTTACACAGGCTGCACTATTTCTTGTACTCCAAAGTTCACATCAGGCTGCCCAAGGAAATGGTGGAGTCACCATCCTTGAAGATGTTCAAGAACGATGCAGATGTGGCACCGAGGGACACAATTAGTGGGCACAGTGAGGATGGGCTGACGGCTGGACTGGAAAATCTTAGTGGTCTTTTCCAATCTTAATGACTCTATCAAGGTATCTGTGAGAAAATAAAGCAGCCAGAACATATACACGTGAAAAGGGGAGAAAAGTTAGTGTACAGCACTGGTGTAATCTTCCTTTCTTACTGAAACTGGCAAGTCACATTTTTTCCCTCCTCTTGATTGCTGTAACTGGCAACTCAGACTCTTCTTGCATGACACAGTTCACAAAGACACATGCTTGGCTCATGAAGTCTGTGAGCCACAGGTTGTTGTGTGCTGGCAGAGCATCGTGAGTCATTCATCCTTCTGGCAGTCTGCCCTGGTCACCTGCTGTCAGTGACAAACCAGACTTTTCATCTTACTCAGTGACCTGCCCTTTGCTTCTTGTATTTCTGAGAATAAGAAGCTGCTGAACATAGAAATAAGCTGCAGAGTTCCCAGTACCTCAAGATCACCAAGGGCAGAAACACTGGTTTTAAGCATTTGAACCTTCGATTC
>JANHGO010000039.1:8322524-8401130 GCA_024606505.1 Aquila spilogaster
CCTGCTGTCCTGGAGATGGCTGAGCACCTGCCTGCCCGTGGGAAGTGGTGGATGAATTCCTTGGTTCGCTTTGCTTGTGTGCGCGGCTTTTGCTTTACCTATTAAACTGTTTTTATCTCAACCCACGTGTTTTCTCACTTTTACCCTTCCAATTCTCTCCCCCATCCCAGCAGGGAGGAGTGAGCGAACAGCTGTGTGGGGCTGAATTGCCAGCTGGGGTTAAACCACGACAGGTATATAATGTCACACATTCTTCATACCAAAACTGTATTTATTGACCAAGAAGCTAATGAAATACCCAAGACTCTGTCTGACACATGACAATAGGTCTACATTGAACCAGCGCTGAAAACAAGACAACGCTTCTCACAAAAATTCTGTCTTCCACTTCTGTTAGACATTTTATATTCTAGAAGAAGAAAAACAAGCACTTTTCAACCTTAAGTTATGTCTAGGCAAGCTGTAGTAAAGCAAGAAACTAGGATAATGTCACTGCTCCCAAACAGTTCTTTTACCTGCCACACTTTCATACTTGGAGCACCTCTTGTTAGGTTTTATTTTCATACTAAATTGAATGCCTTCATTCTGCTTTCAAGTTGTGGAAGCAGTAACAAATAGGCATTTCAAAAAATTACCTTTTCTGAGAGCTGCTATTATGTACCTGCTCGTACTGCAGCCTTCGTTTGTAGCCTGTACAGATGAGAACGACTCATTGAAACACCAGGTATCAGAGTATCAACTTTTCCTGTCGGTGATGGGGATATGCTGCCGTGCTAAAGTTTCTAATCTAAATAAATGAGTGCCTAAAGTATTGCAGGTTCATCATATGATAGCACAGGTTGGAAATCTTAACAGCCCTAAGACAATCTGATCGAAACTTGGCCTGATTTTATAGATGGTGAGTCCAGAAGGTAATGCCAGGACCCAGCCAGTCCAGCAATATGTATGAGAATATAAGCACCTGAACATAGCGACACACCAAATCATTTTGCTCATTGCATAAAATTATAATTATTGTATTAAAAAAGACTTGAATCATCTACATCTTCTCCTGAGAGAAAACAATTTAAAGTGGAAACAAATAACTAGTGTCCAGGGAAGCAGAAAGGACTGTAGAAATGCTAGCAAATTTCCCACAGCAACTCTTGTTCCTTAAAAATATACCTCAGGCCAAACAAATCTGTCCACAAATTCAACAAACTATTTCAATCAAAAGGGCATATTTTTAGTGGGTAAGAAGTCAAAACGTTTAATCAATAAAAACATTGTAAAGTCACTGGTGGGAGAAAGAAAACCAACATGCAAAAAATTATTTTTCTGTTCCATAAAAAATAGTTCAGCTTGGGCTGAGGAACAAAAAAATAATTAAACCCCCTTCATTTTGGATTTCATTTCAATTGGGAAACCCCTTTCTTTTGTTCACCTCAGATACATTTTCTGTTATTTTGCTGGACTGGCCAACCAGCTGAAGAAATAAAGTATTCAGCTCAACTACTACCAAGCCAGTTATAATTCTAATTTAAGGTTCCTGTATGGCAATTGCTTGGTGCTGACATGTGCTGAGTTTTGCAATAGCACAGCCTACATCTTCTGCATACTTGCCAATATTTCAAAAACTATAAATGGAAATCTTTAGAGAGGAAAGTAGGGACATACCTAAGGGAAATACGCTGGTCTTTTTTAGACTAGAAAAGAAATAGCCTGCACCTTATTTAAAAAGGCAGAGAAATGCAAGTTGAGTCTTCTAAAGAAACATAACTTGTACCTCGTAATTATAAGGGTTGCTAAGGACTTATTTTGGGGCAGAATTTTGAGCTGTCATCATGACAACAGCTCAGCTGAAGTCAGTATTACTATTTATGTGCCTAAACCCAAGCTTAAATGCAGTTTGTTGGATTTCGCTCTATGCTGGTCTGCAGTTCCATCCTCCAGCCTTCATTGTGTATTTTAGCTTTTTTCTTTTTTTTTAGCATATGATTTTGATTAGCCAAAGAAATTCTTTAAAAATACTTCAGTGGGAAGTCAAATGCCAGCTCAAATAATTCAGCATTAAACTTAGAAAGTTTAACGTATAAGTGCCAGAAAACACTTCTGGTGATCCAGAAGCCAGCTTAGCAATCACGGAAAAAAACAAAACCCAAAGCAGCCAGGTTCTCCTGGCTTTTCTTCCTTGGTCCTCACATCTCTTCTCTGAACTACTACAGCTGGATGTTACCATCCATGTTTGAGGCGGAGGCTATTTTTCTGCGGTCACCATGCTTTTGGCTTCTGCTGTTCCCTTATAGATCTAAAACCATGGTGTTGAGATGCACTTTGTGGCTTGTGACGGTCAGGGCAGAAGGAGAAGATGCTCTGTGCACCCTCTTGTGCTCAAGTAGAAACTCCCATGGGGAACCAGTTGGATCCTAAGGGCTAAGATTCCCAGTGCAGGGAGGGATGATTGTGGATATCCAAATCCAGTTTTAGAAAGGCCATATCCCCTAGCATGTCTCCACCTCCAGGATCTGTAGAGACATTATGGCTGGCCTCTTCATAATACAACACAGTACCATGCAGAGATGCCTACACTGGCAACCCGGACACTAGAAACAGTGACACCTGTGCAACAATCTTATCCCAATTATCTTGCAGGTCATAATATGACTCCTGGACTTTGTTCAGCCCTTTCAGAGCTAGCTTGGTTATCTCAAGGGATAACTGCTGCTTAGCAAAACCTTGAGAGAGGCTAAGCCACGCGGTTTGGCCGTTTGCTAATCTGCAGGCAGGGAAGGAGTCGATGGCAGGGATGGGCTCAGGGTTCCTCCTCTCCTGCATGTCACTCAGCTCAGTCTGCTATCATGAAATCTGCACTGGAGAAGAAGTTTTGGTTTGAAGGGTGTCCACCAACTCTAAAATCTGTGAAACGTTGAAGCCAACCCGTCATTGACTTGATATTTGCCTCTAGCAGATATAACCCACAGGGAGAGACGGCTCCTCATCCTCAATGTGTACGGCGTATGCCCTCACCTTCATTTGGGCACACTAATGCAAACTATGGAGTCGTATTAATAATACCATTCCTATGGTTTTCATTCAAACATTTACACTTGTCTTTCAAGCTTTAAAAATTATTACAGCCTTATGTCCTGGGCTGCTGCACATTGGCACAGATCATAACAGACCTATGCACAGATGGGGAGTTTGTCTTACCTCTATAAAGCAATAACACTATTATGTATCTTTTTAGTGTGCTGTTTTGAGCTGCAACCATCCACTAAACTATTGTTTGTTACAAGTCTCTCCCCCCCCACACCCCTTATAAAACCTAAAAAAGTTTTATGCTTAATTCCTAGTGGAAACATTACATTACCTGTGAAAGCCTGATCAAACACTGCTGCTCTTTATGCCCTGTCACTGCTGATAGGCACAGTAATATATCCTGTCTTTTTCAATATAAACTCCCTTCCAATGAACAGGCTTAAGCTGGGGATTTTAAAATGAAATGCTGTTCTTCACAAGGTCTTGCACCCCTTGTCCCCCTCATTTGCGTCTATCACTTGATCAACTGAATAACTCTTTGTTTCCCGCTGTCTCGGGCTTTTTTTTTTTTTTTTCTTTTTCTAAAGCAGTTCTGTATGTTTTCTGGTCTGCTTTTTGTAACCGCTATATTCACTCCTCCAGCTGAAGGACTGATCATTTGTTTAACCCAGCTCTGCTTGAAATAAAAGCTTCATTTGTTGTTTCTTGTTTCATTTACTTTTTAATGGTGGCTAATAAAGACTAAAACACATACATACTATATATTTAAAAAACAACAACAAGAAATCAACACAGAGGTGCAATTTTCAAGCATTGCTCTGGAGGGGCACGGGAGAGGAATAGGACTATTGTCAGGAAAGCCTGGGGTGCTTTGGCAGGGTGAGGGAACTGCCCGGCACTTGCCAGCATCATTTCAGGCTGTTCTCAGTCCTGCTGCGTACTGGCTTTTCATGAGCACTGAAATACCTTCCTCTTTTAAATACACGAATAAACAAACAAACAAAAATAAAAGCAAGACTGCCTGAAATCTTGCAGGAGCAGGGAGGGGTAATTTCAATGTGTCATTTGTTTCAATCCAAATGACCAGCCAAAGACTGCTCCGGGGAGTTTAGCTCCAAGCCCTCTTGCAGAGCAGTCATGCTCCAATGTCCCACTGCAAAACAGTTTCCAGCCTATTAAGGGGCTGATAGTGCTATGCAGCCTGCACAGTCTGCACAATCTAAGTCTGTGGAGGTGTCCATTTTTGCTGGTAAAATTGTATAATCGAGGTCTGGATGAGCAAACCTGTTGTAGACTTCCCTGTGCATCGGGCAGAACTTGTGCTGCTTCACTGATTTCACTGATGTTTGCAGATTGTGTTTGGGATCTTAGGAATTACTCAGACTTTCATCCATTTCAAAATGGTCACTCCTTCCTGCAGCCAATCCAGACAAAAATAAGAACAGAAGAAAAAAACCCAAACCCTAACCAGCCTTTATGAACGTACCGGTTTTGTCAAAGTTGGACTGTGCATGAGAGATGTACTGGTTGTAATTCAACCTCTAGAGCTATGTGAACCTCCAAGAATTCAATTTACAAAGGACCAATGGTTCTGTCAGAGCTGGTTTATATGTGCTCTTGAAGTTCAAGAAAATTTTGTTTTGAATTAATTTCAGTTTTTCAAACACAGACTGCATTTTGAAGACCCAGGATCTGGCAATAACTTGCTGCCAGCTGCTCCGATTATACAGCAAGCTTCATTATACCAGTATGTTCTTACAGCCTTAGTGGCTGGGAGAAGGGATTAGACCACCTAGATGACATACCTAAATGAGACTCTCATCAACCACCCAAGGTGGGGGAAAGCAGGACACTTCCCTGATGCTTGCAGTCACACAGATGTGAAAAGCACATCCTCAGACTTAACAACTAAACGGGAAACACATCTTTAGGTGTTTTGTTTTTAAATCATACAACTCATTAATTTTTTTATTACTGGGGAGCCAACGATGGTCGGGAAGCGTGGCCCTTGGGAATGCACTAAGAGTTTAAGGGAGCAAGTGACAACCTATGTATTTTCACTCACTCTCAGAGAGCCTCAGCAGAGGCAAAATCACTTTCCTGTTACCACCCTTTGAAAGATCGCATCCAGCACACAAGGTATGACACTGGATAAAGAGAGAATCCATCCCACCCTTCCTCACGCCAGGGTGGCACCTGAGCATGGGGCTGGACCGAGGATGAATTTTGGGGGAGATGGTCCCTCCTTCCTGCCATGCCTCTGGATGCCAGTAGAAGCAGAAGCCCCATCAGCCAACAGCTGCCTCTGGGAAAACAGGACACGATCTCAACCTCCAGCTTCCACCAACGGAGAGAAGAGATGTCCCTTCAGCGCACATGGGCAAAACGAGCCCGTGCAGCAGTAGGCAGCAAAGAGGTTGCAGCAGCACAGGACAGGGAAGGGGTGCAAGGGCTTGCTGCAGTCCTGACCTCCAGAGTGGAGCTTCTGGGCTCTTTGGATAAATGGGGGCTGACCCTATAATATGAAAGAAGAACAAGGTTAATGTGTGTCTCAGACAGAAGGAAATAAAGTGCTTGCTTGTGCTAAGCTTGACTCAAGCCAGCTATTAATATAAAACTTGGCTATAAGGAGTGATTCAGTGGTGCTGCAGCAGAGCCTTCTCCCAGACAGCAAGCAAGCACGGGAGCAAAATAAATCTTCCATTGGTTTCACCTCTGGATTTGCTCCCAAGATCTCTCCCCTGCTCCAGACACTTACAATCCCTATTGTGTTACTACTGCGATATATCATCATGCCAGGGATGTGACAGCATCTCTCGAACAACATTTTATAGCAGACATAAAGTTTAAGTTGGGGGGGGAGGGAGGTAGTAAAGGGAGAAATGATGCTTGTTACCATGCCAATCCACATGAAACCAGAAGGACCAGATTGCTGCGCTTTTCCAAAGGCAGTTTTAAGCATCATTTCTCTGATGGTTCGATTTTCCCTGTTTAATGCTGTAACCAGTTATGAAAAAGATCTTCAAGAGCAGATAACTGCATCTGGAAAGCCTTTGGGCCAATGGTCCCCAAGGTGGACAAGCAGTCCTCCTCCTGCTGGGGCCTCCGACCCTGAGGAAGGCACTAGGGACAGGATCATTGCTAACAAAGGTAGAGCCCCAAATCTGTAGTTTTGAAAAGCCCATCAGTTTAGCAGCTTGCTTTTTGTCTTTTTCCATGTGAGGGATTGAACAGGATGTCTGTTGCTGGAAATCAGGACAGGGTGCCAGAAGACAGGGATTTTAATAACCGGGTGTGACACTGTACAGTCACCAAACCCTTCTGAATCTCCACCGCCCTGTCTGTACATGAGTATAATGACCATCTACCCCATGGGGTTTATTAAGTGTTATTAATTAATAGCAAAAGTGGTTTGTTCAGATGCTTGCATTAAGATGCCATATAAAAGAAAAATAGTGTTATTGCTACTGACTGATTAAGAATCCAGTGGGTGCTTTACTCGGTCCCTAGGTATTCCTGAGGGGCACCAACAACACAAAAGCTGCCTTTGAAAGCTAAAAAGTTGGGGAGTGCTACTTAGCAGTGTATCCAGCCTGACAGCATGTTGGAAAGTTCACTTTGAGGCTTACGTGATGACAACATTTTGTGCACACAGAGAATCGCTGTTTAGATCACTAGGGGTCATAAAAGTAAGGTCTACCTAAACGTTCCCATTGTTCACTGTGCTTTGCAAACCCATTGTTCATTTTTCACAAAGCCTCTCCGATACGAGCAGATACCACTATCTACACTTAACAGGCGAGGGAACCGAGGCGCAGAGATGAGCAAAGAGCCTCGGTGAGCAGAGAGGAGAAGTGCCCGAACCTGCCCTGTTATCAGGCTGCCAAACAGCGGTGCCTCGTGCGAGGCAAGACCTGCCAGCCTGCCTCACTACACGCCTGGCGCATTATAGGACCCTTCAGCCTAAACACGCTGTCTACCACAGGTGATGCTTTGTCTCTAACAAAGAAGTCACATTTTAAGACCGCTTGTGAGGCAGCATGCCTCCAACCATGCTGCTGACACAAAGGGAAGGTCGTGGAGCTTGGAGAATACAAATATTCACTGGTTGGGGTCTGCTTAATCAGCTGTAAGCATGCTGAAACCCAAAAGCAAAGGCAGCAGAAGATGTTTTCAAGCTGCAGCCTCCAGCGGACTCGGAGAGCCTGTCGGCGTCTCCTCTGCCAGCAGCAGCTAAAACTCCAATCCCCATAGAGCAGCAGTCTGCGATAAACGTTTGAACAAATCCTCGCAAAATCTAATGCCTTGCGGGCTCCAGTGACATTTCCAGAATGCAAATGTGAAGCAATAACTTCTCAGTTTGACAGTTTAAATGGGGAAATGGATAGGGTAGAGAGCAGCTGAAGACACACTTGCACTCGGTGCTGAAACAGAGGAGGAAAGCGAAACCAGAAACTCAGTATCATTTTAGAACGGAAAATAAAAAAACAACAAAACCCCCCAAATTGTTGGAAATACCAAGTAAGATCATATAAAAATTATTCTCCTTTCTAGGCCAGAACAGTTTTTTGGTTCTGTATAATTATGCACAGGATCCAGGATGATGAGCCCAGATCTGTGGCACACAGACGCTACTGCAGAGCAAAGAAAGACCAGTGTGCAAAAGGAACAAGGGGATGGCATCAAGAAAACAACCCTTAGACCTCTTTACATTCTGGCTATTTGTAAAGCCACCTGACTTTTGAGTGTGGAAGATGCAGGCAATGATATTCCACGATTCGGAGAAGACATCAAGATTCATGATGCCCACGATACACCAAAACTTCATCAAGGTCTCACTGAGCCAGGAGCTGTAGAAGCACAGGTTTCAGCACATCTACACCTAATCAACCGACAGGTCTTAAAGTGTATCTAAAAATACCATGAAGAGATGAGCACTTTTTTTTTTTCTTCTATAGTGGGGCAATGGATTTTCCTTACAGAGGTCTAGCAATATTCCCGCTCAAGCAGGAGAGGGGTCAGACATCTCCACTGGGAGCTGGGGGAAAGACTCGCTGATCTGACCATAATTTTATGGAGTGTGCCAGCAATTCAGGATGAGACTATGCCAGAAAGGCCTGAAGGAATATCCCAGGGAATAGTCAAAGCAGGATAGTTAAAGCATGAATTTTTTGTAGGTAGAAGCTTTTCACCTTGCAAATATCCATACAGCCTCAAATACCAACTGGACTCAGTAGAATAAAGCTTTGTTAGCATCAGTTAAGCTTAAGTTAACATGAAACTCAGGAAAAACTCAGCACTGACTGCATGCAGACCCCTAGAAGTGCAGTGGCATCTCCAAGGTCCAGTTAAGTCAGAACTTCCCCCCGTTAATCCTAACAGGTTTCTGTTCAGGTCTGTAATTTGACAACAGTATTTAGAAAAAGGAAAATCAAAGTCATGCTATATTCCAGTTAGATCAGAGACCTGATGCACAACTACAGTGCAAATTAAAAATAAGTAAAGAATTTGAAAACTACATTGAGGCTATGTGTAAAATACATGACTTTAAAGTATACTATAATTAAACTGGTGAGGACAACATGTATAGAGAAAGAAGTTGCACAAATTTTTCTTGGCCAAGTTACTTGGTGGAAGTAAAAGAGATTAAAGGGGCGATTTAACAGATGCACCATGAACAAAATTTCAGATTGCAATATTAACATGATTTAGTGCTTTAACTGGAAAACTAATAGTAGGCCACCTGCCATGCTGGTAAATTGGGAGGTCATCTTTCTCTCTCTCACACACATACTCAAACACATGTTCACTTTTCTGGATTTCATCACATGGTGGAGATTTGCCATATTAGACAATAAGGCCTGGGGCAAGGAGAGAGAAAAATCACTAGAGTTTCTACACTAAATGGTTAACTACAGAAATTACAAAAATGAAAATCTGCTCCAAAGAACAAAACTTGCTTTTCTGAAGGGGCAGAGAGGTAATTCCTTGGGGAAGAGCGCTGACTGAAGGCGCCGCTCCCCCATTAAGAGCTATCTAAGAGCAAGTGACTCACCAAAAATTGTAACACAGAGTTTTCTGTTTGTAATACACTGAAAGCTATAGGGCTTGATTCATAAACTCTGCCAAATCCATGGGAGTCCATGTGATTCACTCAAATGGGTTTTGGACCAGATCCACAGCAGGTTTCATTTTATGGAGGGTCTCAGAAAACCATAAATTTATTACTCAGATATAAGAGCACCAACTTCCTGCACTGGCTATTAAAAAGAAAGAAGAGTTATTCTGGTGAGGAGTAAAGCTTCACTGTTGCAATACAGTCAGCCCCCCTCTCAATAGGGCACTTATTTTAACTCCTGCTTGTATTTGGGGTTTTTGAGAGCTGCTAGGGTAAGGAGGCAGGGACAGAAAGCACGGCAATGCACCTCCATGCTCTCTGCCGCCACTGTCAGAAGATACCAACCCCAGCAAGCTCTCTGCTGGCCCAGCTGGCAAAGGTGCCAGCTAGCACCTAACGTGGCTGTGCTAACGACTGGCATCCAAGCTCACTTCACGCACGTCACCACATCTCTGCCGGCGACCGCTCCAGAGGATGAGTCGGTCCAACCATCGCCAGCCTCGGTCGACTTCCCATTACCGAGCTAGGCTGGGAGAGCCCCTGCATGCCCTTTCCTGGACCTGCTTACTCTGGTACTTTGGGGAATTATCCACACTTTTCATACCTCCTGAAACACAGACATGCTGACTAGACTCAAACAAGGTTCACCGAGGTCCAAGCAACAGCCCAGCGTGCCTGGGATGCAGCGGGACATCCGCTCGCCCCGCTCCCATCCAGGCGTTGGGGGTCTGGCACATGGGGATCTCAGTCCTCCACTTGTGATGTGGACACCACAAGTCATTGCTTGGTCACTATGGGCTTGACATTAAGTGATGCTGAGGACCACTCTGCCCATTTTACCCCCGCAGAGCCCAGTATTGATGCTTTGAGTTGGTATTACCCAGTTCTCCCCCAGGAGCAACCTGCACCTTACAGCCACGGTACCCTTGGCTGCTGCACGCCTTCTCTTTAATTCAGGGGAGAGAAGAGTTTTCCTCTTGTGCCGATTCCCCTTTCTAAAGAGGAAAAAGAAAGGAAAGAAATCTAAATGCTATAAAGGCGTTTTGGAGCCCCACCCTTCAGAGGCACTGTCTGCCTGGCACAGGCCATCAGTGTTTTTACTGCATATTTTTACACATCCTGAACTTTGGGAACTGCATGTTCAGCTGTGGCAAACACACCCATTTCATTTACACAGTCCTGTGTTTGTCCTTGTCCCACATCCCAAAAGTGAGGTTAGTCGGCGTGCCGGAGCGAATGCATGAGAGTAAATAAACTCAGAAATGGGCTTACACTGCATTTAACTGATCTGCAAATAAACATAAAAAAACATATTTTCACACCTTATCAAACCATTTAATATTCCAAAAGTACACAGCCAAGTTTTTCAGACCTGCATTAATCCAAACTAGAAGCATCTCTTTCTGGGATCAATTAAGTGTTTGTCACGTAAAAATAACCTCAAAGTCAAAAAGGCTGTAGTTGAACAACCAGAATGAGGGAAGAAGGGATTCATAAACAAACAAACCTCTGCAAATAATACTAATACCGAAGAGCTAAAATTACCCAGTTAATTTTAAAAATCACACAAGGAACTTTTTCCAACATAAAAACAAGCTCCTGATTGTTGAGGTTTAATACGAAGCCCATTAAAAAATGGAAAATGCACCAGAGGCACAGGAACTTTCAGCACAGCTGGCCTAATGTAAAAACAAAGTATGTAATTGTCAGCGATTAACAAAATTGTGCCTTGAAGAGTTGCTAATTTATCCAAAGCTCGACTCTGAGCAAGGGTTGACTACTTAATGATTTTCATTTTTCCAAAGACTGTCATACCACAGAGAAGTTGCTAAGAATTTGGTTTCTTAAGTAACTGCTCCAGGGCTGGATTTCTCCCTGGGATGCAATAAAAGTGGACTTCTCGATCACCTTCTCCCACTTCTCTCCTCTGCTTCCTTCAAGGGCTGTCTGCACCTTTGGAAGAGCAGTGACAGAAGGGTGGCACAGAGATTTTGTTAGGCAGAACAGCACAAACTTCAGTAACATCTCCACCTCATTGAAAGCTGCCGTGTAGGAAACCAGAAGGGAATCCCTACTGATTTGTTACGGGAGACCACCAGAGAGAGCCCGGTCCCTCGGGAAGCAGGCGCCGGTGACTGGATCTGTAAAAGAAGGGCAGGACCAAAAGAAATATTTTGCGGGAAATGTCAAGCTCCCCACAGAGGAGGGTGAAGCCCACCGTGCTTTCAAGTGGCACCGGCGTTCATGGAAAGCCTGCAGTACCTGTCAATCACGCCGCACCCAAGTGCAAGTGTGGTTGCCAACAGCAAATTACCGCAACCTCTAATTTGTTGCTTTTTCAGTATCAAATTATTTTTCATTGCCAGAGTGCTGTATAAACCCATAATAAACTTGTTTTGATCTAACTCATCGCACGTTACCGTGTGCCTCACTTCATTTCTAAGGTGCTTACGGACGACCTGCTTCCTATGGATTTCCTACGGCTGCGTCCCAGCGTGGGGGGCTCACATACAACCCTTTTAATGACCTTTATGTTTATCAACCCAAGTCAGACTCCAGACCAGATGATTGCATTGGCCCATATGATTAACGTAGGGACAAAATTAATTACTCTTCTTTTTTTTCCCCACACCCAGTTTCATCAGAATGCATGCCAAGAAAGATGATGTTCAGAGCTAAGCCCTTCAGAAGACATCTGTGCCAAGCCTGGTGGAAGGGAAATCATTCCCTAAAGCTTAAGAAAATGAAAATCCAACCAGAGCAAGTACCCTTCTCCCAGCTCCTGCAGATTCATAGGATTAGGAAAGATTACCAGGAACATCAAGCCTGAGCTACTGCATCGGCCAGAGCACACAGTTTCACAGACAGGCTCCAAGCTGAGTAACTTGTCAATGTGAATTTTTAATGACTTTTTGATTGCGAACATATGCCGTAGCTGGGCTTGCTCCAGATCCCAGCTGAAGTCAGCTGGAGCCTGTCAGGGTGCAGCTCTGTGTCACGCTTCATTCGGTTTTAACGCGGGACTCCCACTGAAGCAGGTAGTCCCAGTTTCCCTGCCCTGCCCAGCGTTGCCTGAATCAGATCTGCTCATCGATCGGACAGACGCACTGGTGGGGACAGCTACCCGCACATCTCCACGGTACCCACGTGTCTCCATGAAACACTGCCACGAACGCAAAGCCGTCGGGGCTGGCTCTGCACCGCACCGGGGGCTCAGCCCGGCAGGAGCACCCACCGCCTGCCCCGGGAGCTGTCGCCTGCCTGAACGTACACCGGAGGGAAGGATATCGGGAGCTTCGAAAGTTAGGAATTAAGTAACAAGCCAAGGGCACGTGTAAAGTTGACAATCAATGCTCGTCGTTCAGCTTTTGTGGTGTTTGACTGTTCCCTCTCCAACACAGGCATCGCACGCTTATCCCTGTGCTTTTCCTCCTAAAGCACCAACTTTTCAATATATTATAAGACATCAAGAAAGAAAAGCAACCTGAAGTGACTTAACGTGTGCTGTCTTAGTATGGAGAGTGCTACCAGCAGAAGTGTTTTGTTAAAGAAAGTGACTTCTGCATTCCCCCAGGAATAAATACCCATTACTTCTTACTCTGCTAAGTGTAAACTGTTCAGAATTTAGGTTAAAAATATGAGTAATATAAAAATACAGGTGCTGCCAGGGACCTAAGCCCAAAATCTGTCTGTAAGCAGAATAGCAACTGACTGCAGTGGAAGCTGTGTGCACTCAACAAGCCTGAAACAGAAACCCTTGTTTGCTATTTCAAAGGAGCATAAAATACAAAAATAACCAACTCCCATCGAAGCATCACAGAAATTAGGTGCCTAACTGCTTTAGGCGCCTGTAAAAACCCTGTCTGTGACCTTTTTTTTTTTTTGTGTGGTTATGATATTCCAGAAATAAACACCCCAAGACACTGAAACGAAAAGCTAGACTGCAACAGAACAAACCACACTTCTCCTGATCAGCAGGAAAAAACCCACTCTTATTGTTATTACATTTTTTCGTCCCTTCCCAGGGAACAGTTGATATTTGTGGTAGCTTTGGCTGTAGCTTGTAGCAGCTGTGTAGTATGCATCACATTAAATACACCGGTGGGTCCTGCATGGTCATTCTGGCACCGTTTCTATTTCATACAATGCCTTCAGTTTTTCTATTTAACCTCAATCATTTATCAATCATTCACCAATGCCAATAAATCAAAGTGTCTGGGGACTCTTAAACATAAAAATAAGGAGCTGTAAAAAAATATTACTACAGCAATTAAAGACTCAAATAGTAATAAACTCTACTTGCATTACACCTTTAGAAAGCCCTACTGAAATTAAACAAACATCCAATATCAACAATATGAAAGGGGCTTTTTCTTCTAGTTTATAATAGCTACTGGTTTATCCAGAGCAGAAGAGAATTAGGGTTATTTTTATAGATCATGGAGACTAAAGGTGAATGTAAAAAATGGGGGAGGGTAAAGAAGTAGTGAAAAGGTAAAACAAATTACAGTGGGGTTTTTTTTCCACCAGACTAAAAGAACATGTACCAGAATTTACAAAATAAACGTGAATCTTTATCCATGAAGTGTAATCTTTTGGTTTGGATCCAGACTGTATGGTTAACAAATCTATGTTGAGTCAACCTCACAGCCAGGTGTTTTAAAGTAAGTGAAGTTTTCTATTTTAATACATAAATTTCTTTTTTTGTTGTTTTCCTCAAAAGGCATTTTTATTTTCCAGAAAAGCCTTTTTTTTAACTGACACCCAAGAAGAGGGGAAAAAAGTTTGCATCATTCAAGAAAAGAAAATGACAAATCTTGGCCAGACAGGTGAAAACATAACACATGAAGACGAACAGACTTAGAGATTACCTGAATTAAGATCGGTGTCTCGGCTGCTACAACCCCAGATGAAAAGGGGGCATTTCTCTTCGGAAGGGGTGACATGCTGTAACTGTCATGGCAGTCCAGCACTGGCAAGGAGAGGCCACATACCTCTGCCTTTACCGCAAGAGCCTGACGATTTAATTCCCATTGAAAGCTAACAGAGCGACGCTGGTGCGTCCCACAGAGAGCCCAGGCTTGGGTTTTACCCATGCCAAAATCCTGAGGTTTTGGCGAGGTATTCCCGCCTCCCCTTGCAAGAGGAAAGGAGTTTGTGACTTTGCATGGTTTTTCCACCAAGAAGCTCTTGGGAGGGTGCCATGAAGCGGGCACTGCCTGTGCTGCTGGCAGGGGAGGGCTCTCCCTCGGGGCTCCTTGGTTCCACTCATTAGCTGAGGGCCAACGCTTACTGTGAAGGGGAGCTGTTTGGTTTTTTTTACAGTAAAAATACTGCAGGGATCCCGAGTGCTTGGATTGCCATCTTTATTAAAAATCACCAGATCCACAGCGCTGTTGGTTTGGCTTGGCTTTCGTTACCGGCCCGCCACAGTTACTGCCAACAGAAAGGGGCTAATGAGTCGAAGCAAACCATAAATGCTGGGTTTTCATTTTCTTCTTTCCCCCTGCTCTTTTTTGCTGGAGCGTTTTGACAGGACGGGGGCTACAAGAGCCAGCGGTGGCCGAGCCAACGGCCAGGCCTGAGGCGACGTGGAGAGCCCCGCGCCCGGCGGCCTCCCTGCAGGACCCCAGCGCCGGGCCCGTCGGTGGCTCCGGGTGTGCCCATTAACGTTTTTCAGACCCCAAACAACGTGAACTGTACTTCTGATTTCTTACATTCATCAATCACCTCCGGAGTGTCCTGACTGTAAAGAAAAAACAGTTCACAAATATTGATGTTTTCTGAAAGAATAGTACTGGGGACTGACCAACCCACCGGAGGCCGTACCTAGCTGGGCTTCTGCGACCGGTGGAAATTTCCTTCGCGTTTTTTTTTGCAACAGTATTCTCTTTCAGTAGTTTCCTCTCTGCTATAAAGTGTGCTTTTATTATATCTGCGTTGAGCCGGTTCCAATGACGCACCTAAAATAGATGAAACTACCCCAGTGTGTTTTCCTACGGCCGAACAGCGAGCTGCGCTGTCTGCGGCAGCAGCGCCGGCATCAAGACCAGGCATTCAGCAAAGCGCTTACCTGTGCCAAGCACAGGTACTGCCAACATCGCCACCAAGACGGGGCCAATAAATCCAGGCACGCTGTGCATCCCTCGCCTGTGCTCCGCGCGCGCGCTCAAAAAGTTCAGGGACCTCTTTTCGCAGACAGGTCGTTACCCACGTCCGTGCACCTCTGTCTTTCAAAGCCCAGGCAAGCTGCAAATCTACAGGAGGAAGACGAACGGGCTCAGCACAAAGCCTTGGAAAAGCTGTCAAATTAAAGGAGTCTTTGGGATATTAAGCTGTAGGCTTTGAGGATGGCTGCAGAGGGGCCTGGCAGAAGCCGGGATGATGACTTGCAACCCAGCCGCTCCAGCCGGAGATCTGGCTGCGGAGCCGGCACCGAGCGTGCAGGGTGGCCAGGAGCCTGCCAGCTCTTCACGTTTAATAAATTAGCGTGGATAAGGAAGCTAAGATTGGGCTCGTAGAGACTGAATATATACAGACCTCTATATGAAGGTGCAGAAATGGCACTGTTTTGAGTCTGACTCATTGTGTCCTTGTTACGTTGCCGGTTGCTTGGAGACTGACTGAAGGCACACAGCAAAGATACCGGCTTGGGAGTCGCTACCCTGCCTTATTTTCTTTTTCTCTATGCACATAATTTTCCTTTAAAGGCTTGCCTTGCCTCTGCAGATTGCTCAACTCCCTCTGCCACTGTGGAAAACTACGGCAGGGGAGGCAGCCGGGTGTCCGGGAACACTGTCGGTGTTGTTCCACCCTCACCTCCCAGCCCCGGCTTCGCGTGCCGCAGGGGGAAAGAAAGCACGTCTTTATTTCTCTACAGGCTCGCCTGGATGCTAAATTTTACCTTAAGCCAAAGCAGTCACAGATTGCTTATTGAGAGACGTTCCCACACATTTCCAACGGGTTACCCTGAAGTCCTCAAACTTCCTTAGCTGGGAATAAATACCTACAAATCCCAAAAAGCGGTGGAAATGTAGTGGGGAACTTGAGCACATTCCACTACTCGACAGGCATGGGCACAACCGAGCTCGGATGGTTAATGTGGAAATCTTGCTTGGCTCTTTCCTTACACAAAACTGAGCAGTGTGGAGACAGTTATTCGTAATTTAACAAGTGCTGAAATTTAATGCCCATTGTATCTTGAGTGCTAACGGTATCACGCTTCAAAGCTGTAAAATATAAGCAGGACTTTTAGGACACTGTTAAATTAAATGGGCTAGAGTCTACGTTAGTATAAAAGTAAGGATTGTGTGTCCACTTCCAACAGCCCCGTATCTCATGTATTCTTAATAGCTGGAAACCAAGCAGTATGCAGTGGTATAGGGTAATGAATGACCTCTTACTTCTCTGTTTTAACAGGTCTTTATTCCCCTAATCAATCTCATCGTTCACACCAGGGGAATCAGCTAAAAGCTCTTTAAAAATACATAGGGGCGCTCAGAGCACATCCTGCAGATTTCTTCTGAAAAGACAATTTCTGTAAATTAATGATTAAAATGGAAGCAGAAGCAAAGAGGCTTTAGTGGGAATTGCAACGTGCAAAGGTTCCCTCTCTGGGGGCCAGAGGACAGGAGGGAGGTGAGCTGACCTCAAAGACACGAGGTGGCATGAAGCACTGCCCTGGGCTTCTCAGACCTCAGAGCTGCTTTCTCCATCCAAAGCGGTTGTCCCCTGACTTTTGCTGGAGAAAATGACTTGAGGTAAGAAAAAAGTGCCACTGAGTTACCTGTAATTTCAGGAAGGAGAAAAAAAAAAAGCTATCGACAGTGAAGGAAGGAGCCCTGCAGAGTTTACTTACAGCCTACTCAACTCGAATGAAATCCTCCGCAATGAGTCAAATGACCTTAAGACTATAAGGGCACGTTGTAGCTGCACGCGGGACCACGTGGCAGGAGGACGGCTTTTGGGAAAACCGTCTCATCTGCTCCTTGGGCTCCGCTCCGAAGGCACAGATTCAGCCCTAGCTCAGCGGCACATCACTCTGCCACCTGAGACGCCCCGTGCCCCCGAGGCGCTGAGATGGCCCGGGCAGGCACCACGCCGCACGAAGGACCAAGAAGCGAGCAAATGAGACGTGACAAGTCGGTATTAACCCATGCAGACAAACCGCTCCCTAATTTTCTCTCTTTGCCCTACAGCTGCTCCTAGCAATTCACCTTGGGAAGGCTGACATACGCTTGGCCGGTAGTCGACTAATCCGAAACCAGCAGGATGCAGAGATGGCTTAAAGCCGTGTTAGTCCCGTGGGGCTGGGGCTGCGGTGCTTCGATCGCAACAGGCAGCCTCGTCGCTGAATCCTAACGGTCTATGAGCGGTGCTGTGCCCGGCAGGATCTGCTCCTGCTTTCTCTGCAGAGATAATACCTCAAAGTAAGCCAAAACCCGTTCCAGAAGTGGTTTTTAACTAGCTTAATTGTCAGCAGCTAAAAACAAAGCTTTCTGCAAGATTAAAGAGTTTTTAACAAAAATTGGGAGAAAACCCTTAATCAAAACATGGCTTTTCCAGAAAAACCCTATAAAGGTATGCAAGCTAGTCACGGACTGTATGAAGGGTGTCCACACAACCCTTCAGAGAAAGCCTTTATCACAAGTAAGCTGGGCTGCAAAGTGAAATGTGCAAAAATCAAGTGAACTTAACATTGATGCTGCTGGTGATCATTCAGTTTTTCTTCTCGAACGACCCAGATACAGTTTAACTCAGGAACAAGATAAAATGAAACGCGAAGCAGCTCTTTAACACACAGATTTGTCCTCAATATTCAGTCCTGGTGCATCGCATCAGCAAACTTCTCAATCCCCGCTCTGAAGCAATGACGGTGCCTTGCAGGAAAAAAGAAAACTAAAAAAAATCAAACTAAATCCATATGTAATTGTTCAAAATTACACTGAAGGTGTATGCAAAAAAAAGAAGAAAAAAAAAAGAGTAGGGAAGGGTAATCTGGGCAACCTTCCCTTCTATATTTTATGAAATTTGCAGGCTGTTCCCTGCAGCCTCAATCCACCGCTAATACTGGTTTCAATAAGGTCTCTCATCGCGTTTCTCTGTGCCAGTGGAAGCCAGACAGCTAGCTAGTGTATCCTATGATAAATAAACAAACATCCCCCCTGCCCCCAAACACATGTAAAAGATGGATTTAAATCATTAGAATTTACTTAGCTCTGAAAAGGAACAATTTTTCACCAGACTGCAGAAAAGCCCACTGCAATGGAGGGACTAAGGCTGAGATTTTCAGAAGAAACGGAATGAGTTCAAGTACCCAATTTCTATTGAATTTCAAGGTAATTTGGCCATCGAGCTCCCTTGTGCACCTTTCCCTGAGCCCTTGTTTTCACTGAAAATTAGATTTTTATTAACTTGAAAAGAAGTAACAGAATAATTGTGAAAGGTTACAAGTTATTTTTAAAATAACATAGGGCTTGCTTTATCCTCCCCGGTGGCTGAACAGTTACAGCCAGAGTAACACAGCTCTCGGGACACAATCTGGGATGGGGAAAAAACCTGGTGAAATTCCTTATTCTACCACGAACATTTTGTATGGACTTGGGCAGCCAGTTAGAAATTTATAAGCTTTTCGGTGTCCAGCAAGCCATTTTCAAAAGTGCTGGAACACTTCATTTCTTTGGATTTCAAATGAGGACAATGAGGTAGTTTTGAACTCCCCTAAAATAAAAGTTGGACAGGATTTGCAAACACTCTGTTGATAAGAGCAAGCATTACTCTTTACAGCTGGAACTTTCCATCCAAATAATACCAAAGCTCTTTATATACAAGAATGATTAAAGATGAGGAACATGCCTGTGATACAGGTTCATTATTTGCTTATAGCTCAAATTTGGCAAAGCACATAAGCACTCCAGGATGGGGGCCAAGGTAATATTTCATCACGGCAGAACTGAGAAAACTCCCAAGACTTCCTCAGGCTTCCTTTAGGCTATCCAAGGGCTACACGTAGGGTAGACCCTCCTCAGGAGCCAGACTGCAAGCGCGTTTTGCCAGGACCTTGTCAAAGTCCCAGACAAACAACATCTCTTGCATTCGTGCAGGCGTACCTGGGTTTTTTTCTGTCCTTGCCCAGTGTGCCACCGAAGTCACACGTAGCACCTGGCTGGGCCAGGAAGGCTGATCTCATGTGCTGTCTCCTGCCTAAGCAGACCTTGATGAAATTACCCCTTAGGCATCAGTAAAAAATTGAGTAGCCCATGTAAATTCAAAGAGGAAAGAGTGGAAGTAATTCCATCTTCATGCAAATTTCCTACCTCCCTTTCCTGCCTTCAGCCAAACAATCAAATGCAACAAAAGGAGATACGAAAGGCATACAAGAAGCTTCCGTTGGCCTTGACTTTCTTCATGCAAGTATCTTATCTTCTTTTTGTTTCATTACTTCTGATTTCTGATGTAAAGCTCATACAAATGAGGGGGGAAAAGAAAAAAAGAGAGCACTATCAAGTATCCAGCAGCAATCAGACTGGACTTCACCCAACTCACATGTAAGATTGCAACTCAGAAGACCCTTTACAAGGTATTTTATAGGTAGCTGCTCACATTGTGGTCACGCACACATGCGCTGTGGAGGGCACTAAAACTTCTATGCCATTTTCACAGAACCATAGTATCTCATATTTGCCTTGATCCATATATAGGAGGTGCAAGATGCAGCGTGCAGAGCTGCCCTCCCACACCTTATGGCAGATCCCAGCTCCTGGAGGCTGCTCCACACGTCTGAGAGGCACTGCCACTCTTGGAGATGGTTTCACACAAACGGAGGACAAGATCAACAAGGCACCTGCTGGAGAAGGCTTCTGCCAATTTGCACTAACTAAAAAGGCAACTGCTTTTCGGCAGAACGAACCTCAGCTTCCACAAACCTTAGCAGTTCCTTCACTGAGCTGTGCTGCACCCTTCGTGAATTGGCCACTGAGAATTTGTTCCTAAATGCAGCGCAGCCTTTCAATCAAATTCCCCTTATGTGCTGAACCATAAGCTTGCCAAGCAGTAGGAATGCTGAAGCATTAAATAAAGAACATTTTCAGCAGTCAAGGCCAAGGTTAAAAACATAAGGAATGTGAGGGGTTGTTTTTGCAGTGAATTTATTGTACAGGCAAAGTAATAAACCATTTGCATTTGAAGGATCTATAGCATAATGATGTAGATTAGTAGTGCTTCTGTTGATTTTTATTTCCTTTTTAACACAGGGAAACTTATTGTTATTTTTCACAGGGCTCTGCTCATACTCTTTCAGCCTCTGCGGCACTCCAGTAAAGGCAGTTTGTGTATAACTGTGGGGGTAGGCTCGGGGCACTATCTCATAGCTAAACCTCCAGAGCACCGAACCACCACACAAAGGAAACCCCTTTTTTTCCCAAACTGCTAGCATTCCTTAAGGAAGGAGGAGGGTGGACTGCCTTTTTACACTATTATTTATAAAGTATAATTTCTTTAATAAACTGCTTATAAAAGAAAAGAATTTGATTTTTTAGACCGGGCTGAAGAGGGCTTCCCCTTTTTCAGATACAAGTGTACATGGGCTCTGGTTCAGTCAGTCGGAGGCACAAGTCCCCATCTGCAGATGTCTACATACCTGGGGTTCCACTAGCAACCACTGAGGCTCACAAATTAAAAACCTGTCTAAAAACCTGACACTATTCATGCACTCAAATGCTTTTAAGAATATGGGTTTGATCCAAAAGTCCATTAAGGCAAATGGAAAGACGAATTGATTTTCCACTGACTTGGTATTAGGGCCTAAACTTGCAGCACTGGTCTAAAGATCATCTAATTCCCTCAGCTTTTAAACCAAACCTATTCAAAGCCTCGATTTACAAATGCAGGCATTATAATGGGGCATTCAAATGCTGCTAGCGGATTCTCAAAATTAGCTCTTTGGCCTGTAAAATACGCATTAAGCATACCTTGGTGCCAATATAAACATCCAGCTGCAGAGATTTCTAAAAAAATCTCATTATGATTGGTCTCAACAAAAATATGTTACCACTTGTGACTCCTAAAGCGTGAGGGAACCAGAGGAATGAACGAGAAGGCAAAGCTGAGTGACCTCACTTCAATTCCTCTCTACCTACTACTTCTTACTTGCAAAGCCTGCCTGGCGAGGTGAAGATGGGTGACAGCTTTCCAGGACAAGAAGATTCACCACGAGATGGGAATTCATTAGCAGTCAAGGAAAACACTACAGTACGCAACAGGCTATCAAGAAACTGGCACTGTGGAAACCAGGAAAAGGATGAAAAGATGTTTTGCAAGGTGAAAAATGGTACACAGAGAGATGAAAGTGTGTGTATTTAAAAGCAAAGTATCTGAGCAGAGCAGCTGCTGAGCTGCTTATAGTAAAGCTAAGGCTTCCTTCCACACAAGGACTGACACAAAGGCCAATCAGTTAAGGATCACTGTGCTAGGCTAGTTTAGTTAGGCTAAACTAAAACATTCATCTGTTCCCCAAAACATCAGTGAGAGTTTGAGCCCGCTGCCCATTTGCAACGCCAGAGCATGTACTGTTTGAGGCAAAAACCACGTCAATGGGAACGAACTCAACAGCCGCCTGAAAGGGCACAGAAAGCAAAAGACTTAAAGAAGAGCTACTAAGTTTTCCTACCTTACATAAAACATAAAGCACATTAAAATTTACAGTTAATAATCAGCAGGAAAACTCTGCCAAAACTGCTTTACCTCCTCCTGTAGCCTTTTCTAAATACACAAGAATCAAAATTTAATGAAAGCTTGAGGCTGCCAAGTTTCCAAACTTGAGCAAACAATACCGGGTCAAGAGATCATCCGATCCCAAACACTCCTATTCCTCTTCTCCCCAAGAGGCCCTGGGTTACAAAAAACTACTCTTTATTTAAGAGTGTTGGGGGTAGCTCTCCTCCATCAGCAAATCACTAAGGACCTTCATGAGATACTTCATTATTAGCTCTGTGTTTATCACCGGCCGCTGCTCTCCCGAGGAGCCCGGCGTGCACTGCGAGCTGCGGCAACAAAAGCCGTGCTGGAGTGCTGAAAGGGGCCTTTACAACACTGTTCGTAGCACTGCGAGATGGAGACGGACCCCCCCAGTACGGAGTTCATCGCTCAACGGTGCCACGACGCACCGTCTGTGCCAGGACCTGTGCCCCGCGTTTGCTCATATGAAAACCCTTCTCAACAGGGGAAGACAGGGACACAGCTTTGGGTGGTGTTTCATGATAGACCAGGATCTCGCCTCTAATTTTTCTGAAGCAGGTTGTGAACCAGGCGCTGAAACCATTATCAAAAATCCCTAACCAAGTGGTTGACGTTAAGACAGCTGGAGCAAAGAAGATAGCATCCCTCTGCGCTGGGATTACGGGCCCCCGTGGGCGGAGCTCTGAAGAAGAAAAATGCTGTAATGACATCTCCGCTACTTGTTTCATATCAAACATTCCCCAAAACTGAGGGTGTTTTTCAATTTACTAATGGAGAGGAGGAAAAAAACCGATTCGGAGTAAAACAGGAATCTCAGTCTCTTTTCCCTCTCTCACATCCTCTATATTCCCCTCGGAACAAATTATATGGAAATACTCAAATACTTGTTGTATTGATACTGAGAAGTAAGAAGATACGTCACTGAGGGCCTTTGCCAGGCTGAAATCCCAAAAGACAGATGACTAGCAAATGCTTGCATCCTGCTGACATATTCCTCTGATAATTTTTACAGCGTGTTGCTGAATGCATGATGAGAACACAATGCCTGCTATTATGCTCAGCTCTCACTGTTAACACATTTCTACCAGTGTTTCACTTTTTGTCGTGCGCTGGGTTACTGAAAATTGCCAAAGACACTAGGACTTGAATGTACTAATGCTAATAATTTCCACAGCATCCAGCTGCTTAACTAAACACTATCTCCATAGTCTTTTCCATTTCATTTAAAAGATCTTTTCTCACATGCCAAGGGGGCAACTTTCAAGGCTTAGCATGAGCAATTTGGACACCCAGCGCCCATTTAGGAGGTGCCTGGCATACCCTGTTGAAATTTGTTTCGTCCGTATATAGCTTTCTCTTCCCCACGTACATTGCAGTTGTTCTGATAGATGTCAGTTATTGGTATATCTACAACACATTCCCTGCTGCTGGGCAGAATAAATTGACCTGCTCTGAGATTGACATCGCCATCATTAGACTATTACCATCAGCCAAATGTGAAGTTGTTGCACGGATCGCAGTGCTGTGCTTTACTTGCTGTATGTATTTTCCCTTCTAGGGCTGAAAACATAACGGCTTGCGAACACACAGCTCTGTCTTTCACCGGCTGACTGCTGTGTTGGGCTGAGGATTTTTAATCGGCTATTTGTTTTTAACAAAATCCTAAGCATCACTAATGAAAAATGAAACACCTCTGCAAAAATTTACTTCTAGTCAAAAAGCCATTTCCCCCCTGAATTTAGAGGTGGCCTGGGTGATAACATTATAATAAAGAACCAAGTAGGGATCTAAATGTCAGACCTGCTTCAGTGCATAAATCACCATTAAACTGTGCTGGTTCTGGGGAAATTGGTTTTAACAGCACATTTCACCACAGACATAATAAAAAAGGAAATTTTTCCGCCCATGTTGAGCTGTTTAGCATGAAAAGAGATTTGGGGGTTCATTCAGGAGAATTTGCTTTCTCCTTTTTCAGGCTGTGGGATGAACAAACAGCCACTCATGTTGGTGTGGCCGCGTGTGGCACTGGGTGGTCTTGCAGTGATCATAAAACCCCTAACTTTGGCTTTGGCAAGTCCCAGTGTATTTTAGGCAATTCCCTGAGATACAGTAGAAAGAGCATGACTTAATGAATCCAAATCTAGGTTTAGGACAGAGGTCTGAACTTCCCAGCTGCTTTGTATGCAGGTATTCACCCTGCAGTTACACAAGCCAGACGTATGAGATATGGTTACAGGGCACAGACTTGAACATATGCTCATTTGCAGACACCCTCGTCCTTTCCCTTTTATCCAGACCAGGGCTACATTGCTTCCTGAGGTATCCCACAGAGGATGAGATCATGAGAGCTGTCCTTATCCCTTGCAGACTTCTAACCAGATGTGGAAGTAGGAAGGAAAATAATTAAAATATTGTAGTTTAAATTCATGGTAAAGTTCATTTTTGTTCACTTAGGAGAGAGATTCTTAACTACCACACACTACAACAGATTTTCAAAAAAAGGGTTATTTCAACAATGTAAGCATCTGAATACACTGGATTTTTTTAATCCAATTTGTGATTTTTCATGGAGATTTAATGACATGAAAGATTCTCGTAAGCCTATTGCAGTGCAGTCTCCTAAGCTGCTGGAACACATTATCAATAACAACTTCCTCTAGGACTGGGAAGGAAAAAATACATCGAAACAACACATCCAAGAAGTTTCCCAATATTATTTTCTGCAAAACAAACAGTCCAGGAAGTTAGTACAAACTGGAGAGACAGTTTTGCTACTTTGAGAGCTTTTATTAGAGAAAATAACATTTCACCTCCAGCCCTTCAGCTTGCACCCGTCATTCTCCCAAGCAACGGAGGAATTCTCCAAGTGACGCTCCAGCACTTTTGCTGTCAGCAGTAGACAACCCGCGTGTAGGACTGTCCGCTCTGGTTACTTCAAATACATACCCTGTCTTGCATTAGGAGCCTACAGACAGATCTAAAGTTCACCCCTGAAGTCAACAAGAATTATTTCTATCGACATTAATGGCGATTTCAATCAAGCCCTGCTTCTTCTCATCAGCTGTATATTAACTATTTAATCCTTTAAGTGTCTGACTTCACAAAATGCCAGCAATCTCTAGAGAGGCACGGGGCAGCTTATAGCTTGTCTTTAGTTTTCTGTTTCTCCTGGTTATTCTTCTAAACTGTTTCTGTTCTTCAACAACTGCATCACGTACAAAAGTAAGTTTTAGAAGAAATAATTCATTAATAACAGAACTTGTGTGCCTTATCAGCCTCCCAAGCTTTTATGTGTCAAGAAAGACTCAACTAAACCCAGTGGGCTTAATACTGAAGCATTAAACAAGCCAAACTCCCCCTCAAATCCGTGGCTAAGTAGCGCCCTGCCCACTGCGAACAGATGATGAATTAAAGATTATTCTTCAGTAAGGCAACAGATGAGTCAACGTTCCTAGTAATTTAGGGTGTTCCTTCAGAAAAGGCTGCTGTCAAGTATGGAAATGACACTGAACGGGAAAATGGCTTCTGGAGAACTCTCAGGAAATTTCTAGTGAAAACCCTCAGCAGACTGCACCAAAGTCAACTTCTCCCTGCAGCTAAGAGATGGCTCAGCTCTGCGTACAGGTCTTGCAAGATTGTGTTTTCAAATTTCACTGAGCAGAGGTACATCACGGCACTGCCCAAGGACGGGAGAGCCAAGAGCAGCCGTGGCGGGTCCCAAGCTCAGCGTCGTTACTGCGGAATGGTCCTCGTGGCCAGACTTACCAGGGGCATGGCAAGGGACAGCTTAAGGGGATTAGCTCCAACCCACCTATACTTCGGTACGTCCTTCAGATCACCTGGACAGGTCTGTCATTGCCATCACAACTTCAGCCAGCATTAGTAAAGAAACTATTAAGACAGCCATTTAATCTGCCAAAATCATTACTGTTTGCCATCCGGACACACAAAAAAGCCATCAGCTGGTCCCCCTCACCTTTTATGGGATCATCTTTGCAAAATACAGAGTGCTAAATAATGCTGCCAATTCAGAGAGCTCCACTCAGGCAATCCCCTCTAGAGGGTTAACAGAAATGAACTCTTCTCGGGTACCTAAGGCACCGAGAGGAACAGGTATCAGTCCAAGTTTTTATCACTCTCCTTACCAGAAGGTGCAAGATCTATAAGGGTTCTTTGTTTTTTAATTTTTTTGGCCTCAAAAGGGTGAGATGAGCACGTCCCCAGGGACAGACACTACCTACCACTCTGCACCTCACTGCGCAGCAAAGCCACATGCAGCAAGCTCCACTTCTGCTTGAACACAGTAATAAGAGGTGCTACGTTCTTCTCCACTGCCAGATGTGGCATTTGTTGCCAGCAACATTAATTATGTTTCCAGACATAAAAAACCACTAAAAGACTTGTTAATAAATTACTAGGGATGTTCGTACTGTAATTTAATAAAATGGTAACTATTGCATTTTCTCACAGTACAGAGCACACCTTGCCTCCCTGCACCAATGTGCTACTAAGCTACCTTAAAATAAATTTCATTTATTATGCCTTCACACAAATCCCATTACTTGCTCAACAAACAGTTATGTTTTCCTGCCTGGGCATCCCTCCAAACAAAGGCTGCTGTGTATGCTTTTGTAATTACTGATATACTGTATAAGAAACTATAGCATGCTTCTGACAGACTAATTAAAGTCGAAGAACAGCCTTCCCGAGACCTTGATTCAATTGTTACTCTCCCCTTGGCTTCCTCTGTGATCTCCACCAAGCGATGTAATCTCTCTACGCTTCATTTCCCCACCTGTAAAACAGGGATGGGAACCTCTCATCCGTCTCACCTACTTAGGAGATGAGATCCTCGTACAGCGGGCTGCGGTTTCAACCGATTCCCAAATGCTCCTGTAACGTATGCGTGGTTTAACAAAGACACAGGGCAAACCCAAGCCTTTTGGTCAACACGAGTCTCCTCGCCGGCACCTCCAGCAGTGGCACAGCAACTTTGCAAATCCACTGTTCTTGCACAGGGAGCAGCAGACTACAAACACGGCGATGGGAAGACAGACCACAAGAAAGTAACCCATCCAGTCATTCCCTGAGCCACAGCCCAGTTTGCCCCCCAGGTCTGCAGCCCGTTTGATCACTGGAGCCCCATTTTGGTCCCACTGAAGTCCCTAAGAGGACTCCCATCCTGCCCAGGAGGGTGCCAGCAGGCAGCAGCGTGCCTCCAGCCAGGGAACGGCTGCAGACCTCAGCTCTGGAGGCTCCTAAACAAGTGTTTAAATGCATGAGTGGAGACCTAAAGGCAAGCTTTTCTTCAAAAGCATGTTTTAGACTAAATCATACATTTTCTACAGCGCGCTCTGGGTAATGTTGTCATCTGGTTTTCTTACACAGTAACACTGAAGGGCAGTAGCTGTTATCCTCACCAGGAGATCCGGGGAAAAAAAGAGAGGAGACTTTAAAAGTTCATTACAGAAATTCCTGTGGCTTTTGCAATATCTTTGTGCACACACATTAAAAGGAAACAGCTGTCATTTCAAAACCAAGTCATGTGTTTGGATTAAATATTTCATGCAAATATAAAGTTTGGAGGAGCAGTTAAAGTTGAAATGTCAAAGTAGCCTCCAAGACCACTCATCTCAGTTGACTGTGGAATTTTATCTCTGCTTCATTAGAGCAACGCAGAGTTTTTCTTGACTAAGCACAATTTTTACCCAATTTGCACCTTTTGTGCACTATTCTAAGTGCATAATATTAACAATAATTATAATTGGGAAGACAGATAATGCTAAGATGTCAATTACAGGGCTGGAAGAAAGTAACTTATCTTCCCAGAAGCAGCAGGAGATAAGCAAATATTAACATAAAAGCAGAGGTCAAATTCTATATAAACCCTCATGTGTAGAAGCATTCAGTACTGCTATGTCTACTTATGTCAGCTAAGTAAATGACCTTTTGTTCTTAATACTTTTATCATCCAATTGGAATAAGCTAGCAATGTTTGCCTAATATAATTATTTTACAAGAATTGATCATGCTAGAGAAGGGTTAAAGCATACAGGCTAGGCTGGGAGGTCTTAATTTCTCTATCCTCTATTTAGGTGGAGAAGAGATGAAGATTGCTGTTGATAGAGAGTAGAAATTGAAGTAGGATGAGGCAAAAGAGAACAGTGACATTATACAGGCAAAATGCTGACTGGAGATTTATATATTATTCTAAGCTTCATTAAGAGGTAGACTAAGTCAAGCCCCACAAAGTGGGGTCCTGACTTTAAAGTATGATTTTTTTCTGAAATAGATTAGGACACATAAAGGAAAAAGAAAAAAAAGGATTTCTTTACCCAGCACCATACTGATATTTTTCTCATTTTAATACCAATTTGGCAAATGTAACCATGGAGTATGTTATCTGGACAGCACAAAGAACAAAAAAGTTTGAGACTACATGGGGAGCACATCTGGAAGAGCTTTTGCAGTTCTTAATAAGCCAAAGGGGGAAGCACGCTCAGTGATGGTGTTTCCAAGCAGGACGTCCATAATCCTGACAAATGGGGAATTGGGAGTCCCCTGGAGCAACGCAGAGACTGTGGCTGTCACAGGTAAAGCACTCTAGCCATAATGAGCTGCTACATTCAACCTAGCCTAATAAGCCAGGTTTTTTTTTTCCTCAAGCTGTCTTTTTTTCCCCCTACACTTCAAGCCTGAATAATACCAACTTACTCTGCCTATGTCCACCGAGGAGCAGCCTCACTGTCTTCAGCTGCAGCTCGAGGGAGGTGCCTCCAGCTCCAACGTCCCTTCCATACAACCTGTCCTGGGGTAATAACCAACAACATGACCATCCTTCAGAAAAACCCAGTCTGAAAACATATTTCCGGATCCTTTCCTAGAAAGCAGCTTTTTCTTCCCTCCCCAACCTAAACATCAGGAAAATGCGGCACATTGTAAAGGATGCCAACGGGAAGTGTGGAAGGAGTGAGTCCCTGCGCCTCCCCAGCCTGCCAGCCGCGAATCCTCTCTTCGCTCTCCAAACTGCTGGAGGCATTAACAGGGTGAACACGACACAAATTAAGTAACAAGAAGTTTACTTTGTAGTCAAAGGTTTCCACCTCCTTAAACTTCCAGGTTGCCATGTACTGATGACAGATAATCCAACATTAAACTTTGCAGGTGCCACCAACATGTATTACAGGTACAGCAGCACGCTCTGTATTTATTCTCCCATTTCTGGAAGAATTGGTGCCTTTAATACTTACCTCTGGACAAATACGTATTAGTGTAGTTGCTACAGAAGCAGGAAACACAAGGGGTACGGTTCTGCTCTCCCATAAATGCTGCCACTGACTTTAAGGAGCCTATAAAGCCCATGCAAAGGCAGGACTAGCTGTTGCCATTAGAATATAAACTCAGTGTTTTAAAGAGAAACAATGTGTACGTACAGAAGGAAGAATTATATCCCTCCAGGCACTGTCTGCTTTTGCTGTAAAAATCTACACCCTACCTTTGGAGCTTTTATTAATAGTCATTTTATTCCACCTGCATGTTTTTCTTAGTAACAGATTTATGCAAAGCTAATGATTTGAAAGGAGGACTCTGGCGAACGGCATATTTTACATTAAGGTTTGTCACCGAATGTTATTGCTGTTTCCTTCAGGACCCTGTGTCGGTTACAAATACGTTTTGTTTCAGCTGTTATGCTGATAAATGAATTTTCCTTTTACACAAAGAACTGCTTAGGAGACAGCAAACCACGCTGTGCACCTTCTGCAGCACTCACGTCTTCTGCGCTGAAACTGCTGCAAGAGTTGACTCTCGCTGGTGAACACCGCAGTCTCGAGGCAGAGGGTACCAGCTGAGCCACTCGGCAAACTTCAGCAAGCACGTTTCAGTACAGATTTGACCTCAGCAGCCCCATCCTTCCATCTCGTTATATACAAAACCCTGTTGACCCAGTAGCATCCAGCTCTCAGCTGCACTGAGACAGGGAGAGAAAAAGGAAAGAGGGAGCGAGAAGCAGAGGAGAGAGAAAAGGTCCTGTGACGCTGTGATTTCCAGAGTGGAAACAGCAGACTTACCTCTAGCTACCGCTGCGATTTTTTATGTTAAGAAAGCTGAGCAGGAAGCAAGTGAAAAAACTGAAACACAATAGCTGTACAGAAGCGTGCTGATAAGAAAATGACTGGCATTTATGGGGAAGATTACTGACATTTTCACCATGCCTATTTTGTCAGTCTTGAAAAGGCCTAGCATGTATCAGGCATTTAATGAATCACGCAACACATCACCTGCGAACTGAGTGCAATCAAGATCAGGCAAATGGGGATAGATTTCAATGAAGATGACATCAGAAACACCTTACTTGATGGAGGCATGCGTAGGTTCATGTTAGAGCAGCATTTAAACAATCCCGCTAAAGGGCCCTAGGCAAAGGCTGATGAAGAAAATCAAACATGAGGGAGAAGAGAAAGTCCTCTAAAGCTGGAAATTAAACCTTTGTACAGACAGCCAGAATTGTCACTGTAGCTCCTCTCTAATCAATGACTAAACTGATCCTTCCTTGCAAACTACAATTTTCAGTGTTTAATACTGTGACCGCTTCAAATCCTGCCAACTGTGAGTCTGCTCTGTGCTATAGAAAACTTACTTTGTTGGAGAGGTTTCTAATCGTTAGAGTTTTCTTCTTCTTAGTTGCAAATCTTATCTTAAAACTTAGGCGTTGCCTAATAAGCCTAGAAAGCTTATTAGATAAGACATAACTTCATTAGGATGGCTGCTGGGATACTGATTGAATCAGGAGACCGGAGGCAAATCCAGAATGAACATTTCCATGAATTTAAGGATACTGAGTTGGCCTAATTTGTTCATTCTCTCTTAAGCAATACTTCATTTATTTCAATCTCTTAGACCAAAACTTTTCTGCCATATTTATTACAAACACCCTTTGCTTTATAAATAACACTACATTAATAACAAACACCCAGAGTTGTTGAAACACATCTGTAGAAATTACTGCCCAGTGCAAAATGTGAAGTTTTCAACCAAACCAGATGTCTTTTTTTTTTCCCAACACAAAGTTGGAACAATTTTGGTCATGTGTGAGAAATTCAAAGCAGTCAAGAAAATGAAGGTTGCCATTTCACTCCAAAGGGCAGAGAGCAATATGTGGGATAATCCATGACACTGTCTCTCTCCCACTCACTCTTACTGCTTAGCTATCAGGCAATATGGTTGTAGCCTGCTCAGTCTCTGTGGTCAATATAATTTTGTACAAATAATTAACATCCACTCTAGTGGAAAGAAGATCTAAGGTGCCTTGACTCCAAAAACTAGTGTCCTAAGTCACAGACCTGATGCTATGTCCTTCCCATTGAGAGACATTAGCTACATCCACCAAGCTATCAGGTAAGAGAAACCCACCAGTAATTCTCCTTCTGCCAGTGTTGTGAATCTAACCCCAAAAACCAAGTTTGGTTGGTAAATGCGTTGTGTATTATACAGAACAAAAAGTCACTGGGTTTTACTTCCAGAGCACAGACACAGCAAACAGCACCCTTCACTTGCTCCCATCTGCACCAGCCAGAAGCTCCGGCAACTCTGGTGGGTTGGTCTCTCTAAGCCATTTCAGGCAAGGTGAGAAGGCATTCCCCTCCTACCTTCATCACCACATTAACCGAAACCCCAGCTAACGATGCCTGCAGCAGATTAGCAAGCACTCACATAATCCCTTCTGCCGGCTGGATGGGGGAGAAGCAAGGGACAACAACAGGTAGAGTCCGTACTAGTCTCAAACAGCATCCTACAAATCAAAGTGAGTATCTCTTCTAATAAATCATCTCTGATATCCTCTGCTGGGCCACGCAGCCCAAAGAGGACTCAAATCGGTGTAATTTAGACATTGAGTGGGAGAGAGAGAGAGGGTGTACATTAAAGATTTAACTCAAATTTCCTTTTTTGGTTTTGCAATTATTTAAAACTTGAGAGTTAATAATTTTTTCTGCTATTCCCCTCTTTGAATCTTAGGTTTGTAAAATACATAAATATATATATATCCCTTTGGATTTGATTCTAAATGCGCCCATAAAGTAGTAAGAAACAAGTCTAAATTGTACTCTAGCTCATAAGTTTGATTTTAAGGTTACATGGCTGCTTTTATGACCTTAAAAAATAAAAGCTGAGTGCTCCGAGGCCAGCACAGAGCACACTTGCACACTGGGCAAGACATTGCACCAGGATCAAAAGTGCCTACAGCAAGGTGAGAGGATGCTAATTCATTCATGTTCACACAGTACTAGAGATCCTCTGATTGAAGGCTCTACAGAAGTATAGAGAATTATTAACTACAGAGACACTAACTGTGAATTTATGAATAATGAAGAAAGCACAGGAAGAACAACCACGTAGTTCAGTTTCCCTGATCACTGCCTCTTCAGTATTCACCCACACAGTCAGATTGGCAGACGGCAACTGCAGCTAATATCTTATGTAAAAAGGACAGAGATTTAGTAATACAGCATTCCCCATACAAGCCTCAATTTGGCAATTTATTCAACTTCACTCTTGAAGTTTGGCACTTGCCTAAGAATGCAGCTGAATGAAGGTCTCGGCATCCAGCAGCGCATGAAGCCAGGGGAACACAGAAGGCAGCAGAGCCCAGAAATTACAATGAAGGGTGCAATAAAAATCCTTAAAACACTGACCAAGAGCCTCACTCAAAACAGCATGAAGAGCTTCACAGGTGAACAGCACCCTGGTGATGAGTCCAGCCCTTTCATGTATTAAAGAATGCATTAAAATGTGCTCTGTGTTGCTAGAAGGCAGCAGGGGTTTCTCTGTTGGTTTTCACTTGAGCTTCTCTTCTATCACAATATTTAGTGCACGCACCTAATCAGCTCATGGCATGTCACCAAGGTTCCTAACCTGTTCATAAGAGCGGAGGCTCTTTAAAGAGCAGTAATTGCCAGGTGTCTCACAAGCAGTCAACTCATCAAAAAAAAAGGGTCAAAAGAGAGTTCAGGAAGCAGACAGCAGAAACAACACCTGGCAAATCCAATTCCATCTCTATAATGCGAAGGAACAAGACTGAAAATTACTACATTGCAGTACCAGAGGTTCCTTGACATTTGGTGGTGAGACATAACTAAAAAGCTTATTTATGGCTGCAGCGACCATAATGGACTTCTTTTTTTAGGTTTTATTAATCCCTTTCTAGTCTCATGTTAACAGGCAGGAATCTTATCTCTGTTCCATTTTAAACTGATTTAGGATATACGACTTACTGCACACTGCTCAAATTTAGGGGTATAGCTTAGAAGTCATTACTTACAGTAGCAGCTGCCAACGATAAAACAACCACTGTACTTTTGTGACAAGGGTTGACAGCATAATACAATTTTTAGGACTTCAATTTTGGGTTCGCTAGGATGTCTGCAATACTGGGGAAAAATAACTGAGCACGAGAAATGGAATTCTGCCAGTGTTTTTCAAGGCTTTTATCAAAAGATAAAGAATTATCTATGAAGGACATGTTTTCCACATGAGCTTAGATACTAATTTATATGGCTATCTACAGAGATCATTATTTATCAGATCACAGTGTCTCAACTGACAGAAGCATTACATATGCCAAATTCAGGGAAATCCAGGTTTAGCCTTAAATTGGTAGTAAATGTTCAATTTTTTAATGGTGATCACTGTATATCCACTGAAATCAGGAAACCATCTTGAGGCATTTACAGAAGCTAAAAACGAGGAGAATTTCCCTCCTTCAAAACACACCTTAGCTTTGAAAAGCACTAATGCAAAAATAGCACCACGCTACTCCACAAACCTGCTTATTTATACACAATGGTAAGGGATTAAAAATAAAGCCCAAGCCTCGCCGCCCAAATTTCCCCATGATTTTACTGCTTTCAACCCTCCAGAATCAGTCCTGATAAAAAAAAGCCCAGCTTACATCCTATTTCTCCGTTTCCACCGTCAAACAATGAGAGTATTTCAGACTCAGACAATTACCACCACACCAAAGGCAAAGAGTTCAGCAAAGTTATTGCATTCATCCTCTGAGACACTGGCAACAGGGGAAAAAGAGGCTAAACTGGAAACTACGGTGCCTGCACCAGCCTCCCTGTGGGTGTTACTTGGGCTGCTGAACATTTGTTTCTCATTACATGGCAAGGGAGGGGAGAAAAAGAGGAGATAAGAATGTGTCCAATTTTCAGAGCCCGAACCGAGCTTCAGAAGGAGAAGCTCGAGAAGCCCTTCCCGGCGTCAGCTGAGAGCACACGACCTGTGTATTTAACGTTTTCATACAGCAGCTATTTTATGCCAGAGCTATGCTTTCAAATTCTCCACGGTGCTGGCCGCCCGGAGCACTATTTACAGCAATCCACCTCCACCTCTGTCCTGGGACCACGGCTTCAGAAACGAGCGCACGAGGCAAGCACAGGCTCCTCTCGCCACCTCCACAGCCCGACGATCCCATCCAAACACCGATGAACTCAATGGCCCGCTTACCTTATCGGAGCCAAGAGGAGGGCGGGCTTGGCTACATGAATACAGTGAATAACATCAGCACCACCAAAAGACGGGGCTGAATGAAGACATATGCTGGCCTTCAAATTTAAGGCGCAGAGATGCTAAAGCGGTCTTTGAGGACAAAGCCAACCGTCCCAGCCTTAAGGTCAAAACCTAAGCTCTAGCGTAAATCCCTGAAGCTCTCTGTAAGATCTGAAGAAGCACAGACGATGTACAAACACGATATACAAGAGACCTTGGGCTAGCAATACTCCAGTAAAACACGTGGTGCCAAGTGGCTGCTGAGTGAGGGAAAGGGAACAGCAGATCAAGACCCAGCCGGATGATTCAATCTAGCTACAGGATCGATAAGCTCAGCAGCAACAACAACACATTAGCATTTTTTCACCAACCCTGACCCTTCAAAACCTGCACTGGCACGGAGAAAACGCTATCACGAAGAGCCACGGCAGTGGGCTGCCAGAAGTTTCTGATGAGTCCCGGGCTGCCTACAGCCAGAGTACTGGGAGCCGCTGAGTAACAAAAGCAAAACCAGGAGACGTTACTTTGTAAAACACAATTAGAAGAATTTAAACATTGTTCGATGGAATGATGCACTGTTCCATGTAATTGCTTGTTTGATAAATAGCAGGCAGTTACAGCTCACATTTTTAGCCTTGAATTATTGCCAAACTGAGTTATTTTGTGAGGTAGAACTGAATCAGCAGTTCACTTACAAAAATTAAGCCCTGGAGAATGTGAAACAGTGAAATATTTCTACTCATTAAAGAAGCTATTGGTGCTAGATAATCAGCATACAGACACAGCCCAGAAAGGTAGAATATTTATGTGCCCCAATCACTTTTCCTGAGATTCATCTGGTATGCAAATTGTCTCCAGCTTGATAGCATCCCTTAAATTTATTTCCCCCAAAGACTTACAGCCACGTCCTAATCATGGCTCTGCACCACAGGGCCACAGTGCTCATATGACATCCCAGTAGCTGACTGGGGCCCTCTGGGTCACCCCCACGAACCTTACTCCAAAATCAAGCGGTAAAGACAAAGGTTATTTCTGCACCAGATATAGTGTTAAAATTCAGGAGTCGTTTAGTGGTGCATAGAAACAAATGTCGTGATTGCAGTCCCACTCACCACGGACACACGTTCTGATCCTCAAGGCACAGCATTACTTGGCAGTCCCAGAAAACGTTGCAGGGAACTGATGGCTGGATACTGTTCTTTTTGCCCAGGTGACTGTCCCCGGAGAACAGCAGCGGAAGCTGTAACATATCTGATTTGTGGTTAAATCCACATCTGATATTCAGCATCCTTCAGAAAATAAAAAATTTATGTCCCTACATACGCGTAAATTACTTTTGGAACATATATAATAAAATAATTTGGGGACAGTTTACATAGATAATCGTAGCAAGAGTAATTTGCTTCACAAAGAAAAAAAAAATGTATATATTTCCTCCTACAGTGTGAATTCATTTCCCATTGGATAATATTAGCCTGAGTTGGAATATGTGCAAATTTTAGTTCCAAGACAATTACATGTTTTGGAGCTGATATTTCACAACTCATCAAAAGCAGAGACGGAAGCTTTTGATGCTTTAAAAGGCAATGTCTCATTTTTCCAGAGAGAATTACAATGTTCCTTTCTAGCTTTCAGAGATACTGAGCCATCAAACCTTATTTCCAATTTTGTTACAGTTGAGAAAAAACTGTGTGAAGTCATTTGTAAGAGTGTCTAAAATTTTCTTTTAATTTCTTCCCTCTCTCCTTGAAGCCTCTGTGGTTACTGGAGAGTAGTTTTACAAGTGGAACAGTATTGATGTAAGTCGAGAATGATGCAAAGTTGAGAGTAATCCTAAATCCATGCTGACAAGCCTTTATATCATACAAACGAAGTGTGTACCTCTTACTCTACCTGTTAACTGCTCAGCATCTTGGGAAGGATACATCTTCACAAGTATGCCCAACCATGCCGTTATTTTGGGATATATAATTCAGAATCTAGGAGTTTAGAACAGAAAGTGATGAAAAATAACAGATTAAAAGGAAAAAGTGTAAGCTGGCAGAGGCACATTATCCTGGGGAAAAATTTATGAGAGTAAGTAAGATCAAACATATTTATTCTTGTAACTCGTTCACGCTGATAGACCATCAGGAACCAAGCTTCATCCAGCCCTGAAGCGAGCGATGTGTCAGAAGAGGGAGTCCTGCCGAGCAGCAACTCGAGACCGGAGCGGGACCTGCATGCAGGGTCACGGCCAGTTCCCTGGTGCTCTCCCACCTCCGTCCCCACTGGTCCCAGTTTGGTTGTGCTTCAGTGGTTACTGCTGAACAGGATCGCAGCAACAGATGCATATACCAAAATAGGACACACCGGCTTGGAACAACGCATTTGGTATTGTGGAAATTCCTTTCTAGATGCTATTTTTAATACCCAGTATTAAACATGCTTATGGATATTCCATTTCCAGCACAGTTATTACTATTCAATTGCCATTAATGTAAATGGTGGGTGCTGGTTAATGCCAAGCCATGTGATGAAATTATTTCCTTTCCCATCTGGGTTTCTATAGCCTTAAATAAAAAAAACGGACACTGGTGAGATCACAGCTGAAACATTCATCCTGATCCCCACCACCAGCACGCATTTTGGAAGAAACCTTTGTTTTCAGGATAAAGCACGTCACAGGCATTATCCCCTCTATCCTACCTAATGCATAGTGGATAATACTACAGTTAAAAATGTTAATGAAAAATGACTAATGGTAACTAAATGATTCACTTAACTTGGCTCTCTCTGTAATGTATTCTTCATATGACAGGCATTTATTAGCTCTCACTGATGACTCCACAGACACCCTGCTATGCACAGAGTGCCTGTCTACACATTAAAACTTAATGCACAAAGCAAGAATTATTGATGTTAGCTCTGTTCTAAAAGGGCATATAAGCAAGATTTTTTTTTTTCCTGCCATGGCTTTATTTTCCTTAGCTATTGAATAATCACGGACTTTAAATTTTACCAGAAGCTAGTGGTCCAAAAAACATATTAATTTCCCCACAATATTATTTTTCCCACGACTGTTGTCTTTTTGTGTGATTTTTTTAACAGACACATTAAAATAAGTGTGGTGCTTCGAGATTAAAAAAACCAGCTTGGAAATCCTAACGGTTGCACATTGGGTGCTATCTGTATGCCTGGGGAAGCAGCGAGTCTTAACGGACCTTGTGTTTTCCTCAGGATTTCAGCACTTGTAAGAACAGCCAAATGCTGATAATTACTAGAGCCAAATCCTGGACGAAGATGACTACTGCCTTGAATACACACATACAATTGTCTCCACTTTATTGAAAGTATATACGCTGTGACCGAGCAGGAGCCAAGTGCTTCGGCATTGATCTGGCGGAGCATTTTACTCGCTAGCACGCAACAGCTCTGCTGCTTACGGGCCTTTTCCACCCTGGAAACTGCTGACTGCTCTAAACCCCAGGCCTAGCTTTTGACATCGCGGGGTGCCCACCGAGACTAACGTTAATGTGTGATTTAACTGCCTTCTAGAGTCCCTGAGTGAGATTTTCAGAGTGCCTACATCCTAGACACTTGGGAATCTCAGAAATCCACAGTATCTCAGTCTTTTGGGAAAACCACCACCAAACTACTACCTCTAATTACAGTTCTTAAAACCAATACATCTTTCCCCCCTTCCTGAGCTAAACAGACCTCAGGCATTATACCCAGCTTTTTAATGGTGCTTGGCCACCACTGAAGGAGATCCTCTGGTCCATTTGGTCCGTGCAGCTCCTTTCGGTGCAGCACACCAGCAGCTCCCGAGCATCAGCTCGCAGAGCACTGGGGAGCCCGCGCTTTGCCGCTGGGGAAGTTGGGTGGTCGCCGTTTCTCTCCGTACTTTAGCGAGCCGGACCACCGAGTGCCGCTTTCTGCAGCTGGATAGATCCCACCTGGAAAGACGTGGCTGAAATCTGCCCCAAAGCGAATCTCACTCCGATACCTGCCTAGATATTGCTGCTGCCCTGCGAGGACCCGCAAGAAGGCACCCGGCCGCGGCTCTTTCCGCTGCCCTGAACCCCGTGTAACCCTTACGGCAGTGGAAAGTGAGCAAAGAGTGGATGCAGAATGACACTGTTTGGATTTGGCAGACGAAGACACCTGGTCTGCATTCCTTCGCCGATTCAAGGAACTTCATAAAACCTCTACAGTGAACGGAAAAAAAATAAGCCTCCAAGTTGAGCAGTTGAAGTGCTCCCTCCGTTTCTTTTCCTCTGAACAGAGACAGAAAAGGAAGCACTTTCAAAAGTGCTTGAGTGCCTGTCCCTGAGATTTAACAACCAGAAACCTGAATGAATCACTCGCTTTTCTAATTGCTGAAGTCAGGCTGGAAATAGGCTTCAACCTAAGACACACAAGGCTAAATATAATTTAGGCCTAAATATAATTTCCACTAACAGCCTGTGCTACGCTGCTTTAATGTAAATGGCAACTTAGACCAGATAGAGTAAGGGTCTATAATCTTTCAGCTATGTTTAAACGAAAGAGAGGTCAACAGGCTATTTACCATAATACATTTTTAGGTTTCATGAAATTATAGCATAAGAAACAACTCAAGCCTGGCCTTTACGATCAGGAAAGAATGGCGCTCTGTGCATTTTTTTAAAAAACGCAAAACCTGAAGATGGAAGGAAATGGAATGATTTTTTAAATGGCTATATTTGATAAGGGAACATTAATTCATTTTTCAATAATAAAAGCGAAGAATGCTGTTCCAGCCAGACATTTCTTCTCATTTTTATTACACAGACAGTGCTTGATTACAGTTTAGGGAAATGAACTGAAAGAACAGATGTACTATTTTTTTGATAGGTAGTCAGAAGGGTATTTTACGGAGTCTGGGAAGAGTTGTAAGGCAGATGATTCAAAGGATAATTGAAAAATGATATTTAAACAGGTTATATTTGTGCCCTCAGGCGTTAAACATAGGAGACTGTTTTTAATTCTCAACATGGGAGTTTGCATTGCTGCAAAGCAAATGAATACAATGAATAATTTTGTTTCAGAGACATGCAGTAACTGCCGGTCAGCAAGTAGGGAATTTTCTGCAATACAGGGAAATAGCAACATTTTTTCTGAAGTTATTCTAAATAAGCCAGGTGCTATTCAGTTTAATATTCATCATCATTCATTATGTTATAGTATCATACTTTCAGTAGTTTCAGAACAGAGATCAAACATATTTCAGGGTAACATAGGTGGTAGCAAGACCGTGCAGAGACAGCCCCAGGTGCAGGACCGGCTCTCCCGCATCGGGACTGCGATGCAGAGGTCCAGCGCAGCCTCCTGGGACGCAGAGCACAGCCGGTCCGTGCCCCTGGGGTCTGAGGGTGCTGCTGGAAGTTGTCAGGCAGGTGATAATGTCCAGATCTACCTCAAGCACAGGCATCTCTGTCCCCTGCTTGAGATGTCCCAGCTCTGCGCAACCCAGCTGCACTGCTGGTGCAAGCTGGGACTCCCTTGTCACGGCATAAGGGACACGCAGGGCGTGCACACTGCTTTGTTCAAGCTACATCTTTAGTATCAGACTTCAGGAAAAAAGGTACCTTTCTAAGGGTTTCAGCGCTCACTAAAGCGTGCTCTGAACAGCAGGGCAGTCTCTTTAAAACCCCTTGGCTCTTGGGGTCTGACACTCCCATAGCCTGCTTAACAACAGAGCACGCATTAACCCTTTCCAATAAAACCCACCTGTATTAATTAGAGAATTTCAGTGGAGTACACACTACGTCCACGTCGACGACACATTAGTGTATCATGATTAATGTTGCGCACTTCATGCCAATTGAATTCCTAATGATTAGCCACTTAATTCTGAGCTGAAACAATTACTCTTCCCATTGAGAATTACTTGTTTCAGCTCAAAGCTCGGCAGCTGGAGTACAGAAAGCCAACCATACCCAGTCATGCAAATTCATCTGGTGGAATCAAAATTCAGGTTTACTAATACGTATTATGTATGCATAATAAAGCACTGGGCATACAAAAGCCTCACTTTTCAAGACTGGTGCAAAATCTGTTGGCAGGACTGAGCACATCCCTAATTCATAGACTTCAGCTGCAGCTGGGGTATGCACACATGCATGTTCATATTTGTGCATGAGAAACGAGTTTGCCCTTGGTCTATAAAGGCCTCCACACAAACACTGGCTCTCCCTGATGTCATTTAGATGAACGTTTCAGTCTTGGTATATATTGGTGGATGCTGCAGTGACAATGTTATATGTCAGAAAATCAAATGGGTACATTTTGATTTAGATTAATTATAGTTAGGAGCAAATACTTGGCTTGCTGTCAAGTAAGTGAGGAATTTAAGAGATACATCTCATGGCAGCTGCATAGTTTTGGTAGGTGCACAATTTAACTTGTAACCGGTAATTATATTTGTCATTTTCTACACTCAAAACACTGTGCAGACAATAATTATACCACCAATATGCCCCTGAGAAATAGATAAACAGGCATAACTCATTTTACAAGTGTGGAATCAGAGACATAACGATCCGATGACAAAAAATACTAATGGCAAAACCAGTATTAAGATGTAAGGTGTGCTCACTGTGCAAACCAGCTCAGACAACGGCATCAGCTGAACGTACCCGCAGCCCAGCAGGATGCAAGAACTGCACCTTGCCAGGCTACTACTGCTGCAACTTTGACGTGGTGATGATTACTGTATTAGCATTATGGTGACTCAACGAAAGCACTAATGTTCCTACACTTAGAGACACAGACTACAGTATGCATGGTTGAGTATCACTGAACAGACATTAGTTCTCTGGGACCAGTTGCTCAATGTAGTATTTATAATAAAATCAGAGCTGCTAACAACGTAAATGGAGCATTTCCCTAAGTCTGTGCAACTAAGGGACTGACCCCAGGGCAAAGTAAGCAACAGGGGAGTCTTTCTGCCGACTTCAGTAGCCGCTGGATGAGACTCCTCTTATGCGCGATACAAGGGGCTGCTCCAACCTCGGCAAGACCTCCGCTGACTTTCAAAAGACATCAGACCATTTCATCGCCTACACACTGACTTACCAAGCAGTACAGTATTTAGATTTCCTATTCCATGTGGACTTGTAGCTTTGCAGTGAAATGTTGTCCTGTTAAACCACGACAAATGTACTCTAGCACTTCACTGTACGAGGGATCTGAGGCTGATGTGTGCGATGGTGAAGACACACAAGGGAGCGCGTTATTCCAAGAGACCCTTGCGGTGTCCGGGAGACGCTGCTTAAAGGAAAGTCAGAAGCTGCTTCTCAGAATTAATTTTGTAGAATAAAGCAATGGTAGCTGTTAATTGTAATAAAATTTTAACTCTGATTTCTAAATAAATGGTTTACTAACAGTGCCTGCAGCTGCAGGCTGAGGTCTCCCCTTTAGTTTTATCTTTGCTTGGCCTCTGCAATTATGCTCTCCGATTTTTCAACATACTTCTTAATGGAGCAAAAGGAATCACAACAGCAACCATTTTCTTGGGCTTGGTGAGTGACCCAAGTTAGTGACCACCAGTAGCTCTGTGACAGATCCATTGGAAACGCGCACCGACACCTACATACACTGGGCAAAGCCAATCTGCACAAAGCGAGAATCTTTTCAATGTACAGCCTCCAAAGACAGGAGCAGGTTTGGCAGGGAAGGAAGGAAGCTTATTTAGGTTATTTTTGGATGCAGATGACCGACTGAATACATGGATTTTTATCATGTTGGTACTTACACAACACTGACTTGTTAGTGACAAGACAGATCTTGAACCTGCACGACTGCAGGACAGCCTTTAATAACAGATGGCAGTACTTTGCCAATGGTCGGATAGAGAGGTTCGTTGTCTTAGCAGATGATACCTTCTGTCTTACTTCTTTAGCCACCGATTTAATTACACTGATAATGTCATGAGAAGCAGGAATCAATTATTCATTAAACCTGCCTAAGAAATCATTTTTATCCCATGTATTTTGTTTCAAGATCATTTACACTTGGGTAAAAAGGCAGTTTTCTTCCTTCAGCGTCAATATTTTATACAGTAACTCAGTTAACAGCCCAAGTGAAAATGGAAGTGGGTCTGTCAAAGAGGACCAGGACATGATACTCTGTGCAAGGCATGAAGGTGATGCTTGGAAACTCCACCGATCCATCTGCTACATATCAGCAGCTGTGTCATTCAGGGATCTTAAGCAGGATGCATGGAGCGATCTGTTACATCTCTTTGAAAACAAAGCCCTTTGATGCATTTACATCTCAGTGTCGCATGACTTCTTTAGAGGTTGTTGGAGGTGAAACCACAGATCTTGCATTGCCTGTTTTCTAGCTCCCTCCGTTTTTAATAAACACAAGACCTGGCCTGCCATTACTTTCTTGACACAAAAGAATTTTCCTACATTCCCATTAAAAGCAATACCGCTTTTTATAAGCTAAAAGAAGACACTGAGCTCCCTTTACCAGCACACAGACAAAAATCTTTTCTTTTGCCTGGTTTGTTTTTGCACTAGTTGACTAAAAATAAACAAATAAATGAAAGTGTAATTTTCAGAGGGACAAGTCACTCCTCTCTATCCGCTTTGCCATCAACTGTTCAACCTCGTTCTCTCACTGTCTGGCTCCACCACTTTCTGATATAGCCATGACCATAAACCTGTACAGTAACTCATGTAAAAATATTCTTGTTTTTGTAAGATAAAAGGTAGGAATGGGAGAAGGAAACTGAGCAGAGCTGAAGATATCAGGCTGAGAAGGAGACCTCAGAGTGCGAGGAAATGGGGAGGAGGAATGGCAAGAACAGAGAAGTAGGTCTCGGCAAGGAGACAACCCTACCCCCCTGCAAATTCAGCAACAGTTTATTAACCCAAGTTTACATGAAATAAAGAAGATAAAAACAGCTGCAGAGAAAGCAGCAGAATCAATCCGATCTCTACAGCTAGCCACCCTGCGTGCGGCGTAACGGAGCCCTACGAGGCTGTTTGGGAGCTGGACATGACTCAGCTATGCGCATCGTGCATTTGTCAATGCAAAGCTTTCGATGGCGTAAAATTTACTCCCAAACATACACAACCGCATATTTGTATATGCAGGTTGCATTAGTTTTTAGCGTTACTCCGGAGCCCCTGAGTCCTTGCCAGGGGCCAAGCCCTACCTGGGCTAGAAACTGTGCAGAAACAGAGGCGAAAGCGTCTCTGCAGATTCGCATCCATGCATCAGGCAGCGGGCTGAGCAGAGCACCCAGGTTCTTCACATGGAGACTCAGATTAGCAGAAAACCATGCACAAATGGGAGCGTGCGTAGAGGGGGCGAGAGAAGCCTACAGACACAGGACTTGCCCACTTAGTGACAGTGTGCCCATGCCTGGAAAGCGCAGTGTGGAAGGATTTGTTTCCAGGCTGTAAATATGTGGCATTTAAACATAAGAAAGTCCATACACAGGCTTTTGCAGGTCCAAAGCTATGGAAAAAAAGAAGGGAAAAGCCTCTGCTGTGCCTACACAAACTGCTCAGAATAGTCATTCTTGGCTATTAGTTCATAGTGTGATGTCACTGGCACAACAATCTCTTACAGAAAGAAAGCAGCAATTGTGGAAGAAGCTAATATTGCATCTCACCTTCACCACGGGAACCTTCATTCAATTTACATTAAGAAAGACGTTACGCTTTGGAGAAGTACCAACGATTTCAGCATCTCCTTACCAGTTCAATGAAACATTTTTCTCCTTCAGCTGAGCTTATTATGAATATTTAATGTATCAAAATGAACTGAAAGCTACCACTGTGCATCTGCTCTCCAGCTCTCCATCCTTCTATTGACATCAAGGTTTAGTTCCCAAAATATGACATTAACTATATTGCTATATAAATACAACTCCTTCAACTACCATTTCATAAGTAAAATATATGCAAGGCAGAAGCCAAGCCTGACTTGTCCTCTCCCAGCTAGAGATGTCTTTGTTACTTCGGCTCCTGATGTCAATTCCCTGTGCCAGCTTGTACGTTCATCTTCTGTCCTCTAATTGAATTAATATTCACTTCCTCTTACTAATCCCCAGATGCTTGTCTGAAATGATCTAAGACACAGCCCACGTTTACAGGGAGAAAAGATTTATATTAGGGCACCAATTTGATAGCTACAGAGGTTTGCTAATTTGCCGTGCAGCCAGGCAATCTGACTGCAGGAATATTGTGATTTTTTACTGTTCCTCTACAGCTGGGATGCAATGTTTTGCTTTTAGCCCTGTGCTGGAACCACACTCAGAATACTGTTCAGATGTGATTTAAGATCGAAAAGAAAGGAACACTCCTTCCTGGATTTTCCAGGCACCAGAAATACATATAAACTTCAGTGCACTGTAAGTTTGCCAACTGTCTTTGGTTTGGCTATAGTTATTATGTCACTACCAGAAAAAAAAAAAAAAAAAAGGAAATCTTTTCAGCCTCAAACTTACATTCTTCAGCATTTTCTAGTGCAATAGAATGTGTGGAATGGTGAAAAGGGAGTTAAAACAATGGTTGCAATTATAGGCCCTTTCTGATCCCCTGGATCAGATCTTTTAACTAGAAGTTTGGGCTCTAGAGCTTAGGATGTTTGCCATCAATTTTCGAGAGGCCAGGTTTCACTTTTCTCCCAAGGTTATGAATGAACAGAAACATCTACAGCATGCTGGAAAACCTAGAATACAAAGCCACTTTCCCCCAACCCCGGTGCAACTAACTACACAATAGTCTCAGTGTAAAGGAAATAAAATTGTGTTTCCATTCCGCCCCCCACATTTTGCCGTAGCCCCACGAATGTAGGGATGGTTCAAACATAAGACCCCATCCACACCAGGATATACAACTGCTACAGGTTGGTTGAGCAACAAAGATCTACTTGAGTGGCCCCAGTATGACTGCTGCTATGTTAATTTTATAGAGGAAAAAAAAGACATACACAATATAAACGCTGGTTTTGCCGTGTTCAAATGCTGTATAGGTATTACCTTGTAAAAATACTTTTTTTCCTTTTCTTTCCACACCTCTTCCATATGAATAAGAAGCAAGGTCTGAAACTACTGAATAGAAGCAGTTTAAGTGTAGCTGGCCCAGGTGATGATTAGCAGAACAACCAATCTTTCAGCCTGATGATTAAACAAGCAAACATAAGAACAACTCCAACAACCAGCAGCGAGGGTGTTTCCCGTGCGTGGGGCACGTGTCCTCTGCTTGAAGGGATTTGGCTCCCGGTGCTCCCGTTCTGGGAGAGTGCCCTGACCATCGGCAGCGACAGCCCGGGCCCCTCCAGTTCATGCTTTAGATTCAATGAACTGTTAATTACTGCTGTCACGAGGGTCCGACAATGTCAGACAAACAAGATTGACAGAGCAAGGCACAATTTTCTCCTTGTTTTACTAGGCCAACAGATGAGCACAGCAGGTCTTAAAACAACCACGGCTCTTACTCTATTATAGCCTCAGATCATCATGACAAGAGGCTTAATAAAGAGCCTGTTAGCCTGAAATCCTGCTCATTTCTTCTGTTTAGTTTCAGAACGCAAGGCAGCATCAACAGGAGAGGCTGAAGACACTCAGTGCGCTGTGTCACCCGCGTACGTGATTCGAGCACCCCGCTGCCAAGCGTGGGATGCACAGTCGAACCGCCCGAAGCCCATCACTACCCCACACGTACCTGTGAGATTAACCCCAAGTCAACCCAAGTGTTTCCCAGCTACTACTACTGGAAGAACTCAGCCCAAATTCACAGCGAGTTTCAGCCATCCCCAAACTGCGTATTTTCCGCCTGACCTTTTTGCTCAGCCCTGTCCATAACCATGCGGTGCAGCCCCGTGGGAGGGGAAGCGTGCTTCTCCCGCACGCCAAGCGAGCGGTACGGATGAGACTGCGGTGCCCGGCTCGACCCACCTTACACCCCCCCCCCAAACTTCAGCAAAGAGAAAACTTACTTGGAAAGCACCCTTAAATAATCTGTGCTTGATTTAACGATTTACACACTTGTACAAAAACTCTACAGGCTGCCTCCCCGCAGTACCATGAATCTCCTTAGCACACTAGTCCCAAAAGGACGCTGGCTTCTGCAGCCACATCTTTCAAGGGGTAGTATTTTAATCTTGCTTTGTCTGTGGTATTTCCAGAGAAGCATTCCTGAAACTTTCTGCATAAACGGATGTCCTGGTTTCTTCTGGAATAAAGTTAATTTTCTTCCTAGTAACTGGTATAGTGCCGTGTTTTGAATTTAGAATGAAAATGATGTTGATAACACACGGATGTTTTAGTTGTTTCTGAGCAGTGTTTACACTAAAAGTCAAGGACTTTTCAGCTTCTCATACTGCCCTGCCAGCAGAGGCTGGGAGTGCAACAAGAAGCTGGGAAAGAAGGGACACAGCAAGGACAGCTGACCCAAACGAGCCGAAGATGCATTCCATACCATATTACGTCATGCCCAGTATATAAACTGGGGGGACGTTCAGAGTGATGGTGACTGGGGAAGACAAACGCCGATAGCCGTGATGGAGCCCTGCTGTCCTGGAGGTGGCTGAACACCTGCCTGCCCATGGGAAGTGGTGGATGAATTCCTTGGTTTGCTTTGCTTATGCGCACAGCTTTTGCTTTGCCTATTAAACCATCTTTTTCTCAACCCACGGGTTTTCTCACTTTTACCTTCTGATTCTCTCCCCCACCCCAGCGGGGGGAAGCGAGTGAGCGGCTACGTGGGGCTGAGCTGCTGGCTGGGGTTAAACCACGACAACGGACAAGCAGATTATTGCAGTTTTACTGAAGAAAGCTTTGGTAAGGTGCAACTGGTTACATTACTGAGGTTAATTTATATTGTGCAGAGCTAAAAAATAAATGAATAATACATATCAATATTACATACAATATCAATAAATATTACAAGTCAGTTTGTAGGACTTGGGGTGCTACCTCAGATACAGTTAAGTGTGTAAAAATGGGACTTGGGGAATCTAATCTCCTGAAAACAATTGCAAATTTAACAACTTCTTCTGCCCCTCCTTAGTATTACAGTTAGATAATATATGACAATTACAAGTACCAGTAGATAGGTTTTATGTCTGTGTTCTCTCATTTTCATAATTATGTCTATTGGGTTATATTACAGTCCCTCAGGGAGAGAGCGGTTGCAGCTGGGCTCTCTGGATTTAAAGAGATCATCTGGCCTTGTTGCAAGTGGGCTACGATTCTGCTGCATAGACTTAAGAAACCTCTTTGATAACAAAAAACACAGGAGAAAAAAAAAAGGCAGATGTTTAAACAAACACAGTTGCTACCCTTCACACAATGGAGAAAGCTGCCCAAAAACTACCTGCACCAGAAATAAGCAAGAGAGCCTACAGTTTACAAGGTCTAGGCTGAGAATATTGGGATACAGGTACTTAGCCAGTGATGCTGGAGCACTTGTTAAAGCGCAGACAGGAAGGATGCGCTCTGCCTCTGCAGGAGCCAGTGGCAGAAATCCGTGCTCGTTACACCTATTTGCAAATGCTGATATTCTCCCACTGCCTTTTGCTTCCTAATCTCCAAACCGCCACATCCCCCTGCATTTTGAGGTGTGATTATCCAGGTTTTCTGGTATATAACTTTCAAGTGAAGAGGAAAAAAAAAAAAGGAACTTAATGCAGAGAAAGAGGCAGGTGCCCCATTTGAACATTACTCAGTTCAGAGCAAGCATCTGACTGAACCAACATGGTTCAGGTCACCAGAGGCCCGATTTGGGGACAATTAAACACAAAAAGCTGTTCAACGGCACCGGGTCAGAGCGCTGGAGGCCAGGTCTTCTCTCCACCCAGCTGCCCAAGTGCTTGTCTAACAGGGAGCCCACACATTACATACAGATACCCAGTTTTGAAAGCTGTGTTATCCTCTTTCCCCTCCAACACATACAACCCTTTTGGTTTTGGGCATGTCTCCTGTATGACGAGATCTTTCTTCTCATACTTTTAAGCCTTTATATTAAAACTCATATGCTCTCAAAATAATAAAATATGAGTCAAGGACTGGAGAAATTAGAGAGAGGTGTCTCTGCTGCTTTTTTTCTATCAGGGAAATCTGAGCTATTTTGAGTGACGACTATTTTTTCATTTCATGCAGGTAACAAGTCTTTTATTAAACACAGGTGCCCAAAAATTCATCCCAATGCACTGCAGTAACTTGAATGAGCATGTCCTGGGGATAATTCTGGCCTTGAGTGCTGGTAGTTACTGTACATACTTGTCTGATTAATTCCTCTTGACTTACAAAGGCATCCATCATGTCACAACAAATGATCTATGAAGCACACTGTACCTGAAACCCTCGCCTCCCCAAGTCATTTCCCCAGCATCTAAAACAGGCTCTTATCATTTGTAATCAGTAATTAATAACAAAGCATTCTCACTAGTGTATTTCTGCTAAGGTTAATGTAATATTTCATCCCAGGCCAGCTGCTCTTTTACAACTTCCAAGCATGACAGTAAGTAATGTCTTTGCATAAGAAGTCATCCACGGAGTAAATCAATTAGCTCCTCTTTCATCAGCAGGCATTTTGCTGCAGCAAGCGAGGCTAATTACATAGAAAGTTGTTTATCAACAGGAGTATGTACCTAAAGTTTGTCATTGTACATTGACTTTTCTTCCCTATGTCTCCATTCTGCATCTTTTCCATTAAGGAGTTTTTAATCTATGATCAGCCAAATGCTGTGATTATGAGTTGCACTTAGCACGCTGTTATTATCTGCACAGATTTGCCTACAAAGATCAGCACAGCATGTTTTCAGTATTGGTAAAACTTTTGGGCCACTTCTTGCCCTCAAGGAGGACACATACATATTTATGACTATTCATCTCAGTTGCAAAGCATCAATAAATTCTCATGTAGTGTTCTTTATCAAAACTGCACTATTTCTTACACTCTGAAGTTCACATTGGGATATCTGTATTGCTGTCCCTAGGAGGAAATCTGGCACCCAGAACATATATTTTCTCCCGTGAAAACAGGAGAAAAATTAGTGTATAGCACTGGTGCATAGTGCTGGTGTAATCTTCTTGTCTTACTGAAATTGGTAAGTAACTTTGGAGACCTATGTTTTTTTCACCCCTTTTGATTGATATAGTAACTGTCTGGCATCTCAGGCTCTTCTTGCATGATGTAGCTGATGAAGACACACGTCTGGCTCAGGAAGCTCATGACCTACACGTTGTTGGGTGCCGGCAGAGTATGATGAGTTCTTTATCCCTCTTGTCGTCTGTCCTGGTCACCTGCTGCCAGAGACGAAACACCAGGCGAACTGGACCTTTCATCCTACTCAGTGACCTGCCTGTTGGCTCTTGTGTTTCTAAGAATGAGAAGGCGTAGCACAGAAATGAACTGCACAGTGCTCAGCGCCTCAGGATCACCAAGGGCAGAAATATCAGGTTTTAAGTGTTCAAACCTTTGATTCGAAGTGCTGTGGACAACGCATACATAGAGCTCAGACCACAAAGCTGACCAGGACCTGACAGAGCTGACCTCTGTCCAGGAACTGGTACGGTTGCCCACAGAGTCATCCTAGCGAGTGGAAATCAACTGAAGATAGGAAATTACGAACCCAGATGAAAGTTGAGTGATGTGGGCTGAACTAGGTTGATGTTTGCTGATGTTATCCAGGCAGCCTAAGCCACAGATAATCACACGGCAGCCCCCAAAAAGGAGCATTTGTGGCCTGAGGTGACTGAGGATGTATAAATACTGTCTGCAAGGCAACAGCTCGCTTTCTTCCTTTCACTTGGTGGGAAGGAGGGGATTAAAAAAGCAGATGTAATAAAAGAAATGGGTCATTTCAGAATGACTGCTCCAAACCAGTCCAATACAAGTTCATAACACAAAGGCAATGCAAGGTCCACAGCTCTGACTCACCAGGTTTAGCAAATCGCTAGACATCCTGGCTCCAGCTACACCAAAAGCAGCCACCTGGAAATACATCTCCTCAACAAAAAGAAACATGTTTGAAAAGGCAAGAAACAAACGGCAAACAGTGTGACCTTTAGTGAAATAGTCATGGGGATTCGTGAATTAGTCAGGCAATGTCAAACTAGAAACTGAAACAAACTCATCCTTGGATTTGGATCCTAATGGATACAAGACTGGATGTCTGCTGTGCTTCTCTCAGCAGTCTAGATAGTTAGATCAAACAACGATGCAGCCTGTATTTAATGAGAATTAAATGTTAATCTTGATAACTAGAAGACGAATTCTAACTTTAAAGATGCAGTTATTTCCCATTCCTTTAACACTTGGTCTATTTTGGTTTGCAACTTCTTGTAATTCAGTAGCACATTCATTGCACCAAACAGATCAATGTTAACCACTAAAGTATGCAAGCCTCAAGTATGATGTTGCCCAATTCTGAACTTCTGGTGACTCCAGCTCGTGGGCTGATCCACAATTATCTGTTATTTTTGGAGCAGTGGGGCTGTACACAGTCATGCAAATTACAAGACACAGTTGTATATGTTGCCTTCTAAGAATATGTCTTGCAAATATTTGTTTACCCATATTCTTAAATTCCTGGGGTTTCATATACAAAAAAATAAAAACCCACTCAAGGTACAATGCAAGCTTATGTCACATTCCTGCAAGGCTCTTCATCTGTGTTCATTTACATCTCGATTTCCTCCTTTGCCACTTGCTGTATACTGAATCCTCTTTCTCTTTCTATTTACAACTATGTGGCAGAAGGAAAATAGTTCTGCTTAGTACAGATCCAAATTGGCTTTCTAATAAACCTATTAAAGAAATGGTCCATTTCAGCCTTCAAAATTTGCCACAGGAACCTCAGCAGCTTACTACTAAACCTCTACCTGAAAACGAAAGGAAAAAAAGATAATAGGGACTCAAAGACATGCTACATACTGCCTGCCATATATGTGGAGACCACAGCCTGGAAATCCACTTACTCAGTGTAAATCCAGTTCAGTTATATTGACTTTTCTTTCCCTCACGGTATATTAGTGCTCATGAAAAATCTTGCAGTGAAAGCCCTAGAGTAGAAATCTCTTGTCCACAGACAAATACACTTCCCACATTCTGCTCTATTACAACAGGCAAAAGAGCAAAAGCGTTGTTGTTCCTACTTTTACAACAATCACAAGGCCAGACACTCAACCAAGAGATAAATAACGCATGGGCTTTGTCATGGACACTTTCTCTAGCCCTAATTCAGTGCTGTCTCCACCCATTTATCCTCTCCTTCTCCAACAAATGTATGAACAATTATGATCAGCCCACTGAAAATCTGACTGCAATTCCAACATTCAGCTCCTACAAGCCACCAGACCACCCTTTCAGTCACCTCCAGATCATTGCTACATTTGAATTTACTCAAGCCAAATCTTCCTTTCTGGTTCTGGGTTTTTTCCTTTTTCCTTTTTCTTTTTTCTTTTCTTGTTTTCTTTCTTCTTTTCCTTTCCCTTTCTTTTCACAACCATTTACCAAACCAAAAAGAGATTCAAGAGACAAATGATGGCATTTGCAAACAACTCAACTCCATAGAAGGAAACAAAACAGCACAGGATCAGAGAGGCTGTTATATGTCAACATAGTAAATGCCCACAGTCAAATTCTCAGCTGGTGTAAATCAACCTGTCTTCATCTGGTTTTATGAGGGCAGTGCAACCTGATGCTGAACACACAGTAGAAAAAACCTTATTCCTGTTAAACTACAGCATTTTAAATCTGAGAGAGTATTGACCCTATCTGGCACCTATTTCAGTCGATGGCCAAACTCTCATCTCCCCTGACAGGGAACAGCCAGGAGCATGCTCCATGCGAGGACGTATGGGCCCTTAATTCCATCTCAGAGCAGGGACCCCCACAGGGCCCCCTCCCTTGCCCACCTCTCTCGGGCGTCCTCGAGACATTCCCACGAACGGCAGCAGCAGCAGGCACGGTTGCACACTGCTACCTACGCGAGGAAACGTGAAGCACGTGAAATGTACGGCGCACTCTACAGCAGAGGATGGTGAGCCATAGGTGGGTTCTCCTGTTATACTAGGTCATGTAAAAAAACATGCACATGGACACATTAAATATTTAAAGTTTCCTACCCTTAAAAAATCACAACTGCACCTAGCTTATAGTAATCCAAAGCCATAGCTGCAGGGCATCTTTCAGCAGCCTAAGTCTGGTGTTTGAATTATACAGATTCCTTAGAACTACAAATATCTGCTTGATCAGCTCCACCGTTCCTCTGAGGCAGCTAAACTGAGTGCCAAAGAGTTCCTGTAATGGCACACGCAGCCATCGGCATCAAGGAAAAAAACATGGGATCACCGCACCAGGAGTCCAAAAGGTTCTGATGGTCAAGGGTCATCTTTAAGATCTACCCAATTTTTTCAATTATCTAGATCAGTAAGAGAGAGATTTTGGCCAAAAATACCTTCTTGCATATTCGTTATATAGTGACTTCTGACTTAACTTTACAAATGGCCAATCATAACTGCTTCAGCAAGAAGCTCATGAGAAAGATTAGGGGTCTGATCTCCATTCCCCCAGTTTCAGAAACACTGGTGAATTCTTGAGGACAAGAATGCTACTGCCAAAATATAGACCAGTGTCTAATCTGCCACCTTAGACACAGACATATTTTGGGGCAAAAATGGAAAAAGAAAGATTACCCACATATTTGAAGAAATATTCCAGGGGGTCATCTCCAGTCTGTTGTCTTCTATGGCAGCCTCTACTCACTGCCTTTTCTTGTTACTGTTTTCCCAAAATGAGCGCACTTGCTTGCCTAACATTGCCAGTCCTTCTAAGACTGGGTGCAGCATGCAAAGCCCCATCCAAAAAGCAAACAAACATCAATTAAGAACAAAGAAAGCAACAAAAACTAAAAGCTCGGTAAGAACGGATGTCAGCGAGCTGATGGAAACACTTCGGCATAAAAAACGTCATCTGCTTAGTTCAACATCAGCTGCAAGAACTGGCGCGCCTCCCCAAACATCAACTTTTCCGGCTGGCTCGTAGGCAAGCCCGGAAAGGGATGCTAATGGTTTGCTTGGTCAGGGCACGCAGAAAGGAAGGAGAGGCAGCAAAGGAGCTGCCAGCTGCATCCCCTGCTTCAGGAAGCTCAGGAAATCTTTTCAGTTGACCAAGCTTGCAAGGGCTCTGGGATTACGGCCCTTCAGTGGACGGGGATGTTTCTTTCTTACGGGATGGCCCCTAACAATGTTAAAGGGCAAGGAGGTTTTGACCGACACACAGCAGACCCCAGAGAGACTAATTACTCAAGCAGTCTCTTTTCCCTTACCCACCCTTCTTGAACGTCTGCAAAGAGTCTTTAAATTTACCCTACAAACGCTAGTATTTTTCCTTTTCAGCACTGGATTGTTCCTCTTCAGGGCTTTTACGTGCACTTTCCATTTACCCAATGCTAACTCCCATAATGGTCAATAAAGGCCAGTATATTAGTATGATAAACTCATGTTCCCAGCCATGCACAGAATTCAAATTGAATTAGAAAGTCAGCCTATGTTCATAAAAACAACACTATGGAGCAAATGGAGCTTTACTGCACTACGTAACAGACATCACATATCTTTGGGTTGTTGTCAATTCTTCATATAAATACTTTAAATCACTTAGACTTCATTTTGCACACTATATAGTGAGTCTCTTCATAATCAAATAGTATTTAAAACATTTACTGCCTTGTTAAATCTAACAAGTCAGATTTATTGGGATAGTCACTTTCCTTAATAGCCAATTTAGTAAAACTCAATGTATTCATTGATGGATAAATATATAATAGGCGGTTGTTAAACTTTAATAAATATGTTTAATAGTCAGCTGGCATTTTCTCTCAATGGCAGCACTTCCTCTCAGCTGCCAACAGGAAATGCTGCTCCTGAATGTGCCAATTCAGCCCACATGCAGGGAATAAATTGATCTAGAGGAGCACGAATTTCAGGTAGCTTTCCTGCGCTGGTTGTCACATGAAGAACTCTAGATAAGATTATCCTAAGCTCCCATCAAGACCGTCAGGTGTTAAATAGCACACAGTGTAAGGAAGAGTATGAGCTACTGCGTTTGCCTAGACTCCGTACAAGCAATGCACCAGGACAGGAAGGGCAGCTGTCTACCTGAAAGCCATATAAATAATATTCATGTATTGTTATCGCTATTTAGTCTTACCGCACTCTTTGTTTCATGTATATCATGTTGCATTCTCTCACCCTACCCTGCCACTCTGTGTTGATCCAACAGATTCAATACCGATGCCTCAGCTTCTAGCTAGGAGATCAAAAAGGTACTCTTTTAAGGCTTTTAGGTACCTAGAGAAAAAATTTTAGTGGAGTCCACATCATTAGACAACTGAATACCTTTAAAAATCAGGCCCTTAGCTCAAACTGTAGAACTTCATGCCTAAACTCTGCAGATCCCAGGATCAGTTCTCCAAGCTGAAGGCAGCTACCGCATATAAATGAGAAAAACCAGACCAAAATACCTTTCAGAGAGACTGTATTTGTACGTTGGGCGGGGAAGTTTGATCATAGCCACAAGACACTCACCTGGGTGGGATTATACAGTTCCTGGAGCGGGTTTCTGGATCCTTTCCGGCAGCAAATGTCCATCCCAAATGGATTTCTACGCATTACTGCAAGGGGAAATTGAAATTAATACAGGTTAGCAACATTGGTTAGCCATAACCTATTGCAATACCTACAGCAAGAAGAGATTTTCTGACAGATACTGGGATTCTAGACAGTGTTGTGTCTTAATTTCTAATTTTACTTTCCCGAGAAACTGCCCGAGAGCTAAATCCTTTATCTATTGTAGAAGTTACTGGGAAAAAAAAAGCTCTCTGGTTCCCCTCTCACAAAAGCTGTTATCCAACAACTTCCAGTTTGGGTGCACAAAAATTCAAGCATAGGGACCAAAGTGACACAATTTTAGCAGTGCTAGGTACCTGCTTCTCTGATCGTCAGGGAGGAGTCGGATGGATTCCTATAATCAGCATCTCCGAGAGGCAATGTTTGAGCCTCTCTCAGCCTAAATACAGAAGTACACAGGAACCTAATATTAAAACATCTAATTTTAAAGCTTTTGGCCTAACTCTTTGGTTTCTCCTAGAACAGACACTCGGCAGCACAAGACATACATACAGTCAATCATTGCTGCACTTCTTGCTACAAACTATATTTTGCTCTATATATTGCAACTGAATATTTGACTGATCCAAAACCCAACTTATGCTACGTCATCCCAGCTGGAAACCAGCAGGTTTTCAAACCAAAGGCTTTGTCAAAGGTCTGACTGAGGAGCATTTTGGATGATAAAGTGTTTTCCAGGAGAGACCTTGACCTGAGCCCCAGCAGGTGCAGAGATCATCCGTTTCAAGTTAGACCTTTGTGGCCATAAAAGTCTACCTAAGAAGCCATTCGGCTCCGATCACCCTCTAGAGTCACGAGGAGAACAAGAGCTTGCCTGCCCTTCTAATCTCACGTGGCCCACATCATCCTCCGCAAACGCTCCTCTGCCCCAGCTTGCTCTGCTAGCTACGGAAGGAGCATCAGGCTATCAGATGCCAGCATCAGGCGTCGCAGCCAAGGGAGATTTGTCTCGTCAAGGTTTAATTAAGACACAACCAAAAGGAAAGAGGAGATGTTCCTGCTGGGAATCTGAAGGCATTAAGCAGAGTCAGACACGCTTTTACCACCGCTTGCCATGTTTTGTAACCAGAAACTGTTGAAGTGTCCTTCAGCAACGGTTCTGAGCTGCACCGCTTGCAGACACGATATTGCAGGCTTCAAGCCAAGAGTCAGAGAATACAGTCAAGTCATCTTTTAATACAGAGGGCTAATACGCAATCATAATGGATACATCAACTAGTATGAACCACAGAAAACTGTATACAGTTCCAATCTGGAAACATAATAGATTCCTTCGCTCAATTCCTATCTATTTTTCAATTGAAGGTAATTATCTAATAACGTGCCGTGTCGCTTTTTCCCTGAGCAAAGAGAGATTCCACGGGTCTTGTGGCAGGAGTCAGACATACATGCTTAGTAAACAAACTGGCTAAATGTTTTGATTTTCTTCACAGTTAGGATAGTAATGTTATTAGAGGCTATAACTTCAATTTACATGTTTAAATACCTGATTAACTTCCAAGCATTTTTAGTCACGCAGCCAAGTATTGCGATTCCTTTGGTTTTGCACTAATGTGCCTCTTTAAAAGCTGACTTAGAAAGTGTTTAAAACAGTTAAAACTTTAAAAAGTTTTTGCGTGAGTAATGCCAGCTTCCAGGGTCTGGAAGTGGTTTTAGGAAGAAAACACTAAAGTGAGGGCGTGAGACATCCAGCAGTCATTCTAACTATAGAGCTCCTGTCTGTCCCCTCCCTGTCTATCGTCCCCCTCCATATTCTTGTACCAGGAACTGTGTCCAGGGATGCTTTGAAAATCATTTTGTACCCCCCTCACCACTACAAGAAATCTTTCCAAAACGGAGCCTTCCAGTCAATAGCAAACCACATCATTTCCATTTAAAACACCAGAGCAGGGGGAAAGGGAGAGGGGAACACTTCAGTGTATCCAGGTCATTAGACTGTGATTAACCAGGATCCTGAAACACTGATGCTTTGTTCCAAAATGAAGAAAAAAGAAGAATTCTAGTGTGGTGTTCCTTAATTTATTACTTCACTTTTCATTTCCATTAAATACAGTAAAGAGCAATGTGCATAAATGTATCCCTTCTTGCTTCACTTAGCCAGCAGGTATAAACACAGCAACACTTTATATGCAGCAGTAACAGCCATAAAGATTAAATTATTTGCACAACATGCAAGATTTGATTCCCAGATGTAAACAAACAAACAAAGCAACTGTCTCCCCAGCAAAAGCTAAATGCTAATGTAGAACCTTAGTCGCTGAAACCATTAAATCTTTTTTATGATTCCCAATATTACTTAATTGGTTTGTTTTTTCAATAAAGCCTTTAGAAGACGACCGCGGACTTAGCATAGCAACACAGCAGCTCAACACAGCACTCGCTTCCCTGTTTCTCGGTGTCAGGAACGGCACGCCCTCACGCAGCTGTACGCACACCTGGAAAATACTTCTGCCTGGAATTTAACGCCAGCATTGAAATACAGGGGACTGCTCCCCTTTCCTCAGCAGAAATCCCACTCGCACCTTTTGCAAAATTGTCCTTAGGTGAATAACTATCAGGAATGTTTATATATAGTTCGAAACACTTGCTGGCATGCCTGTGGACAAACTCACCTCTCAGGGCTCCTGCAACCTGTTTTCTACTGTCTCAGCTTCTCTGAGGCACTGTTTCATTATGTGAATGACATGACCTTTTTGGCCTGAATCTCATCTATAGCAGTCTGCGGTAAGAAAGACATAGTATGGATGGTAACTGCAGCTATACTAATTTTAACAACACTTTCACTAAGACTCCGTCATGCTATTGTGGTAGTGAAAATTAAAAAATCAAGCCCTTTATCTTCACCAAATCTTCTTATTAACATAGTAAATATCTAAATTTACATTTTATGGCTTGCACTGATCTCCATACATAATTACAGTTAATTATAATCTAATGATAAGTATTGCATATGCATGGCTCCAAGAACTGATTAAAAGATCACGTTCATGTAGACTAACTGTATGAAGCAGCTGACAGCAGCACTGAATGCCTTTAATGATTAAAGAGTAGTGTTAATACTGCAACTGCAGCAAAATCAGCAATCCCCTGAGTTTAGCCAGGATTGCGAGCAACTGAATGAATTGTTAGTTTGTTACTTAAATACAAGAGCTGTAAGAATAAGACCTTTTTTCCATCTCCAGGAATGATTTGTCCAAAATGCAATCTTGGCCCATCTGTTAAAATCTGTGGAATCACTAGTCATTAATTTAATAGCAAGTCTGGAGAGCATGTTAGCTAGGCACCAAATGTCAGTTTCTCAAGAGAGAAAGATAAACAGCCTTGCTGAATTGAAAGCTTATCAACATAACAATCATCTGTGTATATATACATAGAAGGAAGCTCCATGTGCAGGCCTTAAATTAGCTCAGAACAGAAGAATCTGTGCACAACTTCTCAAAAACTCAATTTAGACTTACTAGTATCAAGAGCAGGAATTTGACCTGTGAATTACAGTGCACTGAGCAGGAGAACACAGCCCTCCTCAGTCAAACCTTCTTCTAGTGTCTGTGCAGAAAGAAAGTCCAGAGGTTTTGCCACAGTCTTGCTCTGTTAGATGACTACAAATTAAAATGTAGAACCCTCAAATTAAAGACACCCTTTGGAAAGGCACAGTTTGGGAGCACACTGAGAGCCTGCAGATCACCATCCAGGACCTTTGAACCTCCCACCGTGGTCCAACAATTGATGTGTTCACAAGCATCTCCTCCCCAGGTCCCCCAGGTCCTGAACCCGTGATGGCAGAGGCAGGGTCACAAGCGACAAGAGTAAATGCACGTGGCAAGGCACCTACTAGATCTTGGCATCTACGAGAGGGGATGTCACCTCCAGGTTGCATCTAGCCAAAAATGCAAGACAACAGTGCCTAGAATAACGGGCACATGTGGGGAGGGGGAATGCGCAGGCGGGCACATCAGATATAAAGCCTTCATTTTTTGGTGTGACATTTCAGAGACTGAAGATCATTTACACAGAAACACATGAACCAGGCTTAAGTTGTCACCTTGACTTGGCAGAAGGCATTTATAATGCGCTTAGTAACCTATGAAGACCCTGTCCCAGAATGGGAGACCTCCAGTATTCCCACAGGATGAACAATGACAGGGAAAAAATACTTACAATAAGAAGCCACATCAATGCAATTTCTGCCTCTCCCTATCAGGAGCTACAGAGAAACTGAGAGAGGGGACATGGTGGCACTTCTCTTGGGAGATTACTAGCCTGTAAAGGTATGTGAACACTGGGTCTACCTGGACAGAAGAGAAAGTGGGGAAAAAATCATGGGAGCCAAGACTCTTGGAGACTTAAAACCATAAAGGTCACCTTCTCACAAAGTGTCAGAAGGGCAAATGAAACCAATTCTCACAAGCTGTGTGGGATCAAGTCACAGAGTAGACTCTGCCGGAAGAGACACACAAAATAATTGTCACTTCTTCCACTGGACTTGGAGAGACAAACAAGTGACATTTCGAACGCTGGGTACGTGCACTCAGCACCCACCTGTATCATTACCATCCTACAATCCCGTAAATGTCAGAGGTTCCCATTTCCAAGACTTCTGTAGAATAAAAGTTCCCCAACTGCTATCTAGCAACCATTTTCCTACTTGGTAACATTTAATTTACATTGGTTGGACTATTCTAATTACTTGCACAATAACAAAAACCAAACGTAGAAGCTTTACCTCTGTTCACTGCCTCTTAAATTAACTGACTCATGTTACAAATATTTGAGAAAAGTTCTGAGGACATATTAATATTTAACTTTTCATTATGTTGGTCTAAGGTACAAAGACAAAATTCCCTAACACAGCATTGCTTCAAGCTGATATACATAATTCATTCCACCTATCTGGGATACGAGTTGCCTCGCTGAGGAGAAAGTATGCATTGGAAGCAATATAGTGAGACTCTGGTTGAAGATGGGATCCTGTTCTTGTTTTAAAGAAAAGAGTCAAACATATTCCTTTTTTTGGTCTGACTTCTCTTCTTTTTTGGTCTGATTTCTGTATGAAAGGCTAAAAAGTGACAGCAATCTGCTTGCTTCTTTTGGCTGAGGTACATTGCTTTCCAGCTAACACTGCTGTCCAATAGCCCCTAATTTCAGGCCAGGGTTAATGCTTTCCATGGAGCATCTTACTGCCAGCAAAAAACAGGTACATAACCTAGTACCTCCTTTTAGAGCTGTAAACAACTGGGTTAGGGCTGAACATTCACCTAAACATTCCCTACCCAACCTAGACAGAAAAATCAGTGCCACTTGGCCCAGGCAAGAGAGCAGCATCAAAACAGTTACTTGCATCTTTGGTGTCTCTAGCCATGTTTAAATAAGCTACTGCCCTCAAACTTCCTGAATTTTTAAAGCAAAGCAAGAATAATTAATTATACCCATACTGAAAGTTCAGAGATTCTCTTCAGCTAAAGATTTGGATGTGGTTTGTCTTCCAAACTCTTGCATAGACTTCTGCTATGACTCCAAAGCAGCACAGAAAATTACTTCTATTGGGTACATAGGACGGAGCATTGAAATACACATGCAAATACTGCACTAAACACCTTCTCAGAGACAGAGAGACATCCATAGCTCCATCGTAAGTATATGCCCGTAAATGATATTATAAAACTACTGCTCCATCTGTACCGGCAAGAATTATGCTCGGGGCAAACTGGTCACATCTGAATACAAAACAAGCAAGACTCAGCCAACAATATTTTGCACATGCAACACTCTTGAAGCATGAAAATACTCGGGGCAAAGTTGAAGTAAGTGACCCTAGGAAGCAGCCCTTTTCCAGAGTTCGTCAGAGGCTCTTGGACAGAAATTTTTGCTATTTGGAACATCTTGTCCACATACCTTTCAGACACTTAGCTAAAATCATGCTGAACAAGCTTGTCATTAGTAACCGGCGCGTTCTGCTTCAGAAAAATGAGGCTTCCATAATAATTTACAACAATCTGCTCTGCAAGACTTCAGCCAAGTCCAAACCACAGGCAAAATCGGAAACTCAGCGACAAAAAGACTACCTCATTTCAAACTTCATTAAAATTCCTATGCCCCCTTCTACAGACTAATCACGCTAAGGACACCGAACGGTACGAAAGGGTTAATTTTTAATCAGCAACCAGAAGCATGAGGAGTGAATGCAAATGCTGTCACCCAGCACCGGCTCTGGAGCCTGAGTAAGGAGACTTTTAGATAGCTCTCCCGGCAATGATTTACGAACACTAATCCTTCAGCAGCGGTTCACAAAGATCGACAGATTGATAGCAACGTCTTGTGACATCTGGGGCCTTGTGCTTTGCTGCGTTCAGCTCAGGATTTTGGAGTAAATTATCGGTCCTTCATCCGGAGACCACAGGTACAAGGATTTATGACTAAACTCTTGTCTGGCCTCTTTCATTTTCTGAAGGCAAAACTGCAGCTTTCTTTGCTGGAGCTTGGGAGATCTATTTTTAGAAAGTAAAAATCAGATTAGGTATTGTATATGAGCATGCCAAAGTCTTAAATGCAGATATGAGATGATTCTTATTCTCGACGTTAACGGAGAACCAGATTTTGCCTTACACCAGACAGCAACTAGAAACACAGGGTTTACTCAGTGTGAGAAACAAGCAAAAATCAGTGACCAGAGCACCTTACCCCATGTAACACCACTGTGCCTCACGGACAAACCAGAGACCTTACTGAGCTGGGTGCTGTATGTACACAGCAAAGAAACAACCCCCAAAGCTCAATGTTTTGGAGCTCCACCTGAGGAACAGGGATGCTCTATTTTAGTTTAGCAATACCCGTTCATTGATTCAACATGTCCATCCTACCCTCCCCTGATGCTTCCACTCCCACTCATGCACCAGAGGGACTTACTGAAGTAAGGCTGTGGATGGATACGACAAACGTGAAGGATGAAAATAAAGAAGAGGTCACACCTTAGTGAAATGATTACGGCTGAGACGAGCAGCAAAGCCGCTAGTTACGGGACCAGGGACCAGCGAAGTAACAGTCCTCAGTACACAGATCAGAAAAACACAGGCAAAAAGGTTAAAGACCTCCACAAAGCAAACTAGTTGCTACAGATCTAATTCATTTTAGGAAGCGAGATGTCTAATCTGAACTACTCATTTAAGCTCCTACAATTAACAGAGAGCCGTAGCTGCAGAGGTGGGTCACCCCATGTGCCTCTGGAGGTGGCTCCCCTCTTTTCCACTGACCAGCAACCCTAAACGCATTGATGGTTGAAGTTACATGAAATAAATCCTGGCACACCAAGGAAATGAATCTTAACATTTGTTTCTAAGCTCTAATCACTAATTACAAAGGTTGTAAATGCCCTCCAAAGAACAGAGAGATATTTAATTACTTTTTGCTTTAGACAGATTTCCAGAAATAAATTTGTATTTTATCCTGTTTGTTCTCAGATTAGCATGGGATGGGTTTAATTGGGCACAGTGGGGAAGTTAATATCCTTGGGTGAAATTATGCGGAGACTTAGATCCTTGGCCACCCTACGGACATTGCATGTGGCATAAATTAGCACAACATCTTTCCTGTTAATGAACAATGAGCAACTTTTTTCCAGTAATTTTTTTAAAATGTTAATCCACATGGAATTTCTTTAGAAGTCTCAAGAAATTATCCACAAACCTAAACCAAGAGACTTTTCCATAGGCTTTACTTCTCACACAAGGAGAGCTCTGTTTTGTTTATCTCTGTCACACACAGGCATACACTGCTTTTAATGCCGTAAGTTTCTGTGGGTGCAAACTACAAACTATATTAGACTTGGTCAGAACTTTTCTGATACAACCTTGTTTTCTCTGGCATGAAATGCAGATTCAGGGGCATCACAATCTTTCGTAGGTCAATTCTGGATGGCTCGCTGACCACCTCAGCTGCCTGCTCACCTCTGTGTATGCCCTGGCTTACACCATCCATTAGCAAAGCCAGATGTCCCAAAACATTGATCAAAATGCTCTATTTCTTTTCTCCCAGAACTATTTCTAAGTCTTCACAAATAAAAAAAAAAAAATTTTTTACCATCCACATCAACTTAAGAGGAAGTTCTTTACTTCCTTTTTTCTTTCTTTTTCATCTCAAATGCAGTTTTCTACAAAGGAAGTAAGAAACTAAGGAATTGTGACCAACTTTAACTATATGTATTTCACAAACAAACACATATTATGCATTTGCATGAAGGAACGCTGTGGATCCAGTATATCAAAATGCAAAGAAAAACTCTCTTTCTGGATGTTACGCATTTTCCTACTTTTTCACCACAAGTTAGCTGTATGTTTTGCAAAATGAGACTGCAATAATCTGGGAAGGTTGGAAAATTTCTAGTGAAGCTTACAGGTTTCCAAACATGCCTGCCTCCAATTTCTAGATACTCGCTGTAACAACATCAGCAGGCACATCTGCTGCTGGGTTCTCTTTATAGCAAAGAGTTGAATGCTCTACTCTGTTCTTCTTATCAGCCTAGTTTTCAAGCCTGTAGATAGTTGGCTATATCCCATCTCTCTGATGCAAGTTCAAACGAAAACTGTGTAAATGTAGGTCCAGGGAAAAAAAGCTACATTTGCATTGTCCTAAAAAAATGAGAAGCTAGATTTCTTTTTCTGTATTTCCCACTACTTCCATTACACTGTCAGGACCAGCCTACTTAACAAACATGATGTATGAGATTGCTCCAAAAAAAAAAAAAAAAAAAAAAGGGAGTGAGAGAAAAACCTTTAAAGGAGGAAGGTTTCTTTAGAAAGCTATAATTTTAAAAGCATTTATCTTGAATCACGGTCAAAATGAAAACGACGGCTGCTACAGCTGCAGTCTATTTGAGCTACTGTTTCTTTGCTGCTCTTCAACAGATGTGCATTGAAGATGAAACACAAAATCATATTTGCTATGGATATACTCAAACGCACAGCAAGTCTTCTCACAAGCCAAGCAGAATAGAAAATAGAGCTGCAGCAGTCATTTTAACCCGGAGCAATGAAAGGCTCAAACTTTTGGTCTCTGAACTTCAGGCAGAAGCAATAGCTTGGCAATAGCACACACACATATGCCCACCTGACCTGACACAAACAGAAATCAAGGGACACAAGTCATTTCTGTCCTAGCAACAGGTCTAGATGGACCAAGATTTACCACCTCTGAAGCAGTGCCCCTGATATTTTTAGCGCAATCACATCCTCCTGATACTTCACTGTGATTTATGAACAATAATTTTCTTTACAAAAAAGAAGCACTAAACAATTTGATAATCGGGAAAGAAAGTATGAAATCCTGCGGTAATCACTTCCAGAGCAGTCATTCATTACGCCAAAGAGGATTACGACTGCAGCTTGTTGGATAAGCAGATGAGCTCTTACAAATTAAGGATGCTACTTCCTTGGCAATGCGAAGGCCAAAAGCTGATATTAAAAGGAAAAAAGTACCACAGACAGTAAAGGCCTGATTCTGTGATTTGCAAAATGTCCGGAGTAATAATTAATACACAGCCGGGCTTTACTGTCTTATTCCAAGAGTTTATTCTGTTTAATACTTCTAAACTCCAAGTAATCCCAAGGCACAGAGACGCAATCGGCTTCTTTGCAAGACCTTTTACTTTTCCAGCAGCTGGTTATCGCCCCAGCTGACCGGGATCAGGGCAGGTCCAGGTCTGCAGAGCACCGCTGGGCCATGTCCAGCCCCATCGGGCCATGGAAGCTCTCCAGTGCTCCTGACTTCTTCCAGCAGGATCTGTACGTCTACATGCGGAGGCTGGGAAGCCGCTTTCACGCGCTCCTTCTCTGTTAGCAACGAGCTGTACACAGATAATATTGCTTTCAGATATAAGAATCCCCTCATGCAGCAGTTTTGAAATATTCCAAACCACAGATCCTTCAAAACATTTTACATATGAATAGGACATTGTCAGCTCCCTCAGACCCAGGCTGCACTTCAGCACACAGAAGAGTAAAATACACATTAGCACTATAAAACTTCATCTCAATTAGCATAATCTGTATTTCCATTATAGAGCCCAGCTTTACAGCCAACCTCGGGTGATGTACTGAGCACTCTGGATCTGTCTTTCTCTAAGGAGAAATTCCCCAAACACAAGAAAACCATTCAGAGCGGTGAATGTATGAGCTTTCAGTGCCCGCTTATCTTTCAGCAGTTCTGCTCCCTTCCTCTACCTCCTTCCATTGCTCCCATCATTTCAATGAGTTCAATTAAAACCTTGTGATGCACTTTGTCTACAGCGAGGAAATGCAGTCACGCCTCACACATACCCGAGTGGATGGGCCAAGCACACCAACTCCACATCCAAGAGGAAAAAGGAGTGAATGAGGAAAGATCTTCCTGTGATTTTATTTCCAAGGAGAGCATTTAAAGGAGAACCAAACCAGGCAGCAGTTGCAAATCACACATCTTGTGGTATCACTACCGAACAGGATGCTTGATAGACTAAAATTCTTAAATTGATTGAGAGTCTTCCTCCAAATATTATGGATATGCTATAAAGCACAGGATAGTAATATATATGAGGCCACTGTGCAAGTGCAATAAACAGGAATGAAGGAATTTCACATTATTTCAAGGCTTCAGAATACTGGATACCTATCTGACCTCTATTGGTAATAATAATATTTCATAATTAGCATGCAAAATAATAAGCTTTGGTTTCAGTCACTAATAACCTGCCAAATGCATTGTGAAATTTCTAGTAATGTTCCAGCCGGTGACCGCTAAGTATCTAAAACACAGGATCACTCTGACAGCATGACTCGGAAGGAGATGGACACCAAAACTGCTAGGCAGAACCATGGACTTAAAATGTTTTTCCACAGGAAACAAATTCTGTTCTCACACTTGTGAGGTCTCATGCAGAGAGGGATAGAAAGCACAGAAGAGAGAGGCAAAAAAAGAAAGCATCCTTTCCAGAAGAATTCCTTAAAATAATGCCCAATGAAGCTGTAGTTCATCTTTCAGAAAGACAACTCATCTTCTTTCTAAATTTGCCAGGAGCAGAAAATCCACCTTGGGAAACGGGTTTGATGTCAAACCCTCCTCTCCAAACAGACCCTCTCGCTGAGCTGAACTGACTCACCTTGCAGCCACTGGATCGCGTGGTGCAGCTGTCTGCTCCCCATGGCCATAGCTCTCTTCTCTATGCAAGAACTTACATGTTGTGATCAAGGCACCCCTCAACTTTCCATCATTCTGTGCAAGTTTTCTCAGCAATTCCTCGCTTCTCTTGCTTTCTTCTGCACACGTTTAAAGACACCACCACAATGTTCTGAAAGCAGGGTGCCCCCACCTCACACAGCACCGCAGCAAAGGCTGCGGCAGGATCCGTACGACGAGCAAGTACAACCTTCCCTCTCCAGCCCCGGGCTGGTGTCCGGGCGGCACCAGCTCTCCTGGGGCCCAGGGAGGAGGCAGGCCAGCTAGAGAACCATCCATCATCCTCAAACCCTTTTCAAACCTCCCTTTCAACAGAAGAGTGTCCTCGACTCAGTAAGCATCACTTAGGTTTTATTCCTCTACACACGCACCCTTACTAAAATTCACACTACCTGCTGCCACCCAAGTCACTAGGTATTCACGGCTCTGGACTAATGACTTGCAATTTTCCTCCTCTGCATTTACCATTGCCCTAACTTTTGCATCCTCTGTAAACCTGATCAATAAATTGCTGTTTTGTTCTGGATCATAAATTGGAACATTTAACTAGAGTCAGCCCAAAATCTAGTTCCCCCAGGATCCCATGGGAAATGTACCTGCTTAGTGATGACTTCCCAGTTACAGCTATTTTTACAAACTGTCAAACATTTTTAAAATCAGTATTATGTGTGCCAGATTGATATGTATTCACATGCCAATTTAACTTTTGGTTTATTCATTCCCATATGCACCTGTATAGGAGTGATTCTGATATTCAAATATTGTATCATTAAAACAAAGAGGTCATCAGCTTGGAGAATTCATTTTAAAACATTTATTTGTGAAAAAAGTTTAGGTTAGTTTTCTGTCTTTAACCTTCCAAGGCTGCAGAGAAGGCTTCTGTAATGTATTACAGTCTTGCTTTGCTCTCAAGTCTGCGTGAGTTAATTTTATCACAAGTTCTTGAAAGCTGAAACAGCGAAACTGCATTTTAATTGAAAATACTTCACACTTTCAGCTTAAAAAAATAAAGCAGAATAAAAATTACAGTTTAAGTGATGCTTTCTCAAGCCACAGAGTTGAATGGCAGGTAGGACTGACCTGGAGGGAACAATCTCAGAAGGCTGCTGCTTTTGGGGTAATCCTTAACGTTCTATGCTGAAAACTCCATTTGTCTTAATTAAATATTAATCAGCCATTACCAAGGAGGTATATAAAAAAGCTGTGTTAAATAATAGAGCCCAACAAGTGCAAAAAACTGATTTGATTTCAAATTTACAATAAGGGGTTATTACATATTACCCCTTTCCAAGCTGAGATAAATCATCTCAGCTCCATGAATTCAAGCTGATCTCTGTCCTTTTCCATGGCTGGGAATCGCACCTGAACTGTCTACAGCGAAAGGAAGATTTACTGAGATCAACTGCTGGAGTCCTCAGCAGGCAAAGCAGTCAAAGCATTTTATTCAGCTGGGAAGGACACAATTTGCGTGCATATGTGGAGCTATTCATGCAGGTATGATATGAGTGAGTATGTTACATCCATACATGAGTGAATATACACATGCATTATTGATGTTGACATCGCACACCAGTGTTTTACCTACCACCAGATGCTGGTTATTTTTTGATTTTGTCATTACTTCATTTTCAAGAATTGTAACATGCTGCATCATGTTTTACTGTTCAAATCCAACAATTAAATGGCAGTTTATTCCGGTTTCTCCTTTCCATTCTCTGTATTTTGCTCCTATCTATTTCATTACAGGGTTTCCAGGCTGAAAGCTTAAGTAATATTCAGAGAAAATGGCAATGTGAATTTTTCATCTAATAGTAGTCTTATATTAAATAACCTTTTTTGTCCAGAACACACCACCGCCTTTCAACTATTCTATTTAATCAAGCTCTTGACATAATATTTTCCTGTCAAAACTTATTCTCTTCTTCTGAAATCTTTATCCTCTCCTCCCTGACCTTTTCTTTCCCCCCCCCACCAAACTATTATTCCCTTTAGCACCTGCTCCTGCCCCTACACACCCCTACCAACCTTTTAGGCTCATTGCCTGCTAACCATTTCTCTTCCCTCCCCTCTTCTAGTCTTCCACCACCACCCAGCTCCCTCCCACCGCACTCCCAAAGCAAGAGGCCAAGAAAAAAAAAAAAAAACAAACCATCTCACTCCCTGACCTGGCCACCGTGCCAGGAACGCGGGTCCCGCTCAACCCAGAGCAAGGGGTGGCAATGGGGGCAGAGGAGGTGGCAAGGGGTGGGGGGGACAGCAGCTCCTGAAGGCATGAGGACTTGGCTTCAGTTGCTCAAGAACCACCAGAAAACAGCCCCCTCCCGTGTGTCGTGTCCCCCCCCAAGGTTTCTGGGGCTTTAATCCCATCCCTGAGCCTGGCAGGCCTTTTCCACCATCTCGGTGGCCCACTCCCAGCTCAGCGCCGTCACTCCACGCACTCCCCTTCTCCATTCCCAGGAGATCCCGTCCGCCCAGAGGCCCTACATTAGCCAAAACACACAAAACGCAAAATAATGAACACGAGGCTTTGAGAGGCAGGCTGATTACAAGGCCAAGAGCTACAGCGCAGGGAGGCCAGGAGGCACGCCTGGTTTTATTTATAGTTTTTACTCGGCACTTTGGTCTTCCTGCAGTTAAGAAAGATGACAGAGTTCGAGGTCGGGAGCACTGTCACGGGCACACAAAGGCACGATCAGACGAGAGGTTCGGCAGCGATGCCGCTGCGTGCTTTCCCGTTTCTCAACAAACAGTAGTTTTTCCTTTCCATTTTACACACTCGCTTTCAATTCTCTATCCTACATGTTTAAACAAAGAGCAGCCATCTCCTCAAACAATTAAAGGCCGTGAGTATGGAAAATAGTCCCAGACTTTGCATGTTACTTTATGGCAGGATACACAAGAAATTTACTCTTCCCACCAAGGCTGCGCTGCAGCTACAATCAGTGTAGGAAAAACAAGGATTTCAGGCAAATACAAAAGGCCTTAGAAATTAAGACTGCCTATTACCTCTACCTCAGCTATGAATGTTTTCTTGAAATGAGAACCCTGAATAGAAAAGAAAATGAGAAAAACCCAAGTTGATAACCCCACTGTCATTAACCTTGCAGGAACTGCATTTGCTATATTGTGTTTGTGGCTACCACCAAATGTGTGCTAATTTCAAAGGAGAGCTGACTGTGCGTATTTAAAAAAAACAAATCCAAACCACTAGCGCCGACTAATTTTGCTGCTCAAGACCTTAGCTATATTCTTTTTGTTGTTGTTTTGCATTGCCCGCAAAATAACAAGGGATACAAAGGCTGTAGATGAGGATACCAGTGAATCTGAAAAATCAGAGCTTCTAATCACTCTGAGGTAATTGCAATATAAAAAAAAGAGTGCAGGGTGAAGGTAACCAGTGATTTTATTCAGATCCTCCCACATGAACAGAATTAATTCCATGCTCTGCAGATGTTCATTTGTGTCCTCCTTATCCTATGGGGAAATTAAAATACAGGGTGGTTTGCTGTATACTCTGCTTACAATGTCAAGACAATTTAACTGTTTCTATTGCAGCTGTGCTATTTCCCTGCAAAGCGAGGACAACAGCCCTAATGCCTATGCCCTCCATCAGCCCACCCCAGCCCCAGCACCGAGGACCTCATTCAATTCCTGCCTCACTGAGGAATGTTCTTTTAAGTATGAGGCTCTCTTTGTCGTCCTCTTGCCGTACTAGTAATGCTGCTAAGTACTGGAATTCAAATAAACTGTCTTAGGCTACAGTTCAAGCTCTTAGGTATAATATGTGCTTGGGGATTTGGCGCGAGCTCCTCTGTAAGCTTCTACTTGCAGCTTTCTTCAAAACACCCTGACGGCATCATCCAACTTTCCAAATATCACCCCCACTACAGCTACTGCTAAACACCAGCCTCCAGTTGGACAACACAACATCAACCACCTCTTTTCCAGACCTGTTTTGCTTCAAAAAGTCCCTGCTGGAGCTGGTTCTTTGCATCGTGGCTTCTTTGCGTGGAATAGGTTGGGAATGCAACTGGAGGTTGCATTCCCAACCTATTCCACGCAAAGAAGCCTCGGAGAAGCCTCCTCATGGCCAGGTGGGAGCTGAATCTTCTGGTCGCCCTCCGGATGGTGGTCAGGGCTGGGGGCAGGTTGAGGGTCATCCCAACCTGCTCATCCCAAAAAACAGCTGGCGGTCAAGTCATCCCTATCCTCAAGTCAATCCCAAATAAAACATACAGGGCAGGGAGAGGAAAGGGGAAACAAAACAAAAATACAGTGAGTCCCAATCAAACGTAAGGGTTTCTCTCCTTCATCTGTTAGCTCTTCCTACAGCCAAAACACAGAGTTAAGCTATGCACATGACTAAGGGTTTCCAGCACCAGGGGTTTCCCAATGCTATTTGTCTAATCAAAAAGTCAACAAGCTACATTGTGGATTTTTATTGCAAGGACAACACTGAGGAAGAAACCGCAAGACTTCATTTCCTTTCTCCCATGTTTTTCAAACAGCATCTGTTTGCTCACCGCAGACAAAACAAAACACAGGCTTCTTCCCTCCCTTTAAACTAGAGATTAAGATACTCAGATCGACTTTAATATTGAGAAGCAAGGGACCAAAATGGTTCTTTCAAACCCAAACAGCATTTTTCTTCCCCACCATCCAGACACAACATGGTCACACCAGTCACCCAGGCTCTGCAATCTCCTTCCACAGCAGCAGCTCCCTCCCAGCAATGCCTTTTCCCCTCCTCACAGCAAAGCTTAGGTCAGGATTAAAGAGATTAATCTGAAACACAAAAGGTATTTCACTGGCCACATCAAGTACAATATGCGAGACAGAAATTATAAAAGCCAAAGAAAGACTTTCAGCTTCCCAGCAAAAAGTAGCCATTAAAAGCAGTCATCAAGGCCAGGCACCGAGCTAACCATGCACAGGGTGACAGCCAGCCCCACCACTTGTCACTTGGTGAAATCACTGTCTACATGCTAACGCCTCAAACAAGCACTTAAACACATCTCGCTCCCCAAATCACGCTGAGAGGAGACGATCGGGATGAACTGCAGGCCACCCGCAATGGTCACTAATGATGCAATTTATTTCTAACAGAGATGACATCGCAGCAACCAGCATTACTGTTTGACTTGAGAAGTGTAGAACACAGCAAGAATAAACGCTTCTTCCTCCCTAAATCACCTCTTTCCCCTTCCCATGACCTTTCTCCTCTGCAATGGAGTAAAAGTTAGTTTTAAAAAACTGAAGAAAATGGGGAGAAAACGACAAAGCAAAAATAAGACTTACAAAAAGCTGCATCTATGTGGCACAAGTAAAAAAAAAATTAATATAGCTTCAGTTTCTTAAGTTTCTTCAAAAAAACCTAACCAAATTCTACTACCTTCCTCTTTTCAATCACAGCCTTTACAGGAGAGATTTGTCCACTTTCTTACCAGATTCTGTAATTCACTGCTGTCACTACACAGGCACCAGCGTTACTGAATTTACACAGAGTCACACCCAGAAGGTTCTTCAAAATACAAATTACACAATCCAGCACTGAACACAACAGCTTTCCTGAATTACGGCTGTTTCCCAAAATACGGGCTGGTACCACGTTGCTAACTGTAGCCAAACGCCTGACCAACCCCTGTCTATCCAAACCGCTTCAAAAGAGCGAGCAGCAGCAAGAAGAGACCGCCAAGCAGGGACACTCAGCCCAGATTTTGAAAGCAAGCACGGGTTTATTATTAGGCTGTTCTTTTGAGTTACACTACCAGCGCCTCGGCTACACTGGATAAAAATAAAAGCACAGTCCTTCACGAACCATGCGCCTATCCTGACGCAAAGTGCTGCCCGTGCTCTGCAGCGAGAAGAGCACCCAGCCGAAGGGACGCAGGCGGAGAAGCCGTGCAGCTCGGCGGCCGGGGTCCCGCGCGGGCAGACGCAGCCTTGCCCACCGCAGCCCCGGGCGAGAGGGAACAGACACGGGTCAGACACACACCCGGCTGCGTCCCTCTGCCACCGCGCACGCTGCGGAGACCTTCCAGGGGACGGCGATGGAGGGTTCTGAGGCAAGGAGAGCACGGCCACAAGCCAACTTCGCTGTCACCTTCCGTGCAGCGATGACAGCTCCGAGTCGGCTGGCTTCAGGCTGAACCGGACCTCCCAGGTCGTGCAGCAGGGCACGGAGAAGTCACCTTACACGGCGAGGTGTCGGGAGGGGAGAGCAGGGAACACAGCAGATGCTCTGCCAGGCGGGATGAGGCAAGCCAAGACCGCTGGTACCACCGCCGTCACACTGCGTCGTCTTCTCTGTAAACATCGACCAGTCTGCTCTCAGCAATGGGGAGAAAAATACCCCCTTACAGCAAAGGGCTGGGGCTGGGCCAAAAAACCATGGGGGAAGACCCAGAATTGAGTTAACAATGTCACTAGGGTAAAATATGCTATTGAGGATTACATCTGTATGGAAGACAAAAGCAAACTAGTCACTGGTAGACAGGATTAATCTTCCGTGTATGAAATCTGAATTTCACTTTGAAGGAAAGAGAAAAACTACAGAATTTTTTCAGGTAGCAGCAAAAGCAGCAACTCTATTGTCCTTGTCAAATTTCTACACTGAACAACTACTCATGTTACTCAGCACTGCCCAACTCTCACCTTCTTTCCCTCCACTATGAGTGACTTCAACAACCCCTACTCTTGGCCCCAAGAATTTTTGAGTTACTAAACTGGAAAATAGCCAGTATTTAAAAGAATACAGCTGATGATAAAACATACCACATCTGAAATGGAGCATTCAAGAACACCTTCAGCAAAAAATACTCAGACTTTAGATTCCCTACTGAAAAAATCCACCCCTCCATTATTATTTGTCTGCATTCAAAATTCCTATAGAAAAGCTCTTACTTATTTAGCAAGAGCTAACCAATCCAGGTTGAGAAGTGCCTAATCCCATTACAGTTTTCCTTCACATCATCATCATATACCTTGTGCCCCGTTCTTAAATCTGAACATGCACTTCTCAAAAGTCAATGGGCTTGAGTGTTGGGCCAAAATTCTTCCCCAAGAAGCAAAGGTGCCCCACAGTTTACACCTCCCACTGGGGTTTACTTCTGGACTCTACTTTTGGTTCCCTCACAGTCTTCCTGTGTAACCTTGGAGGTACCACTTCAGCCCAGATTCAGTAGTATACTGAAGTACTCGCTTCACATCATGCATATGAGCTGAAAATCAATGCAAGTATATTGACACAGTCATGACTTGCTGAAGGTCAGAAAGCAAACTGGTGACGGAGCTGGAAATAAAACAGAGACCTCCTGATCTCAAGATCAATTCCTTTAACCTCCAGGCCACGTTTGCATGAATTAACAAGGGAAACAATTCATCTGCAAGTGGTCTGAATCATTTTAGTGATCAGGTAATGTGTCCCAGTTCTGTCATTGTTACAGTTGTTGGCTCAGAGCTCCAATTTCCACCCCCATGCCACTTGCCCAACAATTTCTGTCCTTGGGAAAAAGTAATCAAGTATGATAAGGATGACAATCATAATTAGCTTAAAATACAGGCCTGCTGGCATGTATTGGGAACACATTTTAATATAAAGAGCTAATGTGAAGGGAGCAAGACTAAAGCAATAGAAATTTTAGATTAATTGAATATGGATATCCAAACCCAAATTATGAGAAATGATCGTTTTAGGAAGCTGTAGGAATTCCCTTTACATAAATTACTCCTTTAAATATTTAAAATCCCACTTCAACCTCAGTAGAAATTAATGTTTAATATCTGCTCTTCTGTAACCTGACAAAAGCATTTGTAAAAAGCATTTAGCCCCGTCAGCCCCATCCTGCTCTCAAAATGTGGGCAAAAGAAGGTGGACAAAGACCAAACAAGGTAAGAAACCATCTGATTTCAGTCAGATAGCTTTGCTGAGCTACCTGTCATCAAGTAAATACATCACTTGCTAGAGAAGAAAGGAGAACAGACCTGAATGCTTGAAGGTGACTCTTTGTAACAGCAACCAGTTATGAATTATATCACATTAGCACCACTTCTGTATTTTAGAAATTTTCTTTTTCCAATACATTTGTCTATCTTCTGCCACTTTTCACAGTTAAGCAATTACTGGTCTGTTGGAAGGACGCCAGCTGTCAGTACTTCTGTCAAACTGACACTTCACAAATATGTAAGAGTTCGCATTTCTGATGATGAATTCCTCACTGCATGTGTGACAGGATAAATTACTGCCAGCAATACCTACACAACGACTCCATGGGTCAGTGGGCTTCCCGTAAAGAGAGACAGGCAAGGTGAAAGGCACTGTTGCAGGATGACAACTGCCATGTTGTGGGATTTAAAGAGAGAGTTGTGTTTGGGTTTTTTTAAAACTAAACTTCATTAAAATCCCAGCTACCAAAATGCCACAAGTGCTATGGCCACGCCCATGACCTTGGTAACATGCGTGATGAGAGTCAAGCAGAGCTATGGGACAGGTCTTCATGAAGGAAGCATGAACAGCACTGCTAGGTTGCCTCTCCAACACAAGGGACTATCCACTCCTTGGGTACTCCTGTGCCATTTCAGTTTGGGTGAGAAACAGATGAGAATGAGCCAGATACAGCCTTCCCTGTGCATCCACAAAACTCTTCTGCTACCTCGTCCCTGCTCTCCTCAACGCCGCAGACACACCGGGGAGGCAGCCACCCTTCCCGGCAATTCTCTCTGCTGGGTCCTCATGACTTCCCCAGGTGCCCTCCTCCATCCCCATTGCCCACAAAGACAACGTCCGCTGATTTGCAGGGAGAGAAAGCCCTCAGCCACGTTGATTAAACCTCTCAGAGGACCAGTTGCAAGCCAACAGACCTGGGTAAAACAACTCTTTTCAAGAGTTTTAACCTTTCATTTAAATACATACTAATTCTTAAACCTCTTGCCCACCCTACGGACTCAGATATTGGGGATACAGCTGCAGAGATTGATGCCACATTGATACAACACAGATATCAAAGCCATACCACAATAAGCAGTATTTTACATTTATCAAAGTAGTGTTGGTTATGTGTCTACTACATAAGCCCATCATGGAAATGACCTCTTAACCTGCCCTAACTTGTCCTTTCCAGCCAAGAGCATAGCACAAGTACTGCATCCCAGTAGGTTTCCAATCCTTTGCCCTTCTTGCTGAATTTCTTTCTAAGTCATGCATTGTCCCACTGGCTGAGGAGCAAAAAGACAGTGTGGGGTCAGCAAGCTAGTGAATAATAAAGGTTTATTTAATCAACCTCTTATTGAGCAGAACTTGACCAACTAACCTATGCAAGTGCCCACGAGCTCTTTTGCTAAGTCTCTCCTGACCAACTCATTAAACAGAGCAGCGAAGTACCACCCTGGGAGGGTGATTAAACTCTTTGCTGGAGGAAGCAAGGAACGGTCTGAGATCACTCAATGTACACACATGCTAGCACTCAGAGCCAACAAGCAGAGATTTCTTTCCAATTGAGAGAACTGCTGGTATCTGTGGGAAAAAAATCCAAGGCTTTTTCCTTGTTCTTTTTAATGATTTCCAGTGCTATCAAAAGACAGAGCCACATCTACAGCTGGTACAAATCTCAGCAAATCCACCGAATTTGACAACACTACAGGCATCTAAAGCAACTGAAATTTTGGTTCCAAAGCCTTAACTATTACAAATAAAAAAGTAACACCCTAAATTTTGGTTCCTATTAAAAACCCACTGACTGCCCCCCATAAAACTGAAAATACTGACTTCACTTTCTACTCACCCAGGCAAAAACAAAAATGTACTTTTCTCAAATCTAACAAAAAGAACCACTTAAATGCCACTTAAAATAACAGCTACCACTGACTGCGGCCTCCACTCCTGCAGCTACCCTCCATTACTGTAAGCAAGCAGTCATTGTGCTTAAGTTTTCTGGACAAACCCGTAACAAACAAAATGAAACAGCTGTCATATAAGAACAAAATATTTAAAACAAAAAAAAATATTGAGCTGTTTAAGTTAAATATTAGTCATGTCGATTCCCTCAAAACTGTTACTGACTCATTATTACTAATATAGAATAGCAATGTACTATAGACAGTAGCCAAAATGTGTAACTTTTCTAAAAACAAAACTTATATAACGTCCGTATATAATTAATTTGGAAGACTATGAAACCACAATTGCAGGAAAGACATCTGATTCAAAAAAAGATAATACAATTTTTCTTGGAAATCCCACAAACTGCTGAAACATCTAGTTAATTCCAAAATAGGATTCCCACAGTAAATGAAAAACCACCAAAAATAGCACAAAGACCCCAAAATAGCACCAAAAACCTGACAGAAGTAAAGCCTCCCAGGGATGTGTTGTAAAACGTCTAACTACAGCTTCCCTAGACAACTCAACCACACGCAGATAATATATTTTTAATGGGACATAGCATCACAAACAAGGGTAAATCGATAAGGTTGCATGTGTACAAGTGAATGCAGAATGCGTTACAGCAAAATCCTCTCTGCCAAGGCAGACCCCGCAGTTGCTCAAGGCAAATACCGGAGCTCCACAGAGCAAGGAGGTAAATACGTGTGGTAGGACGTTATCCTGACAGCACAGAGAAGCCTGCCGGCACAGAAACCCCTGCAGAAACACCCCGACTTGGGGTTTTGGGGTGAAGAGGGAAGGATCTGGGTTGCAGCCTGGAGCCAGCTCCCCTCGTCGCAGCCGGCTCCTGCCATCAAGCTGGAAGCTGAGATGCAACGTAGCTGCACTTCCATCCCAGCGGGGAAGGGTCTGGGCTTGCTCCCACATGGGGTCTTGATCCAAGACTCAAACAAAATGAGAGCTAGGTCACTGTGGCTGTATTTAATATGGGCCATAATGACCACAGACACTGTCAAAAGCAAGCTGAGTAGAGGCCATATACAAACAATCAGAATTATGTAGATATGATTAAAGTGATCCTTACAATTCAAAATCATACACAGAAAATCTGAATCTTGGACTAATTCCTCCCAAACCTATGCCAAAAACAGGTGAAAAATATTAATTTCATTTTTTAGCAGCACATTTTCCTGCAGCCTATGCAATCGAGCTAGGGATACGCACAAGATCTGAAATGGAACTGACTACAGCTTTAAGCTAGGGTAGCATTTAAAAACATGTTCAATGGGTTGAGTTCTGTGTCCACTCCTGATTCAGGGCATAACTGGAAAAATACTGACATTTCTTTCTCTATGTAATAAAAATAAAGCAAATAACAGCACAAAAAGGTAAAAGTGAATCTGGCATTATTTACCAAATTTCTAAGCCTAAATTAAGAAAACTACCCTGATTAAAATACTTGGATTTTTCTAATTTAATTTGCCTTGTTAAAACCCGCTACTGAAATAAAACAAGCTGTGAAATGGAAAGATACAGGATTCTGCCTTTAGCACATGAATTGAGCTGGCTTAAGCTATTCTACAGAGATAGCCTAAGGAAATACAAGTAACGCCAAGAACTGGATCATGAAAGATGAGAAGTACTAACAAAAGAAGTAGTCTCTATAGTGGTCTTCATTTTTAAAAAAATCAACAGTTACAGCACTTAAAGTACTGCAGCTTGCAAATCTAGACTTCTTAACTTCAACTGCTACACAGGAGTCTGTGATACGGACGAGGGGAGACACGACAAGGGATTCCTTTTTTCAACTTGAACAGCCAGAACCAAGGAAGGCAGAGGGCAGGCAGGGAGAACAAGAGTGAGAAAAACCAGCTAGTTAATGCACCAAGCTACAGCTACAGCTGTGAGCCCGGAATTCTGTAAGTGGTGAACAAGGCTTTTGGCAGCGAAATGAAGGACGTGAACTGAGATCCCATGCAGCAAAGGTAGGTAAGGACACTTCCAGGGAACACACTGGGATCAAAGAAAGGGCAAGTGCTTTCACACTGGCTGGATCACAAGCGCTGAATGGAGGCAGAAGTAAAAAAGAAATGTGAAAAAAAGTGGCTGTCATGGTGGAATGACAAGACGTGTTGGGACAAAACACTGGAGGAAGCACAGGCTGGATTCACTGATGAAAAGATGACAGGCAGCGGATACATGCGGAGCGACGCTGCCAGAGTACAAAGCCGTCTGGGAAACCCGATAGCGTGTATCAGGGCAGAGGCTAAAAAGGAGAAATAAAAGAGAAAGCTTTGGCGATCTAAAAGGCCTTTGAAAAAAAACTTTCTGAGAAGGTAATAAATCAAGTGGAAGATGCGGACTCATGTCATCTCTGTACCATAATCTGCGCAGGAGACCTACACAAGAATACACAACACATGCAAAACTTTGAATCGG
>JANHGO010000039.1:8416362-8453266 GCA_024606505.1 Aquila spilogaster
TCAGCAGTGGAGGTTCCCCAGCCGTCTCGCCTTCAGCTTTAGCGTAAGGCCTTCGGTTTTGGACACTCTCTCTCTCTCTTTATTTGATTTATTAGCTCAATTCCAATTATATTGTATTATATTGTGTTATTTTTGCATTCCAACATCTTATTTAGTAAATTAGTTTCCCTCCTCAGATCGTTGCTGCTGTTTTTTTTTTTTTAGGCTCATCTCCCTACCCTCTCTCTTCTCCCGCTTCCCCTTTCCTGGGGCGTGGGTCCCCCGCCCCATTAGTCACGGAACCAGGCCGAACCGGCCCATAAACCAGTGACAAAAACTCACCCAGTTCAGCTCAGGACTTGATTCACCTCTGATCCTGCTGCCTCCAGCTGGCTTACAGATGCTTCATTTTAGCCATACAACTGCGTGTTCCACAAAAGCATGGCTACAAAGACAGCAGTGAAAATACTATTCCAGTAAATAAGGCTGAAAGAAATCATTTTTTTTCTGAATGCAATGACTGAATGGTCTGGTGATTACACAAACTGTTAATGCTCTCAAGTGATGAGATACACTTCTATCAGTGTAATCAAACCACCCAGATACATTTTCCTCTACATTTTTCTCTCCTTCACTTCTGTTAGAAGTAGTTCTGAATCTCATACCTGTCTTATATATATATATTCCCTTAGCCATTGCTTCTCATAGAATCACAGATGAAAGAAAGATTCACACAATAAATGTTGAGCATTTTCACTACAAAGATGACAGAGTGCATCCTCAGCACTTTGGCATTTCTAACGTCCTGCTGCAGGGTTCACCAGGAAAAAAAGAACCATAGGGTAGCACTAGTAAAGAAAACCAACTAGCCTGAAGAAAAACACTACCTTCCAAGAGACCCATGAGATGTAAAGAAGGAAAGGCTAACATCAGAAAGGAACACCAAGCTGCTCTCAAGACCACAGTAAGTTATATAGAACACTGAACTGTCACCTACAGACGATCACAGGACCACATCAGTTTATGCCATTAGACTGAGACTTTCACAAGCTATAGACACAAAGATTTTTAGTAGATAAGGCTTGCTGGTTTTTTTTTTTCCCCCGTTTCTCCTCACTGACTTTGAGATTATTCCTTCTTCTATCCCATCCCAAAAAACTCCTCTGCATGTGCCAGTATCTCATCAGGCGGTCTGTAAGAAAGATTTTAATGATGAGCTGCAGAGAAAACAGCTCACGGAAGGCAATGAACACTGTGCTTGTCTTCGCACTCACGTGCGGTCCTGTGACTGGCTACTTAAGTGATCCTACATGAACAGGCACCAGTGTCTTCCTTTAGGAATAATTAAAAAGGTAAAAACACACAAAGTTTTAATGTATTTGTACCCAACAGGATATCAGGACAAAGGCGCCAGTAGATAACACTCAGGAACACATCACATAATTCCTGGGACCTCCCCATCCAACAAAATCCATTGCAGATTGCATTGGACTCTGCTGGAAAAGATCTTGCCTGTTAAGTAAGGAACAAATACACAATTTTGGTACAGCAGTACTCAGAAATCACGGTGTCAAGGTAGGGTTGAAGAACAACAACATCCCTGTTGTGACAATCCAGTTTTCATCTTGGCCAATTTCGCCTCCAAACCTCTAGCTCTACAGGCAGTATTTTCTTCATTATACAGTGCACAAGGGGAGGGAAAAAATGTAAACAAAAAGAAGAGTGATCCCTTAGGTTGCCAATTTGTTCCACATTTCTCATACCCCGCAACAAGATTTTTGTGTGTGTGCGTCCCTCAAACTGAATTCCACAGACCCACCATCCCAAAGAGCTGCAGGGCAGGAGGGAAATGAAGAAGGGAGATATTTTCCCAGAGTTAAGCTGGGAACCCACAAGAACAAAAAGAGGCAGAAGAACAGGGTGCAGTACGTTCCACATATTCCGGCTTTCTGCTCTGCAGCGCAGCACTGCTTCCTACACATAGTAACAATCCAACTCAGACTTCTGGGCTGAAATGAGTGAGTAAATGCACAACAAAACCTCAGAGAAACTCTTTGTAGGGAGAACTTGATTCAAAAATCATTCTCACTAAACTTTGGCTGCTACACCAGAACAAATATTGTCAAGGTCCGTGAGAGGACACTTTCCTCTGAGCCACACTCTCCAATCTCTGTGAACAAGGGAGCTGTTTCGATGCACCATGTCTGTCCGGGAAATATTTAAGAATTTGGGTGAGGTTTTAAAAGGTACTCAGGAGAATACCTCCAGTCATCTTTCATGATGGTTTACGTGCTGAAGTCTCTGAAGACCAATCTGTATATGAAATAAGCCTAAAGAGATAGTTTTTAATGATATTTTTTAAAAACAAGTGTCCAAGACTAAAGATTTTAAATAAAGAGGACACAAAATGAGTCATAAATCACTTGTATGAACTTATACTAATTAAAGGCTAAAAAATTAACTTGTGAAAAATATTCAAAATAGACGATGTAACTAAACTGACAAAAGTGTCTGAATCAGAAGTTCACCAAGTCATAACCTGCCCGTCTCATACATCAACAAGCCTAGGAAACAGCTTTAAAGCAGATCCACTAAGTGGATGATAAGGCATATGCATCTTTGTTAGGAGACGAACGTATTAAAAGGCTGTGTTTTTTAACTTCACTTTTATAGCACCATTATTCAAAAACAGCCCATTTAAACAATTATATTGGAAATTTCAGGCACATTTTTTCTCTACTTTTTTTTTTTAATAGTAGATTCAAAAGGTGAGATAAAAATTCCATTAAATGTCAAGACGGGCAGAGTGCAACCATCGTACATTATTACCCTGATAAAGGTTACATGAAAGCGTTAGCACTGGAACAGATTTTGCTGCTGTTAAAGGTCATAGATTTTTTTTCCTAATAGCTTCCAGTGGAATGAGATAGGGCCATTTTGGTAAATGTTCTGCAGCAGCAAAATAGATGGAACTGTTGACTGCATAAAAAGTAGAGGTATAAAAACATCCGGCTGTTTCTTTTCTAACTGGGTTAACATTCTGTGTAAACACTGATTCATATTTACACAGCTAACAAGTCATATCTATAATGGTTACAAAGCTACAAGGATTAGTGATCAAAATCAATTCTATCGCTACCTATCTCTATAAATATTAATGTTCTGCACTAAACAACTTCATCTGCCACAGAGAATCAAAATCACTTCATCAAACAATTTAGTTTTCACCCAGAATCTCCATGACAATTATCTTGCCCTGTGTCTGAAAGGAATGGGCACAGTCCCACAAAATTAATAGTGTAAATCAAACAAGTGTGATCAAAATACACCAGCCTTTCCCTCTCTCTCTCTCTCTCTAAATTTATAGATTGCCTTTATTTTTATGGAAAGTAGAAGGTAGCAGTTTTTCAATCTTGCAAACACAAATTTTGCTTTGCTTAATGAGGAGAGAGCAGGGGAGGGAGAGAGATCAATTACTGTGTAATCCTTTCTAGAGTAACATCAGCTACAACCCCAGTGAAGCACCAGGTTCCTGCTGTGCCAGATTGCTGCACGTCCCACACACCCCAAGCACTGAGGGAAGATCCCTGGGGAAGTCATCCTGGTGCACTGCCAAGCCATCCATCCCCCACATCCTTCTGAGGTGTTGCAAAGCCCTTTACTGCTGCTCTGAGAAAGCAGTTGATGTAGGGTGAGATGAAGGTTGAGCCTTCAGTGGGCTGGCACTGATCTCAAGGGGATGCAGGTACCTGATTTTGAGGACCCGGGCAACCCATCAGGAGCATGCTGCAGAACTGGTGTTCAAATTTGCATCGAAGGCACAGTGACAGGGTCAGTCCTGCTCTGGCCTTGTGATGCAAAACTCCCAATACTGTTGCTAATTAATACCGTGCCTCCTGGAAATGCAGAATAAATTAAGATGTGGTCCAAATGTAATCTCCATCTGTGACGCTAACCACAAGTCACTCCACAGAAATTGGAAGCTTTTCCACATGATTTCATGGAATGAAGACCTGGCTGCTCTCAGCTGAACAGTGACCTCACTGCTAAAAACATTTCAAACAAACAAGCCAGAGTTTTTCTCCTTTGGTGTCAAACATATTACAAGTAGCCAAGAATCCACACGTTTTCAAAACCCCTAAGATCACATTTAGCTTTCAGCTATGAAGCAAAACCAGAACCAAATCACAGTGGTCTCATATAGTCCATTGAAGCTTCAATCAAGAGACTAACATAAGTTGCAGCCCTTGCCCACAGATTTTGACTGTTTGAGATTTTTGGAAGTAGGAATTTTGCCATCTTGCTTAATAAACACATAGCAGAATTGTATTCCTCCCTTATTACATTTTACAGATTGGAGATTAATAACAATTTTTTTAAGTTCTGTACATACACTTAAATCCAAGCAAAAGTCCATTAACTATATCTTTTGGTCTGTTTCAATTTGCATTAGAAATAAAATGGCTTGATGGCTGCATAGAAAGCAAGCTTCCATTTTCACAACTTCCCTCTCTCAATAACTTCTGGCTAACACAGAGCGTGTTATTTAGAATCCTATCCAATTTAAATAAACACTCCAAGAAACGGAGGATTTACCACATCACTGATAATCAGCGCCACTGCTTCACTGCATTCGCTGTTAAAATATGCTTCTTCCCCTCCTTGACAGAGTTCTGCTGACTAACTTGGAACCACAGGAAGAGAAGAACCCCCAGGACCAGAGACGTTCTCCTTGTGTAGGCAGTTATACTCTGCATCCAAATGTTTTCTTTCTTCATAAAGGAGCCTATCTGTTTAGTTTAAGTTCTCATTATAGAAACATGTTTTCTTAAATTCTCTGGAGTTAATTCCCATATAGAGCGGTCTATGAATTTTTGTTCTTAATCAAACAATGCTTTTCTTGTACTTTTCATGCTTTCCTAATCATCTTTTTCCCTTTCCTTCTTTTTTTCTTCTTTAAGATGAATTGCTTTGATGTGTGAAGCAAAATCAACGATATAGTCAGAACATTTTATATAAGCTCTCTCCTTTCCCAAACATTAACCATCAATATTAGCATCTGGTTCTGAAACTTTTATTCCAGGCAAGAAAAAAGGAAAATAATAAGAAAGCCTCGAGATGAAAGTAACACTGTTAATTAGATATGAAAGAGTAAATTACTTTTTTTGTGATAACTTCTCTGACAATGACAGTTCCAACAAAGCAATCCTTTCATCACTAGTAGTTACTTAATAGCTGCATGATGCAACAGGTGAACCCTCTCCTCTTCAGTCTGGCAGGTCCTAGAATAAAAGCAGCACAGACTTCATCCAGTGCTGCAGATGGTAGCTGCGGACACTCCAAGGTCTTCTGACCACAACACACTTGGCATCTGGGAGTGCCCTAGTGAAAAGGGCACTTGCACACCTAGAAGCACAGACACACAGAATGGCTGAGGTTGGAAAAGACCTTCGGAGCCATCTGGTTCAACCCCAGCTATTCAGGGTTGCCCAGGGCTAAACACCGCAGGAGAGCTGATGCATTAAGTCACCAAGAAAAGAAAGGATTGTCAGTTAGGGTGTGATGGATTACAGAGGCAGCATGGCGTCAAACTGGAAGCTTGGATGCATTTTCACTTGCTCACCAAGCGTGAAGACTATTTTTTGTTCAGAAGTTGCACAGCCATCTTAGATCACAATGACCACCTCAGCAGGCCCCACCTGCAGCACAGGGTTCAACTCCACAGGACTGACCTCTGCCAGAAAGCCAAGCCAATCTCCTTTGAAAACCCCCAAAAGATGAGAAAAGCACCACAGCATACCTTTCTTTCCCATGCCCTCAACAGGATGTTCCATTGGTCTGACTGTTTTTTAAGGAAAGGCTGTACATCCATATGACTAATTCCAGCAGATAACATGATCTCTGCATAATCCACACTTCAACACGTGTTCTGGGCAGACCATGCTGGGGGTGGGCTTTTTTCCTTTTTTCCATGCACATGTGCTCTTTTCACTTCACATTCAAGTATCGAGTTTCCTGCTACAGGCTGACTCTGGACGTGCCTGCATTAATTCTTTGACCTGCGGCTGTGAAATGCCTCCCCAGCTGGGGATTTGGCTAATGCCTACCAGAGCGCCCACAAAGCTGGGAAACAAAACTAATGTTTGCACAGGAACCAGAAATATTTCATCAGTACTAAAATAGAAACAAGGGCCTAGACGGCACATACGTGAGAGCCCCAGGCGCCAGTAATTACCCTCTTTCACAGATCGTGGCTCAGCTACAGAGTCACTCATACTACACGCGAATACCACGTGCAGAAATACAAGGTAACCGCAGCAGGAGAGCATCCTCTCTAGCTTTGCTTTTCACACCAACAAAACAACAACAACAACAAAATTATCTGTGCGTGTTTCAAAAACCTGACAATCACTGCAGCACAATGCATACAAATATCCACTGTACAGTGCAGGATTTCAATACATACTAATACTTCCAGCATCCTCTTTTTTTTCCTTTTACTTTGTAAGTTAAAAGTAGCTTGATTTTTCAGGACTCTGAGTACTTGCTGCTGTTGCTTATAATGGCAGCAATAACACTCCAGCAGCAATGCGGGAGGGAACCCTATCTCCTGCACACAATTGTACCAGCTTACCAGCAGGTGCCTAACTTTATGGGTCCGTACTTGAGCACGCTGGCGCAGCTTTCTGGAGATGGCCCAGAAAAAATAGCTGTGTGGTTTTTTCAAGAATGGCTTTCATGATATTCCTGGAAACTGAATGAACGTAGAAATATTTAAATATATATATATATGCAGAATAACCCTTCATCTTAAACCCAACTTTGGAACCTCGATTCTAAGTACATTGGACAGGATGGGGCAAACTTTTCTCCATTTTTATTTTTTTTAAGAGACAATACTAACCAGTGTTTAAGCAGGATTTATTGTTCAGGGAAATTACAGGCTCCGTCTTGTAGTCCTCATTGCAAAACCCACTACTGAGAACAGAGGTTGGGATAACAAGGAGGCAAATTTACATCAATATTCTTGTTTTTTGAGAATGACACCCCCTTTTCTAGGCTCTTGTTTTGCAAACGCTCACATGCATCCTTATTTTCAGCTCTATCAACTATCTCACTACAAGCACCAGAAACTACATAAGGAGTACTTGTAGGATGTCTGTGATTTTTTTTTAAGCTATATTTCATTCTTATACTTACTAAGGATTAAAACAGGTAATTACTAAAATTATGACAGACAATCTTTATCCTTCACCTGCTCTGGGGGAACCATTTCTAAAACCAGTATCCACACTGAAGCAACTGGAACTACTGGAGATTTATACAGGAACTCACAAGGGCAGATTTTGCCTCAAAGCAAAGATAACTCCAGCCTGAACCCCTGCAGCTTCCTATTGGGCTGAGAGTTAATAAATAAGCAGCTAGCAATACAAAAAGAGCTCCTTCTGTTCCCCAACATGTAGTCCCACAGGACAATTCTTCTCTTCCCTAGCAGCTCAACCACCAGGAAAAAAAAGAAAGAGAACCTTCTCGTTTTAGTCGTACAGCTGAAGTAGGGGTGAGTATTCAATGAAAAGCCATTTGTTCAAAATGGCAGGAGTTTTTTCTTTTTGAAGATCTCCAAAGAATGTTAAAATATTGTGGCTAAACTGTCTAGACCAGATTTGAACTGTAAAATATTCCATTTAGCAAAGAAAACGTACCCAGAAGCTATCCCTAACAGGATAGTTTTCCGACCTGTGGGCACAAGTCTTACGTGTCTCTTTCTGTTAGTTGTTGTGTCTTCTATTTGCCATTTCCATAAGATCATCCATAAGACTTCTGCTCCACACCAGAATTGCTACTGAAGTCCTCATCATAGATGAATTTGTACCAGCTGAAGTTTTGTCCCTGTTTTCTTTCTCTTTTCTCCTGCTCCTTTCTCACTAAAAAAGAAAATACTCAGTTACAGTTTTCCAGGGAACTCATTGGCTTCCATGCATGGTGTTTCTACCACTTATTAGTGCGGTCAGGCTGCTAGCAGATGGCTTCTTCTCAGAAGCTTCTCCTAACTTAATTTACCAGTCCAAGCAATTAGAGAATCATGAATACTAGTTTCCAAATGGCAGAGAGTTCTTCTTTCCCTATACATGAAACCTAGGCTTAAAGGCTTGGGTCTCAGATCTTCCAGGCATCCGATGGACTACTTGCAGAGAAATTGGTAGCATGCATCAAGGCAGCCAACATAATGCTCAAAGTCTCTGGTTTCCAGCTCACACTGCACAGTCTCAGGTTTTTCCACTCAAAGGCCTATGTTTTCAGTGAAACAGAAATTTCCAGTTCTTGTTAACTCTGGAGATACGCACTGCAAAAAATATCCTGTAATCCATAAGCTTCTTTTGCTCCAATCATAAGAGAAAATTTCTGTACCCTCATTCTGCATGTGTTTCTCTTTCCATTAAGTGTATGGCAATTTTGCTCTAAACCTGACATAAGAATCTGCAGCTCTTGGAAGTCCTGGAAACACAAGCAACAGATGGGAGAAACTATCAACGTCCCTTCATAAGGAAAATGTTGCTGCATGTCCCAGCTCTCATTATACACCAGAGATTTAGCGATGCATGGAAGAGATGCTGGCAGGAAAGATATTAGGAGACATGTTAAGAGAGAGTGGTCCTAGTACAAAATACTTGGCTTCATCAACTAGCTTCTCCACAACCCTGCTGGTAAAGGGTAAGTGCTCTGCTGCTCCAAGCAGCTTCTTATCTACTTGAGTATATGGGACACAGAAGTTATTTCTCCAGTGCTGAACTAGGATCTGACTATGAACTGAGTAGTCCAGAGTAGGAGCTGTAACATCTAAGGGTTTTAGACTCCACACAACAAAGATTTAAAATACACACCTGCTTGCACGCATCAACATCAACTGCTATTGAGTGAAGATCTTCCATATGCTATTCTTAGATGCCGGTGACTATGGCAGCTTTCCAAAAAGCAGGCCTATTGTTCAGTGTCTTGCAGGATACTCAAACAACAGATGTCTTGCCATAAGTAGCAGCGATCTCTTTGAAACAGAGAATACCCTCATGGAGAACTGCAGCTTTCTGTATTCATTAAATTACTTCTAAATGCCTCTTTACACAGTATGGCAGAACTTTTTTTTTTTAAATAAAGATACCTGTCTGAGCCTTGCAGGAGATGTTAGCATGCTCGTAGTTCAAAAACATAAGCATGACAAATAATTGTCTTTAAGGAGTAAAGATTGGGAGAAATGTAAGCACCCTATAGTTACCATTAAAGGACATCTAGACAGCTCATGTGAGAAGATCAGGCAATGGCACTGCCTGCTGCAGCAAAAATTCATCCTAGCCATTTGGCTCTGCCAGGATCTTCCTTCAAGACACCAGAGCAACACGCTTGTCGCAAGGAAGGTGACTCAGGGCTGGTCTGCAGCTAAGCCACATCCCTGGTGGCATTCCTCTGAGCCCTGAGTGCTGTACACGCCACACTCAGGTTGCTCTTCAGCCCTGCCCTTCTCTTTCCAGGCTGCTCACCCACTACTGGCCAGCAGATCTACCTGAAGTCCCTCTCCAGTCCCAGGACAGGAGCGAGCTGTCAAGGGGATGCAGAGCAGCAGAGCCAGCAACTCTTACTCTAGCTCACAGTCACCAGATCAAGAGGGGATGGAGCAATAGGCACTCACAGTCAATGCTGCCACTGGGAGACTGATAAAAAATAATGGAAACGCAGAAGAGATCCTGGGCTTTTAGCTGCACTTGTGGGCTAGTTAGAATCGGTGGCCTGTGTGATAACTTACTTCTATTGCTGTCCCTATAACAGAGACGACTTAGTTTTGCAAAACTGAGCAGGGCAGTAAAAAAATACGCCTAAATGAGACTTCCTCTTGTCCTGTGAAATAAATTGGGTTAAAAATCAAACCCAAGTCATTCACAGAGCACAGTCAGACAAATCATAGCTGACTGAACAAGGGTGACTGCATGACAGAGAGGGGCACAAGGAGTCAAGCAGAAGCAGTGATCATACAGCCCCCATCTGCTGCAACAGCTGATGAGCTGTGCCCTTACTGGCACCGCTTAATATCCTTCACTACAAGCAGCTTCACTGCAGCTGATAGGACCGCCTGCAGAGAAAGGTGCTACCTACTGTGAAGAGCAGTCTTATATCTGGGCTGTGCGGGACTCTCTGTCATTTATATACACAATAGACATTTGCACTGAGGGGAGGAGGTAATAACAGACTGCTGAGTCAATCTGCCTTCTGCCTCTATGCCAATCATGCATTTGATCTAGAATGTGCTTATGTTTCTTATTTTTTTTTTCCCGTCCTCACACTTCTCACACTCCAAGAAAAGTTTTTTTGGAAAGTCCTGTACGAAATTCTGACAAGATCTCTACTCTTTCGTAGACCAAAAGTGAGCTGTAGCCAATTGTGCTCTGTATTTTGCCTTTTAAAGGCAAGTAAATTAAGGTTAGTGTTCCAGAAAGGCATTTCCCTTACAGCCATTGAAATAGCAACGTGTTAAACACATGGGGAGTCACAATATAGCTTCCTGTAAGTCCTTATGAGAAAGCCTGTAACATGTCAAATAACTCAACAGTGAACTCCACAAGGAAATCAAAACTAGCATTAGCTCTTAAAAGAACCAAGCCCAGCGAGATCCACCCCCTGATTCCCCTCCCGTGGGGCTGCTCCAGCTCCGCCTGAAGCCTTCAGAGATGGGTGTTTGATGTCCCTTGTTTTTTTCCACTGGGCAACTAAAGAGATTCAGGTGTCTGGATGTGTCAGTAGGAAGGAAAAAAATGGCATGACTCAGCTCAATCTTAAATGTAACGTTTTTCCCGTTCTTCCATCTCGCCCACTGGCAAATGAAAATGAAATGGCTGACTGGCATCTCAAGGCCTGTCTGTCCGTTGCCACCGCAGGGCTGTTTGTGCTAGAAGAAGACACGACACAACACGGCGGCATACACTTTGGCCTTCCTCTGAGCTAAGCAACAACTGAAGAGCAAAATCCAAAAAGCAGACCCCCAGAAAAAGCAATAATACACAAACACCAGATTTATCATTAACTAGGATTTTAACTTCTGCTTTGGTTCCTCAGAAGGCTTCAAAACAATAACAAAAACCTCTTATTTCTGTTCTGATCACCCTACATGCTCCTGTAGTGTCCATACCAACGAGCTTGCTGAAAGAGTTGCCCAAAACAAAACTGATGCTTTGTCATCCTTAGGGTCTGCAGGACAGATGAAGAAATAATATGTATTAACTTTGTACATGCTGAGTGGATGTTTTTCTCAACAATTACAATATGCAGCAGTGAGTCTAGGGATTATCCTCAGCTTTTTACCACTTACGTTGTCTGAAAAGAAGCAATTCACTTTTCTTCTCTGTAGCTCCCCTGATTCACCGCAACAATGCAGTACACGCTACTTATCAAAATCAAAACATGAACATGCTCAGAAGTCCTGTAGGACCATTTAAAAAAGTGCTGAGAACCGAGACTTGGGGCAGTTTCTTTAAGCACCGACATCTCAGATTCACAAAGAAAAATCTCACTATGACGTATAATTAAGGTGGGTTTTTTTTCCAGAAACCTAGTTTGTTCTTAGCCACCTAAATCAAATCTGAGCTCTTAGGAAAGAGAAAAAAAGGAAGAAGAGAATCTCATATTTGGTGCTGAAATTCTAAAATAAAGAATGGATGACAAAACCTTTCTTTAAAGTGGATCCCTCATACATCACATTTCCATACTTGGCACATGGGAAAAGTTGCTTAGATGAACTCTAAGCAAGCCTCATCAACCATCCCTTACAAGGAATACAATACAAATCCTTTCAATAGTTGAAGACACAAGAGTGTCTTGGATCACTTTTTGCATTCGTCTCATATTTCTGAACAACATTTTAAAATAAATTGGTAAGAAATGCCTCAGAAACGAGCAGCTTCTCACATTAATGTAGGCTTAACAAATTCAGAGCTGGCAAAAAATTCCTTATGTAGGTTTTGTGGGCTGAAGGTTGTTAACAGCTTTCAAAAAGATTTCGTAAAAGAAAGGAAGCCTTAATGTAAGAACATTCAAGACTTAAAATGGCAAATCCTGTGAGGGTTAGTCTCAAGTTTAATAAACTATGCACTTATAAGAGAATTGAGAAGTACATAGTGGATTGTAAACCTTACATAAAGCAGCTGTTGAAGAACATTCAAGTTGGACAAAGCAAATAAGAGAATTGCACCTGAAAATCATCTGTGTTTATTCCACAGACACTTTGATTTGTGAAGGTCACATACATCCAGGGCAGAAGAGCTGCTCACATTACAGAAGAGCTGGTGAACTGGAGAATAGTTTGAAGCACTTCAGTCTAAATACAGGAGCCCTGCAAGGCAGTGTCAAGCAAGTAAAAAGTCATCTTTGCAAAACACCGTCATGGCTCAAATGGACTTTTGCTTCTGCTCCTGATCAGAACACATCATCCTTCACAGGCTGAATCCAGCCTTCTTTCAGTGCTTTACCTCACTTCATTCTGATGAAACTGAAAACTCTGAATGTGATATCTTGACTAGGCAATGAGAACATGAACTGCATTTGTATTATTCATTCCTCTTCAAAACACTTTCTATTCTGCAGTAAAACCTTTAGTGTCTGTTGCTCTGCCTCGCTGAACACCTGCCTTACTTAAGATATTTCATTCGACTTGAGGGGGGAATGTGTCGAAAGCAGATAGATGCAAGAGAAGTTTTCCCTCATGCTGCCCCTGCTCAGATGTTGAACTACTCTGAAGATTCCATGACTCATGGAAAACAAGGTTTAGGATAAAACAATCTGAATAGCAAAGCCATCTACACCAAGCTGTGAGTGTCTACGTGTAGAGCTGGGGAACCATACACAGCTGCATCTTCCCTGAGCTCAAGCTAGACCCACAGCACAGCCTGGCTACAAGCATAAAAGCTCCTATGAGAAATTTCATGTCTCTTATTTAAAGCAGGCAAACAAACAGAGGAAACTGGCACAGAAAGAGGCTCTCCAGACCATCAGAGATGAAAAACAAGTAAAACTATCAAATACAGTTAACATGGAGAAAGAAATCCACTTATGTTGGCATACTAAATTAAAGACGTTCAGTTGAAACACCCCAGAGAGGTGTGGCAAATGACAAGATACAGCACCAGAGACGAATCAGGGCAGATGTACTGTCTACATGACTCTACACCAAACCCTGAAATGACTGTGAACAAGTTGCTTTATTTCTGTGCCTGGGCATCCTTCCCCAGTCTTCTCTCTTGAAACAGTTACATATTTTGACTCAGTTCTTGCCTCAAACCAAATAAGCATACATTTCCTAGGACTCTCATAATAAAAATACTTCTAAATATGCATTTGCCTTTTGCTGATAGAAACTGGTACGTATGGTCAGGCTCTCACTTAGCATTCCCATTAGAAATAGTTATTTTTCCACCTAGGAAAATGAAAACATATAGTGAGTCACTAGGAAGCGGATGAGTCAGTCTGCTCCAGATGCTCTAGTCTTATGATGATACATGACAAACACCTCTGCAGGCTGAACTTCGGAGCCTCTTTCTCACACCTGCACAGCCCACAGCAAAGGAGGACACATACCACACATACTGCAAGGCTGTCACTGCCATTGCTTCTTCCTGGGCACCATGAACAGCTCTCACCTCCAGGAGCCAACCCATAGCACATATCAGAGCCCATAGCCACACAAGAGAAATGATGTGAAGACTGAAGTTGCAAGTGAAAAGCAGTAGTGAATTTGGGAGGGAAACAAAAGCACATTTCCATTGGAAAATGCCCAGAGAGGTTGTGGAGTCTTCTGTGGAAATATTCAAAGCCCACCTGGATGCAATCCTGGGCAACATGTTCCAGGTGACCCTGCTTGAAGCAGGAGTGTTGGACTAGATGATCCCAAGTAGTCCCCTACAACCTCAACCATGCTGTGAATATCTGGAATGGAGCTACTGCATTATGAGAACATTTCTTGCTAAGCTACTAACAAAAAATAAGACACCTACTGCTGCATGTAACATAGTCCAATCAAGAACATGGAAAAACAGCTAGATTGTTGTTGAACGTATGTCCTTGTCTTTTCACAGCAACTCTGCCTGGAGTTTCTCAAATGAATTTCACCATTTAAGTGCTTCAAAGCTATACACTCCCATGACCAAAAATAACTAGTAATGCTTTGTTTAAAATACGACTGGCAATTTGCAGTACTGTACTTAAAACACACTTAGCCCAAATTACTAGCAAAAACAGAAGAGATGAACAGCAATTGGCTTTACCTGCTATTCGCTGTGGTATTTCACAGGTCTGACCTTTTCAAGTAGTACTGTGCAAAATAGCCTTATTTCACCTGACAGTGACAATAGGCAGTCTTCTGTTACAGATATTGAAAAAAGGAGAAGCGCTACCAATTTTCAAGAACAAGTTTTTGTCCCCCTACATAGCCAACAATCCAAGAGACAACTGCAAGGTCAGGGTAATGCGGAGACACGCTAAGCGAGATGATTATTTGCTTGCAGGAACAGTAGTGACAGGGCAGAACAACACTGTCTTAAGTGGCCTCTGGGCAGAACCAGAAAGTGCCTGTTCCAAACCACTTGTGAGAAGCAGGACCTGCCAGAGGGTAGCAACTTCTAACATGTCAAGTCACTCTAATTAGGCCGAACAAAAATACTGAGCTAAACTGAGCTTCTTAGAATTTCTGTACTACTGAAGAGAAGCTGCAGTTTGAAGACCACTGTTCAATTCAACAGCCAATTTTTAGAATATAAAGCTTCAGAACATAAGGCTAATAACCCTAACCCTAAGCCACATACTAGCAGGAAGAGCAATGTGCAATGGCCCTTGGAAGGTCCAAGCAGCCTGTGGGACAAGGGGAGAATTCTGACCAAGCTTAATCTGAGTGGGTAGCAGAAAGAGACGCAGCAAAGCATGTAAATGCTCAGTGGTATTCAGTAGCTTAAACAAGTGTTAGCCATAGTTACATTCAAGTGCTCATTTAATTGACTTTATTAGGAAAAGGCAGTTCAGCCATTTACAGTGAAAACCTGCTGTCAGAACCCTAAAAATCTTTGAGTTCCTTGAGCATTTTAGATTGTGCTTTAGTCTATGTCCATCTGCTGACTTACAACTAGGAATCCCTCAAAGATCTGTCATTTGGCTAAAGAAAACCATTAGCATCAACACCATGGACTTCTGCCATAATCTTGTGATATTTTAGACTTTTGGAGTGAGCAGAATTGGTACAGTAGTCAAAAAATAAACACAGCACTGTATGAAAGACTCAAGGAAAGGAACAGCCATCACTTATTTATGCATTATGTATTTTGTGGTATATGGATCTGTGACACGACTTCCATCAACCTTTGGAGTATGGAGCTGAACTATCTAATTGTGTTTTCTCTTCAGGCGCAGACTGTGAAACAAAACAAAGGAGATATGAAACTCAGTGTTATCTTTCCAAGTACTACCCCTACATTTGGTAGGGTGGAAGAAAGCGATCATGAATCTCTTAGGGCTTGTTCTTTTTCTTGGAGGCATGACTCACAGGATAGTTACTCTAGGGAGTCCTTCTCTGGACAGATCATTACTTCTTGCTACTGCAGGCAGACATACTGAATGACATCGTTTAAAAAATAAACAAGAACCAACCATTAAAATGTTCTGTCTTCCTTCGCAAAAGTTCTTCTGCTGGTTCTAAATTACTTACACCAACGTACATGTATTTGTTATGCCCACCCTTTTCAATTCAAATCATCCCCTCTCTTTCTGTGCTGTTGTGGTTGGCATGCTTGCAGACAGTCTCATCTCATCTGCTGCAGAGCGCACTTGCAGCTAGTGCTAAAGGAAAGCCCTGGGAACTTTACAGCAAGGAGCTCTGTGCTTTTTCAAACAATGACCCAAGTGGAAGCAGCCATCAACAAGTCTTTTTATAATGCTTGAAGCTTGGAGGCTCATAAAGCACTATGCTTCACATAATGCTTTTGACCTGAGAAAGACAGTGCAGAAGTTTCTTCTTGCAGACAGATTCCAAGCAATGGAAACCATCCTCCCTGTCTACAACAAGAAAAAAAAAACAAATTCATTGTATAGATACATAAGGTTTGGTATTTCAGGCCTCCATTCCCAAATGAGGCACTCTCTCAGTGCAAACAACATGTGCAAGTTTTGAATATAGTTAAGAATCAACTTTCTTTCAGCCATTTAAGCCATGGTATTTGATTTCCATAAACGGTTTTCAGCTGCCAGTTGAGAACTGGAAACAAGAACAGCTGACCTCCCAGCCCATTAAGCAGACTTAGCAATTTGCAGGTAATATGACTGAAATTCCTTCTTTGTTTTCTGCCACCCAACAGAATGGACTAAGGAACTGCTAGGGCTGTCAATAATTAGCTAAGGAGGAAAAAATGAATCCTTTTTTTGTTATGCTCCACTACGTTTTGGTCTTGACTCAAATAATGGTCAATGAATTACTTACAGAAAGAGATCAGAACCAAAATATCTTTTACATCCTATTTTCAGGGCATTGATTCATCTACGCATTTATTTACGAAGAGATACACAACAGATCTGAAAGAGTAAGAAATTATTTGTCAAGCAGGTCTCTGTTAACCATTCCTTCAAGCCTTCATTCATTTTAACGGTGTATGCTTCACCTCAAAACATGGCCTTGAAGATGTTAATTATTATTTGCATTCTGTTGTGCTTGGAAGAGTTCAACAGTGAACCCTGAAGAAATATGTCACGTGCTTTACTAATGACTGCAACACCCACCACAAGTTGGGTTGGTTTTATGGGTGGTTGTTTATTTTTTTTGTTTTAACCATTCAGTAATCTTAGGGTGCATGCCTGCTTGTCACGCTATTGAATTCACCTGAAACGATCTAATCTTGGTCTTCCACCCACACAACTTAACCTAACCACTTTGTTTCATCAAACTCACACAGCCAAAGACCGCCTATCACTGCAAGCCTCCTAAGTCTCCTTGGTAAATCACTTCTTACTACATGGTTCTTCCCTGCAGGAGGAGACATTACAGGCTCCACGTCTGGCTCCAACATCTGTCACTGCAGAACTACAAGCACGCCTGGCCAGCTGTCTCTGCTCCATGCTGCGATGCCTGTCTTCATCTACTCCCAACAAGTGCTCTCTGGTCAGTATAAACTCACCAACTTGCAACACACTTCAGGACCTCTCTCAGCAACTACTGTTTAGGGATATTATGATCCTATTTTCCTTCTCTCCTCCCACACTGTTACCAATTGTGTTTTATTCAGACCTTCTACTGCCTTTTTTTTTTTTTTTTCCTGGAGACACTTAAAGGAGGTCTGTTTAGTTCAGCTCATCTTCCTTCCTTGACCTCACATCCACATAGTTATTATTTGGCCATATTTAAGATCTCCACAGCTGAAAACCATTTACTATTACTATCACACCTACAAGACAAAGTGCAAAGAGCACTGCAGTAACCAGTTACACTGCCCTTTACCTTCCACATCTCCATCTGCGGGTTATGGGTGCGCTCCAGTGCCTTGTTAGTTACCCATTATCAAACAGGTTAGGTTTGGGTACAGCAACAGTTTGTATGAAGCCCTACCGATCTGCTCATCTGCCCTAGAACATAATCATATTTGAAATGTAGCTTAAAATAAGCTCCTAATCTCTTCCCCATTTCTATATGTTTTCTCACCCTGTCCCCCCATGTGGAAAACACAAAGGCACTCCCTCGGCATGGTAACAGCTTCACCTCTCCAAATAAATTACAAAACAGATTTGTGTTATTTAAATCCATTTTATCAGGTTTATCCCAGACATCGACATTAAATTTCTTCATGAATTACACTTAGCTTTATTTTTTTTCAATAAAAAAGTCAATTGCCTACCCTATTTCAGTGCAGTTACATCTTATTGCTCATAAATCTAACTTTCTATGCTTTTTCTTTAGAAAACATTTTCTAGGATCTTGGTTTCTACCAAGAATCATTGATTCTGTTGAGGCACAGTCAACCAGATTGGCCCTCTGTCTGGGAGAAGAGCAACATCTGTTTCTGAGCAAGAAAGGCCATATGACACGTGCTGCCAGGTGACCTGGGACTAAGACCTATTAAGACTAGGGCTCAAAACACAGCCACGATTCTTAAGAGCAAAAAGTTCATACACAGGCTCTGCCTTCAGAAAGTCCTTTCTTCCATTCACCATCCCTGCTTACATACCTAACACTACTACAAATGCGTAATTGGAAAAAAAAAAAAAAAGGGGAAAAACAGCAAGTTCCCTCTTTCAGTATGCTGTTGCCCCTGCAGCATGGAGAAAAGGATCAAGTGTGCTAAAACCCATGCTTCTCTAGTTTTCCATATTCAGTCCTTCAAGTTTTCCAGCGAACATGCAGCCTCTTAAGAAGCTTCAGAGTTGGTCAAATAGCACAAGGAAACTTGCTTTCTTTATATTGCTTTTTTGGCTCTTTCAAAGCTGCCCTAGAGCTCCAAGGAACAATAAATGAAAAGCTGGAAACCATTGCACACAGGCAGCTATTACTAGACACTGCTGTAGATCCCACATGGTGGTCACGCATTTGTCAACTGAACTCACATACTGCCAAATTACATCAAAAACAAAAATCACAGAATAGAAACTTGAAGGGTAAAAAGGATGAGTTGCAAGTGGTCACTGATCTCATACCCAGAGGGGTATGGGGATGGGAAAAGAACAGAAGAGGAATTTCATAAATAAAATACGAACAACACAAATTAAGCTTCTAGCTCACTACATTAGAGCTAACTTATATTCAAATGACCTTCTAAACTTTATCTTAAAGGTTAGACCTATTGGACATACTGTCCAACAATGCAGATGGGGTCCAGACATCAAAACAAACACTTCTCTAACTATTTGATCCCGAACTCCATTCTCTCTGCAATAAAACATATTAAGAAGCATCTCACACCTAACTGGTTGGCTTACAGAGGAGTCCTGAATTCAAGTTTGCACACTTTTTCTTTTTTCCAGGGATTGGGCTTAAATCAGGCTCTACTTTGTTTGCAAACTTCCCACTGCATAGAGATCCTAATATAACCTCAGTTATACTCAGCAGCACAAAGTATAAGCAGCAAAGGATGCAGATAAGTGGGTGGATCAAGACACACTCATCTGTGATGGTCTTTCAAGATTCTTCAAGATTCACGTAGTTAGATGAGTAACCAGGGGGGTCTGGGAAGAACTGGTTGTCATCCCAGAAGGGCAGATTATGTTAAATAACATATATGACTCCCATTTGATTAGAGGTCTGAGAACTTATTAACACTTGTAAATATTTTATGTATGAAATTCTCCAGTTTCTCAGACAATGGGCCACATTCCAATCTCAGAGGAGTCTGAAAAGTGTAATCAAACTAGTATAATGACCATAAACATGGAAATCAGAGAAGAGCCCAAAACCAAGCTGCCAAGCACTCAACTTTCCCATGGAGAACTGGCTAATTCAGATGCTGAAGTTCAGCCAGCAGATAATGATCCTACAAAGCCAAGCAAAAAAACCAAAGGGTTGTTTTAATTCTGTGGCAAAACCAAGAGAAAGATTTATTTTGATTTGTTCTTTAATCAAAAGTTTCTCAGAATTATCCCCTCCAAAAATCTCTCTCTATTTTGCTGATTTTTTTTCTAACACAAAGTGGAGAACAAACTATGGAACTGTTTGTGGAAAGTGATTAAAAACACTGGAGGGAAATGGCACAACCAGCAGGACAGAAAGTCACCTTCACTGACCCTCTTGGACAAGAAGAGTATCTTTGCAAGGTGGAGAGGACACCAATCCCAACAACCGCACAGCCCAGTGACCAGGGAGGGCTCGATTCTGAGAAAAGGGAACTTAAGTTCAGCTCCTCTGTGTTGCTGGGAGCCAGCCGAGGAACAACGGTTCCTCATCTCAGTTGGGTAAAAACTGACAGGACTCACAGCTTCAGTTTCCTTAAGCAAGCAAACTAATTTGTGGGTTGCAAGAGAGCACAGCTTAGAAATCCAACCTGGTGAGAAGGTCGTTTGCAAACATGTTTTCAAAACCTGCTCTATGTACGTTAGTCAAATAAAAGCACTAACTGAAATTGGAACTAGCTTGCAGGGAACCCAGTGCTGCCTTTGACAGCGCAACTTTTCACACACACTTCAAAGAAGAGTCACCTACTCCTCTGTGACAAAACCACTGCTGGGTGGCTGGACAGTAGGTACCTTCTATATAAAGCCAAGCAAGAGAGAGTGGAGAGAATACAAATAAGGGTTCAAGGAAAAGCAGAAAGAACAGAAAAGCAGTATACTTTTAGAAAACAATCTCGTTTGCAGCAAGGGACACCAAAAAAAAAGCAAAGAAAAGTTTCAGAAAGGAATAGATCGCCAAGAACGAGAAGTTGAGTAAAGACAGAAAAAGTTGGTTAAAACTATTTTTAATGGGAACTCTCAACACTAACCAAGTAAGCTAAATGGGAATACTGCAGTGTTTTAGATAGAGAGAGAGTCTACTGATCAAATAAAACAAAACACCAAAGGCAAAGGATTTGGCTCACTGCAGTCATGCCTGACCTAAAATGTTTAATTAGGACTCTGGGGCTGGTTCAAAGCCATCAGGGACAGTTACACACAACCCCCCCCAAGTATCCCTAGAACCACCAAAAATGACGTGTTGTTAGGGCTATGCTAGGAGGTGCAGAGAGCTTACACTGTTTGGAACAGAATAATAAATAAATATTTTCCATTTCATCTGTGTCCACATGGCAAAGCATCACCCAGAAGCCTCTGACAGCACAACCTAATGCAGCTCTGACTGACAGAGATCCTCTTGGCTTTCAGCGCTCTCTGTGCCCAAGGCAGATGTAAAGGTGACCTAGAACCTGCACAATTTCAGCATCAAGTCTACATCCAAAGACTCTGTCCTTCCCAATAAACGGTAAAGCTCAGATTTATGCAATTACAGCCTCCTATCCTTACTGAAAGAGCTTACAAAACACAGGAGCGGTGAAAAAATTTGGATCACTAATGATGATCAAATGCTTTCTGAGCTTCTTGGACCCTGCCAAGAAAGAGACATCAGTTATTGCCAAATGTTTAATTCCTTGCAATTTCTAAACAGACATGCCTCTTCACTGTACCATCTTCAACTGGCTCTGTTACAACCTACTCAAGACTGACTTATTGGAAGGGGAAAAGAAGAACCTTTAAGGAGACAGTAAACTGCTTCTTGCTGAAAGCAAGCACTCCAATGGAGTCAAGGTAGAAGCGCCACTGTCATGTAACCATAACAGCAGGTTACCAGGAAACAGATCTGGATGGGACTGTGCATGGTCAGTGATGGCCCCATGGCCTGTTTGTGCCCCCACCTCCCCAGCAGCATGCACCTTGCTCTGCTCTCCTTGAACCTGCTGGCTCCAGGCCTGAGACTCACTAGGAGCTCACCAGGGCACACTACTGCTCTACACTCAGCTCTTCCTGCAGCATTTCCCTGTCTCCTGGTTGAGGCATTGTACCACATCACACAGGTGAGGAAGGTGAAGAAGATGATGTATGATAAACATTTTTCTCCACATGAAAGAAGGACAGAAGACTCCCAGCTCTCCTTCAGCTTTGCCAATCTGTTTTGAAAGCTGTGTCTGTAGGGGCCTATCAGCGGGTGGCTTCTCCTCACTTAATTAACAATACAGAAGTCAGCTCTATGCATTGATGCAGCAGTAGCTCAGAATGACTGTATCTTACCAAAGCTGTTGTGCTCTTGAGGCTACCAGATTCCTCCCTCCCTGAGAGGAGCCAGCATGTCCTCATTCCCTAATGCTACAACTTCAAACGCAGGCAGAGCTGCTGCCTTCTAGCCTTTATTCTCTTAGCTCCATAGCAATGTTTCTCTTTTGCCAGGGTTCCCCGTGCCACTTACACTTTTTTATTCTTACTGAAGTCTCTTCATATAATGCTTACAAGAACACAAACAGCTTCATCTTCAATGAGTCTTTTAAGCCTGAAAGACTGGAGATTTTCAGTACAATGGTGTATTTTGCACTTGAAATTGGAGTAATGCAATAATAAAACTCAACACTTTAAAACAAGAACCTTCAGTCTGACCCTCAAGCTTGAAATGAAGTGATGTTTAGGCTTTGATCCTCAATTCACACTCACAACTCAGCTTTGGAACTGAATGTGAAACAATCGAGGACCAATCTCCAAAGCAATTTCAGACTTGACCCAAATTGTCAGTCTTGAATTAAGATCCGCTCTGCAGAGATTAACACTGTATAAATTGACATAAATTTAAATTCTCTTTCTCGGTATGTAATTTTTTACATCACCCGTCAAGCTTTTCACTTAAACCCGGTTAAGTTTTGGCTTAGCTACAATCCCAAGCTCTACGCTGAAGCCTTTGATGCCATGAAATGAGTCTCTTTCAGAATAACAAATTAGGAGAATCTTTTTGATATTTTATGAAGATAAAGCAAGCAGCGTTTGTTTTTCACATCAGTGGTTTATCTATTTTCTCTTCTGTTCACGAGAACAGAACTGGCAACCGTGGTAGCCTGCAGCTTACTTCCAGCACTGTAATAGTCGCTAACAAAGCAAAGCAGCAATGCTGTAAAAATCAAAATGAAGATATTAAACAAATTTCCCTTTTCAGTCAGTCTCGGTACAACACTCTTGAGAAATTCTCCCATGGCTTCCAAGTCTTTGCGGCTGTTCTGTCCTTAGGTACAAACCCAACTTCATCTCTGGGACTGTCTTCTGAACTGATCTGTTGTGTCGCAACAGATCTGTGCACCATTGCAGCCCAGGAAAAGCAGACACGGTTTTTGCAGTAGCGTCACTTCCAGCGCTTGTCCAACAGCAGCTGAAAATTCACAGTGAATGCAAGTAATTACTTATGCTTCCCAGTCCAGTACACAGGTGGAAGTGTCTCCCTTAAGATATTGCCCCCGAATAACATCTCGGTAGAAAGGAAGAGGAGAAAAGCAGTCAAGCATAGGACAAAAATTATAGCCAAGAGCAACCAGTGGTAAACCACAAACAATAACAATATTAATGAATGAGGTGTCATAAAACGCACTTTGAAGCAACATGAAGTGGCAGACTCAAATGCTCATAAGACAAGCTTAATAAATTCCTGTCATAACAGCACTGAGAATGATACACAATTGAGAATTAGAACTTGTCCTTACTGCTGCAGATAAACCGCTCTCTCCTTTCCCACTTAGACCCAGGGAAGCACGTCAGCAGCTGCAGCCCCTCACGTACATCACTGATGTAACCTTTTGAAGTCAGCGATAGGAACACCGACCCTAAAACTGCACAGCTCCAGCAGCGTCTTCTTCCCACGACTGTGAGAACAGTGCTTTTGCCTTTATGTCAAGCCACAGTACACACACAGGAGTGCACTCTGCCTGCTGCTCTCACATGTGTTCTTCACTTCAGGACAGCATTTCTGTTAATACTATTACACTCAGTAATCTCTTTTTAATTATACTTAAATTTTGACTCAAAAATCAACCCCTGAGTACTAATGCCCATTCATGGGAGTATTTGAAAATCCAACATTTTTAAAGCGTGATCTAAAAATCCAATTAGGTGTGTGCTTTCATCAGGTGCTGCCTGCTTCACCACCGCTTACAGCTCAGGAAGCAAGGACATTCTGTGCATGCCGCTGTGCTCCGCACGCCAGCACTGCCAGAGCCAGCAAACCAGACAGGGCAGTGGGTTCACGGCTGCAGATGAGGAAGCAACAAAAGCCATGACCTTCCCCATATACGCACACCATCAGCTAACACCAAAAGCTAAGGTTAGCCACAGCACCTTACATCTCCACAAAAGATTAAACCCTTACGCTGATGTTGATCGCACAGCAAATCCTTCTCATTGTCCAGTACTCATCTCCAGGCTCCTATGCAACATACCCAGCCCTGACATCAGCTATATCATGGTGGCCCTATGCCCAAAGGAACATTGACCTTAAAACTCTAATAAAATAAGGGTGAGAAAAGCACAGGGAAAATCTTATATTACAGAGATAGAACACTTTAGTATACAGAGCTGCTAATCACTGGGTGTGCAAATAAAAAGCCCAGGAGGACTGCCCACGTGAACCTTGATCAATGCTTAAGATTTGATGACATGCCAGAACTACAAGTTCTGGTAGTCAGCTCCTGCTTTCATCAATAACTTGCTTCTCTGTTGAGCTGGAACTACCTTCTACTTACGTGGGGCTGCACAGCTTCAGAGCAGCTCCGTTACACGTCAGGGTCACCACAATGCATCCAGCACGTCAGATGGCTTCAAATTTGCAAGTGAAATGGAGTCTTCGCAACCTCTCTCTGCAAGATGAAACACCTAAGCAGGAAGCTTCAGCCATGCTTTAGCCGTGGATTTGTAACACACTGTTTTCAGATCGTGTTCATTTATAGCACAAACCCCTCGCTGCTGCATCACTTGCATATCAGAAAGTGAGACACACTAGAGTCGTGAGTGCTTAACTTGCAGTTTTGGCCTCTCGACCTTGTATTGTAGTGACAGAATATTGGCAGCCCATGAAGACAAAGCTTCCCTGCTTTCTGGGGTCAACTTTTTCTCCCTAAGGATCATCTCATAACAGAGACAAAGAAAGCAGCAAGTAAAATAAAATCAGTCATTCTCTAAACTTGACAATGTCTTTGTTGGGAAAAAAAAAAAGAAGGCAAACCCATTTGCCGAAGGGCACAAAAGCAGATGGGATCTGAAAGGGCTACTACATAAATTAAACATGTAAACATTGGCTGTCTGCTCAAAAATCAAGTCCTTTAATTTCCACAGGTGTGGTACTTGATGTGCCCATAGCATCGTTCATGTTTTTTCCAGTTTGCTGTATTTATAGTGCTTAAAACTGCCTCCAGCTAGGAAAGATGACAAAAGTGACATGACCCTGTCATTTCCAGACAGGAAGTTAGATGTGAGGAAAAGAAAGCTCCATATATTTTAGGTTATAATTGAAATTCTGAAGTAGCCCTTATCCTAAATATTCAAATTCAGATGCAGTGTGCTGGCAAACTAGTAGCATACATGACTTGTGATGGAGCAATGTTTTCTCACAATTCCATGCAAAATTAATCTCCAAGAGACAAGCGAGAAGCAAACAAATTTCAGAATGCCACACACTGGTACATTTTTGGTTATCCTTGCTCAAGCATGAAGGAGGACACAGACTTGCAGAGCAGCACAGAAGGGGAAACACAGGCAGGAAAGGACTCAGACGTCTTGCAGTGCTAACAAAAGGTCTGCCTGTTCAAAGCGCCTCGCTGCAGTTCATAAACTACAGCTGCCTGTCCTGTGCACACACACTTGTGGGAAACAGACATTTATGCAACAGATTTTTGGGTATGTTTGAAAGGCTGAAGTAGAAAAATCCTTTCAATTCCAGCATGTTTAGCAGCAGCCACTAAGAACAGTTTCCTCACCTTGAACATCACACAAAGTGTTACCTCTGATGCCTCAAACTTCCATATGAAGCAACTGAAAAAGATGCTAGGTTCAAATTCAAGGCTTTCCTGGGCAGTAGCAAACATATTCATGGAATGTTATACCAAAAATTTCTGTTTTAAGGGAGGAACACTAACATCCCACAGCCACCACAGAGGTCTAAGAGAGAAGGATATGGCATAGTAGGCCTGACCCACTGCTCACTGAAATCAACTGAAAGGCAACCATTGACTCTTCCAGGCAATCAAGCAGACCTCGTGCACTCAATTCACCAAGTATCAGTCAGCAGTTGCAGCCTCTCTCACGCATCACTGATGTTACCTTTTTGAAATGACTGGAACTTTGACCTTAAAGTTCTAACAAAGTAAGCATGAGCAAAGCACAGGGAATTCTTAAGAGATATAATACTTTAATTACAGAGCTGGGTGTGCAGGTTAAAAACCACAGGTACATTACGCACATCAATCTTGATTAAAAAAAAAATCTAGATTTGCTGACAAAGTAAGACCACAGAACAGATATGGTTTTATTGTGCATGTTCTCTTCTCTCCCTTTTTCTATTTCTATGTTTACACTTAGATTTCCTGGCAAGACCTCTAGTAGACCTGTGCACAAAGGCAAAACAAAGCCACAAAGGATGAGGTAGGGCTTTTTGTGACCAATGTTTACCATCAAGCACATAAATCCTTTCCAGGTAGAAGCTGTCCAAGCACAACACATCTAGAGTACGAAAGGCTTGCAATTCCAGAAAAGAGATTTCCAAGCACAGCCACGGCCTCCGTCTCCATCTCCAACCAAACCACAACATGGCAGTTCAGTAGACATTTGTATAATGGCATCGCCATGACACTTTCACCAAGATGACCACTGCTCTGTGTTCAACATTACGTAGAGAATAACCTTTCTGCTGAAGAAGAGTGCCTGTTGCTTAAGCAGCAAAAAGAAGCATAGGCCAACTTTGTGGAATGTTTTTAAGCCTTCTGATAGAATTGAAGTATTATTGCTAAAGAAGGAGACCTGGGCCCAAGCTCTCAAAGATTTCTAGAAATACTGCTCCTAACTTTATGCCAATGAAAACTTCAAACTGCCACAATAGCAGGAAGCATAGACTTACTCTTAGCAACATGCACTAATGTATGTTGGTTCACATTCAGCAGTTTCCACAATGCTGGAGAAGTGCACTCGACATAAACTATTCTGGTGAGGTAAAAAGCAGCTGAGGTGCAGACTGACGACAAAAGATTCCCCTCACAGCTGGAAAGGGAACATGAAATAAACCCCACGTGGTCTCTCTTGACATCACACCCCAGTGAATGTAGAAATAAGCAAAAGGGCTAGAAAGTACAAAGCAAATGAAAATGAAAGAAAAAAGTAACCATGAAGACTGGCAATGGGAAACAACCCACACTAGTTTGGATATGCAGGAATTATGGCCTGTTTCCCTTGGTGCCCAACCGCACAGGAGGGAATGAGACATTTCTAGCTGCACAAAGAGTTCTCACAGCAATGTGTTACCACACTGGTTACAGCATTCTTGAGATAGATGTGGCTGTAAGTCATCAATGTTATACTGATGTGTAGACTTTGCACATTACTAATCCCTTAGACACAATGGCCCCGTGTATATTTTTGTTTTGCTAGCTGTCCTGACGTCCTCTGCAAAATTCTTCTTTCTTCTCACTGGAACATTTCAAGAGAAGTGTTGAGGAAAAGTCAAGACTCATGAGAAAACCTGATGTGTCCTGGAGAAAAAAGCAAGCTGTATCAAGACTGCCACTCATGAACACAATTCTAATTAAATTATTCCTGTCTTCTATTATTCGTTTCAGCTCCTTTAGCATCTCAAAAGGGTTTTATCTAAAAATACTTAACAGCTCCAGAAGTCCCAACTTTTTCTCTGTTGTTTTGTTTTGATGCAATTATACTTCTGCTGTTGTATCAGAAATATTCAAAACTTCTCCATTCCATGCAGAAAATGCTCAAAGAATCACTAAGGTTGGAAAAGACCTCTAAGATCACCTAGTCTAACCATCTACCTACCACCAACACTGCCCACTAAATCGCATCCCTTATTACCACATCTACATGTTTCTTGAACACCTCCAGGGATGGTGACTCCATCACCTCCCTGATCAGTCTGTTTCAGTGCATGATTACTCTTTCAGAGAATAAATGTTTCCCAGTATTCAACCTGAACCTCCCCCGGTTCAACTGGAGGCCACTACCTCTCATCTCAATGAGAGTTATCTTGGAGAAGAGGCTGACTCCCACCTCACCACAACTTCCTTTCAGGTCATTGCAGAGAGCAATAAGGTCTCCCCTGAGCCTCCTCTTCAATCCCAGTCTCCTCACCATCCCTCATAAGACTTATGCTCCAATTCCCTTGAGGAGGACCAGAAAAGTTTGATCATATTGATGGTGTGCATGTTAATGGTTGTGTAAATAACCTGTCAGTGTCATTTCCACTAAAACCTGATGAAAACAGACAGTACCTTCATTCAGTACTTTAAGCATGTACATTTATGTAGGAAGAAAAGCTACTATTTCCTTGAACACAGAAGTACCCCATGAAGGACAAGTAAATAAATTGAAAAGCAAAGCTGTTATTCTGTTGTATATTGCTCTGTAGGAGGGACAAATTCTGCCATTTGTTATAGTAGCTTTGATCCAGAATTAATATAATCAATTCAACTGAGTCAACCCAGATTTACAGTTCAGAGCTCCACCCAAGCCTGCAATCCTATATTCCTAGCACCACAGGGGTTGTATGCCCTTCATGGAATTCAGAAAGCCTCTGTTCTGGTACAGTAGGCCTGACCCACTGCTCACTAAAATCAACTGAAAGGCAACCATTGACTCCTCCAGGCAAACATGCAGACCTCATGCAGTCAACCCAGCATATTCAAACCATTCATCGGTGTACTTCTTTCAGAAAAAGAAGTCTTAAAACATTATGGCTTGCCCAAAACAAAACCCCAAACCCAACACCCTAGCAGGCAGCTGTGTTCATCCTATTTGAGCTTCCCCAAGCTTGCCGCAGAGGACCACCATGTCTGTTGTGGGAAGAGAAGGAAGAAAGCGAAGAGGAAGAGATCAGCAGGCATGGTCCACGTGTCTGCCAGTGCAATGCAAGAACTCTGCTCAATGTCCCCCTGACTGATCCTGCTCCCTGTAACAATCAAAGAGAATGTGGGAGACAGCAATGCTTGGAAAGCACAGTATGCATGTTAGTAGTCAACATTCAATATGTGTGGCAGATTCAGTGGTGGATTTGTGCAACCTAATTAGCAGTTACATCAACTTCATAATTATGTGCACAAATACACGCATTTAACTCCAAAGATATAGGATTTATTTCCAACTGGGAACTCAAATATGTTTCAGAAGTTAATCAAGTCCAAAACTCATAACTAAGATCAACTTTTTCAGTTTTAGACCTATGATCACAACTGACACATTTTATTAATCACTAAGTGCTTAAAAAGTGTTACTTCCCTCCCCCTCACTTACTATAAATTCTCCACTCTCACTTGCAACACGGGCTGTAAAAACACAGCTGACTCGAAGGACGTATTCAGCTCCTGGTACCCAACACCACGGGTGCAGAATGTGCTATTTCACAGCAGGTCACTTGAGACAGCACAGACAGTTTTGTCCTGGCTGCACTCCAACCAACTTTAAAGCATAATAACCCGCATAGTCTTTAAAAGGATTTTAACTACCAAAGGCTCTTCCTTGTAAGACAAGGTATTACAGTAGAGATCATCCACAAGATCCAATTAAAATCACCCTCTTAATTAAAAGTCTACCTTTCCTAATCCAAAAATCCCTACAAGTTATCCACCTGAAACTTTTTTTTTACCTGCTTACATAATCATTTATTAGCCAAAAAGGGATGAAAATGACTAGCTATGAAGTATGCTGCTTGTTAAGTGAATTCAGAAAGCATTACTCTCCAAGGGTCCTGAAAGCCACAGTTCTTACCACTTGCAAAATATATCTTGAATTCTGTGAACATTCTAAAAAACAGATGTGAAGTGTTAGCTTCCAAAATAAAACAAACCAGAAGGAAAATAAAGCACAAAGCTTTCTGCTTTGTATACAGCTCGATGTGTTTGTTGAAGCTCGGAGCCTTTTGTTCCTTGTGTGGATTCCGCAACTAAAAACCATCGTGTTCCACCACCCAGACAACTGATATAAAGAGATACGATCTTACAATAAGAAGATTGCCAAGGACAGCATCTTCCAGCCTGCATACAACATCCGAAACAGCAGCAGATCCTCTGCAAACAAGCACAGCTGAGAACAACCACAGTCTCCTCTTTCACCTACTGGAGGGGAGTGAGGTCACCCATCCAGCAGAACCACACCTGGATCACTTTGCTCAAATCCTTAACACCAAGGGTGCTCTCATTGTAGAAAACTAAGAGCAGACGTCCACAGGATGTAATCACACCTGTTTCTCCATGTTACAGTCCACTTACCTGCATGCCATTTGTTGGGTTTAGCTACTATCCCTCAAGCCCCTGGAATCACATCGCCATGAGAAATCTTGCTGGACTGCATTTTCTGTTCCCTCCAAGACTCACTTTTAAGTTCTTTCATAGGAGCATGAAGCCACTACAGCAGCAATTGATAACAAAGGATGCAAAGTCATCCTTCAGTGTCTACAACCTAGCACAAACCACATGAAGGCTACCTTGAAAAGCCAATCTTGCTGTTCAGGCTGATACCCCCATAGAAATTCATGCTCCTCCACAGCTTAGAAGGAATTCATAAGAACGCTATTTCTCCCAAGCTGTATGTTTCCACGTACTGAGTAAGTTGAGAAAGAAATAATACAACTGAGAACCCACACTTGGTGCACATTTCGATTAGTAAAAATAACAAAGGCACCTACATAAAACCCTTGGCCCTTCTGGGTTTTCTTCTAATAACAAAGAACTTTGTGCCCCTTACAGCAGCTATCTTCGGGGAAAAGTGCACGCACTTCAGTGATCAATGTGTTTTGGGCTACCTGGGCCGCCAACTGCAGCCCAATTACAGCTTGAACCAGGGGAAGACGTGTGGGTGAGCATGTGTATGTACATCCACTTGTGTGCAGCCCTCCATTTTAAAGCTAGTGTTTTCTACATGCTCATGCACAGCTTTTTTAAACCAGGGATTTAAATAATTAAAGTATTTCCTTTCCCCCTCCTTGGGGGATTAGATTACAAATCCAACTTCAGTGTCACTCAGTACACTCCAATGACTTTTTACTCCAGAGTCTCCAGTGACAGCTATCTAATTTTACTTCTTTTAAATAACATTCCTTCCTGATGCTTTACAAGCCAGACATTAATGCCTCAGTTAGGACCTCTTTTCCTAATGTGCCAAATTAATAAGGTTAAAAGCAAAGCTGTGCTCTACTTTTATTGCAAACACTGGGCAAGGTGCAAAGAACAATCAAAAAGAATTCATTAGTCTAAAATAAAAGCTAGCTGAATATTTAATTGTGGAATACATAATGCAAGGAAACTTCTTTAATACAGGGGAACCTTCCTGACTCATACAGACACCAAATTTGCTTGCTGCAAAAGAATATGCATGCTGTACCTACTTAGGGCATGCTGTGTAGTCCAGGTTCTGTCGGTTTGTCACAGAAATCAGGATGCCATCATCTGCTCTGGCTCACAGATTCACCAGCTTGGTGCTTTTCACATTATGTAAGCTCATAGAGTGGACCATGAAAAACAAGACAGCACCATGGAGTCCTACCTGCAGCTCACATGGCCCAATGCCAGGGGTTCACCAGCACCCCGCAGGCACTGAACAGGCTGGCACAGAGAGGGCAGAGCAGGAGGTGTATACTCAGTCAAGACAGCCCCCAACACTGAATTACTTACTGCTTGTACAGAAGCATGCATGACTTGTGCACTGGGCCACCCTCCATTACATCCTTCCCTGATGCTACAGCTGTGTGACAACCCCACCAGACAGTAGGGAGGGAGCTGAAATTTAACACGTGCCATTCATTGGAAGACCTGTGACTGCAGCCTGATGGGAGGGAATTACCACCCCCTGAAAACATCACAACTGTAACTTTTTACTAAAGGTATGGGGAGGGCACAAGCCAACAAACCCCACTCACTGATGAGGCATTAAATGGAAAATGGGATAACAACATTATGCAGAAGAAGCGACACAGAGTCCAAATACACATGCAATGGAATTCTGATTTATTCATGAACCCTTAGTTTCAGGTGCCAAACAATTACATGAAAGGGGAACACAGTGCATCCTCTGCTGATTACATTCACAAAATTGGAATCCCAGAAAATCCCTCTGTCTGGAGGCACGAACCAGAGATAATTAGGAACTGCATTCTCCCGTTGATTTGCTGCAGTCTCTGGTGGTCTCATCTCCTACTTAGAGCATAAGGCCCGTGCCAGAAACAGCACTTTGTCACACACCAGCATTTTGCCCACAACAAAAGGATGTTATCTACGACTTGGATAATGAAAGACAAATAAGAAGGAATTAACCGAACTCTACAATTTGAATTGCTACTTTAAGGACAAATACCTACTTCATCCACAAAGATCTTACGTGAATGGGCTCCACAGGGAGCAGAAGCATCCAACAGAAATAGGAACGTGCTTTGAAGCATTATCCTTGTAGTATGTGGTTACTGAATCTAAATGACCTACCACAGCCATTATCTTTATCCCAGACACGTCAGATACACACGAACACTAAAATCTTGATTTTGATTTTGTTTCCTTAATGTGAAAGGAAGAAGAGTCTTTTCCCTCCATCGATATGACCACAACCCTTCAACTGCACATCCACACTTGATTTTATGTCTGTTGACGCTTAGACAAGTCACACACGGCATTCAAACACCTGCCTTGAACAACACGAGCAATCCGCAAGAAAAACCCATCAGACTGAAACCCTCGTGTCCCCAGCCCTGTTCCCAGCTCCCTCGGGATCACCCTGGAGTTGATACATAATACATATGCATTAGCCCAAAAGGCTCGAGATGAAAAAAGAAGGAAAAAAAGCCGTTCTACAATGACATTCACACAAGGACAACCGAAGCAGCTTTGTCAGGCAGCATTTGATGCAGTACGTCTGGCAACAGATGCTGGTGTTGGGGAGGGTAATGTGGACCGAACTTCTTCCAATCCCCAAACCATTTTTAGACTTGTCGTGGGGTACGGCGTAAGATAAATGACCTGAAACTCCAAAAACAATGGAAACGATTTAAGAATTCACGAATACACTTCCTCTATGCAGGGAGGAAACTGACGTGCCAGTTGCGCCTGATGAACTGTAGAACTTATTTCATGAAACGCAATGCAAGTTCAAACCGCCTTATATTGCTTTATTTATTTCTAGAGGAAAATAAGTTCCCATTCACATCCACTCTTTATCTCTGAGAAATTCCGACTTCAGCCAAGTCAGTTTCATGTCTGTGAATGCAGAGTTTTAGTGCTATGAAAATCAGCACGCAGCTTCCCCAGTATTAATTAGCAGTAATAAAAGAAAAGCAACACTGAAAGCTTATGAAAATCTGCATTGTAGGAATGGTAACTGCGGAGCAATAAACATTCTGATACACTACCATTTACTGAGACATAATTGTGGCCAGCACCAGGTAATTTTGGCTTGAACACATTCAGAAATAAAAACCTATTTCCTAAGGTCAGTGAGTAGGTGTTGCAGAAAAGCTGTACGCAGATGTACTGAGACAGAAGTCACCCTTCTGCTAAGCCTCACAGTCAGTAACCAGGAAGGCTTCCAGAAGACATGGAACAGCTTAACTCTGAACTCTGAGCACCTCCAGACCTGAGAGCAGGGACCTGAGCAGCTCTGTGCACCCTGGGCACATGGTCCCATGGAAGTCTGCAAAAAGCTTCCAGAGATAGCGACAATGATCACAGTGGGGCTCCGGGGGATGGATTTCACCGCACACAATTAAATGAGGGCCAGATCCTTGTGGCTGTCAGCTGAGCTCCATCTCAGCATCCCAAGTGGAATAATTTAAAGCCAGTGTACGGGGCCCATCAAAGGAGTGCCACATACCCTCCGCTCTGCAAGTCTCCTTCCCCTTTAGAAGTAGGGGAGGAAGCGTGGATCACTTTGTGAGATGGGAGAAAGCCACATTGATTTTCAAACAGAATCTTCCATCAAAACCCAATAATAAGCTCATCTTCAGACAAAGAAAAAAAACATGCTCACATCATCTGAGCTGTTGTGCCATCGGAACAAAGGTAGGCATCAGCCCTCTGTCAGGAAGGAGCAGCCATCAGTCACACAGCGCTGCGTGAGGAACTGCTCAGAGAATCGCGGACCAGAGCCCATCCAAGGACCTGACCTTTGTCAGCAAGCACAGCGAGCAGCAGCACTCTAGAACAGGAGCTGAGAAAGGGAGCAAAACAATTCCAGTCTGCAGTGACAAAAGCAAATTTAAAACAGTAACAAAAAAAAAAAGATTCACAGTAAGCTGCTTCATCAACATGTCTCAGGTAAAAGATGCTTTTAGTTTCTCTGCCTTCTTGGGGGCTCTTCCAGCAGGAGGGATCGCAGTGCACCCAGCCCAGCCGAGCAGCCCCGCACACACCCTGGCACCATCCCACCCGATACAGGGACGTGCGGGTGGGCTAGGGACTGCAGTGGGCCATCGTAACAGCCCATGCAAACAAGATCTGGGAGCACGAAGCAATCATTGGGTCACACTCATTCTGCAGACAGCATGTGGCACAAAAGCAAAGGGAGAAATATGCTGAGCAAGGACCCGGGAAAACCCCCATGCAGTTACAGCAAGTACTGAAGAATTTACTCTTCTACTGGGCATTTTTTGCCTTTTTTTTTTTTCCCTCCCCAGAAGAGGTTAGACGGGCAACAGGAAAACACAGTCACCAGTGCCGTTTCCTCCCTCAGGAACAAACAGTGAGCTGGCCTCCCCCAGGTCCACAAACAAGACACAGGGGCTGGGATTAGCTCCTGACTTTTCTCTGCGGCTTTTCTAAGAACATCTTCCATTAGCTGTCACTTACCCCTAGGGAACAATCTGCCGGCAGGGACTTTTGTTGTGGTACTTGTTGGATTTGTTGAGGAGCCACCGTCCCTGGAGGCATTCAAGAGCCTGTGTGGATGTGGCACTGAAGGACATGGTCAGTGGGCATGGTGGGGGTGGGCTGACAGCAGGAGCAGATGACCTTACAGCGCTCTTTTCCAACCTTAATGATTCAATGATTTTATTTTAATGGTTCTAGCAGGAGATCTACATTCAGACCTTTTAAAATGGAAAGTGCCCACCTGACAGCTGAGGAGTTATCTTGTCCCTGAGCATGGTTGCGCTCATCACTCGGTGGCATTTCAACATCTTCACCTTCTGTGTTGTACCTAAATGGTTTGGAAAGCTCTGCATACAGAGACCAGCTCTTCTAAAATTCACCAAGAGCACTGAGGAGGTGAAGAAACAGCCAGATCTTGAATAAGGAGCTGACACTCCTTGCAAAGAACTTAACAGAACACCTTATTTCCAATCCAAAGGGATGGGTAGAAACTCTTCAACTAATTCGGACAGCAAGACACCTATCTCACAGAGCACTGCGGCAACCCAGGGTCTGAGGCAGCCCCTTCCTGCAGTCTTCCTAAGGCACACGCCGCTTGGCTGACCTGGGGCCAAAATGCCAAACCTCCTCCTCTACAAAAAGACTACCAGCCAAGATCGGAAAGTTCTAATACATCATCAACCTTGCACTCCACTCAGAGTCCAGCTGGAGTTTAGTGATACATCAAGAAGGGTTACAAGGAAAATAAATAAAGATACCTATTATCACAAAGGGGGGCAATTGCAAGCAAGGTTACTGTATCCCTAACAGACAGCTAACACACAACCACATGGTAGATACCTGATTAAAAGAGCTCTTGGAGCTTCGCAAACCACATGCAAACTGAATGGCCGGACTGTATCTCAATTCAGATTAGCGTTTGGTAGATTTCCAACAGCATCCACTACAGAAACAATCGGCACTTAGGAAAAAAAAAAAGCGCAGAATTGGTAACATTCAAACAGATACAACAGAGATAAATGGGTTTTGATCTCATTTATTTCCAGATCTGCTCCACGCACTCTTACAACCCAAACATGTGACATATGGACGACGGGTGCAGCTCATCCTCCCTGTGCTTTCACAGCATCGCGCTCTCACCTCAGTTTTGGGTAAGTGCTCCGAACGGTACAGAATCTCAGCCTATTTATAGTTCCACAGTAGCACAAACACAAAGCCATAATCTTCAGCAGTTCATCACGGAGCGCGCTGAGAATTCCTTGCAGGTGATTCTTACACGCTCAGAAATTCACAGTGAAATATTTCGCTTAATCTCCCACCTACCGCACACCGAGTTCCTGTTCCAGCGGCACAACTCCCCCAAAACTTGGGGAAAAGCAACTCCTGGCCAAATTTTCTGCACACGCACTCGAACTACGTTACCTGCGGAACGCAACCAATGATAGGACATGATACTTCAATACGTGAAGCTGTACCGCAGCTTGCAGCTGCGTGCGGTGACCTGAAGCGCTCGGATAAAGCCATCTCCGGCTCCAGTGGAACCGGTGGGGACGCAGCGGGGAGGAAGGCACGCACCGCTTTCGCCAAGAGCCGGCACAGATGGGCGCCACGAGAGAACACATCCATCAAAACAACGGCACCAACTTCGGGGGAGCAGACAGCTGACGGAGAACAGCTACGCAGAGCGGTAGGTGCGCTGGGTCCCGGCTGCAGCGCGGAGCCCTGCAACGCCGCACGCCTCCAAAAAAACTTCAGGGCAGGCGATTCTTAATTGACTGCGCCCCAGCAGCCACGAGTGGGGAAGGGAATAGAGTCGAGCTCTGACCTTCCTCTTCTCTGTCTATCCTCGCTTCCCCTCTCGGTGCGCCGCTCCCGCCGCACGACGCCGGGCACGCAACGACCGAACCCCAACAAAGTTTCCTCCCGCCCCGCGCACCCCGGGGCGGCCGCCACCTGCGGCGGGGAGAGCGAAGCGGAGCGGCGCGGCGGAGCCCTACCTGGGAGCAACATACTTTGGAAATAGAAGATGACGAGGATGAAGGAGCCCACGGAAGTGACCAGGACCATCCTGCACACCCGGTTCATCCTCATTACTTCCAGCACCGCCGGCTTCATGGCGTTGTCCGGCGGCGGAGAGCGCAAGGACTGGCGCTGAGAGCCGCTCCGCGCCCGCCCGCGGCGCTCCGAGGTGCCGGGGAAGGAGGAGCCGGAGGAGCCGGAGCCGCCGCCGCGCCGGAGGATGCCCGGGCGCCCGCGCCCCGCACCGGGGGGCGCTAATGCCTGCGCTGGGCGTGACCTCAGATCTTGGGATGTGGGGTCTGGCTTGCTAAATGTTGAGTGGTTTTTTTAGAAACATAGCTTTTATGGTAAAA
>JANHGO010000039.1:8463048-8520278 GCA_024606505.1 Aquila spilogaster
GGAATCTCTGCTCCGGCGCCTGGAGCACCTCCTCCCCCTCCTTCTTCACTGACCTGGGGGTCTGCAGGGCTGTTTCTTTCCTTTTTCCCCCCCTCACTCCTCTCTCTCGCAACTGCTACGCAGCATGTTTTACCCTTTCTTAAATGCATTTCCACAGAGGTGCCACCATTTTCACTGATGGTCTCAGCTTCGGACAGCGGTGGGTCTGTTTCAGAACCAGCTGTGTCCAGCATGGGGGCAGCCCCGATCTCTTCTTGCAGAGGCCACCCCTGCAGCCCTCGCACTACCAAAACCTGGGCACCTAAGTCTGATACACTGAGGAAGTAGATATGATCGTCCTTTGGGTGTTTGGACTATAAACCTTTCCTTCCCCCCTTTTCCCACATTACCACCAGTTTGTGAAGTAAAAAAAAATTAAACAGACCTAGTTCAAACCACAGCCTGCTAGCCCACCATGTAACTGATGGGATTAAGGAAAAAAAAAAAAAAAAAACAAAACCCAAAAAACCAACCACACCAAAACCATCTGTGATTCATTCTAAAGAAAACGTAAACCACGGCCAGAAAGCACTTCAGGGAAGTGGGTTTCAGCAGTGTGTGCACAGCTTTACACACACATTAACACAACTTTCATTGACATGAGATTTGAGACTTTGTAGAGCCAAAGCAGTAGCAATCCATGCCACTGGCACAAATCCCACATGAGGCTGGAGAACCACACCATCCCTTCCTCCAGAAGTGCTCAGCAATAGCAACCAGTGCTTCTGGTCTTCTTCAGGCTAGCTGCTTCCCTCCAGAGCTCTTCCTTTTGAAGGCCAACCACAGGTTTCTTCTGGCATCGGAGGCAGAGAGTCCTCTTTAAGGCGTATGAGCCATTATGGTAAAACGCACTCACAGGTACTCAAGTGTGGGCAGCCATGGCTGTGGCTGAGGGCAGCTGACCTCATGGGCTCTGGTCCTCAGTGGGGAGGGAATATACCACAGCACGCTAGGAGATCGCCTTTCCTCTTCTGGTAGCAAGAGAGAGTAAAGCAACAAGTGAAGGCTTGTGATGGCACTTCTCTTTACTGCACTTTCAGGGACAGTTATAGAAGCTCCCTCAGAAGAGGGTATCCTCTCCATTCCATAGGGGGCATTTCCCTAAAATACCTGGAACTTTATTTCTTTGGTTTGATGTTAATACTTGGTAGTTTCAGGCTTGCCACAAGGTAGAGGGCTGAGGGAAGAAAGGAAAACCAGGTTGTTTCTTCAATACCTAAGTCCAGTGCCAGGCCCTGCCTTTAACTGAAACTTGGCAGTTGTGCTTTTGATGACTTTATTTATAAAAAATTTATATTAATTTTTATAACTACTTCTAGCTGTCACAATGCTAGCAGCAGGTGCCAAATCCATGTACACTAAAGCAAGCATCAACTAGCTTTGCATTTAGGGCAGAAAAAATAAAATAAAATGAAATTCTCTCTCCAGGAACCCAATCATCCTGACAGTTTAAGTTGCAACACACACCTGATGAAATGATTGTGCCTCAAATTAAGCCTTCTAATTTGTGTATAAAACTGGGTCACAAAGCTTATTTCCTCCTCCCGTTACCCCCTTCACAGCTCTTATACATGTTGGTGCACTATATTACACAGAGCAAAAAATATGCTGAAGGGCAGAGCTTTTTAGTTGGCTCTTCAGCCTATCTACACTGCGTGTTAAAAGTACAGCTTGTGGTCAACTTGAAATCTGAATCAAAACAAAGTGTATTTTACAGAGGTGCTCTTTGAATCCATTATTGTTATGCTGCTCACTAACCCTAATGCTATCAACGCAGCAATCTTACCTCCTCCTTCCCCCCCCACCCCCATTTGTGTCACCAGCATCACAAAAATCTTGAAGTTTTTTTTCAAGTGTTTCTCAGTCCCTGGAGTTATGCAGGCAGTTTCCAGACCCGAGTTTGTAAGTCAGCTTAATCATTGTTGTCACTCACTTGTAAAATGTCCATTACAATATGCAGTAGTTGCAGAAGATTTCTGTTTTCTTCTCCTCCAGGTGCAGGTGAAAAAAAAAAAAAAAAAAAGAGAGAGGATTTTCAAAAAAAATAGATCTAAAGTAATCTGGGAGATAAAAACATTTGTCACGCATACTGACTAAGCCCCCAGCCAAAGTCTCTTATCACTCAACCATCCAGACAAACAACTGATCGTTTTATCCCCCCAACAGATGTTCCAGCTGCTCAGGTCAGTGGAATACCCTCTTCCATCTCTGCCCAACAGCAGCAGACTCAAACTCTTGAAAGTCACCATCTGACACCAGGAACAAAAGGTCAAACCATAGTCTAGACAGAAGCTATAAACTGGGATGCTCAAAAGCCATCAGTCTGACAGACTGAAGGAGGAGCCTAGCAGCATTTTTGCAACAGATTATGTGCAAAATAGGCATCTTATCAAACATACCTTCCTCCCATTAACTTAACAAACAATAAAAACAGGTCAGATTTTTGGCCCACACTACAATCTGTACAATTTCATAGTTGTTTATGCAACCTAGTTTATCCAAAAAAGAGCACAGATTTCTCTCTTTCTTTCTCAATAAGGTACTCGGTCACCTTATGTTAGGAAACCAGATCCAAAAGCACAAGTCAAACACACTATATATATACACCTTGATGAAGACAGGATCAACTCAACTGAAATTACTAGAAATGTTCCAGAGATTCATTTAACCCTGGGATTAAATTCAGTCTTCTGTCTGGAAACACCAAATTGAAAAGCCATGGCATAACAGAGAATTATACTATACAACCATTGCCCTTCCATTCTTTTTCTTTCTAAACCCATCACAACACTGCTAGCATCATCCCAACATCAAGTAGTACAGGCATCCCAGTCAGATCTCTGCCACTTTTTATTTGACCTCGTCAGCACCCAGATTTCACCCCACCTGTTTTACAGCTCACAAGTAGAATAGCAATCTGAAGTGATGAATGAAAAATGCGCAAAACAGTCAGGATTTACACTCAACTAGTGCCTCATTATGTTTCCACTTGCTAAGCTCTGCTGCGGTGTCACGGAGCAGAGTCAAACACCTTCTGCATTTTGCTACATAGCTCTAATATGCATGCAGCTCCTATGCCCCCTGCCCACTTTGATTTCTCCTGCTTTTGGCAATTAACACCAGGAGATTAACAATTGGCTCCAGGACAATTGACTCTGGAGGCAATTAGCCTCTTACAGGCACCTCGCTAGTTGCCAATTTCGTAGAGGTGAGAGGTGCAGGGGCTATTAATGAAATGCATCAGGAAGAAATAACTGAGCTGTCAGTTAGTCTTGGGTCTCATCCATAATTCTGCTTAAGAACAAATGCCGTAATTCTACATCCCATGTGAATCACAGAAGGCTAAGTGAAGTCACCTTAGAAGGATTGTTTTCCTTTGCCACAAATAAGGGATTCACTAGATGCTCCCATTATGGTAACATCCATTTAAAATTTTCCCTGTGTTACACAAATTAGGTGGTAGTGAAGTGAAATGACAAGGACATGGTTGTGCCAATCTGTAGTCGTACCATTCCTGTCTGACTTCTAAAACACTGAGTAGACACATCTCTCTTGCCAATCTCATGTTGTGTATAAAAACAGATATCTTCGCAAATGAGTGCTGTTTGCAATGTGGTGGTCAGTTCGTAACCAAATCCAAAAATACATGAGCTGTTTCTGAAGCAGATGGTCTACTTGAGCCATTTAAACAGCAACAAAAAATGTAAGGGTTTTTTCGTTGGGTTTTTTTTTTTACTATTTGTAATACACTATGAGCTCAGTTCAGCAATCCTTAACTATTTGAAACCTTATTTATATTGGTAAGACTTGTGTAGGCATACATCCTTTGAGAATAAAGAAGATGGCTTCCAGGTTTTTACTGTTCAAAGAGCAAAGAAATACACTCCATTCAGCAAATCCTTGTGTTGGAAAACCAGGTAATGTACAAGTAACTCAGTGCTACCACAGCTGTATACCAGGAGCTTCTGGGGAGTAAATCTGTGAAAGGAATTAGGTGTTTTATCCCCGCAGAGGGATCCTCATGCTCCCAGGGGAGGGAGAGATGCTCAAGACTGACAAGGAATAGACTGCTGAGCTGTCCTCAGAGGGTGCTGCTGGGGGAGGCTCCATCTTACATCTTGTCCCTTTCCATGACTTCATTTTGCGGCTACATCGACCTGGGAGCCCGCAGTTCAGTGTATTATCCAATAATAATGTAGGTACTAACAACCCCTGCAGCCACGACTGGAGTTCAGGACACCTGTCAGCTCTGAACACCAGGGTTGGAAGTCTCAGCCCTTCATCAGTTTGTCTGTGAGGACAGACAGTGGGAGACAGCATCATAAACTTTATTAAAGTCAAAATAAACAGCATCCACTGCTCTCTGCTTGTCCACCACACCAGACACCTCATCATAGAAGGCTACCAGGTTGGTTAAGCATGTTTTCCCCTTCTTAAATCCATGCTGGCTACTCCCAATCACCTTATCCTTCATACGTTTGCAAATGGTTTCCAGGATTAGCTGCTCCATTACTGTCCCAGGTATTAAGGTAAACCTGACCAGCCTGTAGTTCCCCAGATCCTCTTTCTTGCCTCGCCTGCAAATAGTGACATTTGCTTTCTTCCAGCCTTCAGGAACCTCCGCTGATCAGTATGACCTTTCAAAGATAATCGAGAGTGGCTTTGGAGAGACATCAGCCAGCTCCCTCACCACTCATGTATGCATCCCATCAGGTCCCGTGGACTTGTGCATGTCCAGTTTGAGTACACGTTCCATAACCTGTTCCTCCTCCACTGAGGGTAAGTCTTTGTTGCTCCAGACTCTGCCTCTAGTCTCAGGGGCCTGGGATTCCTGAAGGCAGCTCCTACCAGTAGAGACCAAGGCAAAGGCATTGAGTACATACTCAGCCTTTTCCACATCCTTTGTCCATTTAGCAACAGGCCCACGTTTTGCCTACTCTTCCTTTTGCTACAGACGTACTAGTAGAATCCCTTCGTGCTGCCCTTCATAGCCCTCACCGGATTCAACTCCACATAGCCTTTGGCACACTCAGACAGTGTCTCTACATTCCTCCTGAGTCACCTGTCCCTGCTCCCACTTCTTGTATTCTGCCTTTTTATAGCTGGGTTTTGTCTGGAGCTTCTCATTCATCCATGCAGGCCTCCTGCCACCTTCGCTTCACTTCATGCATGGTACAGATGTGGGCACCAACGGTAAGGGAGGGCTCCAGGAGCAGAGTGAGTCCCCTTTGCTGGGCTCAGATGACATCTCCCATGTCTGCACTTCCAGATACATATAGACTCCTCTCTGCACAGCATCCTGGACATGCTGACGAACAAAATGGGGGAGGAAGGTCACCCTGGACTGAATGAAGAGCAAGGTCTGCCAGAGAGATTCCTTTAAGCAGGACCAAATGGTTTAAAGAAGCTGAATCATCTTTTTAAAGAGTAGTAGCAATTCTGCTTTTCCTGCTAGCTGCAACACAAGGGACAGCAGGATGATCTGGCTGGAGGACCTCACCTGCGCAGCAAGCAAAAGGGGCAGAATTTAAACAGTTTGAACACACATTGCAGAAGAGGATGCACAGTTAAGGCTGCACCCATTTGTGCTATGCTTGAGTCTGTTTCCTGGAGTTCACTGCCTGCTATTTCACTTTCTCTCTCCCATTCTAAAAATGTCTCTTAGCTTGTATAATCCTCCTTCAATAGATCTTTTCCTGTTAGCAAATTAAAACTAGTGCTCTAGAGGCCAACAAAAAGCAGTCTCTTAGTGCAGGTGGGATTTTTAAAAGGTGCTGAGCATTTTATTTGAGAATTGGAGAGGGAGAAACAGTCACATAAAAATTAAATTACACCTATTTGATACCAGTCATCATTTTATTGCACATAAAACCTGAAAAGCAAAGCATTTAAACTCTTCTATATTTTCAAGTCAGTTACCTTGTAAAATATTGTATTTAGCATAAAATATATTCTCAGCCAAAATATTGATCTACCAGTTACCCTAGACAGAAGGCAAATAACTGTCAGTTTAATGGTGTCTGGCATTTCAGTTTAAAACCTTTCAGTTACAAAGAGAAGGAAGTGAGTTCCAAATCCCCATATGCATGCGAGGCTGGATCTTCTCCAGGCCACAAACAAGGGGTGTACCTGGGTCTGCTACCTGATCTGCACAGAGGTCAAGAAATGAAACCACACTGCCAGTGTCCTCCGATGAAACTGGTTTGCCTGCATCACAGAGGGAACACAGCAGCCCTTCAGAGCTTGATTTCTCATCCATAGTATCGCCTGTGGACATTGAGGAGCACAGTATAAGGTGGGGTTGCACACAGGTATAATAACATGGACGGAGGAAAGGGACTGTGTGGCTGTTGCTGCAAATCACCTTGTTAAGCACTTGCTAAGGTTTTCATCTACGTAAAAAAGCCAGCCATTACCACTGTTTAATCTCTACCAGAATTCTTCCCCGTCAAGGAAGGTGTTTGGGAGGCCTTCTCTATTTACAACAGATAGTTCACCTAGGAACATATCAGCGATTGAAACTCCTCAGTGACCAGTACTATACAGCCTTTCACTATACAGCCTAGAAGGTCAGAATTTCAAGGCAAGACACAGAGCTGGAAGGAAACACAGCAGCATAGAGAATGGCAAACATTCCCCTGAAAAGTATATAGACTCATAACCCAGCAGTGTCTGGAGGAGCATCCATACAGACCTGAGAGGAACTCAAAGCAAAGTCCACTGAAAACCTGTATTCCTACAGAAACAGATACAGGTACCCATTATCTGACAGAAGGCATAATATACCACACTAATTCCAACTGATCCAAGCTGGCTCCCTCTGTAGAAGACCATGTAGAAGAAGAGGATGGGCATGTCTTATTCTGGCATGCAGAGCTCCAAGGCAAGGGTGCAACAAGACAATGACAGGTACGCTTCCATGTGTGCCGGTATTCCAGCACGTCTGTGACACGCAGTTTCAGAACAGGAGCAAAAAAGCAGTAACTGAGAAACAGAAAAAAATATTATCATTTGGATAGTTTCAAAGTGTTTCAATCCAACCAAAAGTAAAAAGCTTTTGACAGAGTGGTCGGTGTGTGTGAACGGAGCAGGATGCCTCTCATAATAAGAAAATGTAGGTGTGCATTTTTATACCCAGGAATCAGTATAATGCCTGACTGCCTCACAATAAAAATCATATCAGAAGCTTAAGGGGATGGGGCAGGGAAAAGCCTTTGAATTTGATCCTAGTCAGAACAGGATTAGGACTTCAAGGCCACATGTGCAGCTAAAAAGCACAATAGAGATACATACAACACTGGTAAAACAAATAGAAGAGCTTTGAAGAGATACTGCTGCCAGTAGAGACCAACTTCTGTCTTGTAACAAGCGTATTAACCTTTTAAAGCTCTGATCCAGGTGTCTCATCAGTTCTGTGATAATTCTGTTACCATCAGCGTGCACATTACACTCATGCTATTCCATTTGCCAGCCAGGTCACAGCGTGCTGCTGCTCCAAGCTCATTTACGGTTTGATTTCACACACCCCTCCTCCATTTTTTCAGTCTTAAGAAAGTTCAGCTCCTGTAAAGAGGCCAGATTTTTTTCAAAAGCACTTAAGCTCCCAGAGTCTCTTCTTGTTCTCAATGGGAGATGAACCCTTTAGAAAATGCCAAATCTCCATTTAGAGTGTGCAGCTCTGTTGGAAATGGGATCCTTAGCATTTCGGATAGCGTTACGTACCCACATGCTATGCCCGTTGCAATTTGTTTTGCAGCTAAAAAGAAGTCCAATAATACACGACTGCATTCTTGATGAGTGGTCTGAAAGTAGACAAAGCACGCTCCCTTTTATCAGCGAAAAGAATGCAAACCAGCTACCTCTCAGAGTGCAATTGTATTAGCCCCTCCTTAACCTTCATATTTAGGTAAGAAGTTTTAGGTATTTTGTGGTTGTTAGTACAATAACACCTGCACAATCTCTTGACTACATATATCCCCATGTCACCCCTATGGGGTAGTGTTATCACCTCCATCTTGCCGATAAGGAGTTGAGACAGGGAGATGGATTAAGTTAAAAGTCACCCAAGAGGCGTAGGAAGTCTGCACTAAAACTGACAGCTAACCCAGGATTCTGCTCAGCACTTGCCAACGGATGTGGACTCCTTTACACAGAGGAACTACAAAATGCTGAAACTATGATTTTATATTCCGGAATTAAAAAAACAACACACTGACCTCATTGGATTATTTTAAGGAATATATTGATAGCTAGCGCCAAGAATGACTACTGCATTCTAGAGAGAGTCCTAATACCAGATATAAATACGGAAACCAGCAGGCAGACGGAGAACTGCAATATGGGTCTCTAAGAAACCAGCAACAACCTTTAGTTTAATACCACAAAGCTGCTGTGTTTCTTTATGCAGCATATCAGTAGGAAAGTCCATTGGAAAAATGGTTTTGTAGAGTTGTTACGGGTTTGTTGTCGTTGTTGTTTAGCCTTAATGCCTTTTAGGCGTTAGTCTTATGAACCCTTACACCCCTTTACAGCCCAACAAGCAAAGGTGCTCACAAGTACTTCTCAAAGAGATTCTTCTTCCATGTAAAATACTTACAGAATTGGATTCTTCAAGACTAGAAACTATCATTTGTGAGTTGGGTAATAGTAAAGGATTTTTTTTCCCTTGTGTGAATGAAGCAAGCTGATATTAGGAGGACATTAACAAACCCTGCTGTCTTCTCCAGAAAGCCTTTCAGGCCTAACTTACCTAACTGTTCAGCCCCTTTCAAAACTTTCTACACCTACCTTCACCTTTTCCTTATCCATCCCCAAGGAACCAGAACCTACCATGCTCTAAGTGCATAGTTGTCATCATTGCTACAGGGCTTCCTGATCTACCGGAGGTGCTGTCCTTCAACACTCTTTGTAACTGAGGCCTGACCCTGGGAATGCTTTTGCACACATGAAATTGCTCAAAAGCATTTGCCTGTTCTGCTCTCACTACTCTGTTTCAAAGAACATTTCCTTTCTCCTCCTTCATCCGCTGGGAAGATACCACACACCGTTGTGAGTGTGACTGTAGCCCTCCAGGGCTGCGGTTTGCTCACAGCAGATTACTTGTCTACAAAGCATTTTCTCACCTGGGTCACCTCTTTAAAGGGAATTTCTCCAGCCTGGGTTTGTAATGTTTCTGTAGAACATTTATTACATTGCTATTCACCAGCATGAAATCCATGCTCCATATGAGTTCATCAGCTATAGCACAGCAACTTCCTAGACATCCTGCTATGCCCAAGGTCCAATTCTTAAATCCAATTTTCTCCACTTTAAGGCTGGCTGTCACAGTTCCCATTTGAGACTAATTCAGTGGCTCAATTTTAGAATCTGTTACTCCCAGCAATTTTAGCAAGACTGGTCTAATAAAGGCTATTTTTCAAAGGCAAGTTGGTGCAATTCTTTGTTTCTTCACCAGATTTGCAGGCAAATTATTTATGTTCTGTATGCACTAAGAGGATCTCCAATTCTGGACTAGCACTATCCTCACACAGAGTGAGATGTTACCATCATGCCCTTCAAGTACTGTCTTTTCTTCCCTGCAGAAGTATCATTAGTAGGCTGATATTGCTAGTACGGTCATTGGCAGACTTTTATTCTGCTTCTGCCTCTACTACTAAGATGCTATGTAAGGTCAGTGCTTCAGCTTGTGTGCTTCTGCTCCTTTACCTCCAAAGTACGGATAACATGGGTACTGTAATATGTGGCCACTGATGCTTCAGGAAAGCAGAAGTGGGAGAGCAAGCCAGAATACAGTATTTAAATGTTTCCATCCCAATTAACTTGTTCACGTTAACCTTAGCTATTTCTGCTACAGCAGCAGCCACCTGCCTCCTTGCACTATTTCAGTATCACCCGCTATCAGTAACAGCTTAAAAGCTCCTTATGGTCTGTCTCATCTACTCTCCAAGTAATACTGAACCAAACAAGTTTCCTGGCTGTTTTCTGCACTTTTGCTTTTGCAACCAATGTTCATCATTGCTAATTACCCATGGCATCATTACAGATCTCTAATCAGTGAAAAAGGCCACCACAGAATCTTAGACTGGATATGCCTTGAATGAAAAGACAGCCCCTCTCCCAGCAGGTTTACAACCTGCGAGTGACCATGGGTCAATATGTGGATGCACAGAGTTCCAGGTAAGAATGAAAGATGATGATTAGGTAAATGGCTCTCTCCTACCTCATGTGTGAATTGTGAAACCCCTTTCTCCTCCTGAATATCAGCCTCAGATTGATGCATACAACACACCAGACAGCTTTAGTCCTGGCTTCCTCATAGGGGACCATCTCACCGCGTTCCTGACACCGACGCAGCCTGCTTAGCTCAGGGCGGACAGGCCACGGCAGCTCCAGGACCAGCAGCTGCTGGAGCCATCACATCACCTAGGATTAAAGCAGACTAGGACAGAAGGGACTGCCCTTCTCTCCCCACCACAGAGGAGAGCTGCAGGGCAGCAATACCCATGCAGCCTGAGGGGATGCTATATTAGATCTAGATAAGGTAAAACGAGCTGTGCTGCCCCTTCATTTAACTCTTGATGACCAAATGAGCAGCTTCTATCTTCTACCCCCAAGCAGATACAGATTTACAGATTGGGGGGGGGAGGGGGGGGAAGTTCTGAGTGCTGCTTCTGGGTCTTAGGGAGACATCAGTGCTGAACTTCAGCTGGAAAATCTGGCTTACTAAAGAGATCGCCACAAAGGAAGGAGAGCCTGGTGTTTCTGTACCCTTAAGGCACTTGGGATTTTTCTAGGCTCCCAGGGCCAGTCCTACATATAATGAAAACCATAATGAAAAACAGAGACCCTTAGAGTGAAAGAATACAAAATAAGGACTCAGGCCTGCAAATGAACTTGTTTTTGCCCTCTTGCCTACACAGAGCCAGATCTGCTGGGACAGGGACAGGAATTCCCCTCCGCGGAGCTGCTCCCAGAAGGGAGGCTCAGGATCACCGCTAACTGGGTGGCCTTTTGCTACAGTGCAATTTCCTCCTCCTTTGCAATGATAGCGCAGCAGGGTCGGATCAAGGCTCCTCAGCAGCATGGACAAAACTGAATTTTGCAGCCTCGAGGAGCGGGAGGCAGAGGGGGCAGCGGGGTTTCCTGTCCTCGGGGGTGCTGTGGGGCACGGAGGAGGTGGCACATGGCCTTGCAGGGAGCGGGACACCCCCGTCCCCCATGTCGCCCACCCCCTCACTGCTGCAGCGGCTCCCCGGGACTCGGGCACACGACGGGGGAACCCGAAGTACGGCTGCTTTGCTTCCTCCAGTGGCTGGGCCGGCTGCCCTTGGCAGCTGCTGACATGGCAGTTAATGACAATTTGTTAAGGAACCTGCCTTTTTTTGCTCCGTTTCCCAGCTTTTGGCCTGCTTTTGGTCGGGAGTTGCCTGAACAGGCAGCACAAAAAAACTGGCAGAGCCAGACTTCCCACAGGAATAAGCTAACAGATATCTCAGCTGGGTGGTTTTGGTAGCGGGAGGAGAAGCTCCCAAACGTCCTGCTTTATTTATTTATGTTCTTTCGTTTATATGAAGCACAGTTAGAGGAAAAAGAGCTGCGGTGAGCCCTGTGGCAGGGGTGCTTTTAACCATTGGCCTCCCGTCGCTGTTCTCCCTTCGGTGCAGCTTCACTTTGGTTTTTCCTCGCCACCCCCCTCTCAGTGAGCAAAGGAGCCCTCCAGGCTTTTCCTTCCCCGGTGATAAAGGAGCTTTCGGGAGGAGTTATTCAAGATACACCGTTCCCCTCTAGATTCACAGCAGCTTCGTTATCATCTCCAGTTATAAACGGTGGGCCGGCCGCACGGGATGGCGGCGATCTCCTGAAGGCGAGCGGTGAAATAACCCGAACGCCTCTGGGGTGAGGGAAAAACACAACCTCGGGTTTACCTTTCGCAGGGAGGCCGGGCGGGTGCGGGCCCCTCGGCGGGGCGGGAAGCCCTCAGGGCCGCGGCGCTGCGGGGAGGCCACCGGGGAAACCCCGCCACGGCCGCGGGGCCGGGGCCGCGCTGTTATGGCGCCACCTGGCGGCGCACCGTGGCGGCACCGCTTCACGGCGCTGCCCCCCCCCCCCCGCGCCCAGGCACCGCTCCGGCCCGGCGGGAAGGTGTGTGAGCGGCGACCCGCGGCAGGCCGCGGAGCTCCGGCGGCGTGTCACCTTGTCCGGCGATTTAATGGCGGCGAGAATGCTGCGTGGGCCTATCGGGGGGAGTGAGGTTCCCCCGGGGTGGGGGTACGGGCCGCCTCAGGGCCAGCTGCTGCCACAAACTGTCACCTGCATCAGACCCTGCCGCTGAAACGGACCACCCCGGTCCCCATCTGGATCTTGGAAGTCGCCCCAAAAATGCCAGCCGGGGTTTGAGTTCCACTGCCAGCCCCGGCCGTGCGCCGTGGCACGAGGTGCCAGACGTCGTCAGGTTTATGAGGTTCAGGTCTCTGAGGTCCAGGTGGAGGCAACCATGACAGGTCTCCCCTCCCACCGGCCTCTCGGCAGGAGTGGGGTTACTTACGTGACAAGGGTGGCTCCGGGTAGGGACGCCACACCGCTGCGGGAGAAAGGCCCGCGGCAAGGAAGAGCTGGGCACCCTCCGCTCCTGGATGTTCATCAGCGCGGGATAACCGCCTGCGAGGGGAGGCCGGCGGTGGAGTGCGACCTCCACCTTGTTCCGCGATAAACTCGTGTCGCTCCCAGCAAGAAGTGGAGAGGAAAGCAATTCAGTGTCATTCACTTGAAGGTTTCTCCCAAAACCTGAGCTGCCGGGCAAAAAGAATGAAAAAGAGAGGAGGGGGAAAAAAAATCATCTGCTTTCACCTCCCTCTTTCCCAAAATAATTATCCACAACCTCAAGCTTATTTCAGGGATACAGGAGCTTTGTTTTCTTGTTTTACCTGAGTGGTATTTTACAGTGGGGAAGATCTGAGGGCTTTTTTCTACTTGGACAGAGGCTGAAGCTGCTAAAGCAGTGGTATAACAACACCGCACTGAAGGTGACCATGTCCATATAAACAAAGCCTTACAGTCAAAGCTTCCTTTAGCCTGTTTCTTCTTTTTGTCATTTTACATTGATAAATACACTCGGATGGTCCTTGCTGTCATATCAGAGCACCTCAGAGTTGGCATAGCACCAATGATCTTATGCTCACCTGAATCTTAAATCCAGGCCTTGACCCGAGTAGTCTACTACCACCACCACCACATTTCAGCTGCTCCACACCAAAGGCACAGAGGCACTTACCAAACTCCTCAACAGGTACTGTAACATTGCTTTCGAAGTAAGGGGCTTCCTACTGCCTGTACAGCTTGAAAAAGGAATTACTAGGTATTCCCTGTCATTTCAGAGTAAACGTTCTCTTATGTTGCTAATTTAAATGTTATCACACATGTGACCTTTGTCTGGGAGTTTTGACAGGGGGCGGGATGAGGGGGTTGGTTGGAAATACTTTCTTTCTTGCCCCAGACATTACAAATCCTTTGAAAATGGTTTCTTTTTTGCGTTTTTCTCAGGGGATCACTGCAGAGATCAGGAAGAGATAAGCACAAGATAAGGAAAGTCTCCAGTCTGTGCTGCGGCTGTACGCTCTGCCACAGTCAACTTGAGCTCAGAGCAGATGAGAAAGCTTTGCCTGCAAGCCACAACCAGAGGAGAGTTGCATGGGGAAATGGACAACGCTAAGAACCGGTATGTAATGGCTTCAGGATACGGAACAGGGTGAGGGAGAAGCCCACACCAGAGTATTTTAGTCTCCCTGGCAGATAGTCACCTTTGAGAGAAAGCGCTTTTCATAAACAGAATGTTCTCCAAACCACTTTGTCATACAGAGAAACACACTTTTAACAAAATGCCTTTCTTAACCAGTTTGCTGTTCCCACCTTTACCTTTTGGCAGGGGGGAAGGTAGTATTTATAATGTAGACTTCTACTGAGAATTACAGTTGAGCCCTTTTCTCAGCAGAAACAGAGAAATGCCATTGAGAGGGATGTGTGACAAGTTACAAAGAGGGTTATTCTGAAGAGTGGAGGTTTTTCCAGGATTGCCATTTCTTGTCAGAGAAGTTTTTATTTGCAGGGAGGCTGCAAGGCAAATGTCCATGCTACAGTAGGCATCCCCACATTTCTCTGGGAATTTTTTGTACGGAGTTCATGAATGCAGAGATGGAAAGGACCTGATCCTTGCAGGGATGAACTAGGTATATGCGATGCTTGACAGACGGTTTCTTAGCTGTTTCTTAGTGACTTTTTCCAGCACTGAAGATAATACAGTCTTCCTGGATAATTTATCCCAGTGCCTTGCTATCCTTTCAGGGACAGGTATTTCCAAATGCCTAAGCACAATTCCTGGGACAGAAATAAGTGCACATACATGGTGTGGCCAGTAGTGGTGCGTGGTCTTGCATCCAGCAAGGCTGCTGGCCATCTCAAAACTCCAAACAAATATTAAAAACTTTCAAATTCCACTTGGCAAAATTTCTGGGCACAAAACCTGTGAGGATGTCAAATGCTTGCCATAACTGTCCCTGCACTTTTCCATCAGCACTACAGAAAACCATAATGCCAAGTCAAAAAAATTTGCCATTTTACCCAGTATTATCCACTTTAAGGAAGAGATGATACAATTTTCAGAAAACTGTTCATTTGCAGTATAGGCTGAGTGCCTGTGGACTGCAAGCATAGTAGCACGTCTTACCTGCACAGCACAGCTCCCATGCAGAGAACTCCTCAAGGCTGGTGCAAGGACTGCTGTCTGGTCTGAAGCCTTAGCAGTGGGAGGAAGCGAGCAAGTAGCAGCTCCTGCTGCCAGCATCACTGGGCTACCCTGGCCCCCAGCTTTCTGCTCTGCACTATTTCACCCTGTGTTATTAGAGCCGTAGCAGCGGTCTCCTGCCAGTGACCTGTGCCTAAAGCGCCTTCTCCCGTCAGCGCTTGGAGCTACTTGGCTTTGCCATCCTGTCACCAAGACATTTTCAGTGGTTGTAGGTCCCGAACATACACCACTTAAAAACAGGGCATGCTGTGTAAAATATCTGCCACATCAAAATTTCTATCATACCACCAGCAATCAAAGCAGCTGTTTATAATACCCCACCCCTCCAAAAGCTATATGTTTCTTTGTGTTTATACAAACACCTATTTCTGCTTGTTTAAGAAACAGGTGTGGGAGTGAATCCAGTTATAATGTGTGAAACTCTCTAGAGCTTCCCACTTTAAACTCTAAACTGACTATTGTCTGAGGCTACATTGCTAACTGGAACAGCAGCCATGCAGGAAAGGCAAACTGTTTGGCTGGCCAACACTTGCATGATCAAATAATTAATCAGCCTCAAAGGCAAAATTAAATTTCCAGGAATCCTGCTTCTTTGGGATTAGATTTTGGAGTGGAAAAGGTCAGACTGAGCTACCAGCTCTAATAACTCACTATACTTTCTTCTGTCATTTTTATTTAATTTGTAACAAGAAAAATAAGCTTCCATCTAGAGGAAGGTAAAGGACTTTTCTCTTTCTTGTTAAGGTCCATAGGGCAAAATCCTGACATACTTTCTTAAACCTCCAGTAATTATTTTGGCTTGGTCCCAGTTTGGTTTCTAGCAGATATTTGCCTGCAATACAGAAGCCCCCCTTGCCAACAGCAAATTTATTCACTCTCTGGAGAGAACCACCAGGCTGGACAGTCAGGACCCACTAACTTGCCATTTATCATAGATCTGACCAAGGCAGGACTGGTACTGAGATCTGAACATGGAGCTTGTATTGCTGCTGAAAGATGGCAGGATCTGTCTCACATGAAAGAGGAATTAATCCTCTTGTGATATTTAGGATCTGGAGAATGGGTGCAATGGAGAACAGCAAGCCCAAAAGCACTTGACCCATCTCTGTGGAGATTACAAGCTATGCTGGTGATATAGTAAGCCTCTGGTCCACAGAACACGCTCACATGATTAGTACCTCTAAATTTCCTTGGGGTGCCAAATTCTGATAACAACTTACACAGATGTAGAGTGCAAAGCCTGTTAAACACAGAAGTTAAGGGGAAATCCCCCATGACCTCCATTACTAACAATTGGAAAATTATTTTTCTTTTTTCATCATTACTTGATCAAAAATATTTATTATTTCTTGCAGTACTTAAAAGAGAAATAGACAAGACAGACCAAGACATGACAAGGTATGGGGGCAAGGTATGACTCTTCACAGTCACCTAGCAGGTCAGTGTCCAGGCTGAGAGAAAAGCCTCCGTCACCCACTACTGTCTGTATTATTGCAGTACCCACAACCTTCAGCCACGCAGCAGGACTCCAGAGTATTCCTGACAAGTACACACTGGGAACAGGCATTTCTGCCCTCGCAGAGGATGTCCGTATCACCTTTAGAGCACCTCCAAAGAAGAAGTTTGTGTGCAGCAAGCCAGACGGTGAGTTACGGTGCACAGCGTATTAACTCCCGATACAGTTGTGCTTGAACTGCATGAGAAGCGGAGTAACGTGTCTCCCCCCCGCCCAGAGCACACACAGTGCCTGCACAGGAATTGAATGCCGGGCAAAGTGGATGCTGTTCACAGCTTAGCTTTCCCGCACGCTGACTCCCCCAAAGAGGCAAGCCCCAAACAGCACCAGTGCCGATATGCAGGTCCCAGCAAAACTCTGAATACAACACTTGGAGTTTGTGAGGACCCTTGGGTGGATCTGTGGCCCAAAATTTCCTCCTCTCTGTTTACTGACAGGCACAGCGTCGTAGGACCCTTTCTTTAATATTTAAGTCCCTTAAGATGCATATGTTGGTAGTTAAAGAAGGCAAGCTGGGGGTGTAAGGAAAATACTTTTATCCTACAGCTTGGGAGTGGTCCAGCTAAATAGCAGGCTTCTGTACATCAGGTACACAGGGCATCAGTAGAACTGAATGTAATTCACGCATTTCCTACCAGCACTAAGCTCAGCTCTCACTAGCACTTTCAGTCCTCTCCTTCCCTGAGCAAAGAAGTCTCTCCAGTTTGTTTGTTTTCTAAACAAAAAATAAAAACTAGGAAGAGGGATATTTCTAAGCTCTCTATTCACTGCCAGTTGTTTACAGGTATGCTGCTGGGACAGCAAAGTCTGGCTTTAGTGACTGGTAGCACTATGAAACTTCCCAAAGACAGATCTCTGTTTTGCCAAGAATAACTTTTCTGTACAAAATTAATTTCCATAGTGAATGTACAAGGGGGAACGGAAATTTTAGGAGTATGCTTGAGAAAGAAGACTTTCAATTACAGGCTCTCAACAGTTCCTGGAACATTTTTTTTTTATCCACTCACTTATGCATTTCAAAAGTATATAAGGCCACAGCACAACCAGAGTACTGTTGCCATAATTTTTAAACTTTGAGAACGGCAAGCAGATTGTGTCTTATCAGGAACCACCTCTGAGGTTATATGTAACTGACACATGCATACAGCTTGACAAGATGTTTGTTGACAGTAAGCTTTCAGCTACCGCTTTTTACTCTTTACAGTTCCAGCTAATGTCACTATGAAAAACAGGCAGAAGAAGACAAAGTGTATTGCTTAAGGTATCTAGCTTCAGTAAAACTGTGAGTCCTTCTCTCTTTTGCCACAGATCAGAATCTTTTCCACTTCTTCCTCTAACTTGCAAATTCCTCTTTAGCAACCTAACTCCATTGTATTTAGGAACAACCAAGAATCAGGTTGCTAGCTGTGACCTTCTAGTCCCTTTCAAAGATATCTGCAGTTGGCATTTATATGAAAGGGAAGGAAATATAGAGTCATCTGGGACAGAATTCATAGCTGGACAAATTTAGGTGTGTTTCTGCAACTGTGCTGCCTAAATGGGTTGAACACATCTGAGAAGTGGGATGCTGTGAAATAGTGATTTTTCTTTTTTTTAACTGATGTCTTCTGCTTGTAAAACAGCAGGTCTTGATCATTGGCTATGGCAAATTGGTCTACATTCCCTCATTTATTATCAGCTTAATGTATAGTTTACATAATGTAACAAATCTTTATAGCATTTGTTCAATCTAAACAAAACTATGAACAAAGGAACAACTATTGTGCTCTCTCTTCACAGGTAGAGAAATAGAGCTCCAAGACAGTGATGGCAGTGAGTTCATGGGGAAACAGGTCTGCCCTGAGCTAGGAAGTCCACATGGACCAGCTCTTCCTGACTTGAACAGAGCGCTTGGTGCTTCTGGACAAACACGTGTGGGCTTACTGCCATGGGTGAAGATATTAAACCACTGTTTACAGTAAATGCGGTGCAGGGAGAATGTTCCCAATGTTATGTTGGATGTCCCCCACCTTCTGTTCCATGCTGAGTGATGTGACCTCACGTGATGTTCAGGACACATCTACTGTTTCAGGTCACCTCACGGGTATGACTCACAAGTTATTTGACTGAGATGGTTGAGTTGGCAAATGGCTTCTGTGAGGGCGAGAGAGGAAATCCCATGTCCCAGTTGAAAATCTGGGACAAAATAGCATCTCAGAAACTTGTGAGGATGAGAAACAATATTTTCCAGGGTGTCCAGGCCCAGCTGAGACATCTGGTGACCAAAGCTTGACAGGCTGTGCGGGCTGTATCTGGGATCCCAGCTATTCACACCACTGAGCTTGACAGATCACTGGCACCCAGCTCTGGGCTGCTGTGCAAGGTGATAGTCAGATGTCCACACAATGTCTGGCATCACTACGGAGATTCCAAAGTCACCCACCTGACTAAGGAAGAGCAAAAAGGTCTGTCTTCTGCCCTAGTCCACTGACATGGCCACAGAGAACCATCCTTCCTCTGAAAGGAACTACAGAAAAGCGGAGAGGTCTGGCACAGCAGTATGTCAAAGGCAGTGTTTTCCCTGTGATTTTTATGAGTCTCTGCAAGAAGGAAATTAGAAACTGAAGTCTACACTCTCTCTCATTTATAAATGTGTCCATAATGTGTACATTGTGTTGTAGGTTAATGATGCAGTTCTCAAGCAAGATTAACTGCTGCTTCAGACAGCCATCAATTTTTTATGATTGCAAGACCATTTCCCTACTAAAAATGAATGTTACATTCCCCAAGGGATGGGCTGTATTCAGCATCAGTCAGGTGTGTAGGGTGGGAAGATGAGAATAAAATTAAAAAAAAAGAAAGAAAGCAAAAGACACAAGCTAGTTCCCCAGATCCCACACCAGGGAACAAGTACGTGACTTTCTTCACTGTCACTTCTGAGCATCCTGAATAAGGTTAAATATGCAGACATGTGGATGTGCTACTGACCCTCGCTGATGGGCCCAGCTCCCTCTAAAGTGATGCTGTATACATTCAATGCCCAATAGCAGGCATCAGTGACTTTGTACAAGATCAGCACAAGTGTCATCCTGCCTCAAGAGCCTGGGACACTGTGCCTGAGAAAGACAGTCCAGAGATTACTTAGTGCTATAGTTGAGCTTTTTATCATACTTAGCCTATATTTGGGGCAGATTCCATGAGGCTGCCTATAGCTGCATCAGCAGAACAAGGGGAGTCACCTCATCCACTGGTCCATTTTAAGACACCTGTCTAAGAAGAGTGGGAAGAATTGTCCTTTGTAGGTGCCTCTCTCTCTCATCCTTTCTCTCTCTACATCAACTGTAGAAGGGAGTCTGATGCCTAACCTAGGTTAGAAGCACATTTTTAGATGTCTCAAGCAAGGGGAGATGAATCCTCATCTGGAGTACAAGTCTTTGACCCAGTAACTCTGACTGGGTACAACTGGTAGGCCTGAAAGGATCCCACCTGCCTTCATTAACAATGATCCACATTTTAACCTGATTGGTAAAACCATTACTATTCAGTCTGAACCTTTTCAGAAGACTAAGCCAAAAGACCACAATATCATTGTAACTATGTCCTTTGATTCAGCTCTAGGCTGGCTTGTCCTCACATACCTTATTCTGACTGTACGTAGAGAAGTAAGTTACATCTATGCAAAGAACCTTGTATCCCAATAGCCACACCTTTGTTTTGTTTTTGATTAATGAAATGAGGCAAGTTGAAAAAAGTAAATAAAAATCAGGCCTCGTATCACTAACCAACAACATGTCATATTGCCATTACCATAAGCGCAGCTGAGATCTTTATTAAAAAAGGGGACTAGAAAAAGTTCATTGTGAACATTGCAACACTAAATAGGCTCCTAATCAAATGCAATCCAGCTACTTTACTTTAAAAACTGTCCTGGTGGTGATTCACTGACAACAGCTGAATGACCCTCTGAGAAAGCTCATGCTTAGGCTCATGCTTAACTGCATTTCTTTCACCCAACTCCTACCCATGCTTGGAGTTCACAGCTGAAAACTCTGGGCCTCAACAACATTAACATTTTCTAGGCATCTCCCATTATTCCACAGTCACAGCTGCAGCTATGGTTGGGTTTTGCCATTTGCAGCTGTGTTGAAGAAAGCATTTCTGGGATTGCTCTGTTGCAAGGACTTGGGAGGGTCCAGATGTGAACCCCTTAAACGTATAGCTGCCTTTTGCTACAAACCACAACCACCACTATTGAGTTTACCTTTCTGCTTCAATATCTGCATGGTGAGATACAGCTGGATTATCTTCCAGTCCCCTAAAGAAATTTCAGCGTGTTTCTTGATAAAGCAAGAATGGACCTTGAATTATTTTGCATAGAAAATGTTGTTTTCCAGACTGAAGTCAATGAGTACCTTTTCTGTTAAGCCTGAGTTAACAGAATATAGATAAAAGCAAGCTGATGCATCTACTAGTACTGCATCCATTAAGCAAACAATTCAAATATTTATGAGGAAGGAAAATATTTGAGCTTTTACTGCAAATATGCTAGGTCTCCTAACCTTCTGTAGGGAAATACGGTAAATCTTATGAGTATACATATGTAACTACCCTGAGTTGCTACAGAACGATTATTTATGGGGCAGAATATCACTCAAATATGCCAGATTTGGCACATCAGAAGTATTTCCAGTAAATTGTATATAGGGCAAGGACCAACTGTATAGGTTATTTCCTTTTCGATAAAACCCACAGACCAAATATTATCAATTTACTATGGGTAACAATATTGGTAATGTCTGTACCTTCAGTTTTTCGAAAGAGCCCGGTTGCATATTGGATGGTTGGTATGAGTCATTCATAGGAGACGTGATGGTTTTGAGGGCTGGCGAGCATCCACCGCATCACTGGACTGCTGAATCCTCATAACACGAAGGTGGCCAGGCCAGGTCGTAACCACAAAGGCCAGAGACCACCATGAAGGAGCAGGGTGATTCACTCACTCTTTCTTAAACACCCCAGCGAGGAGGAGGGCAAGGCCATAACCAGCCAGACCACTTCTGAAAGAGCAAATATTTGTCAGTGCTTATGCCAGTACAGCCTCAAAATACTGACAGAAGAACTGGATGAAAGAGGCATCTCTCCCCCTGTATTCCTTAGCCATTTGGAGAACAGTAATCACTATATTTTAAAAAGCTGAAAGGCTTGACAAAGTAATATTTAAATGCAGGAAGGGTGCCAAAATGATAAGTGCAGGGACTCAAGCTTTCCATTCATATGCAGAACAGGTATAGTACAAGCTGTAGCAATGCAAACTTCAATTTATCTATTTCTGCGGTCCCACCATCTCCAGAGTATGGCAGTTCCCCCCAAGTGCTCTGACACAGCAGTAATATTTTCTTCTCTTGCAGCACATTGGAGATAAAATTTGATTAATTCCAGGCTTGTTTGTCTGGTCTGGCTCTGTGTGTGTGTGTGTGTATGTGTGTATAGAAACTTCAGCACCTTTGCCTGTCTGTTTTCGTGCACGGTGTTGCTCAGAAGAACATTGGACATCCACAAGCTTACAGGAAAAAACAAACCTAATGTAAAATAGAGATATGCAAAAGTTCACAACTCCTTCATCATGGCTCCCTTCCATCAACCGGGAAGGAAGGGAAAATGTCATTCTTGTGTACAGATGACAAGAGTTACTTTCTTGTGTCTGATAAATACAGGTAAATGCACAAGACAGGGAACTAAGACTGTAAAACAGTTTTGAACAAGCTAAAGGCATTAAACTGCACGTGCCACATGAGAGCCATGACAATTGCACTGGTAATTATTTTCATGTTTCCTAATTCTACCACAAGATACTCATTTCACTAGCTATTATACTCAAAAATTGTCACAGTGCAGGGGGAAGCAGGGAATAGCTTGTACATCCATAATGTGATCACTGCCAATATATCAGTGTATGAAAACAAATGAATGCATTTTCCCTCAAGTATCGGAGTAAGAGCCTACATATTAAAACCATTTGACTTAGTCTTATGAGGAGAAAAGCTATTTTTAAAGAAATAGCGTTAGAAGGCAGAAAAGCAGAACAGAATAACTTTATGCTCATTTCAAAAGAAAAGCAGAAGGCTCAGATGAGGATATCTTTCATAGCATAGCAGCTGGTCCTTGCACCAGCAAAGAAAGGAACAGGAGAAATATGTCCAATTTCTTCTTTGTTGTGTTTTTAATTAAATTATTTCCCCTGTACTTTTATTTAGGCTATAAATATTAAATCTTGGCTGCATACTCTTCGCTGGAGGATCCTGGCAAGCTCATTGTGATGTTGCATAAGCTTTTAACTCGAATAGCAGATCCTTTCCTCCCCCAGCTCAGGTTACAGGGAAGGCATACTGAAATTTAGGCCCAAAATTTGCCCTTTTCAGATGAGCCCCTGCTTTGCTTCTCTGCTTGCTTGGAGCATAAGAGGTTTAACTAAGGAAAGGCAGGGAACTATAAGGTTAAAGGGGAAGAGGGAGAAGAGAACAGCTTGATTGACTGATCCTTCAAACACTTTGGCTGTTCTGAATTCCAAATATAGCGAGAATTAATGAGGCAGCACTGTCCTTCAACATTAAAATTGCCCTAAAATTGTTAATGCTCTGTCACCGAACACCACAGAAGAAACACAAGGCAAGCTCCTGCACCCACCTTCACATAGCCATACCTAACCAAGTCTCCCTTTCAAACAGGTATGTTTAAACTTACTTGTGATGGAGCATGTTGACGTGCCACCACGAGGGACAGGCGGGTTGATCCCAGAGAGCAGATAACCAAGCCAACAGGGGATGGCAGTACAGGGAATGAGAGCAGAAGAAAGTTCTTTGAGTTATAACCACATACCTGGTTCTTCCAGATCAGGTAGGAAAGGCCACAACAATGATTTTTACCACCAGCTCATCATTTCTCTCTATCACGTAGCTTCTCAAAAAGTAAGAATAACTTCGTGAGGGACATCGATGCTTCCGATCTAGACAGTTTCTGAAAGGACAAAACCAAGCCAGGCTACAGAGCGTAGCTTTGGGGCTGATCACATGTGTCTATGAGTCTGAATACTCCTGGGTTTGGAGGGCTGGCTTAGGGTCTCTGCTAACCAAGCAGCAAACAAAAAATTAACCTAATTTACACTTAAACTTTTTTCTAACTGAGGAAAGAGATTTATGTGTCTGTCTTTAAAACAATCCATATAATGTATTTTGAAAAAAAAACCCAGAAAAAACACTCAAGTGTCACAATTATCATTACTGTACAATTGCATGTAATGAATCCTGACTGATGCCAACCTAATGCATATTTGCACCCAAAGGCCACCTTTTTCATCCTCTTCCTGATTTGAGGAGCAACTGAAGAATATCCTTGCAAGGGAAGAAGCATAAGTAACCTTGATGCTTTTTTTTCTCCTAAATCTGATCCTGGTTAGTAGGTTTATTCAAAGCTCTCCTTGCTAGGATTCAAAGTGGCAGCTTTCAGCACCAGTGGAAACTGGAATTACTGTAAATAACTTTCACATTGGGTCAGGCTTCTGTCAATTGCCTCATTACCATGCTTTACAATACTGGGCAGGTCCATAAGAGGCAGGACCAGAAGGCAGTTCCAGAGTGTCTGAGTCCAGGCCTGTACAGCTGCAGACTAAGAGCTCGTATACCAGTGAGAAAACGTCTATCCTGATCTCCTACTAGGGACAAGATTCAGTATCTAACCATGGATGTGCATTTTGTACCCACAGAGTCAATAGCTGTGGTATTTAGATCCAGACCCACTTGAGTTCAGGGAAAAGCAATGTTCGACTTCGAGACAGCTCAACTCTATTTCTAGCTACACCTGCCCAATTCATTTGCTTTCACCTGGACTGGAGCAATTGTAACATTTGGCTTTTTTCATCACTGAACACCATAACCCTGACACTGATGAGTCAGTAGCAAAGAAATAAGCAAGGAAGACAACAGACATAATCTGGAGCAGTACAAATGACCTTTTTAATGTCTAATTAATTTGGATCCTTTTCTTTTAACTCTAGACCTGTGAAGGGTGCTTCATGACCTTAATTTGCAAATCAGCCACAACTCTCCACCTTTGCAATCCGGTTGAGGTAGCGTTCAGCATCAAAGATGGGGGTTTTGTATTTACACTGCAGAGGAAATGAAAATACAATAATGAGCAACATACCCTGTAGCCTTGGAGCTAATTACGCACCTTTCTTCACAAAGTAAGTGAAAAACACATGAGCTTGGAAGATATCCACGGAGCAATTAAACACGCGCTTGTCAATGTGTCACAAATAATGTGTTTTTACAGTTGAAATGAAAACACAAAATGCCATCTGATTGAACTTCAGAATAATTAGCACATCACAGCACACAACCACGACGAGTACCTGTCAACAGCTATCAGCACAGCAATGACATTTTCCACCGTGAATAATAATGTCATTTTCCACTTTTGAATAGTAATGCTATTTTTTGTCTTTTGAAAAAGCAGCATTGTTTAAAACAGATACAAATATATCCTCCGTAAAACAAGATTTCATTCTGCTAAGTTAACACTCAAACAGAATTATTTCATAGATTTTGTAACCAAAGCTCTAATTCCACACGCAGAAGCAAACAAAGCTCTAACTCCACATAGCTCCTGGAAAGAGAGGAGGATGCTGCCTGTGGAACGCTGCCTTTGTTAGCCATTGCCTATGTACTCCCAGAACTCTGTCTGTATGCCAAGCTGCATAACCAGGAATGCTCTGGACTTGTACTAAACTGGTGAGTTCTTGTAGGAAACACACCAATATAAAAATATACCAGAGACAGGTACTGTGGGTGATTTTCAGCAATTTTTCAGGCAAGTTAATAATGACAGCTCTGCTGTGCTCCTAGAGTAGCTTGGTAAGAGAAGGGTAAGAAAAAGCCAAAAAAAGCTTCTGTAAAAGTTTTATTAAAGTTATAAACTGCTCTACTGGTCTGTTTTCTGTAAACAAGTTAGTTATTAATAGATGTGATTTAAAATGCATGTTGAATTGCACAGACTGGCAAGTACAGACTCACCCTTTTGGGTCGGTTGTGTACAATTTTACGCTTGTTGACTATGACTTAAATTAACAAGTCATACGAGCTTAGACCGTTTGGTCTTTAGAGTCCATTAAAAGAAAAGATTGTCTCTTACTAGCAACAACAAAGTAACAAACCTACAAAGACCAGTTTTGAAAGAAGGGCTGGAAGAAATCAATGTAGGGTCAGCCTTGGGTACTGACTGTAGGGCAGAACTGGGCAGGAGTCAGATCCCTTATCTGACGTAGCTGAGAGTGAAATCGGTATGATGATTTGCCTGATGGAGGATGTGGTTTTCTTATTTGCAGCACACCGCAGCCTTCCTCTCTCCCAGCTCCGCCTGTGCTCTGAAACACCACAGCAAGCGAAGCACCAAGCAGAGATACTGAAGTTAGCTTTGAGAGCCTCAGACTTGGGTGGTAGCAGTGGTATAGCCATGCTGGCTGAACACGCTGCCCAGGCTGAGAAGCAGGTGTAATTTAGAGGGAGCTGGGTATTTCTGCGTGATGCTCTGTTGTGACATATAATTTTGCCTTACATGAGAGGTAAATCAACTCCTGTAGCCGTTCCTAACTTGGCTTGTCTGCCCACCAGAGTGACAGCTTTTAATGCCAGCTGGAATGAGATTGGTGCCATCACAACAAAAATTCTCTATTTATATTAACAGGATTAAGTAACTGATCCATGGAGACAGCTCATCTCCACTCAGAGCAGAGAAAGCCACCTCCACTGAAATATGTATCATTATATCACAGTCCAGAGCAGTCAGTTCTGCTGAGGCTTCACATCCCCTGGAGTGGGATTTGTCTTGTCTTGTCTTTAGCCATTCAAAAGATAGGTGTTCATCTTAAGTGGTAGTGGTGGCTTCTGCTATAACCTGTGGAAAGATAGCAGTATGTCCAGACAGCAAGACATCTCACCTGTCTTAGACACTTGCATCTGCAGCTCCCAAATTGTGCAGAGAGCACAGGATGACCTAGAAATTTGAACTGCTACTGGTACTGTCAGTACCACACCCAAGCCAACCTGGGTCTTGGCTGACATTGGGATCATAACAAAAATAATACAAAAATCTGCATTGCGTTTAAATGGCTTCCACTTCCAACTCATCTCAGTGTGAGAGAAGCCCTCTCCTGGCTGTGTAAGTTTTACACCACTGGTGCCATTGAAGGTAAAAGGCAGTTTTGCAGTAGAAAACTTGAGACTCTCCGTATGACATTCTACTAAATGACATCGTCCTCTGAGTATTTGCTGTCAAGTTTGGTGATTAGGAATGGGCATGGATCAGGCGGATAAAGCTGTTTCTCTGTGCCAAACTCCCACGCCATGTAAAATTCAGCTAAAATTTTATTTAAAATATAACAACAAAGATCTTCAAGGGCAAGATATGTCTCTCTGTCTTTATCCCCTTGAGCACTAATCCACAAAACTCTACACTTCCACCCACCACAAAGAAAGGGCCAAGTGCTACCGAAAGACTGTATCTGTGCGATTTTAGGCTCAACAGCGAGCATGAGAAGAAATCACAAGGAGACAAGCTGTTGAAATTTCCAACAACTCCCCGCAAATCTGTAATGTCCACAGAATTTCTGCAGTGACCGAGTTGCTGTTGTGATTGCCTGCCCTGCAGCCTGGTGTCCCAGAACAGAGATGGCCAGCCCCACCTGTGAACACCACCAGCATCTCTTTGAAGCTGTGGGGCAAGGCCACCATCTCCTTAACTCCCAGTCAGCAAAAAAACTACTACCTGTCCCTTGGTTGAGGGCTAGGAAACCAACACTGAAGAATGAGAACCTCTGCTCTACGGTAGATGTGCTGATTACAGATGGGGCCTTAATCACAAGCAGTAGAGACTTCCTATCTTGTTTTTATTTTAGAGCAGTGCAGACTTAGAGACTCGTGCCTTACGGAGTCAAGAATCTTGCATGGAAGAGCTTTCAAACAAACCAGCTACAGTGCCACCAGGCCGTGGAGACACAGTCATTCTGGCTCTAGACAGCCCACCCACACTATCCTAGAGCTGCAAAGAGTAGTAGTGTTCAAGTTAAATAGTTTACTTCCAAACCACTATGAACTGAAAGACAGAGTAAATCTTCCTTAAAACTAAAATTACTTGGGGATGTACTGAAATTCCATCAGCCAAGGTAAAGAAGAAAGTTCCCCCTCCACAGTTATTTGGCACAGAATTTTGCCCTCTCTGGAGGTGAAATGGGCTGAGCTGATCTGTTAGATTAGTTCTGTCACCAAAAGGCTTGACCCTATTCTCTCCCACTCCATCACTTCCTCTACTGCTCATGTGGCTGCTTGATGAGCCATTTCAGTCCTCAGACAATTATCCTGGGGGAGGGCAAAAGAGGGCAGAACACAGCTCCTTGTTAACAATTTGTATTTTTCATGGTTTTGATTCTTAACCTGTTTCACTTTTTTGTTTTGGTGGGGTTTTTCCTCTTTCAGGAAAGAAGGGGAGAAGGACAAAAAGAAAATCCACCAGTCTGAATAATAGATGAACGCAGGGCCAGCCAGGGAGAGCCCCTTTCTCCACAAAAGCATGTTGGCAGTGAGCTCAGTAGGTAACTGAGCTTGCGGTTTCCAGTACAAATCACCCTCCAGAGACAATTATTATAATCCTTCTGTGTCCACAGTGGTTGATGTTGGCAACCGGGGCAGACACATGGGGGACTACACGGCAGGCACGTACAAGAGCATCTGCAGGTAGGGGCAGCGTTACAGCTCTCTTGGCTGAAAGATCTTAGGCTGGATAATGTCATTTTTGCATGCCGGAGCTGTTGATTCAGCTCACAGTGCCGCTGGAGGAGAACCGAATACTCTTTAGCAACAGTACAAATGCACCCTGCAACATCTGCGCCATACTAGAATGACTCCAAAATGCAAACAAAACACCTTGCACATAAACTGCAGGGCTGACAGTAACTCTGATAGAAAGCAAATCTTTCGTAAACTCCAACACTTCACTAAAAATGCTTCATTTTATACTTAAAAGAAAAAGCCCTGTCAGTGTTGCACGTTGCAGAGATTTAATGAAAGATGCCATTTAAACCAATTTACTTCAACTACTCAAAAAATCCCGGGAATATATTTAATTAAATTTCAATATGATCTGCACAGGTTTAGTTGAAGTTTATCCCTTATTACTTCAGGCTGCTCGTTGAGAATCTAAAAGACATGCCCTTGGCTCGGTTGAGAGAGGCTGAAAGGTGGGCTCTCCCGCGACAACGCCCCAGCTCGGGAAGTTCAGGGCTGACTCTGGGAAGTGGCAAGTGAAGATGCCGTCTGAGGGACAGAAAGGTCTGAGTGGACTGGAGGTGTCTCTGGGGAACAGGCCCAAGCAGAAACGTTTGTGGTTCAGGCATCACATCATAGAATGGTTTGGGTTGGAAGGGACCTTAAAGATCATCTAGTTCCAACCCCGCTGCCGTGGGCAGGGACACCTTCCACTAGACCAGGTTGCTCAAAGCCCCATCCAACCTGGCCTGGAACACTTCCAGGGATGGGGCATCCACAGCCTCTCTGGGCAACCCGTTCCAGTGCCTCACCACCCTCACAGTGAAGAACTTCTTCCTTACATCTAATCTAAATCTACCCCCTTTCAGTGTAAAGCCATTACCCCTTGTCCTGTCACTACAAGCCCTTGTAAAAGGTCCCTCTCTGGCTTTTATGTAGGCCTCCTTTAGGCACTGGAAGGCAGCAGTAAGGTCTCCCTGGAGCCTTCTCTTCTCCAGGCTGAACAACCCCAACTCTCTCAGCCTGTCTTCACAGGAGAGGTGCTCCAGCCCTCTGACCATCTCGGTGGCCCTCCTCTGGACTCGCTCCAACAGCTCCATGTCCTTCTTATGTTGGTGGCCCCAGAGCTGAACGCAGTACTGCAGGTGGGGTCTCACGAGAGGGGAGCAGAGGGGGAGAATCCCCTCCCTCGACCTGCTGGCCACGCTTCTTGTGATGCAGCCCAGGACACGGTTGGCTTTCTGGGCTGCAAACCCACATTGCTGGGTCATGTTGAGCTTCTCGTCAGCCAACACCCCCAAGTCCTTGGGGGCTGAGGCCGAGGGCTGCTCTCAACCCACTGATCGCCCAGCCTGTATTTGTGCTTGGGATTGCCCCGACCCATGTGCAGGACCTTGCACTTGGGTCACATCACCCTCCCTGCAACTCATCCCCAGGGCAGACAGCACGGCAGAACTTGGGAGCGGAAAGCTTTGAGACATGAAAATTCTGAGCCTCGGAAAGACCAAGGAATTACAAATCAGTTTTGTGAGTCTTGAACAAACCAGACACCAAGGAAGGGAATATTAAGCATGAAGAGCCTATGCCATAGGTCCCTTTAATGTGATATCCCATCTCCCAGGACAAGATGATTAAAGGTTATATAAAAAACCCACATTTAATACAGAGTGATGCTTCCTTTAGGTTTTCCTCCCAAGCTTCCAGCACTTAGTGGTTTAAGGGCATCCTGCACCGTAAGCTACAGCCAGATCATTATTTTACTAACCTCCCACCCTGTGTGTGTGCAATTAATCTTCTTTTTCAACATATGTGTATTTTTAGACTATAACATCCTGTGGCAGTGACTTCCATTTAGTTACATGTAATGCAGAAAAAACCCCAGCCTTTCTTAACTGCTTTATCCATAGCTCTCATATGGTGAGAAATGGTGAATCATTGCTCCTTGTTTGCCTTTCCCACAAGTTTTATGATTTTAGGACTGCTAAAAACATGTGCTAGGAGAACTCCCCAAGACAAGTCTAAACCAGCAAAAACTTGGTAAAGAAATAAAGATAGAAGAGAGAGAAGCAGATTAAAGCAGAAGTAAATATGTATCAACACAGAGTTTTAAAGCTCTGCAAGATTTAAATAGGAGTTGGTACCATTCCCCCTGTTCTAAGAAAATCAGTAGCATCTCACATTTCCTGAGTGCATCGCTTTTCTTCTGTCTAATTTGTAGGAGGCAGCATGTCTAAAACAGAGACATCACTTTAAGGTGCTTTATGGCAACTTCCCCACCGGCTTTATTTTCAGGTTGCTTTGATTTCCACCATGACTTTACCTTCAAAGGTACTTCAGAGCATACCCAGCTGATGGTTTGTGTACACGTCCCCAGCCTAGTCAAGAGTCTAGCTCTTGCTTTGACAGGCATTTTTCATTTTTATCTTCCTAAATTGAAAGGCATGCACGCACATACCCCGAGATATTTCCCATCTAGTGTCCCAGCCTAACAACTGTGCTTTAATTGGCCCAAGGCATTAAACTGAGCCCAATAACTGTCTGAGCACAGAGCCGTGGCTTACATATGTTTTCCATTGTTTTCTTTTAACATCGTGCCTCAGATAGCAGAGAAATAAACATAGGCTGATGCCCATCTGTCAGACCCATTAAAATAACACGTTTAATGGGGTTAGCAGCACCTCTGCTTCATTTCCTCCTCTGGCTCTGCAGTAAGAGCTGCTCAGAGTGGTCCTGAGGTGAGGTTATCTGCAGAGAGAGCCTCAGCAGGCTGCCTTCACCTGTGCCAGCCCTGGGACAGGCTCTGCCCACCAAGCCTCCTCCAGAAATAACCCACAAGTCCAGTGCTGAAGCCCTCAGGGAGCACTGCTCATCTTGGACACGGGCACCTCTCTACCCTTTCTGGGTTGTAGCTGACCCGGCTCCAACACGTCCCTTCAAGGGGAGCTTCCCACCACGAACAGGAGACGTGACACAGCCTGCGGACCAGGGGACAGAGATGTAGAGCCAAGAGAGACCAGCGCATTGCCAAGGGCACCTCAGATTCCTGGCCCAGCCTCCACAAACGCTCCACCGTGTTGGGTCAAGCAGACAGGACATGGCACGTACCTGGGACAGAACTACAATGGCCATTACTCAGCCTGTCTAAATGAGAAGCTAATGACGAAGTGGGAGGAATGACAGCTCCACGGCAGGAGGGAATTAAAGCCTGCTGCTGGAAGGAAACGTTTTGAACGCAACACCCCATTTCCCCCCTCAGTTTGACATGTGCTTAACAGGGCACCACTCAGGAGCACAGGAACGAGGTGTAGAAATAGGAACTTTCAGCCCATGTGATCAAGAGCCATCTCTTGCTCCTTGCAAAGCATTGAACCCCCTGTGCCCCCCCAGCAGCCTCAGGCTAGGGAGCAGATTGAGCCCCGAAGAGCAGACATCAGCCTGACTTTAGGGCATCCAGATCCGTGACTCCTGCCAGAGCTCTGGGAGACACACAGTGCTCGCGATTTGCAGGCTGTAAAATCCAGCTTGGCTAAGTTGAGGTGCTTTCTAATTAGAGAAAACACTGCCCTGAGAAAAAGCAAACGCTCATCCAATCAGTATTACCCATCTGACTTCAGCTACTGAAAAGAAACCTCGAGGAATCTCACTTAAGCTATAAATATGCAATCGGCAACAGTTCTGGTGTACAGTGTTGGAGTGACCAATGCCAGTCTAACAGTTTATTGCAAACATAAGCCATTAATTTGAGGTGGTTATTTTTAGCAGCTGTAGAGCTAAGGGAGAAATTATGCTTGCGGAGCCAGGAAAAACACAAACAAGGATGGTGCGAGTCTCTCTGCATCCCCCCTTGCCACTGGCAGCGGAGCGCTGACCTGCCGTCCCCTCTGACGCACACAGCTCTATCATGGCCCCCCCCTGCACCCCAGGGGAAGTTACTAGAAGTCATGAGCTTTTATTTTCAGATATGCTGGTGGCGTTGGGATGAGCAGGCTCCTCACAAGAAGCAGTTACGCTACAACGCTAAACAGTGTTCACTTACATCGTGCGGTGTCTCTGGCATCTTTCTTCTGTGATGTAGCAACCCCAAAGTGTCACCTAAGGGAAAATTTGCCTGGAGAGACCTTGAGTGTATGTGTGTGTATATGTGTGTGTGTGTGTGTGTATATGTATATATATATATATACATGTGTGTGTGTGTGTATATATATACATAGATAAGAAATGGAGCAGAATCCCCAGAGTGGGAAGACCAACTCTGGGTGAAACTCAAATGCAAATCACTGCTTTTGTTTGCCTCACGCCAGACCACGTGGCACATGTGCACATCTCATCACGGGTGGTATTGCCTGTCAATTTACACTGACATTAAAAGGGAAATCAGATCTTTAGGCTAAATATGTTACCATTTGTTTCTGAAAGCAATAGGCAGAGCTCGATTTACTCTGTACCTAACTTACAGTAAAACCTATTTTCAAGAGAAGAAGTGCTCACTGAGACAAGTACATACAGAAGAAAGAAGCAGCTGGGTTTTAGCAGCAGATTTGTCACTATGCGCCCGGGTCAGCTCCCGGTAAAGTCTAAAGATGAGGACGGACATTTGTCCGGGCCCGTGGTGGCCGGCTGCAGCAGGGGATGGGCTCAGCAGCAGAGGATGCTCCATGGAGGGGCCTGGCCACAGCATGGCCTGCCTGGCAGAAGGCAATCGCGTGATGAGGCACCTGATGGTCAGCCAAGGCGGTGGGGCAGGTCAGGAGTCACCGGTGGTCCTGAGCGAGGCCAGTCACACAGCTTTGCTAGGGGAAGGAAAGCTTTCCCTCCCTGTCCCCATATATATCCCCCTGTGTGTGTCAGCTTAGTCTGTAATTTTAAGAGGTAAAAACGCTGTGGGAGAACTCCCTCAGACAAGTCTGTAACTAGGAAGATTTCACAGGAAGCGAGAGATAAAAAGGGCAATTGAATGAAAAAGCAATCGTATGCATAAAGTCAAATTCCGCCCAACAGAACACTGGTCAGGAGCATCTGGCGAATAAAAGGGAAACAAACGTATAATATTTCCCCAGCATAAAAAGAAAAACCCCAACAACCCAGCAGAGCTCTGGCTGGAGCACGGGAGCGGAGCAAGAGGGATGGAAACATGGTCCATGCCGGGGAGGAAGCAAGTCCCCACCACCCGGTGACTCCCCAGGCCCCCGCAGCCGGCGCAACCGCTCGCACCCCGAGGTGCGACTCGCCCGTCGGCAGCGTCCGGCATCCCCCGGCACGCGGTTTCTGCGGCAAGGTGACCCTTACGGGCAAGCCGGACCCTCGCCAGGTGGGGCCGAGCGAGGCCCGGGAGCCCACGGGCCGTGCCTTTCACACGGTGCGTCAGCAGGATCACCGACATCTCGCCTCGACGGATGCGGCCGTTCCTCCGGGCACGGGCGGTAAATCCTCGGGATCAGCCGTCCGCCTCCGAGACACGCCTGGCCCCGCGGCCTCGCAGTCCCTCCGAATAAAGCCGTCCCCCCGACCTTCGGCAACAAGGAGCTTACCTTCGGGTTCGGTCACGACGCCCCAGCCCGGTTCAGAGCCGCAGGCTCCCGCGAGGCCCGCACGACGGGCCCGGCCGAAAGGCAGCCCGTCGCCGCCGAGGCCCTCCCGCGTTTCCCAAGCTCGGTGGTCTGTGGGGAGCACTCGCAGCCGCCCCCCCTCCCAAGCCCCCCCGCTACCCCTCAACACCGCAGCTGCTGCCCCGCGCCGGGCCTTCGCCCTTCCCCGCCCGCGACCCTCCCCTCCTCACCCCGCGCAACGCCTTCCCACCCTCTCCCACAAACGCCCGAGCCCCCGCTCCGCTCCCGCCTCCCCGCCGGCAGCCCCCGAACCAAAACCCCCTGCTGACACAAACGGTGCCTCCGGGACGGAAATCCTTCAGGAACCTTTTGCCGTTTTGCGCATGCAGAAGGGAGGCTGGTGGTGTGGTAGACCTCTTGCGGGTTTTTTTTCACGTTTAAGTTATCTCAAATAGGCCTTGGCAAGGAAGCGGTCTCACACCATCCCACGCAGAGGGCAACCGAGCAATCAGAAAAGCCAGTCGTCAAAGAGAAAGGGCTTCTGAAACTTCACTCTCGGCAGAGCTGCGATTTTACCACCAACATTTACACCACGTTTTGACCTGAACGGAGTCTACCAAGTCTTAAGTAAAAGATTCAGCCGCGTGGCACCTTCTCCACGCTCTTCCATTGGCACAGCGCGCACCACCAGCACGCAGCCATGGCTCTTCTACAGTCACCCACCAGCTGCCACGTGGCACTGCAGAGCAAGGGACACGCCGCGGGTGGCACGGCCAGAGACACAATTAACAGGCTTTACGAGTGCAGCGTCTTCCCACAAGACACAGCAAGACACCTACCCTACCGTGACACCTCCAGCACCCGTGACATCTTCTGGAGATCCGCCTCGTCCGAAACTGGTCCTGCCCCATCGTATGGCTCTACCACTAGAGAGTCGCCTCTGCTGGGACTCTGGGCAGGCAGCAGGTCTTGAAGGAGGGAAGGCAAGATGCAAGTTGGAATATAAGACTTACAGGAAAGTTAGGATTGCTCCAACAACTCACACCATGGGGAGAGGGGTAAGAGGGGAATGATCAGCTGGGGTGGAGGAGCTTTACAAAAAGAAAAAAAAGAAGAAAAAAAAGAAAAAAAAGGTAATTCTTGGAGCTGTTAGTGAAACTGTACTAATTCCCTGCTAAAGTGTGTGAAATTTGCTGTCTGCATTTGTATCTGTAATATCTTAGGATGATTCTCACACTCTGGTAAGAGTTCCAAAAAATTGTTAATAACTAATGAATATGAGCTGAATATAAATACCATTCAACTTACTAAATTTTCTAGTATATGCTTCCAAAGCATTACCCAATGTATGTTTAATTTGATAAAAACATTAAATACTTCGCTTTGGCATTTAATACATCCTTATGTGATGTTATAATATATCTCTTAATATATTTCTATCTCATGCACAGATGAAACAGAAATACAGACCTGAAAATGTCTTCCTCCTGGAGAAATAAAAGGAAAAGCCCTACAAAAAAAAGCCTCACAATTTGAAATTTAAAGTAAAAATGAAAGTAATTAAAAACAACAGCTACTGAACTGTAAGCCACTAGTGTTGAAACGCACATTATTAATGATGACATGACCCATAGGAACAGATGTCTGTGGGTCCAACCTTGCAAAGCCAAGCTCAGACATGTCTTTATTCTCTACACTCCAGGATCTGACTTTCCTCCAGACTTCCTTGAAAATGCTGCTATCCATGTGCTTAAATGGAAGTTATTGTTTGCAGAAGGGAAAGTTATGTTTTCAGAAGTTATAGAGATGGCAGCTAGTGCAAATAGCGGAAGGTTGGTTTCCTAATTAATTTCTTATTTTTAAGTCTGTCCTTCTCATAAGTTTAACACGCAAAAAAAATGCACATAAAATAGCCCCAAACCCTGTTTCTCAGAGAAATATCTACCTTCAAAATTCAAGACTGAAACAAATCACAGTAGGGTTTATCAAGGTGCCATCTTCTGGCCTTTCTGGAAAAAAGAGAAAAAAAAAAAAAAAAAAGGCTTGCTGTCACCTGGTTTCTTTGCTTGGAAGAGGCATCAAAATGAGCATCTGTTTGTGCAAATATTCAATTTATTTAATAAACTGGCCAGAAAAATACCACCATGGACCACTCCTGATACCATACAAAACACATTCAAAAATCCTTCAGTTATGTATGAGTTTATAAAAATAACTTACAACACTATTCTAGAAAACTCAGTAGAAATACATTAATTCGTTACCAGGTAGAAATTTAGGCATAAGGCATTCTGCCCAGACGGCTGGAGAATTTACCCCCTACTCACACCACACTACTAAACTCCCAAGAACCATTTAATAAAAGTAATCCGAACCTTTCTGCTAAAACAGAGGGAAATGAAAAACCAGACCAAAAAACACATTCATTTCCATTACAAAGAGGCATTTTTCCCATTTCTTGATAAATATGTATGCAGTTTATCCAACACAGGAGGAATATTCAAGAATTTGTTATTTTCCATGGAAACCTCCGTTTTAAAAGTATTGTTTTCTTAATTAAATATAAACCAAAGCACACATGGAACTAAATACAGCTTTTAGGCCACATCTACATAGAAGACTTTTTACTATTGGTTTTTGGAGGTTGGGTGAGGGTTTTGTTTGCTTGTTTGTTTGTGTTGTTTGGTTGGTTTTTTTAATTTTACAGGCCCACAAATCTGCAGGAAAGTCTCAATACTGCTGTGTTCAAAGTGGCCAATTTAGACCTGAAACAGTGCAGTGTACAATAGCTCACCTCGAAAAGAAGAATTTATCCAAATTTAATAAAGTTGCACAGAGCTTTTGGAAGTGTAATTCATTCCACATTGGAATTCTGTCAGTTCAAATTGGATTAATTACAATCACGTAAGCTGCAAGATAAAGCTAAGATCATCACATCTGTGTTATATGCATGGTGGTTACTTTCAGGGAAAAAAAGCAACTTTCTGTATAACAAGGCCTTAATAAAAAGTATTTTCTTTTCTCACTAAGGAGAACATTTTCACAAATAAGTTTCTCTAAACTAAAAAGTCACAACAGAGTCAGTTTGGAAGCCAAGAAATATGTTATTCTAGATGGTACCAAACTTTTTTCCAAGGCTATCTTCTTCCTCATGATCAAACATGTAGATACAATTTCCCCTCCATAGGCACGTGAGCTGGTAAAATGCATGCTCATGAGGAGACCTTGCAATTGCTGTGTTATAACCTAGTACACAGGGGCACTATACAATTATCTGAACTTGTGGTAATTTTCTTGATGTTGGAAGTTCTTTGTTCGAGTAAGAAACTAGAGAGAAATAAAATCAAAATGAAACAGTTGTTGTCCAGCTGTGCTAGCAGTTCTTCCATCACTGCCCACCAGACAATGCAGGCTTCAGGCTATGACTTCATGAAAGCATTCGTTAAATGCCCTGCTAAGCAACAGCTCAATAGTCAATATTCCCATTGCGTTGCTAATTGCCAGCCAATCACCGCAAGTGACCAGCTCCCACAGTGCTCTTCTCCTTAGGATGACGGAATGCCCTGGTTAAGATCTACACATTTCTGCAGATGTCCGAGGATGACTTCTCCCAAAACTTTTCTTCTGAATTGTGCAAGTCAGACACTGCGATGAAAGTCAGTCTCTGGCAATAACAAGAATGGGGGTCTTTAACCTCAGCATCCAGCCTGAAGGATATTTTCACCAGAACGCTTAGTCACAGACAGGGTGGTGAATATCTTAAGAGAAAGAAAAAAAGACGACTTTTAGTAGGGTTAAAATTCATCTTCTTTTCTGGAAGATCAACTTGGGCATAATGCTCAAAACCACAGCCATTTCTTGAAGTAATAAAATAATAATGAAAGCCACACATTTAAAATCCTTGCCACTAAATAGCGCACACGCATACAAATACCCTTTGTTCTCTTCATTTACCTTATGGTCTTCCTTTTACGGTGGAAAAGAAAGAATTAAGGAACTAACATGGCTTTATACCACCTTTTGTCTTAATGCTCCTGTTTTTGCAGTGGGAACGAGCACAGCAATAAAACTCTGGTCTGTACACCTAATGAGTAAGTACCTTTATGGCTCAAAGATAACTTCTTTGTTGGGAAAGTGAAGTTAACCCAAGGCTACAGCATTTGGAGAGAACATAAATTTTTCCTCTGTACCTTCTAGATTATTATAGAAATGTGGAACTGATTGCTGATGTAGGTATTATGGCTGGGATCTGTATCCTCTGTGCAATAGCTAAGAAACACTTAGCAAATCTAGGTTGAAAAAGTCCAATCTTTACTGCTTTCAAGTCACGTCGAAGAAAACAACATATTCAAGAGTAGTTATTGTAAAATTAAAAGGTATCAAAATTTAAGAAGAAAAACTCTACAAAAACTTGTTTAATATTAGAACTTCACTATGCAAATAATTGCATAGTTTTGCATAGATATAATATAGAAAGGAAAAAAGGAAATCAAAACCACTTCTATCTAAATGGTTCAAAGTTGCAATAATTAGCTATCATCAAAGCCATCTCTCAGGAAGAATAAACTTAGCACAGAATGAAGTACATACACATTTCAGTTATGCAAATAACACTGAAGTATCTAAAGATAATGGGGATTTGAAAGCCCTACAGTTCTCTAAGTAGAAGCTTTGCTGCATTAAGGCTGCTAGCAGCTCTTCAGACAACAACATCAATAAATGATAGAGCTCTTCCACTTTCTATAAGCATGTAAGAGCATTACGCGCAAATCACGAAGACAAATGCATGTCTAATATATATGGCGGAAGAACAGCAATATATTTAAACCATAGTGCATGGCTTGAGACAGGGTTTCCAACTCTTCAGTTCTGATCCACAGACTGACAACATATGGGAACCTTCATTTATTACTATTTCACTTCAACAGACAAAGATTAAAAAGTGCAAAATTCATCTGCTTTCTTCTTGGCCTGACTGAAAGCTCTGGGTGTCCTAGCCAGTTCCAAGGGCTGCAGGGACCACACAGCTCCCTAACTCTAGTAAGCTAGCTGGGAGTCATTTGATAATTATTGGAAACATGATGTTGTTTGACAGAACTTGTTAGTTATTCAAGTGAAGACAAAACCTTAGATCCAATAGCTGGAAAGCCATCATTAGCTAACACAAAGAATCATCCCAGCTTTCAGAAGACACTTGCTCGTCATCACAGATGCTCGATTATACACGCCTGTATTTCAAGCAGTGCAGTACAGTCTGGGCTGAGAGGCAATTCTGTGTGAGGCTGAGGTCCTACCAACTCTGTGCTCGCAGTTATTTGTACTTTGCCTTGCAAGAAATTCCATTCAGAACTCATGTTTTCCGCAGAACAAAATGCTGCTTAAATAAGAGAAGTGAAATCCGGCTCTAATTTGTACGCAGTGAGAAATGGGACCCTCAGTCTTACAGTCTTCTTCAAGTTGAATAATACCATGTTTCACAGGAGACTCTCTGAGCAATGAATTACTACTAATGCCAGTGAAGATGTCAGCATCTGACCCTGCAACACTGTCCCTTTCCTGCTCAAATCAGACTTCATTTTCCTTAGCTATTACGTGGATGTAAGATAAAAATAACGCCAATGTTATCCATCATTCTATTCATCCAGGTATGTGCAGTCCTCAAAAATTCCAAACAACATTTGAGCTTTTTTTTTTTTAAATCAAAGAGTACCATCTTGCACTTTGATTTTTGTTTACTGCTTAAGAGATTACATTAAGTAACAGGCATAAAAAAAAAACCTTTTGAAGACTGGCACTAAAAATGATCGCTGTTCCCTGGAGCTTTTAAATAGTGTATTTCTCCTGAGCCAGTTTCTTCCTCCCCCACTCAAACAAATATGATTATCTGAAATTACCTCCCTAAATTATGTCTAATCATCATTCTATTCAGTTTCAATTTTAGCAGCTCAGATGTCCAGAATAAATTATGACTATCATCCTCTCTTCACACTGCATATGCTAATATCCCACTTGAGTTCAGAGGCTTGAATGACTCCCTCAGAGTTCCCCCTCCACAGGGTCCCTGGTAAGATAAGGACCTGCTACCCCTCTTCAAGGGCTTCCAAGAACGCCGTTAGATGATACTACAGAAAAAAACAGAATCTGTATTGCGGATGCTTTGAAGATGATTCAGATTGCTAGCAGTCCATTCCATTAATGGAGTTCGTATTATATTGCTTATACTGTATCACTCTGGAAACAGAAAACCAGAGAAGCTGACTTCACTTCTGCCAACCAGCATCCTGGTGCACTCTTACAACACTTTGTAGCTAACACAAGCAGGTAAAAACAGATATTCTGTACAAAGACCTACAAAGGTCATAAACAGTTTGCAGGGATCGTCAGCTAATATAAACTGGTCCTAATGCTACTAAAAAAATCAGTGGAGCATCTCTGATTTACAGCTGGGAGGGGCTGTCCCCCATCCGCTAGAGAAAACGAAGCTCTTCATTAAAGATGAACAGCAAGACATACACAAGAAGAAATGTTTGTGTGGCCTCATGTACTTCACTTCAAAAGTGAAGGCCTATAGAGTAAAGTAGAGATCGTTAAAAGGGCAGAATTTAATAGAAAAATTGTCATGTAGCTGGTCCCTTTCCACTGCACCAGTTTATAAGCCTATTTTCAGTACACATATCTAAAATAGTTAGCTTTGACAACCATTTTAGCAGAAATAGTATTTGAAATCTTCATAAATGGATCTTGGAGCAGGAGGAAAATTCAATACTTCCCAGTAGAGAGCGCACTGGACAAGGGGAGACCATAAACATTTCACAAATGAACACACTAAAAAAAAAAAACATTATCCCAGATTAAAACTAAATGTTAGATTTCTAAATTTTAAAACCAGATCATTTCCTGTCCTTCCCTCCCCCCTACTTTCCCCCAGATTCAGACCTCTTTAATAGACCTCTGCTATTCAGATTTCCAACACCTTACCCCAGAATGCTACGAAAGCTGGGCTATGAGGTGACTTCATATACAAACCTCTGCACAGACAGGATGAATTCCTATGGTGCTGTCCAGCTGTTCTTTTGTCATCCCACATTTAATAGCAGCTGCAAACCCTTGGGTGACTTCTCCAGCATTTGGACCAAGGACATGGAAACCAATGACTCTCTCCTAAATACCAAAGATAATCAAATGCAAGCAGAGTCATGCATTCAGTTCTCTTTAGACAACACGTAAGGTTTTCTTACTTAGAGTATAAAATTTAATCAGCTCACAAAACACTAAAAATTAATGTAACCACACAAACATGAACTATCATTAGCACCAACAGATGGGAGATAGTTGGTATAATTTTGTTCTCTCTGAAAAGGAAAAGATTCAACTAAGAACTCAAGAATCAGCTTCCTTACAAAGTTTCGTTTGTGCAGGGATCCTCCGTTTACATCAACAGCATACAAACCTAACATATACCGTGATCTATGCTTGACTATTGTGTGTGTCCTAATTGCAAACATGCATTTAAATTTTATTCAGGCAAGCTCTTCCACTCATTCCAGCAGACTGCTCGCCTAAGTAAACATGAGCACCTTGCACAAAGGTTTGCAACATCAGGGCCTATGCTAGGTGGCTACGTGGAGCGTGTCTACTGAAGAACTTTCAGTTTGATAGTTACTTACAGGACAGGGCCACAAGCTAAAGTTCTGGCCAACCAGATGTGGCAAGAAGTGTATTATAACCAAACTGACAACTACTCCTGTTGCAGTGTTCGCTGTCATTGGGAAATAATATACCTAGAGACTGGCAAAACAAACTGAAAGACATCCAGTTACAAGGAAGATACTATGACTTCACACTTCTCACACCTATACTACTGTTCAATTCCAAAATACGTCAAACTGCATATATAACCTCAGCAAACACTTAACAGAACAAGCTGTACTGACTTGACCTGCTTTTCTCAAAGAAAAGCTTGCTTCTCTAAGAAAAGCAAGTCTCCTTTAGCAAATGCCAACTGCTGTGGGCTTTCGGGGCATTAATCAGATTTTGCTGAGCATAGATGTAGCCCAGTTGGGTATCAAAAGTTATCTGCTCCTCCCGCTAAATATCACATATAAGGGAGTGTGGATACTCAGTACACTGAAAGGTTATTTTTCTTTCAGTAAGCCTGAGGGCTGAGATTTACCACAGTGTTTATTTAAATAAAAAAAGCTATAATTAGGTAATAACTAAAATGGAATGATCCTTATTTTCCTTTTAAAATATGGAGATGTGTAAAAATCAAACCATAGTAATGAAACCAAGGTAACTACAGTTACTTACTGAACTATTTTTCATCCACGGTAACTTTAACTCTACCCCTAGATTTTTAAACATGTTCCAAATTTTCAGGACAAGAAATGGAAACAAATTAATGAAACACTTTAAATCACCATTAAGCCTTTTCATTTTCTTAAGTAAGTTTAGATTAGGAACATAACCATGCATTCTAAAACAGCTTCCACACCAGTGCAAAGTCATTCAGAAAGAGGAGATGGGCAAAACCAGACAGGTTTGCAAATTTTACAAAGTTGTGATGTGATGCTTAGAAAGACTGCAGGAAGATAAATCTGTATCTAATGATAAAAGAAAATAGGTAAAATAGATCAAAAAAATTTTTTAGGACTGATAACTCTATGCCACTATCTTAACAGGAATACATTTTAACAGCATATTATTCTTCATAATAATTCATATTATTAAAATGAACTAAATTTTTACTAAACAGATGATGATCATTCAGAGAAGAGCATACCAATTCTTTTAACCAATTAGTAATTTTGTTTGTGCTTCAGCAGGTACTTTGTATTTCCATTGCCAGGAAATTTTATCCTAGTCCAAAGATAATCCTGGCATTATCACCGTAAATGAGATTTGTGCAGGCAAGATACATTAATCCTGTTAGAATGAGCTCAAGAGTTTTATAGACAGATGTGGATTTGCAGAGGTTACAAGTTGTGATGGTTTCTGAGTGACCTCAATTTCAGAGAGAAGAATCTCCCAGAAAAGAATGTCCCAGTTTGGGGAGGGGAAAATTAAGATAAACCGATAAAACTTCTAACCGTTTTTACATGCATTGATTCGCTCACTTTTCAAAGTTAGTCAAACAGTCTTAGAGCTCTCTACTTCTTATTTTACATATATGGAAGAAGTACCATATACTAATAGCAATGGCAGAATTTTCTATTTTACTAAGGGTCATTTTTGTATAAACAAAAGTATTGTATCACTATAAATATTTATTACATTTCAAAGGGTAGAAAAATTTAAATTAATTTTAATTTGTTCAAAATAACTTATTTATAGCTGTGGTATCAATGATCCCTATGATGAACCTATAGCTGCTGTTTCCCCTGGAAGGAAAGATGCACTTACATTATCCTGAATATTGCAAATTATCTTTGCGTAGCATTTGTTGTTGTCTCTGGATGGCACAGTCCATTCCAGTGGCCAGAAATGACTATGGTACACCTGGAAATACAACACAGGTTAAAAAAAATAGTTGTGTAATTTCACAGCAGAGTGCATGATCTTCCAAAAACGGACAGATTATCTTAAATAATGAGCCATGCATGTAGCATTCAGAGTATTTGAAATCAGGGTGAGACTCTTTCCCCTTGATGAATGCCGAAGAAGGAAGCCTCTAGAGAACAAGCACCAGTGTCGTCCAATAATTAAAAAACAAAACAAAACAAAACAAACCCAGAAGCAGCTATAAGTATATTACACTTCCAGGATGCAGTTCACCATGCTCTCATTAAACTAGACAATTACAGGCTTCCCTCACAGAAGGCTGTATTGTGTCTGGGTCTACCTTGAATGAAGACAAGAACATTTCTCAGAGCAGAAAGGGAAGAAATGGCCTCAGAGCCTGGGTTTAGGAGAGATGAGACTATGTATCACTGCAAAATGGAAAGTACATTAAAAAACCAACACATTTTCCTGTCTGCCCCCACCAGCATCACTGGACAGATTCCCAGAGCAGATAAGGCTGCTCGCCCACCTATATAGCACATATCTCAGAAAATGATGGGGTGTTTTGAGGCACAGTTCTACCCAGAGCTCCTGACAGCTCCTATTATAAACTAATCTCAAATTGATTACTATTTGAGATAAAATTTTAATTGATCACAACTCCAGTAAAAATGTTCTTTCACATTAATGGGGTTACAAAGCATTCATAAGCATCACTATCTGAAACTGAAATTTAAGGGGTCTGAATGACAGATGCTACTCAATAATCTTACTGAAGCTTGCAAACGCAAAAGCCAATATGGCAACATGATAAAGAGGTCAGAATAAACCAAATGAGGACTTAGCCAGAACACAAATGCTTCCGGATGCACATTTTAAAAAATGGCTTTGAAAACTGAAAGTATATTTTCCACAAAGAAGGGTCCAGTGTTTCACATGTAACGGCAAGAATGTGACTCAATGACAAAAATTTGACTGGGTATACACAAACATTGTGGGCAGAAAAGAATATAAGCCTTTGCCCTGTAGTAAGGTTAACAGTACTTGACATGCTGCCATTTTGAGTCACATTTACTTCTTTTCTCCACAGTCCAATTCAAAAAAATGTAATTGACAAAGCTAAGAAGGACACAAGTTCTCAACTTCATGAACCACCACCTATCTGCTTATTTCCCCAACTAATGCTCCTCAGGTGATCTTCACGGGACATAAAAGTTCAGTTTATTGTCTGACTCCTGCCCCTCACGCTTTCTGTAATGCGGTCTGTATAGTATTTTGTAAGAACGGCCTTAGGCACTAAGTGCTTACATATGTCTAATTTCACTCTTGACGAGCAATCCCAGTGAATGAAAAGGGATCACTCACGTGAGTAAAATTAAGCACATACCTCTTTGCATAGTCAAAATAAACAGGAAAAACAAGCATAACAACATTTGGCTTTATAAAGTAAAAAACACCGTGGCAAGGAATTTGCCACACTGTAGCTACAAAAAGCTCCACTTTGACATTAAAACCAATGTATTGCTTCCAACACATAACCAGCTTTAATTTATCCTGAAGTATTTGCACACACAAAGAAACCTTTTTTTTTTTCCTAACCAAATATTCCACCTTCAAGCCCTGTTTGCCAAAAATAGAACATATTTGCAACTAGAGTTATTGGAATTAGGGACTATTTTTATAACATGCCTAGGAACTGCCAAGGAAGACAAAAATGTACCTAGTCACCTCCTGCCCTTACATCAGAACACAGAATGCTGTTTTAATCAACTCTTAACATTATTTTAAATTACAAATTGGGAACTTAAAATGCAGATGAAACTAAGGCATTTACCTCAATGTTTTCCTCCCCAAACTTCTCCACCGCAGCCTCTTCAGAATACCCACAGGCTCCGTACTCCAAAGGAGTGAATACAGTGGTTGGAACATTCACATAGTCACACTGTGTGGCATTCAAAACAAATAACAAAACCACATAACATCAGTAATAAGATCAGCACAATGTGTAAAAATTCAGCAGTCTGAAATTCAGACAGGAAGAAAAGTTGGATTATTCAGAATTCTGAAAGCTACTTTTTTTTTAAATAAATAAAATTGTTTTAAATTAAAGTACAGTTTTGGTGGTGTCCCTCTCAGAGGCATTAACTAGAGCAAGAACAGAAAGACAGTTTAAAGCCACACTGACATTAACATGCATAGATTAAAAGGAAGAGGAAATTCAGTGCCCCGTTTTAAAAATGTACCAGATCAAAGGTCTGGTACATTTTTAAAACAGATAAAAAGTAGACTGTTCAACTGCCTCTACAAAGCATTCTATTTTTAGCTGGGAATGCTGCAAAGACAACACCACCATCAAAACCCATCATCTTTTTTATCAACTGTGGCCTAGGTGATGCCAAAGAACCAAAGATATGAACTACAGCCATTTGGGGGGACAGCAAGAACTAGAGCTGATACTGTGTGCCCAGTCATACCATGAGAGGCAAACACTGACCCCTGACTTCACCGGAGCTTTACAGTGTTCTAGAGGTTCCCTCTCTGGGCAACCTCTGGGCCTGACCCCTCTCACTGTAAAGAAGTTTTTTCTTATGTTTAAATGGAATTTTCCTGTGTTTCAGTTTGAATCCATTGCCTCTTGTGCTTTATACCACTGAAAAGAGTCTGGCTCCATCTTCTTTACTCTCTACCATCAGGTATAAATATACATTGATATAAGAGCCACCCAAGCCATCTCTTCTGCAGGGTATAAAAAATTCCCAGCTGTCTCAGCCTCTCCTCATGTGCCAGATGCTCCAGTCATGGCCCTGTGCTGGACTTGCCCTAGTACTGGGGAGCCCAAAACTGGACACAAAATCCAAACCTGTCTCACCAGAGCCAAGTGGAAGGGAAAAGGTCGCTTTCCTCCACCTGCTGGCAATGCTCTGCCAGGATGCATGTGCGGGATGCAGCCCAGGATGTCACCGGCCTCCTTTGCCACGAGGGTACATTGCTGGCTCACAGTCAGGTTGTCCCCCAGACCCCCTGAGGCTTTCTCTGCACAGCTGCTTTCCAGCTGGTGGGTCCCCAGCCTGTGCTGGTGCATGGGGTTACACCTCCCCAGGTGCAGGACTTTGCACCTCTCCTTGCTGAACTCTGTGAGATTCCGGTCAGCTCATTTCTGCAGCCTGACGAGGTCCCTCTGAGTGACAGCACAAACACCAGTGCATCAGCCACTTCCCCCCAGTTTTGTATCATCTGCAAACTTGCTGTATGTCCACTCTGTCTCATCATCCAGATCATTAATGAACATGTTAAACAGTACTGGACCAAGTATCCAACCCTGTGGCATACCACTAGTGACTGGCCTTCAGCTGGTCTTTGTAATGCCCGTCACAGTCCTTTAAGCCTGGCAGTTCAGACAGTTTTCAATCCACCTCACTGTCCACTTACCTAGCCTGTACTTCATTGGTTTGTCTATGAGAATGTTATGGGAGAGAGTGTCAAAAGTCTTCAGTAGAATCAAAGTAAACAACATCCACTGCTCTCCCATATCCACCCAATTAGTCATTCTGCCACAGCAGATTAGCAGGCTGGTCAGCTCTATTTAATTTCTAGTAATTTTAATTTATATGGATTTCAACTCCAATTAACTTCCTTTGTGACCAGGGATCAACTAAGATGCTGCTTACTATTCTTTCCCCACCTATCCACAATACTTCATTATGTTTCATACAATCACCCTTTCCAGATTTATTACAACAGCAATGTAAGCCAGGATCCCATCTAAGCAGTTACTCATTTCTTGGATTCACTGAAAGAGATGATGCTTTCTTTGGCACCATAAGGATTTTCATACCTTGAGAGACAGTTATCTGGCATAAAATGTAAATTAAGACGTTCCCATAGTATTGGGGCAAGAAAAAAAATTCTGGCTCCAGCTATGGTTTTCTTAAACTTTGCCTGGCTGATGTAATGACATTATGCACACTGATTCAGGATTCTGTTATCGCAATACCTGCCAACCTAAAATAAACAACTCACTCAAGCTCTAAATCTGGCCGACAACTGAACTTGATATGAATACAGCAGGCTCTAAAAGAGAAAAGTCTTTATGCTCATGCCCTATGGTTATGAAGGTGAGACAAGCATCCACGTCAACAGTGCTTGGATAACAGTTCTTTAAAGGCACTCTCCTTTCCTCCTGGTTTAAAGATAAGGTATAAATGAGTACCTGTGTTACTACCTGTGCTACTCCTATTTGGACTATCATAACTTGACTGAAACCTACAATTGCACTAGTATGAAATATAAACACTGAATTGATGAATTCAACTTCTCAGATATAAATATGTGCTGACTTCTCGGCACATTTGATCTTCTTTTGTGTCCATATTCAATTATAAGCAGAACTATGTATTACATTGAAAACATAAGGCTGAGAAGTGAAAAAATTAGTGGAAATAACATTGAAAATGAAGAGCATCACAAATCCCTATTACACTATTTAGGGACCCTAGGTAGGTTTAGTAAACTGCCTATGAATTAGAGTTAAAGCATTTAATGGGATGGGAATGATTGCTGAGTTTTAGGGAAGGCGGTAGAGTTAATAACAAGTTAAATGATCTCAGTTAATTTTATTATCGTTATACTTAGAGAAAAATAAAAACCCTTAATAGGAAAAAAAAGAGACTACTGCTTAATCCATAAGGTATTAATTTCATCCTACACAATTAGCAGAACATATCTGCAGTAATATCTTTCCAAGGGGAAAATTAAAGCAATCATCAAAGCTAATCCTTAAAAGCCTACTGAGTTTTCCATAAGCAAGCAAACTTGCACTCTGCACTCAGAAGTAGAGCAATGACAGTGTTTTGTTGCAACTGGTTCCTTACCTTACTGGTTGCCCCAGCATAAAGCCTTTGAACTAACAATCTTCCTGCCTGGATTGCCACTGGTGTGAGTTCCAGCTTGTCCTGCAGTATATCTCCAACAGCATAGATATACGGCACATTTGTTTGCTCCTCATCATTGACAGGAATTTTTCCCGTTCTGGAATTTGAATTAACGAGAAAAAAAGATCTAAGTGTTCTGCTGTGAAGACTGGAGGTGTAAATAATCTTGCAGGAGTTAGGCCCTTTAGCTTTAAGAGAAAGACACGTATTTGAAGTATGAGGGAAAGAAGTCATACTCACAATCTTACAATCTTGGGCAAGAATGTAAAGTAGTGCAAATTTGACCAAGACTACAGAATTTACACACTGGATAAGGAGGTAGCCCGTGAAGTTGTGATTAATCTCCTGAATCAATTCTTTGGTGAGGCATAAATCCTTTCCTCAAACACCCTCTACTACCAGCTGAGCTGTGTACTGGCAACCTTGAGAAATGGCAGGAAGGACATTGTCCCACTCAAGCTGTAAGACAAAAGAGTTTCTCCACTACTGAAATTCCAGTCCAGTGACTGAAGCAGTTTCTAGAAACTTACCCTTCAGGCTTCTACACAGAGACAGGTCAAGCTGTTAGATACCCTACCCAAGGGACAGCCAGCAAGCTTTTTGTCTATAAGTGTACTGAGCTAATGGAAGTTTTTAATTATTAATATTTCCTACTTCATTAACAAATGAGATAGTGCAGTAATCACTGCAGGAAACACATGTAACAGGGAAACCTAATCAGACAGGCACAGAAACAGTCACACAGTTACTTGAGGGCCCAGCAGTGATTCCCGTGTTAAAATCCAACTTTCTCAATTTTGTTCTTGTTAACAAATACACAGTTTATGCTAATAATTTTATAGTTCATTCTATTAAGCTAGTAATAGGTGTCCTGATGTCAGAAAGATGTGTACTGTTCTACAAGACAACATGAGTCTGCCAAATTTAAGTGGACTAAAATTTCCACTTATTTAGAACATCGCAACCGTTCCGTCCAGTAACATCAGTCACTGCGTTCGTATAAGCTGCCCTTTGCACTGTTTTTCCCGTAGACTACGAAGTCAAGTTCATGGTCCTGTGGCTTTTCTTCAATGGGAAGATCGTCTAGGCCCCACATGCCTAGAAGATGTTTTCGTTACCACTATTGAAAATGTTACCAATAGCTCCACTCCCTGGTGCAACGACCTTACTACATTAAACATGAAATGCTCCTCTATAGGACAAATTGTTCTCAAAGGTTGCTCTAAAGCAAGAAATAAACTCCTTCAATACCTAAAACACATCACCAACTCCAACTGTGAGTTTCAGGAACGCTACTTTGACCTTGTATTTCAAAATAAACATATAGTAACATTTACATTAAAAACGTAAACAAAACCCACCACACTAAAAGCCTGTATGAACAAACAGATCTCTGCCCCAAGAGGTAGTAGAGATAAAAACAAGGAGATGGGAATAAGAGAGTACAAGGAACAACTGACAGAGCCTAGAAAGCCCCATCACTGGAAGAAGCTGAGACTGACCTGTGAGCCTAGACAGAATGGAACAGACACTTTTGACTCCCAGCATTTAGGAATAGACATTTCAGGATCAAAAAAGCAAATGTGGCAGTACAATGGAGAAAATGCAGCTATCTGCTACATAGTCTCCTGTCCAAGTGTATGTAAACAGGAAACAAATTTTTCCTCAAAGCATTTGAATGTCTATGCACTACTACCATTGCAACAGTAGATGACACAAGCTCAGTAGCGAGTGGTATACAGACATCTGTCCTTACTTTTCACTGATCTTCACTCCAACTTTGTCCAAACCAATTTTTCTTGTACATGCATCTCTTCCGATTGCTAGCAACACCTGCAAAACAGCAATGCATGTTACTGATTTTTTACAACCTCAAAAGTGCATTTGAATGTGGCTATCTATTATTTTCATTATATACCAAGGATTAGTATCTAAGGCTTGGTCACATTAAGATGAGTATTTTTGTTACCCATTGTACATTCATAGTGTGTCTTGTCTTGAACTCTACCACCATGACCTAACAATACGAGGTTTTAATGATAGGATCAAATACAGCCAAATAGCTTTCCCTGGAAAAATACCCCAAGAGTATTCTAAACAAATCAGTTAGGGTCAGATTCTTTATGTCCTCACATTTTTATGCCAAAGTGTTATACCATAACCCTACCAGAGGCAGGTGACTCCAAAATACTCCATAAGGAAAGGGCTCTTTAGGAAGGAAATTCAGATGCTTAGGCAAGTAAAAAGACCATAAAATAATGTTTGTTTAGATCAGAAAATATCATTTACTTATATAGTAAGTACGTACTTTGGCAGTCAAGTCACTGCCAAAGAATATTATTTGTTGAATATTATTTGTTTGAACGTTTGTTCAGAATGATGGACAGAGCACACCCAATTCTTACCCATCCTATCAACTTGGCTACCTTAACAAGCAAAACAAGTTCCAGCCTTTACTAATCACAAAGAAAAGTGCTATGTGCTTTGCAGTCTTGGACAACTCTCCAGGTAACTACACAATGCTTCTCATACGACAACTAAGAACTGCGCTGAAGGAATCTGAGATCTGCTTCAAGTCTTTCTGATGACCAAGCATGCCAGATCTTCAGAGCTGAAGGTCTTAAAACACATCACACACAGCTCACAGCTTCTATGAGGAGTGACAGCATTTCAGTGAAAGATGTAGTAGCCATAAGAAATCAGAAGTTTCCTTCATGAAAAGACAGCACATTTGCTAGCTAAAAGCTTTCACTACTATGGACCAGGAAAAATAGTACTGCAACACTGTGCAACAGCACTGTTGTTATTGTTAAACTTTCTCATAATATTAGCCCTCAGATGCACTGAGGCACATCCTCGTTATGGGATGACTGATAAACTATACAGGTAAACGAGGTCACTGGCACACAATATTTGCAGTCTAAAATCCCAGGCTGGCAAATGCTTGTCTATATGCATTCGGTGTAATTCCAAATACTTTATTCACAAGTTTTTTTTTTTCCTTTCAGCATCAAGGCCTAAGAAAATGAGTGGGGTGAGGGGTGAAGGAAACAGTCAATCAAACATATAATGGCATACCTGCACACTGCAATTTTACTGTTTTAAGTGTGTAATGAAGTTCCCTGACTTGCTACAGGGCATTAGTTGTTTTTGTGAAGATGCTGCGTCAACAACAGGTCTTGAGAAGACATGACACCTATTCGTTTAGTTCTTGCACAGACCATTGTTTTGTGCTAGCTCCAGAACATGCTTTAGTTACTATGAAAGCTATTATAAATCATTACTTATCATTTATGACAAATATCCCACTGGGGAAAAATCCTGCCAGTGATTCCACATGACCAAGCTCATGTACATCCCTAAGCTAAGAAACAGGTTTCAAAAGCATGGAAGTGATTTGGCAAGGCACATGGGACTCATGCCCATGGATTCTGGGCATTGTCACATTAATTACCTGTTGATTGTGTGCAATTAGCATATTGTAATGATTAAAATAAATTTAAAAAATCTAAACTATGGATAAAAACACCCGACAAACTCAACAATAAATGGAAGGCTCTTTCATGTTCTTCCTGTATATAGACAGGACTCACAGTATTGTATTCCCCTTCAATTATTTGGTTCCCCTTTGTGGACTTGGCTATAACTTTCAATCTTCCAGGAGTTCCTTCCTCAATCTGTTCAACCTACAACATGGTGTGGGGAGAAAAAGAGGAAAAAAAAAAAAAAAAAAGGGTTTAGTTTCAAATAAAGATATGCAAATGTATCTTTGTTCCACCACTTCTTATCATTGAGAGTGTTTAACCATGACCTAAAATTAAGCATTTATTCTACAGGTTCATTTATTCTACATCTTTCTCTAGATTTGTGACTACTACTTGCATATTTAAACATTTTGGTTTATCTCCATGCATTCATTCTTACGACCAACACAGTAAGACCTCATTTCTGTTTATAAAAGTTGATTGATAGCTAAGTTCTTGTCCAAGCCCACTATGTGAGCTGCTGGTATCAACTAAGGACAGAGGAGGTGAGGAGGAAGGGAACTCTTGCAAGACCTGGAAACACCATCAGACATTTTCTCCAACCACACCTAGAAGACCATCGTGCCTTCCACCCGTGGAAGCCACTGTCACAGCCCAGCCCTTAGCAGTACAGACCTTTGCCCTGTTTCAATGACATTAGTCCGACATATAAAGCTGCCATGGCCTTGCAGAAGAGGGCAGCAGCTGGCTCTAAATGGCTGAAAAACCACCATCAGCTTAAAAAAAAAAACCTCTTCAGAGTTCCCCAGTCAGCTGAAATAAATATTCCTAATTTTAGCTGTGGATCCAGCTGCACACTCTCTCTCAAGTAATGCAGTAGCTTACTGTCTATTCTAGCAAAGCAAAAAAAAAAAGAAGAAAGAAGCAAAGGTGAATCTTTTTGCAGCTGTGCTCTTTGTTCAGAGTAATAAAAAAAATGAAGTTTTATTTAAAACAAAACCAAACCCAAAATACACCCCCCCATATACCAGAAAACAGTAAAGCAGAAAGAGCAGTGCCACTGGCTTTTTTTCCCTCAAACACTCCTTTTTCCTCGGATAAATAAATCGGCTAAAAAAGTGAATGGAATTTGAAGCTACATAGGTGGGTTATCTTTTGTCCTCATTAATATTCACTGGACTGTGAGGAAAGGACTCGATATCCTCAGCCACAGTCCTTCCCTCACCCTCCCAGGAAACAGCAAGGTACCCGGCTGCTTCCTACGGCTGGCTGTACATACAAGAGACATGTAAGTGTGCAACACTTAACTTAATTCTGGGAAATTTTAGTGTTCATTCTACCAATGAAAAAGTACTTTTCAACAACTGCCCTAGTTCCTACTTCGTGCTTAGAGACAGAAAAAGCAAAGTTTCTGACAAAGTTCCGTCTTCCTCTGTCCTTTTTTTTTTTTTTAATTTAAAAAACACCCAAACCTCCTGTGCCATCCTACCAACTTTAAAGGATCACTGTGTTAAACTGCTCCTGTTCAAAGGCAGCATTATTTATAATAATTCATTTTCTGTCTTCAAACTTCCCAACAAAGGGTTTTAATAAGCACAACATGCATAACTTCAAAAACAATCTTTGAAAGAGACGAGAACACCTGCTAAAAACATATCCAGCAACTTAAGTTTAAGGATATTTTCAACTAGAAACGGGGCCAAAGATTTTATTCCCATTGAAATCAAAGACAGGTAGTGAAGGGACAGGGTAATATCCAGAAAATTGCATTTTGTGACTAGGGTGATGGACTGCTCTTTGCAGGGTGCATCTGCAGGTGCCCGCTTGACATTTAGTTGAAATGATCTGCTTGTAAAAACAGCTTCCTTCTTTCTCATCCCCCAGTAGAGCCTACAAAAAGCTACGTCTGAAACAAAAGGTAGATAATCATCCCTGCTTTTTATACAACATGTGATTTCTGCAACGCAACCATGCATAAAAACAAAGTTGCTTGAAACATCCACTTTGACTTCTCACAGCAAATCTCTTGCACTCTGTGAGAGAGGGTCAGATCCACAGCATGGTAACTGGCAAGAGCATTTTTTAAGCTACTCTTGATACTGCTAAGGGCAAAAATGAACAGTCTTTGTTCGATTTAATGCTTTAATCCCCAAAGTGTTAAACTCGGTAACACGCTGGCTTAACACCAAATTGAAAGCTGCTTAATACATTATTTCCCATTTCATAATAATCAAGCACTAATTATTGCGAAAACAACATTAAGAAAAATACTGTTAGCACCCTCTGAAGTCTTCGATAAGGCAATCTTACATTAGAAAAAGCTCCAGAGCTTACCTAATCTACTTTTCAACCTGAATTTGCCTATACATGTACATAAATAGCTGCACAAGTACTCATACTGAATTCAACTAAAATTGAGCAAATATTTAAAGGACTCTGCCAAGGATATAGGTGGATACTTCTAAAGCCCATTTACTTTTCTGGACAGTCAACTGGTCCTGGGCACATAAGGCAGTATTTGCTGGCTGAGAATTTGAGAACTGTCGATGAAAAATATGACTATTTGTGATGCACTGGCCCTGATCTTACAAGAAACTATACATCTGATTAATTACAAGCCCACAAGAAGCTTCACAGATTTCAGGACAACTGCTGAATTTAAGCATATTCAACATTTGCAGAACCAGAATGAGCAGCAGTAACAACATTTTTAATGCAACGTATACTAACCCACCTGATTATAACAAAAACAATGAATTCTGGAAATTCACAAAATTTTAATACTAAGACTAAATTGTACCTTTCAATTATGTAAAATTTATGGACTTACTCAGTTTAAAACAAAAATTAACCCATACTATATCGTAGCAGAACCTGTATTGCAAATTCAACTTTCATATTCACTAAAATAATTTCCATCTTAAAACCTTATTACAGGTATATTGCAATCAACTGTAGTCACATATCACTTTGAGCCTACCTTGATTGGCACAAACTCCCTAATAAAGTTGATTCCATGTTCTTCCATATATTCGCCAATTTTGTTTGCAATATCCTGGTCAAATCCTCTTAAGAGGATGGATCTCACCATTACGGTGACATCTAATCCAAGACCTGCAAGAAATCCTGCACATTCCAAGGCAACATAGGAAGCTCCAACCACCAGGGTTTTCCCTGGACAGTAAGGCAGAGAGAAAAGATCATCACTGGTAAAAAAAGAGGGAAAAAAGAAAAAAGTTAGAGCCAACCAGAAGAATGTATTGTGCTTTATATTTATTTAATTTCTTCTGTAAGAATAGGACTTCATTCTGCTCACTAAAAAACCCAACAACTTAATTGTTTGGCAAGTCAGCTGGAATACAAGATCAATACATGACAGCTTAAGAAGTTCTAATAAGGTGTACACACAAAAAAAGAGGATGAAAATTCTGAATCACCACAAAAATGTTGAGGTTTTGGGTTTTTTTTACATAAACTTCAGAAAAATTGTTAAAAAAGATAGGTTGTCTTTTCTCTCTGAATCTTGCTTCAAATATTTTGCTGCAAATTTTAGCTCCTGAGAGCTAAAAGGAAGAGGAAGGTGTTCAGCTTTAAGATAAAAATACCATCTTCACTTCTTTGAAGACTTACCCTTTTGCTAAAGCATCATACACAGTGCCAAATACACACAGACAATAAAACAAGTTAAAATGCAAGCCACAGTAACAGGCAGAGATAGAAGTACAAAATTATGGAAAACATGTTTATTTGCCTGCTTTCCATTTCTTTCAACTGCTTCATGAAGCTACATCAGTTCTACCACACTTTGGACCTAGACTATAAAACCAGAGCTTCTCAAGGAAGCAGGCACTCATGGAGGCATCACACTTGCTCAGCAGAGACTTAGGCAGAGTTTAGCAATGGAAGCCTCCAAAGATTTAAATCTAAAGTAAGTGTCTCCTTCTCAGCCACCAACTGCAAAGGCTAAACAAAGATGCTCTCTGCAAATGCTGTGGTGGAATAAACTGTGATTGTGTAATTAAAGGCTACATCATAGTTCCTATCCCCCAGGGAACCCAGTGAAGATTACACAGACAGCCTCAATCTGATAGTCTTTAACTCTGGCATTCCTGACTCTTCCGCCTTAATGTTATTTTAAAGCACCACTTTACAGGCTATGCTATCTGTTACCTTTAATTTCACTACTACTTATTAGAAGGGAAACATACAACATGGTGTTTTGGTTTCATAAGGATTATGCCAGTTATTTATTTCACTGCTATAGGCTTGCAAGCCTGTAATTCCAACCCTTGTTTCTACATTAAGTAACTTAAAAGTTACTCTGATATGAAAACACATTTCATCTGCATATCACATTTTTTTTGGTCAAAATTGTGCTAGAATTGCTTGGTCTTATCAATTAACTAAACATTTGAAACTGCATTCCCAAAAGTTGAATTAACTTCACTGAGTAGCTGGAAAAAAAAATTGGGTTGAGTTTCAAGACTGCCCCAATGAATACAAATACATTTCTACTGGCTTCACAACACCAACTGCTTTGCAACTCCCTCTTTCCTTGGTATTTGAGAAGGGAGGTTTCTTCCAAGCAGACTGTGCTCTTCATTACCGAAAAGCTTCAGTATGTGAACTGAAAGACCATAAGGAATAGAGAGGAAGTGGGTGTACTGGTAACTGGGGCAGAGCTGATGAATTAATTTTATGATGGACACAAACATGATTTACGGTATTCTCGGTTACTGCTGTTATCAGTCAGAAACAGAACCATCCTAGCCAGCCACCCACAGTCCTGTGGGGTCTACTAGACACCAATGTTTTTGGCACCTTAAAATCTGTCTATAGCTATTCTCCTGCACTTACTTTCCCCTAACAAAAAGTTACATAGGAAAGAAAACCAGCAACCAAGCAGCCCTGCTCATGCTTCACCACTTTCTCTTACAAGTAAAGCATTTACACATGGTGAATGATCATATTCCTCCCTGGTTTTACCTGCTAATGCAGTATTCCTTGTCTCCAGGTATACCCAGGTAGCGTGGTCGTTCACCAGTGGCAATGAGAAATCTCTCAGCTGTGTACAGCTTCTCAACTCCTCTTTTATTTGTTGCCTGTGGACAAAGTATTAGTCCAAAGTGAGTATTTCACAGTCCTACCAAGGGGAAAATTATTCTGTTTGAAAAGCATCTTGTGTTGGGCTTGCGTGACAAAGTTTTGGTAGCAGGGGGGGCTACAGGGGTGGCTTCTGTGAGAAGCTGCTAGAAGCTTCCTCTATGTCCCATGGAACCAATGCCGGCCAGCTCCAAGATGGACCTGCCACTGGCCAAGGCCCAGCCCATCAGCGACGGTGGTAGCACCTCTGTGGTAACATATTTAAGAAGGGGAAAAAAGTTGCTGGGGCGCAGAATCTGCAGTGGTGGTAGCACCTCTGTGATAACATATTTAAGGGGAAAAAAGTTGCTGGGGCACAGAAACTGCAGCCAGACAGAGGAGTGAGAACATGTGGGAGAAACAGCCCTGCAGATCCCCAGGTCAGTGCAGAAGGAGGGGAGGAGATGCTCCAGGCGCCGGAGCAGAGATTCCCCAGCAGCCCGTGGTGAAGACCATGGTGAGGCAGGCTGTCCCCCTGCAG
>JANHGO010000039.1:8520378-8667956 GCA_024606505.1 Aquila spilogaster
GCCGCGCGCAGGCCGCCCCTCTCCCGGCGCTTTGGCTGTCGCTATGGAGTAGCCGGGACGGGACGGGACGGGACGGGACGGGACGGGGCCAGCGCCGGAGCTAGCTGACAGCCGGTCTTCCGGGCCCATAGGGCGACGGGCGGCCGGTCTCCGCGCCAGCGGCTCGCTCCGGGCTCAGGTGAGAGGCGCGGCCCGGCCCTGCGGGGCCGCCCGGCCTAGTGCCGCTGCGCGGGGCCGCGGGGGCTGCGGGAGTGCGGCCCGGGAGCGACGCTCTGGCCCGAAGGGGAGCCCGTCCCGGCAGCGGGGCTCGGAGGGGCCGTGGGGCCGAAGTGCAGCCCCTCCCGCCCCAGGTCAGCTGCGAGGAGGGGTTCCGCTGCGGGTCCGCTCTGGCTGTAGATAACAGTGACATGTTGGTGGGAAGGGCCGGCCCGCTCGAGGCGGTCGGTGGTTGTGCGGCGTTCAGGATAGGGCTCTCCCGTCAGCAGGGGACTTGCGCATCCGCCTTCTGTCAGGTTTTGCTAAGGTTTGGGTACCAAAATGCTGGAAGAAAACAAAACAAACAAAAAAACAAAAGAAACCGTGAAGGTGACTTACTTGGGGCATTTATTTTGGATTTTATTTCGACATTTTCACTATTTTGTTTCATTTCTTATTGCTGTGTGGGCTGTTGCTTACTCTTTCTGCACAGTGGCAAGGTTGACACTGTACTGATGTATTTCTGCCCATGTATATCAGCACAAAGACCATCCGCAGTTGTGAGGGGACTTCATGAAAACGATGCCCTAAGTAAATGCTGAATTTCCTTTTAGGGTTGGTTCCAGATTCCATACACTTGCTATAGATATCAGGCTCTTGCTGTCAGAGACTCATTGTCAATATCCCCTCATGTTCAAACAGAAAGAAAGAAATTTTTTAAACATAATTACCTGTCCTGTGTTGCTTGTCTGAGCACTGTTACTTATAAGATCTTGTACTTTTCTCATTTGTTACCTTTTAATTTGAGATGAAATTGCCGTTCTGGGTAACGGACTTGCTTTATTGCCCTGTGGCTGTTCATTCTTCTATAAAAAGTAGTTAAGTCTTAAAATAACTGAGCAATTGAATGGTTTCCTGCAATTGAGAAGTAAAGTTACATGTTTCAGGTATGGTCAATGACATCAAGATTTGTGGTATTATAGTTATTACCCAAAACAGAATGTTTAATTTATTTTTGTTTCACATGGATTTTTGAAGTACATTGTAAATGTGAGTTTTTACTGAAATCAATAATAACAATCATTTTTACAGAGCCAAAGAGAAAGGCTTCTTTTAGAATGCAGTCCAGATGTTGATATGAGGATTTCTACAAATGTATAGGAAGTTTTTGACAAACTTAAAACCAAAACTGTTTATTGAGGAGTACATTTCTCAGTATTCCTTTCCTTTAGCTGAGCTAATCAGTAATTTGTGTACTGTCAGGCTGGAGAGGAACAGGTTGGACAGGGCCTGCTAGGCTTGCTGTTGAAATCCTGACCCTTCAGACACCTGGATGTTGTGAGCATTCTCACCTACTGGCTTTTCTAGCCTTCTCACTATAGTTAGTCTGTAACCTGCAGTAGAGGGCAGTTCTGAATTAATGAGTGCTACACCATTTTTCCACTCTCTGGATAGAGAAGCTGTCTTTCAGGTTTATACAAAGGAATGTGAGCATGCATATGCACACATTTGCTTCATCCTATCTCTGCAACTAATTTTGTGAAATTTCTCTCCAGTTTTTAGAATTGCAACAGAAGAATGTGTTGCATTGATACTGCAGAAGACTTTTCAGTAGGGAGTGAACGAAACAGAATACAAACAGCACAAAATTTAATAGCAAGTAAAGGAGATTTATGGTTATTTTAAACTCATTAAAATTGATTTTATAGTCCTTTAATATAGAATTTTCTCCATGAGATATGTGCAGAGAAAATTCTAGAGATACCTACTGCTGTGTTCAGAATACTCTGTGATTCTTGTTTCTGCCGATTCATCAGGTTAATAAAAAGTTCATTTATTTGAAGGAATATTAGACAGTGTCTAATAACTGTTTGGTCTTGGGCTGCACAGTTCAGAATTGCATGCGTAGCATAACTTATAAAGTTGATTTATTGTTATAAAATGTCACGTATAAATAGTAATATAATTTAATGAATTCCATGTTTCCATGGTTTATTTCCAGATGTTCTCAAAAAAACAATACCTACCAAGCAAGTACATAATTATTCTTATTTCACTGTACTTAGACTGCTCATGCTCAGTGCCTCACTCTATGAAGCTTATGGTCCCCATAATTAAGACCCACTTCATCCTGCATATGTATCATATCTGGTTCTGCTCCTGAGTGGTTCTGTTGAAGCCATAACTGCTACTTCCAGTTTTAAAGCTGAGTGTGAGATTGAGATCTGTGCAGCTGATGCCTTTCTTTTTTATCATATTACCTCTTATTTATGTAGTACATTTTCTTGAATTTTTGATTTTGGTACTCTCTTTAGAAGTGCAAAGTTGTATTGCTCATCTGACCTGGCTATTGGAGAAATGTCTATTGAGTCACAGCAGGAGTGTGTTTCTACTTTTCACTGTGGAGTCATGCTGAAAATGGAATGCAACTGCAACAGTAATCAGTACAGAGCAACATAGCTGTGATGTTTCCAGCACTGGGCTAGGATCTGGGATTTGCTTAGAACTAGGTTAGTACTGCTCCATACATCTACACTGGAATGAATTCTTCAGTTACTCTTTTTTTCTTCTTCTTTTAAGAAAATTTGCTCAGTATGTTTATTTTCTCTTTTAGGAAAGGGGGAGAAAGATTGCATGTCTGACTAGTGTGGTCAATTTCAGTCAAGTTTGACTGAAATACACAGGTGCCAAGGATAAATTGCTACAGGTTTGTGAGACTAAGGAACCATGGAGAAGAAACAAACTCCATGTATGGCATGAATATGGAAAAAGCTGTAGTATAAATGTGTATCTGATTAGACTCCAGATTATCTGTGTAGACCAGAATACTTGAGACCTATAATACTTGAGTGGTGGGAAAAGCTTTAATTTGTTCAAATAGATCAGGTGGACATTGGGGCTGATAAGCCTGCTCCCTGGATTACTTGTTACTGTCTTCTGCTTATTTTGTCCTCATTACCATGACTTGGAAAACATCTTTATCACAACAGACTCTTGTCTCTTCCATTTGATTAGCAGTGACATTCTCTGTTTTTCAAGGTAGTTTTGCATAAATTATAACCAAATAAATTGAGTGTATAACAAGTAAAGCTATATTTCAGCATATTTGCTAAGGTGTTATCTTAGGTTTATTCTACAAGTTGAAGACATTAGTATTCTTCATACCTTATATGAAAGGTGGAATGAAGAAATATTCTTCAATGTTTCTTTAAAATATGCCATATAATACCAATTCCAGGAAATCGTTTCTCTTTGCATTCTGTCTTCATCTTTGCATATACCGATAAAGAAGATGAATGCCTGTCTCTCTCTTTCAGTATTTCTTTCTTGTCTTCATTCTTTCTTATATATCCATTATCAGAGAGACAATTGTATAAATGTGGCATATCCTTCAAACTTTTCTCTGGCAGAAAAGAGAAATCAGATTTTTTTTGAACTAATTATGTCAACTTAGGAGACTGTGTAAGTACACAGTAGAGGGAGAGGAAAGTGAACTAAACTGTAAGGAACCACAATCGTTCAGCTCTCAAATTTGCAAGGTTATGCTAATAAGCTTACATGTACAATCTTGTTGAAAAAAGCATAAAAAGGCAGTTTCTTGTTTCCTACTTTCACAGCAGCTGATCAGCTCATGAATACTCAGATCAGACAAATAATGTCAGAAATTCTAATGGGTAAAATACTAAATTTTGAGCTTGTGTTTTGTTAGTCACGATGTAGGAAAGAAGAGTTTGATTTTTTTTTTTGTAGTTGTCTTCTGCATAATAGAAATCATTCTTTTGCTGGCCCTCAAGTCTGAGCAGTCTTTTCCCTCAGAAAATGTCTAATTCCATGAACGCTGGATTAATGGAGCCTGGTTGCCTTCACCTTTGGTTTTGCTGATTGATATTAATATAGAAGTTGTGAACATTTCCTTTCACAGGAGCAGTTTATAGATTCTCTGATAGATTCATTCATCTTTTTTTCTCAATAAATGGTTGAGTTTTTCAGTCCTCAGTTGCTTTGATAGATCTTATGAAGAGTGATCAAGAGATTCAGCAGTGTCTGAGGAGGAGTAGCAAAGACATACAGCGCGAGGCATCTGCACACAAAGATGTATTTTCAGTATGAATATACCATGGAAATTACATTTTGCTATTCTTTTTTTTATGATTACTCCTGTATCCTAATAGATCTTTGACTAGATTACTTTAATTTTCAACATTTGTCTTTGTTAACAGGATTTCTAAAAGACTGTGAATCTTTTTTTCTTGTCTTTTTAGGATAGCACAGTGGTGTACAGTTGACACAATGGAGTCCATGCTGAATAAATTGAAGAGTACTGTTACAAAGGTAACGGCTGATGTCACCAGTGCAGTCATGGGGAATCCCGTTACCAGGGAGTTTGATGTTGGTCGACATATTGCCAGTGGTGGTAATGGTCTTGCCTGGAAGATATTTAATGGAACTAAAAAATCGACAAAGCAGGTGAGTTGTCAAGTAACAACCTTTGTTTATGAGTGTTAAATAACAGACTGGTAGGTAGCACCTGGTAACTGATATTCGAAAGCAAAATCCCACTGTGCAGACAAATGCTAAGGGTGTAAAAATGAAGACCCCCAAATTATTTAAATATAATGTTATCAGCTACTTAAGTGAGTTTTGCTGCTGGAGAAAGAAGTGGTTCTGTATTCATAGCATATAACTCAAGACCACAGTCAAGAACTGATTTAACTGATCTGACAAGATGGAAGTGATTTGTTTGTTTGTGTTAACATGATTCGTTTCTCCAGTTTAGTTTACCTTGCAGTTTTGGGGCACAATTATACTGGCTTTTTACAGGGTTAAAAGATCATGAACTGTGCTGTTATTTGATCTCAACAAAACAGGCTGTGATTTTTTTGTTCAGCTTTGACACACAAATTGAAGGGTTAGAAATGTTATTAAGAAATGAGATACATTGGCTGAAAGGTGTTGCTTTGTGGAGGAGGGTGTGGAGGAAGTTAATTCTGCCTTGGTTGTGCAACTTTCAGATGAGTATTGTTGCCTGAGAAGTAACTCTTGTCTTCTTTAAGTGTTATGGTTTAGAGCACTAGTATGTGTATTTTTGCTTCAGTTGAAGCTGCACATATAGATAAAAGTGGGACTGTGACTTTGGAAGAAGGTTTGCCTTATTAATAACAGAGATGGTGGGATCGATTGCACCCTCAGCAAATTTGAGGATGAGACACCAAGCTGAGTGGTGTAGTTGATACCACAGAAGGAGAGGATGCCTTCTAAAGAGACCTGTAGGCCCACATGAACCTAATGAAGTTCAACAAGGCCAAGTGCAAGGTGTTGCACTTGGACTGGGGCAATTGTAGACACAACTACAGACAGGAGAAGAACTCCTTGAGAGCAGCTCTGTGGAGAAGGGCTTAGGGTTCTGGTGGACAGAAAGCTAGACATGAGTCAGCAGTGCGTGCTTTCAGCCCAGAAGGCTAACAGTATCCTGGACTTGTTCAGCTTGGAGAAGACTCCAGGGAGACCTCATTTTGGCCTTCTGATACTTAAAATGAACTTGTAAAAAGGAGAGAGACTGACTTTTTACACAACCTGACAGTGATGGGACTAGGGGGAATGCTTTTAAACTAAAAGAGGGGATATTGAGATTAGATGCTGGGGGTATTTTTCACTCAGAGGGTGGTGAGGCACAGGAGAAATTGTGAATGCCCCATTCCTGGAGGCATTCAAGGTCAGGTTGGAGAGAGCTCTGGGCAGCCTGGTCTGGTGTGTGGCAGCCCTGCAAGGGGAAGGAGGGTTGGAACTGAATGATCTTTAAGGTCACTTCCAGCTCAATCGATTCTATGAATCTATGAGAAGCCGAGTTTAAAAGCTGGTGTTATAGAACACGATTTTATTGATGGGAAGAAATGTGAAGTATCTTAAAACTTAGGGAGAAAATAGAATTTTCTTCGAGTAAGTGGAAGATACAGTTAAACTTGATTCTGAAGTGATAAAAGTTACTTGCTAAGTGAATCTGCTTGCTATAGATATGCCAAAAGAAATGGACACAGAGTAACTTACTTTGGTAAGCATGTATACAGCCTGTCAGATGGTAGCTAGTGGAGAAGAAGTGTAGCATGCAGAATAAATACTGCATGGGGATTGTGTGATCTGTGTGGGAATCTACATAATGTTAAGCATATGTTGTGCCATGATTCTCATGCATCTGTCTAGCCATGGCAGAACTTTACACATATAGTATTTGCTGCATTTATCAAATGTGCTGACTTTTTGTTTTTGGGTTGTTTTTTGGTCTTACTCAATCATACAATGTGGTAGTAATATTGAAAGTATTGTAGTTTTGATAGGTTTTATACAATTGCCGTGTTCCACAAGCAAGTGACCTGTAGTGGGCATAGCTTTGAGGGTATGGAGTGTTGTAATTTCTTTCACTCTGCCCAATTGACAGAGTATATGGAAATCCATTCCTGTCAATAGGTTGTTTCTTTTTTTTTTCCAAGCTTTTGAATAGGTGTTCTGACTGTTCATTTTGAAGGATGTTCGGATGTTACCATATTTGAACCTGCATTCTCTGTGTAAACCTTGTCTAACACCTGTACATTTGTATGCCATCATCAGTCATTAAAAATACAGCAGCAGTTGTATTGCAGAGAATTTTAGCTGGCAATTACCATTCATTATTAATATTGTCAAGTAGGTAACATCATGTCAACATTCAGTTTAATATTACAAAAGAGAGCTATCCATCAGGACAAAACACTTTGTGTTCTGCTATGTCTATTCTTTGGCTTTACTTTGTATTTCTTTTGCATGGGCCTTTTGAGGATTGGTTGGGCAGCCTGGAAGTGGCTGGCTGTCATACTCCAAGTGTCTGCAGTCACTTCTGTCAAGTGCTGCATGCAGTTCCTGTGTTGCAAATATGTGCATCTAACTTGGAGCTACAAGCACTTAGCGTGTTTGTTTGTTTACAATAAATGTGTATAGTGATCAAACAAAGAAGATGTAAGGCTTTATTGCCCTTGTTATTTTACAACACAAGTAGTAATTTAAGTCATTGTAGCCATATAAAATAGCCAAATTGGAGTTTTAGTACTTGCATAGTACTGCATCAGCAGTGCTGGTCTGAAATGTTTGTTTCCCGGAACAAATGGAAGTCAGCTGTCTTAGAGAAGTTGGTCAGCTGAAGTTAAAATTTCAAACGTGGATTAATTTGGTTTGTATTCTAATTCTGTGACATATACAAAAATTCTAAAATTCAGTCTCTGGTGACAGTAGATATGTATGATAGTATTCCATTTTTTTTTTTTAATATATGTCTTGTCTTTTCTTGCTTACTTTGTAGGTGACTGAATAACAGCCTAACAGAGTGCAGGGAAATTACTTGTGTGCATGTGTTTGGTGTTATATGCTGTTCATCTGAAATAATTTTGAATCTTTCTTGATCTACTTTTTAGTTGTACAACATGTTACTTGAAGTAACACATTACTAATTTTATAGTATGTATTTCTGCCCATTGTGGATTTGCTTACATAGTCTGAATGTGCTGATAGTCTTCTGGCATAATAAGGCATTTGTCCTTTTTTCCAATTAGAGCAATCAGAAGGAAATACATAGGGTAAGGTTCAGAATGTTCATGCTGGCTTGATTGTAAAAAGTAGTGGGATTAAGGAGATAATGGCTTGCAATTTAGGACTACTGTAGCCATGTTTAGTTTTTATTGTGACAGTACTAGATATATTTATTATAGGTAAATCAACTTTCTGGATTTGAACTTCTGTAATTTAAGCTTTCTATTATTTAAACTTTGAAGGCAAATTCATTTCAAACCTGAAATGATGATGTTGTATACCCTGTGATTGAAACAAATTGATGGCAAAGTAGAGTTGCAGAAACATTGTCTAACTTCTTAGACAAAGCTGGAGGAAAATCTATTCTGACAAAAGACCAGAGTAGTGCTGGAATGGTTTCCAGTATTTTAATTCAAGAGGCTAAAACATCATGTGTTTTCATACTGAGTTGCATTTGATTATTCATTTAAAAAATGTGTGAGTAAATGAGTAAAACAGAGAAGAAATTTTAAAAAGCAAAGCAAACAAAGTTTCTAAAATCAAGCACTCTAACTTAAAATTTCCTTTGATTTTGCTTACAGTGTAGTCTTAACAACATGATCACATTTAATCTTTTGTACAGGAGAACCACATTGTTCGGATTATAAGATATATGGCAAATTGCTGTCATTCAGCATTTTGTGGGTTTTTCTTCTGTATTGTCCTGTGCTTAGTCTGCTGTTACTGCTGTGCACTATTCTAAATCTCCTTAAAAAGAGTTATTGAGTTTCTCTGATGTTGACCTCTACAGTGCTTGAATGTTTCTTATATTGTTAACATCTTTCCTCAACATGCAGGGAGATGAATTGATGTTGTTACATCATTACATTTCCACAGCTTTTAGGGTTTTTCTATAGAAATGCTTTGTAGTTGTGTTTGCGTCTTTAGCAACGCGTATGTAAATGTGTGTTTCTGCAGTCTTTGTGTGGCTTGCCTTCCTCTCAGTGGCAAAAGAAAAAGCATGACATAATTTGGTGGCCTGATTGCTTTTTTCTTATTGGGAACAGAGGGTGTCAGGAGCACAGAATGGAAATGATGGGGCACAGGTTACTGAGAATCACTAAGCATGGGTACAGTATGTATATGTCTTTCCATAGATCATGGCCTTTGTTGATAAGAATCAGCAATACTTCAATACTTTTTTTTTTTTTTTAATGAGAATAGAGTAGGGCTTGCTTTTTAGTTTTGACTCTTCACTACCTGCTTTCTTAATGTTAGGGAAATACTTTTTTTCTCTCTCTTTTCTCTTTTTTTCTTTTTTTTTCTTTTTTCAGTTATACTGGCTGAGATGGGAGCTGGACTTTCTTGTTCTCTTTGGTTTGGCTTATAAGGTGTTTGACTAGTTAAGTATGGATGCAAGTGTACTTTTTTTCCAGCTAATTTATTTGTCTTTAATGGTTTCCATGATGGACATGTCCATTTGTTGTTTTTTTTCTTTTTTTTTAAATTTCATATCCACCTCTGTAATTTTGAAGTTGCATATAAATTCCTTAGTTTTCTCCCATTCCATTTACAGAGGAAAAATCTATTTCCTCTATTTTAACGTTTACTACATTTCTGGGACTCATTTTACACATTTAGGAATTTTTTCTTATACTTAGTGTGTTATCATAGGAATGATCAGGTTAATGAGCTCTCAGATATTATTCCATCACCACAAATTCTCTCTTATGATAGTATACTTTAATATGGAACATACTTGTTTGAAACAGAACTTTGAGAAAGAGTATAGTTTAATAAAATACCTCTTAATACCAAATGAGTGAGTATCCTCAGTATATCTTGTTTATTCATAGTTAATGTAAATGCTTTTGTCTATCTAAAAATCAAGCTGATTTCTGTCTTGTTAATCTGCTGTTCTATAATTCTGTAGAAAGTGATTGTAGTTTATGCAATAGTTTGTAAGGTTTGGAGCAAAATAATTCTTAAAAAATATATTCCAGAAATTCTGTACAACTATGGTGAAAATAGCTGGGACAGAGTAAGGACAATATGTAGCTATAGATATGTATTGAAATGGTTCTTGCATTGATGCAATTGTACTGTTGATTTTTAAAAAAGTATGCATGTACCTAATTTTATATAGGTTTCATTTTTTTGATGTGGTATGTACTGAGTGAATTTCCTTGGTTATTTCTAGGAAGTGGCTGTTTTTGTGTTTGATAAGAAGCTAATAGACAAGTATCAAAAATTTGAAAAGGATCAGATTATTGATTCTTTAAAACGAGGTGTTCAACAGTTAACCAGGCTTCGACACCCTCGACTACTTACTGTTCAACATCCATTGGAAGAATCTAGGTAAGCTGTAGTAAAGGTGAGAACAGACTTTATTAATTATTATTTTGTTATCGAATATAAAATGTCTGGAACATTTAGCACTTATATCTGATGAGGTTCAAGTTTAACATATTTACTGTCAACAGTTTATGGGCTGGTTCAGCCTGGCTCCATGATGAAGGGGGCGAGGGGACCCATAGGCCCACGCCCTGGAAAAGGGAAGGGGGAAAAGGAAAAAGGAAAAAGGGAAAAGGGAGATGGGCCTAAAAACAAAACAGTGGCAGCGATCTGAGGAGGAAAGCTAATTTACTAAAAAAGATATCAGAATGCAAAATAACACAATATAATAAATACAATTGGATTTGAGTCTAATAAATCAAATAAAATGAGAGGGAGAGAGTGTCCAAAAACCGAAGGCCTTACACTCTCACTGAAGGCGAGATGGCTAGGGAGCACACTGCTGCTGCAATGATCCGAAAGGGAAAAGAGAGGGATCTTGTGACTTGCCAACAGTTTTATCTTTCCCTGTGAGTGGAAAACGGAAAAACGCAAAGTAACGCAAAGTCCTCTGGGGAACGTAGTTCTTCTCTTCTGAGACAGGTGTACTTGGAACTATCGATGATCCATGGAACTGGAGCATTAACTCTTTAACTCCCAGTGCCTTACATGATATTATGATGTGGAATACCGATAACAAAAGTCAGAAAACCATGACATTTACTCATGTGAGAATGGTATTCTCCCCATCCTCAAATCTTTATTCACCAAGTCATAGGATGCATCCTTGGTGTGAATCTAATTGATAATCTATTGCATGATCTAAGTCCAACTGGAGCTGGAAGACTACACATGACTCTTACAGCAAGGATATTTAGTAGTTCATTTAATTTCACTTTTAAAGGGCCTTTTAAATTTGTATTCTTTTAAAAGATTGTTCATTTATTTTTTCTGTTTATGAGATTGGGGACTTTTGATAAATTGTATCTTTGTGGCCACATAGGTTTTTAAAAGATCCTCAAGTACCAAATGAGGGAGACAAATTTGTATTTTTGTGGTGTTTATTTGATTTATGTAAGATTAGTCACTAGGTACAATAATGAGTTAGCTTTACGCCTTTATTATTCAAATGTAGTGATAACAGCACACTAAAATCTGACAAATAGAATGAAGATTTCATGTTAAAATAGAAAGCTGATCATACTGAGGAGGATCATTTCAACTTCTTCCAAGGAAGTTTTTAATAAGTGGAGTCTAATAAAGATTCATGTACATTACCTTTCAAACCTGTCCACTTTTTATTGTCTATTAACCTGTGCATTTCCAAAGACATTGGTTTCTAGTTGCTAAGAAAGCCATGGGAATATTTCTTTATCTCTGCAGTGTCTACTTTAGGAAAGATTTCTTGGATCAGTGACAACTGCATATTCATATATATCTTCCCTCCTGTACTGAAGTCATTTGGTTTAGTATGCTCCTTTTTTAAGTCCAAGGTGGATTGCTAATTGAAGAGAACTGTCAATATTGTACAGTAGTAAATAAACTATCTGTCATTAAATAGCCTAGAGTTGTCTCAGTCACTGTGCAGGTGAGTTGTATATCCCCGAATATACCTCAGGCTTTTCACTTAAAATTGACATGGTGTTTCAGTTGACCCAGAAACTTTCTATTTTTTCCTAAATTCTACACTTAAAAAGAGGGTAAGATTCATACTTTGCAGAGATAAGAAGGTTTTGGTATTTTTCCTGCAAACAATTTAAGCCTTTTGAGTAAAAATAATCTTGCAGTTTGGTCAGAGTTCTTGTTCATGAGTTTGTAGTAACACTCTGCTTTGGTTCGTACTCAGTATGCTTTTTGTAGGAGCATCACTATGACCAAACCTGCCCAGTTGTTTGCTGTGCCAGAAACTAATGTAACAGATTTGTGGGGTTCATGAAAGGAAAATTTGCTTAGACTGTGTATATATCCCTGTACTGTAAGACAGATAATTTTTTTAGAATTGAAGAAAGTGTTTGCAGAGTGCTTGTTCTTTGGAGACATCTATAGAGGGCTCCTTCTGGGCTGGTCTTTTTTTGTTGTATCCAAAGTAACATGCAGTTGTGCTGAACTGCTTGCAGGTCACACTTTATTCTGTCTTTGTGGTGTGGTGCAAAAGATTGCTTTTGGTGCATCTGCACCAAGTAGATGTTTCCGGGCCATACCATTTTGATCCCAGTGTGTAGGTAGCTACTGCTGTTTCCATTTCATATAATTGGTATTCAACATAATTATGTTGATTATAAATATATTATTAGATCTAAATTTTACATGCATTTATATAATGTATGCAATGTGTATTTTTATTTATACTAAACATTTAGTATAACACATATTTATTTACAGCTTGTTTTGGCTTCCAGTAACAGAAGAGCATGAAAAGGCCAAATTGTAAAACCATTCACAAGGAATGAAGAGTTCCAGATATTTAATTTCATAGACACTCCATCTGTTGTAGTTTTTCCCAAAGCATATGTGTGTTTAGCCATTACTTTCTTTGTAACTTGTTTTCTTTTTATTATGTTATTCTGAATGTCATTTTGATATTATTCGGGGAACTGTTAAAGAGGATGCACTGTATGGCAGATAACAGCTCCTACAATATTAAATTGCTTTAATTAGATTTGCCCCATCCTTCCGTTATTCTGACATGGTACCTTATTTAATTAACTCCTGAAGTAAAAAAAGAAACAGCCATCTTTCTTTTCCCTCAAAGCAACAGCAATTAGAGTGTTTATGTTGTGAAAATACTGAATAACTGTTTTGTAAGTATTTTCTGTCATCAATGCTTTAACCGTAACTAAATGAAGAAGCTCCAGGGTAAAGCTGAAATCAGATTAAAAATGAAGACCTTTGTCTTTCTGTGCTTTGATTCTCTTTGGTGATTAATCAAAAACTGAGGTTTGTAGTGCTTGCTGTGTTAACAGAGAAATGGAAGAGATGATGTCTATGGACTGGTGCGAAGGTGGCGAAGCAATTGAAGTTCAGTCAGGTTAGCTGAGGCTTATGAATCAGGGAATTCTGATTTTCTTTTTTTCCTTCAGGAAGGCATCAGAAAAAAAAACTAACGTCACTCTTAGTCTGGATGAGTAATGAGAGTGTTGCATGTTCAACCTTCTTTTGCCTCAAAGAGCAAGTGTGTTAATCTACTGAGATACGTAAAAACTTTGTGATAGATTCATGCTGAAATGTTGTGTATTCTGTGATTATTTTAAAGGAATAAACAAAAGGTTAGGCTTCTGCCTTCTTGGCAATAACTTTATTACTCACAAAAATATCTTTACTAGTGTTACTCAGTCTTGGTTTTCTGTATTCATGCTGATGCGATGTATGAACACAATGTGTTTGCACAAAAAATATTCATTCTTAGACCAGATGTATGTGCAACCATCCACACAGTACTTTCTTAAAAAGAAAAAAAAAAAGAAAAGAAGAAAAGTACTAAAGCCTCCAATATTGTGCAGAACAGGGTGAAGAGACTTGAAAATTTGACTTTCTGGAGCACAGTGTTAGAACTAGTCTGCTCTCTGTGCTTTTTAAACTCTGCTAACAAAGATCCATTGAAAAGACCTATTGTTCAGGAATAAAGCAGTAGATAAATTAATTGCGAAAACAGTTAATACAACAAGCATATTTGTGTGCGTTTGTGATCACTGTCTGACTGTGTTAAGCATTGCTTCAGTCAAGGGGCACATCCATTTTAGGCACAGCTAACAGCCTGATTTTTCAAGGTTTAATGATAGCAAGAAATATTTGTTTGTTTTTCTTGGATCAGGGCAAGAAGAGTACAGTTTTCTTAAAACTTTTTATGAAGTACCGCATGCATCATGAGTGATATATGTTGTTGTTAGAGAATGCAATAACTTAAGCTGATTTTTATGTATTTTTTCATTTCATATTTATATATTCATATATAAAATCTTAGGTAATGATTAAAAGCCTGAAATAAAATGTGTTTTTAGGTTAATGACAAGTCTCTGGTGATGTACAATATGATGTCTTCATGGTTGTTCATAGTCAAGATGTGTTGTATTACATTATTTACAAAAAGCATTTTTTTTATTTTCTCTATAGAGATTGCTTGGCATTTTGTACAGAACCAGTATGTGCAAGTTTAGCTAATGTTCTTGGCGGCTGGGACAACCTACCTTCTCCTGTACCATCCGACATTAAAGAATACAAACTTTATGATGTGGAGACTAAATATGGCTTGCTTCAGGTGTGGCATTTTTGTTTTTATTATTTTCATGCACTTTTATTATTAATCATTGTTTTATAAATGCCATATCTGTGTATAGTAAATCAAATAATTGTGAAGATAAAGATGATAGCGACCTGAACATTTTAAGTATAAGAGAAGGTGAATACTGGAGGCTTTGTAAGTTGCTGCTATTTTTGGTTATTCTGATATGGAAAATAAAAAAATGAACTAATTTTTATATTCTATATAATTATCTGTTCTACAGCTGTCTCTCCTGTACATGAATCTTTTCTTTATCTTCTGTGGAGAAACAGTTGCTTCCAGGCTGGTGGAAATTTTGCTCAACATCAGAAAACATTTTTGTTCTTATGCTTTGGTAGTTAATCAGTGTTAGTAATCTCACCTGCTGCTTACCTACATCTGTATTTAATTTCCTTAACACATAATTTTTAAAACATAGCCCAAAATCAGTGATGAAAAATTGCTTCTTAATATATTAGTATAAACATGACCACAGGAAATAAGGCTGTAGATGTGACAGAAATTTTTGTAGATGTTGTACAACCTATCTTAGGAAATATTTAACCTGAAATAATAATCTTTTATTAACAGGTTTCTGAAGGCTTGTCCTTTTTGCATAGCAGTGTGAAAATGGTTCATGGAAATATTACTCCTGAAAATATAATTTTGAATAAAAGTGGAGCATGGAAAATTACAGGCTTTGATTTTTGCATCCAGTCAACAAACCCGTCTGAGCAGGAGGTACTAGATCTTTATATTTTTATTTATTAATACATTTCATATTCAGATCTTTGTCTGAAACCAGTTTCTTGAGCTTGCATTTCAATATATTTATGTAATATTCACATCTGTATTTTGTTGGAAGAAAATCTGAACATATAGCACAGGTCTGCATTGAAGTTCTGCCTTTGATTGGCAGAGAAAAAGCCTGACTTGGATTGTTAGGCTCCGAGTAGGCTAGTGGTAGTTTCAGACAAAGGCTGAAAGTGCCTGTGATGCTTATTCTGCTCACCTGCGTGTTCGATGATATGCACAGCTGTACATCCATTCTGTGCCTTGTTTCTACCTCCTCAGATTAATTCCTATCGTAGTTCAAGTTTCTCTCCTTTCAGCAGTGCCTTTATGTTTGCTTTACAGTTCTTAATTCTAATGTCCAGATTTCACTGCATGAACTAATCTCTCTGAGTTACAGCCATTGATTTTTAACAGTTCCGCTTCACTTCATTTCTGTTTCATGATTTGAAGGGATTAAAACTTTATTTTTTGCTGCTACTCAAAATTCTTATTGAAATGGTTTTTTTTTTTTTTTTTTTTTAAATCCATAAGTTTACTTTTTTTTGTTTCTTCTCTTATAGCCCAAGTTCCCTTGTAAGGAATGGGATCCAAACTTGCCATCTTTGTGTCTTCCAAATCCTGAATATCTGGCACCAGAATACATTCTTTCCGTGAGCTGTGAGACAGCAAGTGATATGTACTCTCTTGGAGCTGTTATGTATGCAGTGTTTAATAAAGGGAAACCAATTTTTGAGGTCAACAAACAGGATATTTATAAAAGTTTTAGTAGACAACTTGATCAGGTATCCTGTCTATGAATATTATACATTTATTTTCGTATTTGAAAAGTCACTATTTTAAAGCAAATTTAAACATTTTAGACACAAGTAAAAAAAAATCCTAGCAAAGTATGGAAAATAAAAAATACGTGTAGAAAAATTGGTGTACTAACTTTATTAGCTAGAGGATTTGTTTTTCAGCTGGTTTCTCTGTAACCATGTTGAATGTTGGTCTTCTGGGATGAGTGCTTTACCTGTTAAGGCAAAAAGTGCCAAACACAAGGCAATGAATGACCAATGTAAGGCTGGTGGAGATTGCTGAGTTTAGAGTGATTTGATCAACCGGCAGCCATTCAGTTATCAGCTGTTTCACATTCTTTGTGGACTACTAGTATTCACAGATGAAGTTAATTGGAACAGCTGATATAACATATGTACATATGCAAGTTTTTATGCTGAAGCTTCTTTGGGTGCCCATTGCCTTATGCATATGTACTGTATTTTAGTGTAGCTAAACAAGACCTCAGATAATAACATGTACTTCTTTAAAAATACTGATTTTGTGTTATTCAGTAACCTGAACACAATTAGAAGCTGGGAACAGGAGAATATGACTGGACATAGGTGGGTTGTTGCGAAGCAGAAGGAAAACTATGAGGGATCAGGAACAAATGTGTTGTGAAAGAGGAGAAGGGAGTGATATCGAAGGTGTGGTTAAAGAAACTAGTAAGAGAAACAAAGTATAATGCTAATATATATTGGAAATAGTTATATACAGGATTTTCTGATTGCATGGTACATGTGCTTAAATTTTTATGCAGCTGAGCCGTTTAAGCTCCAGTACTCTCCAGAATATACCAGAGGAGGTGCGTGAACATGTAAAGCTACTCTTAAATGTAGCTCCAGCAGTCAGACCAGATGCGGATCAGATGACTAAGGTCAGTTCATGGAAAATACAGTAGCTATAGGAAAATGAGAAAACTATGTTTAATGTATGGAAATAAAAGAGCTCTTTTGAAGCTGTTTTTTTTTTTTTTTTTCTGTTAATCTTTCTGGTTGAAATGTTAGATTTTTATTTTTAACTATTTTGGAAATAATGATGTTAGCTGCTGGCAAGTATTGTCCTTATATTAACAATTAACAATACGAAAGAGTGTGCTGAAACAGAATTTAGAGTAATCATTCAATGCAACACTATTTTGTTGCTTTCCAGTACAGTTGAAAGTATTTTCTCTGTTACATTTTATTCTATTCAGTCTTTAAAACTTTATTGGAAAAATTTTAAAACCATGAAGTGATAAAGGACAATAAATGTAAGGATTAACTTTTGGCTTATGATTTTTTTTTGTGTATTCTTGAATATGCAGAAAGGAGAACTTAAAACATATTTTGAGCTTACTTGCTCTAATAAAGTAGAAATAAACTGCAAGAAGGCTAATATATGGCAAATTCTTTCTCCACTGTTTGAAGGCAGAATTTAAAAGCATGGTCCTTCTTACGCCTTCTACCCTATTTTCTCATACCTGATAAGATCCTACTGATAGACTTGCTTAGCTAAACAATTTTCTTCCTTTCCTGTCGTGTAAAATGATTATATGTGGAGAGAGTAATTAATGTCTTCTTAGTTGGAAGAAATAGTGAGTACAAAGGTGATGGTTCTGCCAACAAGTGTTGGAAGGAGAAGTGAAAAATATTGCTTAAGTTATCAACTCGTTTGTCTGAAAGACTGAAACAAAAAAAAAAAATAAATAATTGTATTAAGCACCATGATTTTGTAAAGATTGTAAGTGTCTTTAAATCGCGTCTGCACCAGAGGCTGACTTGTAGGATAGAGATACTAAGGCTAAATATATATTGTAAAAAAATGTTAGTTAAGCAGTTAGTTAAGGCCAGCATGATACAAGCTAGTATGGAGCTTTGCATGGGTGAATTTACCTTGTTATTTTTAACAAGGTTAAGTTAATCTATGTAGAGCTCTACAGTCTTGAAGTTAAGACACTATTGGTACATGATCAAGAATACAGAATTTAAGTCTTACGCTGCAAACTAGTTTGAAGTAGATGCTGATAGATTTTTTTCTTCTTTATTGCCCTACTCCTATCAACTTCTCTTTCTGCCTGACAGCACAGCTTCTTTGTATGTTTTTATATGCTTTCATTTTGCACAAATTTTTCAGCCGAAAACATGTCTAAATGATCTGAGAGACTGAGTTATCTCTCTAAACATAGAAAGACTATAATGTTTGACATATCCTTCCCTAACTGAGAACTAGCAGAAAGGAGCACTTTTTCTTACGCAAGTTTTCAAATGTTTTATAGTTTCTGTAGGTTTGAGATAGACACTCTTCTATTCATTCAACTGCCAGCTGAAAGCTGAATATTCAGGGATGGATTTTAGATAAAAGAAACAGTCCTGACCTCATCGTGCATTTCTGTCAGTCTTTCATTAATGATGAGGCAGTTATGTCAGTATTAATGATTTACCAAGGCAATAGGACAATCCACTCATGTTTGTTGATGCCATGTTCATAAGCCTGGTCTATATATATACGCAAAACTATGTTGTTACTCAAAGCTTAAGAAGGCCTATGCCCTCTTTTCTGACAAGTAGAGATGCAGCTGAAGTAATGCAGACATGGGAGATCATATATATCCTATCCACTATAGCTTTTTACAAGCAGGTGTGAACACTGAAGGTAAGTTTATATAATCAGACATCTGTTGCAAATAAATTCTTGTTGAAACATTATAATATTCCAGGATTGGTGCTTAGACCTAGATGGCTTTTAGGTAATCCTTTGTAATATTAAATAGCGTACATATTCCTAGAGAATTTTGTTTTTACTTTCCTTCTCTTTTTTCTTTTTGTAAATAAAACATTTCTTATACACTAAGTTAATTTAGATACTTCTTTGAAATGCTAGGAAAATTGTCTTAATTATCAACTTTTGTCTGTGAATATTATACTACTTAGTATGTAAATATTTGCTTTTCTAAGTGTTGGTTGCAGACACTTCATTGTAAAGGTTTACTGCAGTACTCTGAGAAGGTAAACGTGTGATTATATGCGTGTAAGTAAGCTTTCTAACAGTGTTGATCTTATTTTTAGATACCATTTTTTGATGATGTAGGAGCAATGACACTTCAGTATTTTGATTCATTATTTCAAAGGGATAACCTTCAGAAATCACAGTTTTTTAAAGGACTACCAAAGGTTCTGCCAAAGCTGCCTAAGGTACTTAAGTATGATTTCTTGAAATGGTTTAAAAATACATACACGTCTATTAACATTCTTAATCTCAGAATTTTGGACTTTAAGTAGCATTGTACCACAGTAGACTGCCACGGGACTGTCAGAATAGAGTACTAGGAAAGAAAGGCAGACTGGAAAATAATTTGTGTAGATTCTCCTGACCTATTGATAGATCTGGAAACATGAAATGGTAAATTGTGCTATTAGTGTATGTATGAAATCATTGTTTGTATATCCTCTATGTAGTTCATCCCACTTTAAAAGGGAGTTATCTACACTGCACTTACAAGACTTTCCCTTTATTTCTAGATGCTATCATTAGCTCTTTGAAGTCATCTTGCCATATTTTCTCACCATTTGTTTATAGGATTTCTTCAACTTCTTTATAGCAAGGTAGTACTTTAATATTGAAGGATGCAAAGTATCCTTCCCTCAAAAGACTAAATGCTTTCTTGTGCTAGCAGCACCCAGAAACCTGAGAAACTAATGTTGTCATTCCACATTTCTCCTGTGTAGTGTTAGACACTATGTCTAGACTGACTCTCTTTCTTCTTGTGGTATTCTCAGATTTATGTAAGACATAATGCATAAGTGATATAGAAGTAGTATTAGATTAATACATGGTAGAATAGCTGAGCTTTTCAACCATCACATTAAACTTCTTTATTTTTAATTGAATTTTGAACTACACAGTGCAAAATTCAGATTTAACATTGTCATCTTTTTAATTGAGTAACTATTTCCTTTGATCAGAAATTCGTGACACTTTGAATTTGGACATAGATGGGATGTATTTCACATAACTTCAAACAGCCACAAATTGCCTTTAAGGCATTCACTTTTTTCTGTCTGTAAAATGTTATTATGGAGATGGACTGTGCCCTTGCTCTTTAATGATTTTTAAAGCATTTAAACTTGCCTATCTCTACATTAGGCATCCACAGTGTAATTATCTGTATTTTGTCAGCTGAATCCCACATATACTTGGAGTTTACAGGGAGATATATTAGGTTTATGAGTTTGTTCAGTGGGTTGTGAGGTAGTGAAAGGCTGAGGCCTTGGGTGATAAAACTTTTTAGTTTTTTTTTCCTAAAGAAAGTATGTAGAACGAGGTTTTCAGAATTCATATAAGTGACTTACAGTTCTTTTTCCTGGACAGTTAGTAAATTTTTACTGACCTTCATAGTTGTTGTAGTCTCAAATTGTGTCTTGAGTACAAGCAGAGACAAGTAAGAAAAGTAGAACAGTGTAAATTAGCTCAAACATATGGTGAAATTAAGTTCAAAATTAGAAGTTTTTGTTGTTGTTGTTGTTTTTTTAATATCAAATTAATGCAAAAGATGTTGAGTTGTCGCAGTAGCAGCGTGATGTAATGTGATGCATGCTTGTTTTTCTCTCTTAGCGTGTTATAATTCAGCGAATTTTGCCTTGCTTGACCTCCGAGTTTGTGAATCCTGATATGGTACCCTTTGTCTTGCCTAACGTTCTGCTAATTGCTGAGGAATGCACCAAAGAAGAATATGTCAGGCTCATTCTGCCTGATCTTGGTCCTGTTTTTAAGCAACAAGAACCAATCCAGGTATGTTAAAGTTGTTCAGATTACAGTTTTTCTCTTCAGTGCTTCTTCCCTGAAAAATGACTGCTTGTTCTAGTTCCCTTTTCCAACTTCTCACAGCTTGTCCACCTTGCTCTGTTGTTGTCCAAGAAGTCAGCCTTGATTCACATAAAACAGATTTTTCCAGGAAATTCACCAAATCTTTACTGCTGCTATTTCCTTGGGTTTTCTGAGGTTATAGTTGCATTTATATATGAGATTTAGATTAGCAAAAAGAAAACAGGTTTTAATCAACTCTCATCTTCAGTTGGTTGTTGAAAGTATATTTTAAAATCTTTTTATCATTATTATGACTGATCTAAGCAGGGTTGTATGGTACAATACTTACACATATTCTACCAGTAACTGAACCTGTGATTTTTTTTCTTGTGTCTGAATTGGTAACACCGGGATCTGGAGGTGAAAAAGTCATAAATTTGACACTCTCTTTAAAGTGCTGCTTACTGATGATAATAAAATAGTGTTTATTTGAGGGCTGTACACAACTTTGAAAAGTGTTTCATTTTATTTGACAAGTATTACCATGACAGATTAAGTAAAATACATTTTATATCTCTGTTTACTTGCTTAAAGTAGCAAAGGAGCACAAGATTTGAATCCTGTTTTGTCAACACTGTGTATGATGATTTGAAGTAGTTATGCATTCCTTCTAGCTCACCTCATTTTATTGCTTGCTGCGGCTATTTCTCTGCAAAGCACTTAAGGGCCAAGGTAAATGTAGGAATGAGCAAGAAGATGCTTCATCTCTGAGTTTCAAAGAACCAGAGCAGAGAACTCGCATTGTTCCAGGGAGGAGGGAAAGAGGTCAACTGTATTACCTGAAAATAACTCATAAAATTGGAACTTCGTGTTCTTTTCCTTTGGTACACTGCGGGTTTATGTTTTCTTGATTTTTGTCTTGAAAAAGTTAAGTGTCTAATTCACAGCTAATAAACATTTCATTTCTGCTGTTTCATTGTAAAAGATAATACTCAGTGTTTCTACATTTAACATCAGATTTGTGAGACAATCCTTCCTGCAAAAGCTTTTTTTCAAGATTTTATCTGAAGCATAATGGGTTTTCTATTTAAAAATCATATATATTTAAAAGATATATTATTATATGTAGGGCTATTTTATTTCTTAGGAAATAAGGGGAAACTGAAATACAGACTTGTAATATTTCTTTGCTTGCTAGATGCTATATATTCTTATATTTATATTTTTAATGTGCACTGCGTACTAGATGGCTTGTTCCACTTCTGTTTCTGTGGACTTTTCAGTATGGGAAGGTTTATGCTAACCAGTCTTGTTTTCAAGGTCGATATACTAGGAATTCAGGGGAAAATAATAAAGAGTGCTAGCGGACTTAATTCCAGGTCTGATTGGCAACATCATGTCTTTGTGCAAGGCACAAGCTTACATTTTCTGTGTGTTTTCAACTCATGGAGAGGATGTCAGTGTTTCTTCCACACATTCTCTCAAGATGTTTGGGATGTATATAAGGCATGTTGCTTGGCTTCTGTGAGATACCTGAGTTAGGAGCAAATATGTATTGGGAGGCTACTGTATTTCAGAAGGAAGAAATTATTATCTAGTGTTTAAAATTATTTTGTATAAGGGAATTTATAATCTTGAAATGGAATAATTAGTTAAACTGCTTGTTCATATGATAGTCTCAAAGTTACTGTGGGGTACCTGGAGTGCTGCAAATTAATATCCTATCCTGTAGCAGAAAGAAAATGGAAGGAGAAAACTTGTATTTTACTTTGATACACTTACATTTCTACATTCTGCTGCTTCTATTAATCTGACCTATGCTGACCTGCACCAATGCCGATTGCTAGTGTTTTAAGACTTGAACGTTGGAATCGCTTCCTTCTGTGAAATACTTGGCTTTTTATAATGAATGTGATACTATTTATCACAATTTTTCCACCTAGTCCAACCTGTTTTCTGAAAGGAGGTTGGGTGTTGATGGAGAGTCAGTCCCTATAAAATGTTGTCTTACTTAACTCAAATGGTTCCTTTTGACATTAGTTGCGAAGTTCTCTGTACTGGAGATTTAGCTTGGATAAGTAATTCATGTTATCAGCTAGCTTTTAGATGGCTAACCTAACCAAGATTAATCTCACTTTGCAAATGTGCCATTTGAGTGTTACTTTTTAGCTAAATGTGCTGTGAGTTTGTGGTGGTTTTTTTTTTGTTGTTGTTGTTTTTTGTTTTGTTTTCTGGTACTTGGGATTTTTTCTTTTTATGGTAGACATTTCCAATGTGAAATATAATAAAGCTATTTTATGTCCATATAGTAGCTGTAATATTCATTTAATCAGGTCCCAGTTTTGATTTTAGATTCAGATGGAATGAAGCTTTTCTAGGTGGAGTTGTGATCAAATGCTTTGAAGACATTTGATCCAGAGTTTTTTTGTGGGGGCATTAGGTTTTTCAGTAGTGATGTGTATATAGAATTTATATGGTTGTTTCTAATTTAAACAAACAACAAAAAAAAAAAACAACAAGAAAAATATGTAAATAAAAAGAAGAATGCCCTCCTCAGCTGCTATGGTTTCTTATTTCAGAAGTGTTAGTCTAGAAGACATATTTTGTTTGATCTGTATTTGCTGTTTTTAAAATGCAATAATATGTCAAAGTGTTTTTTGTTTTCCATGCCTTCAGGCAAGCAACATGGTAAGTGATCACATTTACTGAGTTACAAGAAAACTTCTGATGTTTTAATGTTATAGTGCAATGCACTTTTAACTCCAGAAAGATATACTCACAACTTAACCTTTTGACTTCTTAACTGTTATTCTTTTAATAGATTTTACTGATCTTCCTGCAAAAGATGGACTTACTTTTAACTAAAACTCCACCAGATGAAATAAAGAACAGTGTTCTACCAATGGTTTATAGAGCCCTGGAAGCACCTTCAATTCAGATCCAGGTATAGTAATTGCAACCTTTATTTAATATTGCTTAAGAGTTTTTTCATCTTTGTTTCATATGTACCAACTTTTTGTCTGATTACTTGAAGGAGGAAAAAAGCCCAAAGAATATAGCTGTGTAATATACTTGAATGTTGAAAGAGAATAATGTTTTACTTAAGAACAATTTGGCTTATTAAAATAAACTTTAATTCCATGATTTTCCAGAGTAACCACTTGAGTGTTCCTCCATCACTTGTACCCTAAATTCTTACCAGGTATCATAGCAAAGAGTTGAATGTACCTTTATCATTTATTACCTGTGCTGCAGAAAACATACATGCACTAACTTACCAGTTAGTGATAGGTGGCTTGTTCTGCAATTCCACTAGTAAGAACAGATGTAATGATAGTTACCTTGGAAGATACGATATGTCGTAAAATCATGCTAGTACAATTTCTGGTGACATTTTTATATATTCTTATTTTAATTTTTCTCTTTATATATCTTATATTTCTAAATATAATGTATTTCTAAATTTGCTAGGTTTTTTTTGTTGTTTTGTTTTGGTTTTTGCAAATTTTCCGCTGGAATTATCTTGCACTGGGAGTGGAATTAACTTGCGTTGGAATTAACACCCATTTAGACAAAGACATTCAGAAGTGGGAGGAGGGAGATAAACATAATATCAATTAAAGAAGAATTTGGATAAAGAGATGTGGCTTGAGATTTCAGTAGCAATTTGGTTACTCAGATATTTACTTGCAATCTATAAATAATATAATTTATTTCTTGAGATTGGGCTGAAGTTGAATAATTTTTTTCTCTGTTGGCTAAATGCTAAATATGCTCTTTTGTCTTTGTGTCATTTTACTGGTGTATAGTGTTGTTAATAGTGCTTACTCAAATTTGCTTGACTTGTGTAGAAAAATATTGCATTTTGATGATCTTCTTGTAATAAAACATATATATATACACACACACAGGTGCTTTGTGAAAATGCAAGATATTCTTGTTATCCAAGTATTTTATTACAGATGTATGAATATGCTTTCAAATACATTTTCTAAATTTTATCTTCATAGCATTGTTTTATCGTTTTAGGTATTTTTAAATGAGTCTACTTAGTTGAACATTTCCTTAAATTGAAAGCTTAGGGAGACATTTCAAGCTAATTTTCATCGTGAGTAATATTAATACTAATTTTGTAATGAAAAGTCATATTTATTCTTAAACTTATGTGGAATATTTTTTTATAGGAGCTTTGCCTAAACATAATTCCCACGTTTGCCAATTTAATAGATTACCCATCTATGAAAAATTCATTAATTCCAAGAATTAAAACTGCATGTTTGCAAACTTCTTCTCTTGCTGTAAGTATTCTAAAATCTTATCTCTTTCTCAGTCCTCAGAAAATGTTTTTACCTTTCATTACTGTGGCTTTTTGGCTGTTGCCTTTCCAAAGGAAAGACAAACAGCATGCCCAGATTTTTTTGAGATTTTTTTCTTTACTTTTTTCAAATTCAAAACACAGTTCAACTTAGGAATTTTTGAAGTATTGTTAACAACAGTATGTTAATAATGTAGCAATTTCTAAAGTGTGTTCCTGAGTACTTGTGCTAGTAATGCCTCTTGCAGAAAAGCCAAGATTTTGTGAACAGCATATAACTGTATATTTTTCCTTTCACGATGCAGGTTTATTTTAAACTGCATTGAATTTTCAGACATGATGGTTGTAGTTTCAAAAACACTTCTCTACTTAGGAATTTTGTAGTTTCTAAGACGAAAGTGTAGTTAAGATTTTGTTTAATTCTTATCATACTTCTTAGGTCCGGGTAAACTCACTAGTCTGCTTAGGAAAGATTTTGGAGTACTTAGATAAATGGTTCGTGCTTGATGATATTCTGCCTTTTCTACAACAAATTCCATCCAAGGAACCTGCAGTGCTAATGGGAATTTTAGGTAATTAATATTTTAAACTTTCCTCTCTCTTACGCTTTTGACATTGTAAATCTCAGAGAATCTGTTTAATCACTGATATTATTTCTATAGCGTATTGCTAATATGACTACTAAAAACTAATTGTTTCTGCTTAGTAATTATGTTCCTGTTCAATTACTTTATGTATTGCTGGTACTTCTGATCTCTAGTACATACATTTGTAGTCTTCAAGGCCCAGTGCACTTCAGAGTACTCTACCGTCCTTGGGCTGTGACAGTTTCATGGATTATATGGCCCACGTGGCGTCAGAGGTTCCTTTCCTCAGAGGATTATGTAATCTGTCCTCTTTCAAATGCTGAGCACCTGGCTGGAGCTTTTAAGGTGTTATTATTGCCTACTCTTGCATGTCAGATGCTATAAATCATTGCTATACAAATCTATTGCTTTTCACAGCAGGTTTTGTTAGACTCATTTTACTGGACTTTTAAGCAAACATTGCTGCTCTTGCACTAAAATGGAGTGTAGTCTGGGTGAGGTTTCACAAAAACTTAACAAAACCTAATGGATTGTTATATCTGGATAGAGAGGCCTCCAGTGCTGAGCTGAGCTTTCCTAGTACCACTCTAGTGCTTGGCCAATGTAGGATGCACAGTTTTAACGACTTGAGTATTAAAGGAGACCGGCTGATCAACGACCAAGAAAGAGGTGTGACTGAGTGCCAAGTATGGAGGATAGTGACCGTTTCACTTAGTGGCATCAAAGAGGTAGACAGATGACCATTTGAACTGTACAGACCCTCGTTTAGCTGTGACATCACAGTAAGAAAATGTTCAGAGAACTATTTTAATTTGCTCAAACTCAGTAAGAGAGCATTTATCTGTAGTAATTCAGAGCTACTTTCTCTTAATTTCCAACTCTTGCATTTGCTGTCTGAGAATGAGAGCCAATGTGTCTTCTACCTCAGTTGTATTATTCCTGAATTCTAGTTGGGTACAGTTGTTAAAAATGATGGTCTAAAAGCAATTTAATATACTATGGTTCCCCCTTTTTTTTGGAATCTCACTGTCCATCTTGTGTGCGATACCTTCTTTGCCCCTCTGACTGCTCTGTTCTAATACTAGCCATGGAAAGTTAGGAAAGCTTCTTCCTCTACTGTGCCAGTATGTTCAGTGTTTGCCACCAGATGTGAACTGTTTAAACACAGAGGAATCCCCCTACCAGAAACTCTGTAGAACTGGTATGCTTGATGCTGCATCCCTTGTCCATGTCACTGTTCTCTTTTTCTATAGTGATTTTTAGAATAGAGAAAATATGTGCCATGATTTCTGATCCTATGCATAACACAGCCCCAAACCTTTAGGTAGGAGTCTTTGTAAAATGCATTCAGGGTATTAGTTACAGTACCATGACAATTACTCCTAGTCACTTAAAGTGCTAGATGAGAACACTGGCTTAGTTTAATGCAGGTTAGATTCTTGGTTGCAATTTGTCAGTTTGTGGTAACTTACAGAGAGAACCAAAGTATATTCAGATGATTTATACATGTAGAGAGTACCACTTGGATTTTTATCATGTTATTTACAAAATTTAACAGGTTTTCTATTTTGATGTTGTATGTCAGGTATTTACAAATGTACATTTACTCATAAGAAGTTGGGAATTACCAAAGAACAACTTGCAGGAAGAGTATTGCCCCATCTAATTCCTCTTAGTATTGAGAATAATCTTAATCTCACTCAGGTAGGAACATAAATATTTTGCATGCGTTTACTTGATGGATTGTCAGAGAATAGATATAAACTGTTGTCACTGGGAAACTCATACATTGCTGTAGGTCACTCTCCTGTAAAAATAAAACAAAACCGCTTCCAGTATTACTGTTTGCATGTTTAGAGGTTGTTGTTTTGCAGTAAATTTAACTAATATAGTATAAAATTTTGAAGTGAATACTGTCACCTTCCAAATAGCCTGTAAAAGAAGTAAACGGCTAGCATAATTACAGTTCAGATTAAAAGCTAAAATACAATCTTAGTGTTTCTTCCCTTAGTTTTGCTTGTAAATGTCATAGATAATGTGAAAACGTAGTAGTGTTGGTTTGAAATAATTAGGAAATAAGATATCTGATAAGTTTTTTTTTTTTTTTTTGAGAATGAATCTGGTAATATTTATCTGTGGTTGTTTTTTTTTGTCTGAGTTGTCTCACTTCTTTTGTTTGTTTTTTTTCTTTTTTTTAGTGATACATAATTTTCACTGTTTCAATATACACTCTGCTTGTAGCCGAATATCTTACTCAAGGTAGCGGAGTCAGATTATAAATTATTTAAAAGCCTGTAGTTTATCTCACACTGTATATTGTAAGTTTCATGAGAGACTACCTTATAAGTTACGTCTGAATTCTGTCACTGCAAAATCCAAACTTCTTGTACATTTCTTTTACAGTTCAATTCTTTTATTTGTGTTATAAAAGATATGCTTAATAGATTGGAGGCAGAGCATAAAACAAAACTTGAACAACTTCATGTCATGCAAGAACAACAGAAGTAAGTGTTTGCGGGTGTTTTAGAGATGGGCTAAGTAACCTGAGATAAATTGCAGAGGTTTTTTTTGTTGTTGTTGTAGTTTTTTGTTTTTTAGGAAAATGTAAGAAAACTTGAGCCATAGCAATAGAAATATAGATAATTCTCATTTCAGTGGTTGAGAATTACCTCATATAAGTCTAATTGTCAAAACCTGTTTATTATTCATGATAGTATGATAGTATTATTTTGATGTCACTTGTTTTATAGTGTAAAATCCTTTCCAATACACTATTCAGTCACAGTTTATTTTTTTATTAATTAAGGAATTCATTTAATATAAAAGTCCATACTGAGTTCCACCAGTACAGTTATACCTTGCATCTGTATACCGAGTAGTTGCTTTTCTGTAGTTGCTGAGAACACAAGCAATATGCATTCTGAATATGACACTGCTCTCATAGTGGTGTATTTAATTTAGCAACGCAGATTTAAAAATAATGTAGTGGCTGTAGCTGTAAAGTTTTCTTTTTGTAATATGTGTACTCTGCACTATATAGATCTTTGGATATAGCTAATCAAATGAGTGTGTCTGAAGAGGCAAGGTCTAGTAGTACAAGTAATCAGGTAAGAGAAAAAATTTTATTGTATTACTTAAACATAGAAATTTGAAATTTAAAATGACATAGTATTTACATTGCCTAAAATTACAGTATTTCAAATAAATTAATTTTGATTCTTTGACCTTAAACAGATTGACAAGGTATTCAGTAATACTGGAACTGACTTCCTAACTAGTGGACCTGATAGTAAAGAAAATGAGTTGTCATCAGTACAGAAAAAAGTATGTTTTTCTTTGTTCTGGAATTCTTACATCTTTCTGTCTAATGGCAGTTTGGTATGGCTACGTGAAAAGAATATGTATACATATTTGCAGTATTTAGAGCTTTACAAGAAAAACTTTCTGTATAGTACAGTGCTATGTAACCCGGTCACATGTGAAGATTCACTGAAAAATGTTCAAATAGCATCTTTGAATTTCTGTGAAAGCCTTCACTTGAAAATAGCTCTGCACAAAGAAGGCTCTGATTAGGATAATACATTTTTGGTCATTTTCTTCCTCCTTAATTATGGTTATGAATGAAACTGAAGCTTCAGCAGTGAATTCAGTTTGCTAAATCAAAATGGTCAGGCAACTTTATTATAAAATCACAAATGGAGATTAAGATCAAAAACAGAATTTCATATAGTAGGTGACACTAACATCTAGTGTAAAAATTCAGTAAGTGAAAATGAGTAGTCAATATGAGGATAAGTACAAGAAACAAAGAAAAAGCAGGACATGACACGGTCTATCATTATGGTTAATATTCAATTATAAAATTATTTTCATGGCTATTAGCCGTGGCTGTTAACAAGTGGCTCCCCCAGATTATATATAGTTTATCACTTCTGTTTCTGAATCATTTCTGTCATCTGAATTCTCTTCCTAATTTTAGTCTAAGTGGCAATGATTTTATGATTTTATCATTTTGTTAAATAAAGAAGAGTTAAAATCCTGAAAGATCTAAACAGTCTTAAAATAAACAACACTGTCAGTTGAAATTCTATCAAGTGCCAGTGGGTAATCATATGAAAACAAAAACTGAAAAGACTTTTTCTTATGCCCAATATTAAAAAGTCAAAACTAAAATGATTTTGTTGTCATACTACTTTGAGATCTGCCCAGAATTTTTTGTCATGCTGCTTTCAATATTGTTTTTATTTGCTTTAAGTACTTGTTATCAGTATGTGCTTATCCACTTTTTGTTTTGTGTAAGTAATATTTACTGCTCTGAAATGATAGTGCTGTTTATAAAACAAAACAAAAAAAAAAAAAAAAACATAGTAAGTAGTTATGCTGTTCAACTTCATACTTTCTCTTTTAAAGGCATCACTTACACTTGAAGAGAAGCAAAAGTTAGCAAAAGAACAAGAACAGGCACAGAAACTGAAAAGCCAACAACCTCTTAAGCCACTAGCAACTTCAGTAACACCTCCGGTGAAGCAGGTGAGATATAGCAAAGTATTATACTGTTTTTATTGGAGCTGTGATGCTTTTTTTTCACCTGCTGTATACGTTCAGCAGTTTTTTCTCCTACAAGTCATTTTTGTTTTTACCTGTAGTACAGTGGTACAGCTGTGAAAAACTACATTGCATTTTGCCCTGTACTTGCATCATTAGCAGTATTTCCCACTTTTTAAAATGCAGTAGTTTCCAAAGACATCATTTTTACTGGATGGACATTGTTCTAGATATGAAAAAGGCACATAGAAAAAGATCTTGCTCTAAAGAATTTATTATCTAAATAACATAGAGGGCTTGGAGTTGAGAATGGGACATGCAAGCAAATGGTGTAATCGGTATACACCAAACAGTATTTGCTGTATAGTCATAGTTGTCAAGCTGAAGCTATAAAACAGTTAGTTCCAAGTAGCAAAGAGTGAAAATAATTATATATGAGATGAGTAAGTTTACGTTGCATACCCAATTCCATGCAATAAATTAGAATTTCTGAAAAAATGCCACTTCTGTGGGAGCAGTGATTAAAAACTGTTGCTAGCATGTATGTAAAGGAAAAACTTTTAACTAAGTTTTATGTATTTTACAGACAAAAGACTTGACAGATACCTTAATAGATAACATGTCATCTCTGACTAGCCATTCTATCAACAAAGCTAAAGTGGCATCTTCAAACAGCTTCTCTTCTGTCTCTTCTATGGGTGCTGGAATGGGATTTTCATCACCTGTTGATGGCACAAAGAGAAATATGACAAATGGACTAAATAGTAATATGGGTTTTCAGACTGCTGGATTCAGTATGGGAAGTGGTCCCACTGTTCAGAATTTCTTCAGTGGTCCAAGCGCAACAGGAACAACCAAGATGAACATCGTACCAACTGCCAATATGCCAAATTACAGTCCTATGAGTGCTGCATCTGCGATCTCTCCACTGACACAACAAAACAGACCCCCAGATATGTCTGCTTTAGATAATCTTTTTGGTCCTCAAAAACCCAAAGTTAGTATGAAACAGTTGGCTCAACAGAAATCAAACCAGTGGGTTAATCAGTTTGTGCCCCCACAAGGGTCCCCAAGTGTGAGCAGTTCAGTCATGGGACCTCAGATGAACATGATAGGACAGACTGGCTTTGGTATACAGGGTAATCCTTTCTTTGCTCCTCAGAACTTTGCACAACCAGCAAACACAATGACAAACAGCAGCTCAGCTAGTAATGACTTAAAAGATCTTTTTGGGTAATATGTCTTTTCTTCTTTCAAAGATTGATATGATTTGAATCGTGGGTAAGCTGATTAACATCTTTTTTTAATAATAAAAGCATGGTTTGGGGAAACTTCACCCAGCAATGTAAAGATTTTTGCACCAGAAAAAAGACTGATTTTTGCATTCACCTGGTACTGCAGTGGAATTGTGTAAGTGCAAAATCATCTTACGTGCTAAAGATTTCCCATCTTTTTACCCAGCTTCAAAGCACTGAAGGTAAGATGCATAAATTCAATTGAAAAAGAAGGAGCTAAAAGTTTCAAAATTATTTAGAAGTGTATCCACAGCTCCTGGATTTAAACAAAACTGTGTTTCTTAAACAGAAATGTTTAGGGGATAATAGCACTAAGAAATGCAACTTAGTGCTGTCCTACCTTGTGGATCAGTCTTTTTGGTGCCTGCTAAATTCAACTATTGTTAATGATTTATGTCACCCAAATTCAGTACAAACTGTTGTTATGTCCCATGACAGTTGGCAGAAAGTAAATACGCTGACGCAGAATGTTTTGGTAGCCATGTTACCTAGAACTATCTCTACCTAATAACTGTGTAAGACACTATAAAAAAATATTTTGACTTTCTTCACTTATAATTAGAATTAATGTGGTAGTAACCTACAAGATTAAGTGGTTTTAAAGTTTTGTGCAAATTTTGGACAGAAGGAAAATTCTGCTACAGTTGACAACCTGTTTTATAACATTGGATCCTTATTACCATCCCCATAGCAAAAGACACATACCACTTAAGCAGGATTTCAAAATACATGTGGTGACTCAGTCACATTTACTGTTCATTTCAGAATAGTTTTGGTTTGCTTGATACTGCTTTTGACTCGGGGGGGGGGGGGGTGCGGAGAAAAGAAAAATATGAGTAGTTACAGAACTTCCCCCCAAAAATGTCTGTAAAATTCAAGTGTTGACTGTCCCAATTTCTTACAGTTGGTTTGGTAACAGAAATGTCTTGAATTACTTGGTTTGGGCTCTGTTGGGAAGATGGGAAAGAGTTGCCTGCCTAGAAGTTTTCCATGGTTTTGTGAAAAAGCAGACTGCCATAAATTGCCTTGACTAGAATAAACTATTTCATTTTAGTTTTGTTTTAACTCAAGTCCTTATGAAGGATAGATGAATATGAAGTAAGTTCTCAAATACAGATTTGTAAGCTCTAGAATATATGGTAAATACACAGATATTTCAGATCCTTTTTATTGTATTACTCCAAATTTAATTAAGCTCTCCAGAAAAAGAAGCAGTAGTTTCTTCTAGTTCACAGAAGGTAGATGTTCAGCTTGCCCAGGATAGAATCTCTACTTTGTCAGATACTACTGTTGGGTTTTAACTTCTTCTTTCCTAGGAATTTCAGGAACTTTCTTATGTAATGTTTTGGAGTCTATAGCTTGCTATTTCGAGAAGGAAGGAACTAGTTACCTTTTTTATGGAAAGCCTACATGCTTTATTTCTCAAAGCCTTTCACTGAAGAAATTGTTCTTTCATTTGCTGCTTAAGAAACCAAAGGGCCTTATGCTGTAAATGTGACTTGTATTTTGTTATACTTCCACAATTCTAAGTGGTAATAGCATTAAGCATATTTCTTAAATAATTGTTTATGTATTGTAGCTGCTGCCTTAGCCCTATTATTTTAAAATACCTGGGACCAGTGAAATTATGATTTAGGAAACAATGCCTAACACATTGTGATGCTTATGTGCTGTTAATATTCATGGTGAACATCAGAGATTATGTTAAGGTATCTGTGTAAACCTAAGTACAATACTAGAACTGTTAAATTATTTAAATTCATTTGAAATTACTAATACTCTATACTTTCAATCACACTAATGTCTTCTTTTATGTCAACTTTTTGAAAGCTACTTTTTGTTAGGGTAACTTAGGACAAGACTTTGAAAAATTACTTGAATCTGTATTCCTCTAAACTATTTGGAAAATAAGGTTATAGTCAAAATAGCATCTCTTGGGACTCTACAATGTATTCAATTAATATATCTATGGTAAAGGCAGTCTTAAGTATTAGTGTCCTGATCTGGCTTTTCAGTGGCTGATCCTCCTGGCCTGAGGATCTTTCAGAACTTCATTTAGATTTAGTTCATGGAGAGAAAGTTGACTGAAAAATTTTGATTACATTGTGATCAAATTTTATGTATAAGGTTCCTGAACTCTGGGGTTTGAGGTGTCTACTGTTGGAGAATATAATGTATTTTGTAAGAACAAAGCAAAAAATATCCTACAAGATAAAACTAAGGGGTTCTTTTGTGAGATGCTGATGTGTTGGAATAATATTTTTATGTGGCTGAAGTAATATGAAATGTTTTCTATTTTACATTTCCGCACATAATTTTGATTTCTCTGTTTTCCTCAGTTTTCAGAATGACCAGAGTAGAAGAATAGAAGCAAAGAAAACAGGGAGCTTACCAAAATTGTAGCATAGCATTTTTTTTTCCAGTTATTAAAAAATAAAATTGGAGAAGCAATTTCAATTAAAATCAGAGGATCACATCCCTCTTTTTTGCACATACTTCCTATTTAGTTTGTCAGAAAACTGTATGTGTGAACATCTCAGTTATTTCCGCTTAACTTAAAGGGAGGAGGAGTTGAAAGAGGTAAGTCACCAAGGCTGCGTGCTGCTTGGCTCCAGCTACAATAGCCTTCCTAAAGAAAGCATTATCTAGTTTATCTATTCACTTGCACATCATCATTCTGAGGCCCTGCGAGAGGATGAAAGACTTATATTATGGCCAGAGTAAACACCAGTGTTTGAAAGCAACAGTTTTACTTCAGATCCAATTCAGTTTGTGGAAAGGAGTAGGAAAAAGGAACAATATTACAAAGCTGTGGGTATTCCAGAGGTCTTCTATTTCTGTATGCAGATGGAAAACAGTGTTACATCTAGACTGGCCTGAAGTGGAGGGGACTATTTAACCCTAATGCAAAACGAAATGGCTAACACAGGTTTGAAAGTGGTATCTGATTAAGAAATTGCAAATTCTTTATCAAAAAAGTAACCTGATATAAAATGTCTTCATTATCTGAACAATACTGTAAGTCACACAAAATGTCTAGCCTTTGTATTCAACTTAATTTAAAGGAAAAGATGTGGAAGATGGCCAGTTAAATCATCACCATATGGCCTCCACCCTGCACACCTGTTTTGCTTGCCTGGCCCTCCTGCTTACTTTCCATTCATTTGTAAAGGACTAGCGAAGAGGAGAAGGGAGAAAGTTCATGTTTTTTAATTGAGATGTCTATTAAATGTTTACAATGAAAGGAGAAATGCGAAGAAGAAAAGTGGAGATTGCTGCATATCTTAAGTCTAAGCATCAGTTATCCTTTGGTTGCTCTGATGTATGTTAAATGAATGCTCTTTTACCAAGACAGCAGATTTTCCATATTTGAACTGCTGGTTCAAAGTTCTTGAAGTATGAAAGCCTCTGAAGCATTCTCTGAAAACCTGGTCTTAGAAAATTAATTCTGTGGATGGAAGGATGGTATTGAAGAGGCCTGAGAAACCTATTCTTCTGGGACTGATTGAGAGGAACCTTGAAACTAGTTCCTTACTGAGTAGCTTGCTTAGTAGTCCGTAGGCCTGCTTGTTTCCAGAGGAAAAAAGTGGAAATGAAATGGCGCAAGTGTCATTTCAAGGATGGAGGAAGGAGCAGATTTTGTTTCTTTTTCCCACACGGCTTTTGGGTAAGGCATAGTACAGCCTGTGGAGCCTTCTTATGTAAAGGGCAGTACCAGACTTTTGAAAGTTAACGAATCCACCAACTACATGGGAGCTAAAGTAAGAAATTTTACTGAGAACAGAGGTAGGGTGTTTCCTAGTTTGTTTTATTAAATACTGTATGTCTTCCTCTCTCAATGGTGATGTCAGTTAGAAATTGCCTGGGGAAGTTGAGGCCTTACAGGTCTGTCCAGGTGCTGAGTACTCCAAGTAAACAGTTGAGTTTTTGAATGCTTGAAACATTGTGCACCTAAGTCTTATGATTTAAAGCTTTTCTTTTTTGTTGAGTCTTGTTTTGTAGCAGCATCTGTTTCACATATCTTTCTATAAATATCCCAGTGGTACCTTAGAGTAAGGAAAATATGGTAGCTTTAGTATTGTAACCTCTTCTGTGTATATGTCTACAGATAGGTAAGTGTGTATTTAGACTACAAGACTAGATTTTTCAGTTCAAATGCACCAAGAGAGCAAAGATTAAATGAGAAGTTAGATTTAAATCAATTTCTATGAGGCTTCCATTTGGGCAAACAATTATATGCTGCTTTGTTATTTATTGTATATTCATACAGTTAGTCTGCCCGTATCTATGTGACTTGTGCAGAAAAGAATGGTTTTTAAAAGGTAAGTTTATGAAGACTGAGTCTCTCATTACAGATGAAATTTTTGGACTTTACAGTGATTTTTGTTTGTTGATGAGTTTTTTATCATCACTAATTTGTGCCACTTCTAATTAAAGAAATGTAAGGAAGGGGAATACAGAAATATCTTGTTGTACATGTAACCCTTTTATGTTCTTTGTTAAGAGATATGCTGCATTTTATATACTCAACTATGAACTTTTATTCTGAAATAGCTGTGAGGAAACCTGTGTGGAGAATTTCAGATGACTGAGCTTATTTTCATGTGAGGTCCTGCTTTGTATCTGTCTTTCCAGTAGGTTTTGACACTGCTTTACAAAGGAGTCGCGCAAGGCAGTAAAACCTTGGATTCATACACCAAATCCTCTTGCCTTTCAGGCCTCACAACCAAACATACAAGCCCGTGAAGTTGTATCGTCTTTGAGTTCTCTGAAACAATTCTAACTGCTGTACAGATTTCTGAGATGAAGTTGTAAATCGAAATATGTTATAGTGAACTCAGGCCTTGTGCAAAATATTTAATATTTGTTTATTTGTCTAATCGTACAGTCTCTGTACTAGTGGCAATTTTATGTTTTGATTGTAAAACATGAAAATCCTCATTTATAAAGTAGTGTTACTGTAGCGTCAGCTGTGATTCATAATTAGAACTGTCATAGCATGGCATCGGTGTATCTCCAATTTAATGGACAGCTCTTCAAAAACAAATCTATTCTTGTATCAACTTTTAGATCAGTTACTTAAAATATGTAAAAGGTACAGTGACCGTTTTGAGAAATTCTTATCACTTTGTACTGTGAATGAGGTTGCCTATGGAAATAAATGAACTTTTCATATATTTGTGTTGAAAGATAATTTTATGTTAAACTTCCATAAAATAATAACTTCTGTGGAGAACTTTATCAGTTTATATTTTGTCTGAATTATAGTTTATGCGACATAGTTTTGAGTTTATTTCTTAAAGTGGTTGCTGTGAAATTTGATCATGTATTTCCCTCATGGAAAGAATGGAAGATGTGGGAAAACTGACAGACTAGACATCTCTGACATTAACATTTACTTTTCCTGAAAGCACGCTAAGCCCATGTTTGGAGTTGGCGTTCTGATGCCACATAGTGATCTAAATTTTCATTTTCACTGTTCATTTCTTAAAAACCATCACTTGCTTTGAACCTGAGTTTCAGGATATGCTGCGTTGTCAGGCTCTTGAGCTTGCTAGCTTTGAAGGAATGTAGTGTTTAACTTTTTCAATGACATAAATTGATCAAATATGAGATGTCAGCGATCTCATCTTAGAAGGATCATCATTAGCTGGGGTTGGTAAGAGGAAACTAAAGCAAGGAGGGCAGCGTTCTTGTATGCCAGCTTTCAGTCAATGGTCATAAGAGAGCAGAGAGTGAAGTTCCAGTGAAGATAAACTCGATGGTACCCCACAATGAAAATCACAGTCATGATCTCTGACTTGAGTGTCCTTTACCATCCTAACATTCTCTTCATCCCCCTCTGTATCTAGGCGTCGGTAAAATCTGTAACTGTTGTCTGTTTCTTGAGCAGGAAAGTGCTGTAATCCAGCTGTCCTGGGTTGGTTTGCAGTGGCTTAGAACTCACAACTTCATAAATGCTTTCATGGATGCAGCTAACCTACAGTGTCAAACAGGAAAAGCTCAAGATCTTTGTGCTTTATTATTCATTGCCTGGGGCATTTTGATGCTGGCAGTTAAGTATGTCTCCACTTCAACCCTTAGTATCTCTAGACCCTCCTTTTGAGTATATGGTACTCCAAAGCTTTAGGTTAATCTTTTTTATGTCAGTGCTTATAAAGCTGTGTTACCCTATCAAGTTTGAAGCTGCGAGGAATGCAAGGTGTAAGAAATGAGCTATTTGTGGGGAGTTACGCAAAAAGAAGCGGTTCACTTGATATTCCTCTCCTGCTGCTGGATACAAATGTGCTTTTGTCCTGGATCTCTGAAGCTCCCTGCACTGACATCACTAGCTGGAGACCTCTGCAGCTGTTCATTAGTTTGGGAGCTGGCTCCTAGTGTGAGAAGGCATTTTCCAATCCGTGCACAAACTCATGAGCAGCCAAATAAATATTAGTTACTCAGTGTTTTAAAAGTAATTTACAATATATTTTAAACATATATTTGAGTAACTTAAAGGAAAAAGCTTTCTAAAAAGATGGGAGTGGTTCCTCACTGGCAGTGACAGGCTTTAAAGGTTTTAAGAGTTCTTAACAACCTGTAAAATACAGTAAAACTACCATAAGGTGTCACTATAACCCAAGCAACGTTCAAATAAATTGCAAATGTTATAGAAATATGCTCACTGTGTAAGGTGCAAGAAATTATCATTCTGTTAGCAGTTTCCAATAAAGCAAGCTCTTTCTTTCGTTATTGATTTACTGTTAACATCCCGAGTTTCTATTCCTTCACAGAATCACAGGGGCTGGAAGGAACCTCTGGAGGTCATCTCATCCAAGCCCACTGCTACAGCAGGTCCCTACAGGAGGTAGCACAGGAGAGCGTCCGGGCAGGTTTTGAGTATCTCCAGATATTCAAATGTGTTCTTTTTCTTGGTTTTATTTACTGTGCCCACGGTTATGATTTCTGTTGGAAATATAATGACTGATAGAGGCTCCCATATAAAATTCAAAGTTGACTTTTTTCCTTAGGAAATGACTGGTTTCAGGCCAGTGCAGTCCCCTCCACCGAAGGAGCTGACCATCAGCAGGAGTCACCAGAGCATTTTTGTTCCTTGTGCTCAGAGCACTGTGCTCCGGAGAAATGCAGCATTACAACTCCTGCCTCTCACTGTGAGAGTTTTATTTGTGTTACTTAATGCTCTGCCTCCTGAGGTGAACTGATAATTTCAGCTTTGAATGACTTTAATTGTCTGAAAAGAGGAATGCAAATTATATCCATTTAGATGAGGACTCTCATGCTTTCTAATCTGTGCTCTTATGATCACCTGATGTGACTCTTAGCTTTGTGTCCTACCACTACAAAGCACACGTGATAATCCTGTTTGTTATTCCATGTTTCCTTTAATTTTTGAGCCGATTTCTCCACTTTTTAGTGGAGTAGAAATTTCCAGGATCTTAAGTTGCTGCATTATTTCAAGCAATAAGCAGCAGGCTAGCGCACACCTGATAAGATACCAACAGATCTGTGAGACAACTTTTAACAAAGGTCTTGCCTGTGAGAAGAGCATTGTCAAAGGTGCTCTGCTTTAGATTTAACCAGGTTTACTGAAACGATGTTCCTCCAAAGGAATAACGAGTGATCCAGTAAGCAGCTCACAAGCACCGGGGATGTGATCACGTGGCCTGATGTGGAGAAGAAATGGATTAAAAATTAACAGTGTTTTCCTGGTGTGCCCAGGACGGAACAGACTGTAGGATGCTTTGCACACCTTTGTGCAGTTCCACTGGAGGACCCCAGCAGCCTTTGGGCAAGGTTGACCTGAGGTGAAAGAGTTGTATGCTGATTCTGCAGACACCAAAAGGTTAAAGTGACTTTCCTAGGGTCTCCTCAGCATTTTTTTTTTCTGGTTTACAAGCATTAGTAGAAATTTCTGCCTGCAAGGTTTTGTCAGCGACCACAGTTAACAGAGGAATGCCTTTTAAATGACACCTGTGTGTGCGGAGTCTATGCTATCCAGCTCACATTGAAAGCAGTAGCAAAATTTTCCCTCTAAATGTGACAGATTTTAGCCTAACCATTATTTTGAGCAGTCAAAAGCAGAAGCAGCATAAAGATGATTTCGGGGGGGCTTTTCAACAAAAGAAACAGCTTTAACAATGTAGATAGCCTCCAGGTGTACATTTACGTACACATGTACAGCTGAGAATTATGTTTCTTGCTAACTCTGACGCTTTCATGCCTGGCATTCTTGAGAGGATGCTGCCATCCTGAATCCAACTACATGCCTTCAATGCACAGTTATGGTCAGAGTGGTGCACTTGATCAATGTCTAAGTTTTCTTACAATTCATTTCATTCTTGAGCATCCAAGGTAATGATAGCATGTGAGTGCCAGCAGTGGCTGTCTGCATGCTGGTTTTATGTATCTAAAATACAGTTTTAATATAGCCTTGCAGGAGGCCTTTGGTGATATGAGTCTGTAGCTCCAGTTATAGCTACAATCTGTATGTAGCCAGGAATAGTTTTAATTTTGCAAAATATTTATTTGCTCACGCAGACCTGGATTGTCCTGTGTCTTGGACTTAGTTTCCAGCTTGCAAGCAGTGAAAAACTAGTATTTATGGTGGTGTAATACAATATGTTTTCAGAAGGTACGAGAAATCAGAAACAATCACAACTGGGTAGTTTAGTTTCTGCAAAAGGAAATTAAGGTATAGAGTTGAAACAGGAAAAAAAATGGAGGACTAATGACAGCTAGGGCCAGCAGGGCTACGGTGTTCCATTGTTAAGGAAGACAAGTGATGTCCTCCGGTGGTGCTCTGAAATACATACAGGGATTGGTTGCATAGAGGTTGTGATTGCCTCATCCAGCACATCCTTGCTGGGAGCTCTGTGATGTTCCATGGAAAGTGTCCATCAGGAGCAGGGCACTGCTCCTCAGACCTGTGTCAGAGCGGCTGCCTGGAGTCAGGGCATTTTGCCACCCTTTGAACCAGGAGAGGGGGAGGCAAGAAACAGCGCTGCTCCCATCTAGCAGCCTCCCTGCAGAAAACTGAGTTAGCAACACCCTTGCTTTAAGCCTTGTGGTAAAGGTTAGGAAATTGCAAATGGGCCACTACTATGGCACAGCAGAACTGCAGGCAGCGGAAGGATTGCAAACTGCAAAGAGCAGCGAGTGGTGACAACCGCTGTGAGAAACGGACAGTTGTGCTAGAAGTGAGGTGAGCAATGCAGAACCATAGGATGGCTTGGGTTGAAAGGGAACTTAAAGCCCACCCAGCTCCACCACCTGCTGTGGGCAGGGCTGCCACCCACCAGATCAGGCTCCACAGGGCCCCATCCAACCTGGCCTTGAACCTCCAGGGATGGGGAGAGATCACTAATGAGAGCACTGGTGTGTACCTGGCCACTTGAGACGTAGCTTTGGGGAAGCTGCTTCAAAGGTTTCCAACTGCATGAAAGACGGACTTTACACTAAATGCAAATAATGTGTGTGTGGGTAAGTGAACAAAGCATTACATTTAGAGCACATCTCCTTTCTGGTGTGTGCTCTCTTTAACTGAAGCAGGACCAGAAGAACAGACATGGGGGCAAATTAAAAGCTTCTACTCTACAGCTGCTGGGAGAGATGAATCAAACACCACTTATCAAGATGAGCAAGCTCTCTTTCAAGGCAGACACATTTGCTGAAATGCAAGACAATGTCATTATTCTTCTACATGTGTATATCTCTACAAATATTCATACCTTGTTTTCTGGGTCCCCTTTGAAAACTGGAGACCCAGCTTTGCTGTGTACGTGTGACTGTACTGGGCCCATGTTCCTTTCCCAAAGCAATGACCTTGCTGCTCTGTCAGAAGTGCATGGGTGGTAGCACTAGGAGATGGCCTTACAGCCTCACTGCCCCTTTGCTCGCTGTGGGAGGGCTGTCTTCTAGACCCAATGTGCAGGTTACCTGTGCTGAACCTAGAGTTTTCCAGTGCTGCTGTAGAGTGTGTCAATTATTCAAGAGGCAGAAAGAAACAGTAAACAGTTCTGCAGCAAAAGAGATTCCAGTCAAGTAAAGCCTCCCCAATTTCCAAGCACTCCTCTCCTCAATGAGTGAGGTCATGCTTCATTTTACTCCAGCCAACACAGAGGCTTGGTGAGGCAGCATTTCCCCAGGAGTTTGCATGAAATGCTTCTTCTCCTTGCTAGAAAAGGCACGTTGCCATCACAAATTCATGCTGAGTTGAAATGGTTCACCTTTTTCGACCACGTTGTGTTTTGAAAATGCACTGCATTTAATGCATGGCCACTCTTTCGGTGCTTGATTCGACCGGAAGATCTCAGCAGTCTTTCCTGACCTTAATGATTCCATGAGTCAAACAGCACTGGGGCAGTGCATCTCTGTGCCTGTCAGCCCGAAGGCCTGGCAGCATCCATAATTAATGCCAGGGCTAGGACAGAGGCCATGGGCCCTTCAGCAGATGCAGGGGACAGGGGCCCATCTGGGTTGGGGTAAATAGAGAATGGGAGCTGCAGCCTGCCTTCCCCTTCCTGCAGAAAGGGCTCATAAATGCTTAATAAACTTCTTGCCTTTGCCATAGATGAGGTCCTGCTACTGAACTGGCGTGGCCTGAGGACAGGTATTGTGCCTGTTACTATAGCACCACCTCGCACAGCTCTCGGTGTGGAAGGAGGGAGGGAGGGAGGGAGGAAGGGAGGCAGGCGGGGAGGATGAGCCCTGGCGAGGCAGCGTGAGGTGCACAGATGCACGGTGGAGCTGCTGCAAGTGTGCTGCCGACACCCTGAGCACTGCTAGAGCTTCCACGCCACGGCTCTCCCAAACTGGCCTGCTGGCTTGGGAAGACCTCTGATTTTTTTCTTCCATTCTTGAGCAACTGGTTGTTATTTGTAGGGGTCACCAAGGGGACCGGCGCAGGCTCCTGAGTCTGGCATCGGGAAATGTGACAGCAGAAGCAAGTGCTTGTTAACATCAGGGATTTCCTGTGGATAAAGGACAAGATGCCTTTCAAAGGGTTCGATTCGCTGAAGGAAAGATTTTTTAACCCAGGAAAGGAAGAAGTGAAGAACACCGTTAGCGACTCGCTGGGGAATCTGCGAAGGTAAAATCCGATAGCAAATTCCTAGGGAGATCCACTGGTTACGTTGCTTAAAGAGAAATGAAGTATCAAAAAATATCTAAATATTTAACAATTTAGAGGTGCAGAATTACTGAGTCCCCATAGCGAGGGATGCTCTGCTGTGCAAAGCAAGCTGTGCCAGAGGAGTGGCGTGGAACAGCATGTGGCTGCAGATAAGGGAATATTCATATCGGGCAAAAGAGAGGTGAAAATAAGTGATAAAATACTGTTCTGATGTTACAAAGTGCATGAAGAAGGGTTTTAATTAAGAAAACTTCTAAGTGCTTACACGTGAATTATTCTGCCTTAACTTGCATGTGATGCTTTAATGGGAATTAACAGTCCCAAATGATGTCACTCCTGAAATCAGATTTAACGTTCCTAAATTACGGGCGAATTCTGGAGAATCTTTTTTTTTTTCTCTTACTAAATCAGTGAGAGGGAAAAAAAAACACCAAGTTCAGCTGTGTGCGCGTGTGTATGTGTGCTTATTGAGAGTAACGAACGAAAACAGGAGAAGCTGCTGTTTGTTTGCAAAAAGAGGATTAAAGATTTATAACTTAATCCGGCAGTTTGTGAGACAGTAAACCAAGGTTTTTGTTTTCGGACAAATGAAAGTACAGGGTAACAAATGACTAGTTTGGTCAATGAGACTGTTGGTTTAAACGGAAGCTTTTTTCTATTGGAGTGGCTACTGGCAGCATTGAGCTGTGCAAAGGACAGCTGAGAGCCAGGGAGCTCGGCGGCATTGCTGGCACGCTTCATGTTAAGTGTTTCTCATCTTTGCAAAGGTCAGGGCACTACTTGAATCCTACATCTTTTTAGTGTTTTGATTTTCTTTTGTGGGTAACCTCTTACTTTCTCTTGGGAAAGTTATTTTGAGTCAAGATACAGTTCTTGGCACATCCGAACATGCATTTGATCACAAGAAAATGGACAATAATGCACATATACACACTATATTGCATATGTACAGGAAAACATGCATGTATACTTTTGTGGAAGTTACTACTATTCATCATTACATTGCCAGTTGCACTGTTCCTATACCACCTGAACAGAGTATCTCCTTCCACACAGTTCCGAGAAGTTGTATGTAAGAAGTACTATGGCCTTCCTTTGCTAACTTAACCAAATACTTGCAGGGTTTGTATCCAGTGAGTACGTGCTGTGCCAGTACGGAGGGTTTGCCATGCACCCATGGCACGAAGACTTTGGATGATCTGGATCGCTCTCCTCTCGTAGCCGTGCATCAGGGATGCCCTGCTGATAGCTCTGATACCTAACTTCATCAGTGTTACTGCTGAATCAGAGCAGAACAGATCTGAGCTGACGTACAAGAAAGTTTGCTGAACTTCCTCATTCTCTGTTTTAAAATGCCTGTGCCTTTCCTAGTTGTGTTGGTCAATGGAGAAAATGCTCCAAACGGTACAAGTTTTCTTATTGTGTCTGCAGTCAGACCCAAGTACTGCTGCAAGTTTAGCAGTCTCTTAGGAAATATGCAGTCACATCCGAAGCTTTCTGAAGGAAACGCATGTGTTTTTAACTTGAAGTTAACTCTCCACAACTTAGCCTATAAAAAAGAGCGTACGCTTATTTATTGTGTGGTGCTACATGTGTGTATTTACCAGCGGTGACCTCAGCTTTGCTAACTGACTGTAATATGTTGTAAACTATCAAGGAATTTGGCGTTGCTTCTCACATTTATAGGTGGTTAGTTGCATTAGCACAGGTCAGGTCTCTGAGGATGTTTTTGGCTGCAGTAACCAGCAAAATGGCTAGAAAAAGTACTTTTAGCTTTGGTGAATATGATGAGCCTATATCTTCCTCCTGCATTTCATTAAACGAGAGCAGATCCAGCAACTGGTGTCTGGCAAGACCAGCTGCCAGGTCCTGTCTCCATAGCATTTGCCCAGAGATAGGTTCTGGTGCTAAAGCACAGAACACAAGTGACACGCTGCCTCCTCACAGGTGGGTAGCAACCTCAAAATATTTTGTGGGTGCTGCAAGACAGGACTCTGCCCCCAGGAGGTTACACTGGGGTAGCTGAGGTGCTGGTGGGGAGGCAAAGGGGGGTGGAACAGAAGACCCAAGAGGCATCCTGTCTCTGGGCAGTTCCATTTGCAAGATCTCAGAGAAATATCCATTTGTTGTTAGAGTACCGCCAGCTGGAATAAATTCACCAGATGCAAATGTGGCTTCCTCTTAATTAGGTAAATAGAGCAGGACAGCAAATAAATTTGATTCAGAGGATTCAAGGCCTGGGTGAGTAACCCCAGAGCTGGAGCTCTGAAAACACTTTAGATTTCCCAGAATAGGAGAATTTTTCTGCAGAGGTTCTTAACAGGTACAAATGCTTTTGGCTGTGTGTGTGCTCAGTGCATGCAAAGAAAAAAACATGAATTCAAGTAAAATCTCGGGCTCTTCCTATCTTGAGGATTTCTGGAGTCCTTGGTCAGTCAATTGCAGCATTGGGCTACCACAGAGTGGGAAGGAGCTGAGCAGGTTCACCAGCCAGTAACAACATTGTTAATGTGAGAAGTAATATGGGCTGTGCCACGCAGCTGTAGTCTGGGCCCTGCTAGGTGTAGCTCCTGCAGACCGCTTTTAATGAATTAGACATCCCAGCCTGCTAAAAACTGCACCTTGAAGCTGGGTGATCTACCCTTGTGTTGGATGGAGCTCCTCTGCCTGGAACATTGTACTCCTGCAACAGTTACAGGATTTGCTATAGACAGTTATCACACAGACGAATCCGCAGAGAGTAGATGAGACCTCAGATGATTGTATCTGCCTTTGGGTAAATAATATTTTTCAATAGCCAGTGTGTAGGCTTCTGAAATTACGTCAGGATCATCAATAATTGATGTGCATGGTGACTGCTGTTGTATATGTGGGTGTGAAGTTTGAGCACCTATGGATGCTGCTGGTTACAAAAGTCTGTAGTCTGGTAGAATTAATTTGAGAAAGCATTTTAATATGTGGCAAGCATTAATATGCTTCTGTTATTGTAGAATCCATGTGGTTTTCATCAAATTAAATGAAATACTAGATGTGGGCTGCTCCAAAATTAATGCCTCTTATTTTATTCTACTGGCCCACAATGCCAGAGGTGAACGTTGCTGGTATGGCAGTAGAGGTTGAACCTTCCCACCAATATTCCTTTACGTTTTGTTGCTATGCAATAGATGGCACCAGAGGGGCTGTCTGACAGAATGGCATCTGGCATGGAAGAGTGGATGAAACAAAGGTGTGTAAGTGAATTCTTCTGTGTGGAAAACAGTGCACCCATTGATATTCATTGACATACGCTGAATGCTTATGGAGAACAAAAAGTGGATCTGGGCACAGTGAAAATTGGACTGCATGGACAATGTTTTCCTAGCAACGATATCATGATAGCAGCTGTGAAATCACCTTCATTGGTGCAGATTTTCACAAGTACAGCATGCAGGCTTTTGTTCATGGCTGGTGAAAGTGCACTGCTAATGGTGGTGACTATGTTGAAAAATAGTGTTCTATAACTGAGCATTTGCTCTATCAATTAGTGTTATTACACTCTTTGTATCTGTAGTAGTTTCCACAGAAATAAATAGGAGGCATTCTATGAATTCTATTTATGACTGATTTCGTTTTTAAAATGTCTTCCAATCTTTCAAAACTTTGCATGAGCCAGAATAAAGCTAATCAAAAAAGAAGAGAAGGAACGTCAGATGCAGAAATGTTACCTGCAGTAGTTACAATATTTGAGTATGGAATATAGATGTCGATACCTTCAAACAGCCAAGACGTTCTTATGTGCCCAGTGTTGCGTGTTTGCTGAAAACAGCAGAGGGATATAATTACCAAACAAACATATTCCTATGCAGCAAAATGCTCTCCAGCATTATTCAAATAATTAAAGACTGTTTTTGAAGCAGCGCTCTTCTAAATTATTGGTGCACAACAAGTAAAATTTCAGTGGCACTGCCAAAAGATACCGATCAGCTGGAAGATATATTTCTCATCCTTTATGGATTTGCCATACCTTCATTCTATGTCTACACTGTTCAGTGTCATAAGGCCAAAATGCAAGGTCAAACTCAGACTCTGTGAATGCTTGCACTGCTTACACTTTGCTCCAGCTTCATTTTTGGATCGCTGTTGCAAAGCTGTTTTCTCTGAGACAAATCTGCTATAGCAGAAGGGTTAATGTTAAGCTTTCAAGATACCATATATTCTACGATAATCTGAGGTCATGAATCAGTTCTCAATCTGCTTTTATTAATGAGTAGTTGAATACAATAGCAAAACAATTAATTGCACTGCAGAAGTGATGTTGGATCATAGCATTCATCCTCCTGTGTCAACACTCCCAATAGTGAATTTGGAGTCAAAGGATATTTTCATGCCTATGTGAATTGACAGCTTGCCGAAAGCGCCCAGAAAGGAACAGATGTTTTGGCTTTGGATGATGTGTCTGATCTGTGCCAGCCGCCCAGAAATGATGCACCAATTAAAGTGTAATCTCTCTCATATACATAGAGCGGTAAAAGTACAAAAAAAAAGGAGTAATTATGCTTTAATTCATTCAGTATTTTAGATTATGCTGGAGTAAGACAATAACATTACTTTTTTGTTTGTTAATAGATCAGTAGCTCTAGAAATAATTATTTAATTGTCTTTTCTCTTCATACCTTCTTCATTTTTGACATTTTATGTGGTTTCTGCCTACTGACATGAGAAAGAGCGAGGAAAACGTAGGGTCTTCCTTTTAGAGTGCCTGGCTATGTTTCTGTCCGTACTCTCATTTCACCAACAATGCTGTCTCTTTGCCAATGGATTGCAAGATCTCAATCACCTTCAATAACACCATAGTCATATCATGTTTCCTGTGTTTCCTTGCTTTAACGTGAAGTCCTCACTCCAGCCTAAACCAAACCCATTTAACTTCACCGTTAGCACTGCTTTGAGCAAGGGGTTAAATCAAATAACTATCTCAATTCCTGTATTTCTTGGAAATGTGGACTGATGTATTCTAACATGCTTTTTTTCTTGTTGCTGAGAGTAAAGCTGGATGAACAGTTTTATTAGTCAATGTAAAATGAGCAGTATGGCAAATAATGCACCTGAAGCTAGCAATCTATCTCTGAAGCTAGAAATGCTAACAATTTAAAGTGAAATTTCCTATTTAAATCCACACGCAGGAGCTCAGGAAGCCACACTGCATTTGCAAAACCTTTAATATGGAATACCATCCGTTAGGTTATGGGAAGTACATTAGACATACAGCAACTGGAGAAAGCTGTGATTAAACAAAAATCTCTTCTCTTGAAAGTGCCAGCCAACCACTGTGTAGGTTGTCAGGTGTAGCCCATCCATATACGCTCTGGAACCATTTTTTAATAGCCAGTTATTATATGGAAGACTGAAGTGCATTAGATTTCAGATACATTTCAGACCAGATGTGTGAAAGAAGGAAATAAGTTACTCCTTATCAGAAAAGAGTGAATTAAATCATTTCATCATCTTATACACCAAGCTGGGCTTCTTTTATATTAAGTATGTGCTTATATTTTACTAGTGGTGAGAGCACCTCCATGGTGGACACAAAAGAAGCTGGATCCTGCACCCACTGATTCACAGCAGTGCCAAAACTATAAGGCTTCCTAACACAACTGCTGATTGAGGCTTTCCTTGAATGAACAGCTCACCCTAATCTTGCAGGTGGTGTTCAGAGGGCAGCCATGCATTCAGAGATAACTGTGAGCTTAGGTGTTCCGGCATGTTCGAAAGTCTGTTTACTGCATTTAAAACAAAAGCATAAGAAATTAATGTTAGGAAAGGAAGTGTTTAGCTGCAGTTTAATGGCGTGTCCTCAGTTCCTTCTGATCTCATCTTTCCTACCAGAGACAGTCCCCGTTCCTACAGCACAAGGTGTCAGTATCTCCAATCAAACTGGGAGGCCAAATCAATTTTTAAATGTTTTACCACAGGAAAATATTTCTATAAAAGCAGGAAATAACAATGGGCAACTGTTGTACTGGTGAGACCATTTGCATTGTAAGATGCTGCTCCAGAGTGCAGCTTGGGCTGACGGCAGCAGCTCTTTGCCCTCCATGGGGCCTCCCTTTCCCTGCTGGTGGTGCAGGGCTCTAGTGAGAGCAGGCTGTCATGTACGGGTACCATTTGCTCCTATTCCCAAGTAAACAGAAAAGGCCATGTCCCTGGACCTTCCCTCTGTATTACTCGCAGTTGCACTGCAGTGCCCACACGAAATTTGCTTTCAGGTAAAGCCCTTCAGCAGAGCAGAAAGTTGCTTAATTTTCAGATCTCATTGAATATTAATTATTTTAAAGAAAAGGGTAAAATGCTCAACAACAGGAGTTGAGCTTTGGAGTGAGACAAATTGTTGCGGTGAGCCATGTTTCAGAGCAGAGGGGTTACTTGTCACCAAATCCCTCTGGGCAGAGAGAGCCGTGGCCTGACTCTTACCATCATAGAATGGCTTGGGTTGGAAGGAACCTTAAAGATCATCTCATTCCAACAAGCCTACCACAAGCAGAGCTGTCTACCACTAAATAAGGCTACCAGGCTAGACTGCCCAGGGCCCCATCCAACCTTGAACTCCTCCAGGAATGGGGCACCCACAGCTTCTTTGGGCAGCCTGTGCCAGGGCTTCACTGTCCTCTCAGGGAAAAATTTCCCCCAACATCTAATCTAAATCTGAGAAAAACTAAGTTTCGTGCTGTATTTGCCCTTTCCTTGAAACCCGCTCCCAGTCTGTTCAGTGGATCTAATTAGAAGTTAAGAGGTATTTCTTCATGTGTATATATTCTTAACAACCAGCAGGATTTATCACAGCAGAGCTCATCAGACCTTTCATAACCACGCTCGTGAAAAGCCCCCAAGCACTTCTGTACTTGCAAGCTGTCCAGCCAAATGTCTGGGATTTAGGAACTTCAGGGGTTGTTCATGACAAAAATACAGGCTGTGCGTGCCCAGCACTAACTCATCAGAGCACCAAGAGGCAAACCCCTCACACAGAGGTGCTCTATCAGCTGACTGCAGCACCTGATTGCCCATCTATGTTTCACAGTAAGGCATTTCCATTTTCTCTTGCTTCTTCTGTTTAGGAAAATCGATGGCACCAACATTGAGGAGGATCACATTGAACTGACAGAGGAGGGGAGGCCTGTGCAGGCCAGCACCCACAAGCCACAAGCGTGTGACTGCTACTGCTGTGGACTTCCCAAGCGCTACATCATTGCCATCATGAGCGGCCTGGGCTTTTGCATTTCCTTTGGAATTCGGTGCAACCTGGGTGTTGCCATCGTGGAAATGGTGAACAATAGTACTGTTTACATTAATGGCAAACCAGAACTGCAGGTGAGAAGCCATCTTCCATCTCCTGTTCTGAATGGACTCCTTTGTAGAACTGTCTAAGTGCCACATATCTAAGAATGGTGCATGTGTAGGTCAAAAACTGAGGTAGAGAGACATGCAAGTCTGGATTCCTACAGATGTGTGGTTGCTTTATCCTTATTTGGGTCTCTAAGTCACACAAAAAATCCATGAGATATGAGCATTTGCAATGACATACAGAAAGTAGCAGAAATGAGAACTGAGTTGGCTTGAATGTTTATCCGGTTCCCTATCTTTCAGTTGTAGACAGATTTTGTTTCAGTGGCAGAAGCCTTTACTATTTACTGCCTGTCAGGGGAACGCACCCTGATGCTGCTACAGAAGGAATTATTAATTGTTTTATGTACCACTAATCTCTATTCAGATTAGTGGATACATTATGAGACCTTAAAGTAGTCATTGGCAATAGGGCAACGGTTATTTTCAAGTTATTGACAGTGTGGAGTGCTGTCTAAAGTAATTTGAAATAGGGGCTAAGCTATCTCAATTTGTGATGGATGGCATGTGGTTCACAGAAGATGCCTACAAACAAAATGTACCCAGTGAACTGTAGGTTCAAAGCATATTCTCCAGTCCTGCCTTGGTACAGGGCTGTGATATCATGAGTAGACTGGATTGATGGGCCAAAGTAAACAGTATGAGTTTCAATAGGGCGAGGTGTCAGGTTCTGCATTTTGGTCACAAAAACCCCAGACAACCCTACAGGCCTTGGGAGGAGTGGCTGGAAAGCTGCCTGACAGAAAGAGACCTTGGTGTACTGATGGACAGTCAGCTGATTATGAGCCAGCAGTGTGCCCAGGTGGCCAAGAAGGCCAATGGCATCCTGGCTTGTATTAGAAATAGCATGGTGAGCAGGACTAGGGAAGTGATCCTCCCCCTGTACTCAGCACTGGTGAGGCTCCACTTTGAGTACTGTGTGCAGTTTTGGGCACCTCAATACAGAAAGGACACTGAGGTGCTGGAGCAGGTCCAAAGAAGGGCAACAAGGCTTGTGAAGGGCTTGGAGAACATGCTCTGTGAGGAGCAACTGAAGGAACTGGGGCTGTTTAGTCTGGGAAAGAGGAGGCTGAGGGGAGACCTTATTGCTCTCTTCAAACACCTGAAAGGTGATTGCAGCACGGTTGGTCTCTTCTCTCTGGTGACAGGACAAGGGGAAACATCCTCAAGTTGCGCCAGGGGAGGTTCAGGTTGGATATAAGGAAAAACTTTACAGAAAGGGTTGTTAAGCACTGGAATAGGCTCCCCAGGGAGGCGGTTGAGTCACCATCCCTGAATGTGTTTAAAAACCATCTGGATGTGGTGCTCAGGGACATGATTTCGTGGTGGGTTGTTAGAGTTAGGGTAGTATGGCTAGGCTGAGGTTGGACTCGATGATCTTGAAGATCTTTTCCAACCTGAGCAATTCTATGATTCTGTGATTCTGAGGAATAAAAAAAGGTTTGTGTTTAGCACTTGTTTAACCATATTAAGAAAAACTTGCAAAATTGTAGGGGCACAGTCTGCTCCACCATGGTCTTCCTCAGGGGTTGCAGGAGAACCTGTGCTCAAGCACCCCTCCTTCTTCACTGATCTTTGTGTCTGCAGGGTTGTTTCTCCTTTTTTCCTCACTTCTCTTTCTCACAGCTGCTACACAGCCTTTTTTACCCTTTCTTAAATATATTTTCACAGGGGCACACTCAGCTTTACTGATTAGCTCAGCTTTGACCAGCAGCAAAGCTGTTCATAACATGGGGGCAACCTCTGGCATCTTCTCACTCTGTCAGCCACCTCTGCAGCTCCCCTGTTACCCAAACCCGGACACATAAACCTAATGCACTGAGAAAGTCGATGTGATCATCCTTTGGGTGTTTGGACTATAAACTTCCCCCCCTCCTTCTCCTCACATTATCGCCAGTTTGTTTGTGAAGTAAAAAATTAAACAGACCCAGTTCAAACCACAGTCTGCTAGCCCACCATGTAACTAATGGGATTAAAAAAAAAAACATAAAAAATACATCTGTGAGTCATTCTAAGGAGAATGTAAACCATGACCAGAAAGCACTTTAGGGAAGTGGATTTTGTCAGTGTGTGCACAGCTTTGGATATGCACAACACAGCTCTTACTGAAGCAAGATTTGAGGCTTTACAGAATCAAAGCAGCAGCAGCAGTAATCTGTACCACTGGCACCAATCCTTCATAAGACTGAGAATTACACCTTCCCCTCTTCCAGAAGAGGCCAGAAGTGCTGGTTACTACTGCTGAGTCCCTTTGAGCTAGCTGCTTCCCTGCAGAGCTAGTCCCTATGAAAGCCAACCACAGGTTTAGCATCGAAGGCAGAGTATCCCTATAGGACTGATGAAATTTCACCCTGGACCTTCTCCAGGCTCAGCCTCTCCACACAGGAGAGGTGCTCCGATCCCTTCACTACCTTTGTGGCCCTTCACTGGCCTCTTTCCAGCATGTTCATATCTCTGGTACCGAACAGCCCAGAACTGGACCCAGTACTCCAGTTGTGTCCTCACCAGTGCTGAGCAGAACAGAAGTTTCACCTCTTTACCTGCTCGTGATACTTAACCTAATGCAGCAAAGAATACTGTTGGCTTTCTTACCTGAAGAAGCAGTATGAGTCATTGTGGTGAAACTCTCACAGATACTCAAGTATGGGCAGCCAGCCTTCATCATGGATGTTGGTCCTTGTTGGGAAGGTAACACACTAGATCACCTTTTCTCTTCTTGTAGCAGGTGAGGGTAAAGCAACAAGTGAAGGCCTGTGGCAGCACTTCCAGGGACAGTTAGAAAAACTCCCCTAGAAAAGGGTCTCCTTCCACAGGGAATATTTCTCTAAAACATCTGGAACTTTGTTGCTTCAGTTTGACGTTATACTCAGTAATTTCAGACTCAGGGCTGAAGAAAGTAAAGAAAAATAGGTCATTAATTAATAAATAAACCTATTGGCATACTTTGCCTTTAGCTGAACCTTTGGGGTTTTGCTTGTGATGACTTTATTTACAAGGTTATGTTAATTTTGGTAACTGCCTTTAGCCATCACAATGCTACCAGCAGGTGCCAAATCTATGTGTACTAAACAAAATATCAAGTAGCTTTGCATTTAGGGCAGAGAAAAAAAAATTAAAATGAAATTATCTCTCCAGGGACTCAATCATCCTGCCAGTCTAAGTTGCAACACACACCTGATGAAATGATTGTGCCACAAATTAAGCTTTTTAATTTGTGTATAAAAGTAGGTCACAAAGCTTATTTTCCCTTCCCCTCGCCCCCCTTCACAGCTCCTATACATGTCAGTGCACTATGTTACAGAGAGGAAAAACTATGCTGAAGGGTAGAGCTTTGTGGATGGCTCTTCAGCATATCTATGATGTGTTTTACAAGTACAGCTTGCAGCCAGCTTCTGAGGCAGCGTGCTGAATCAAAACAAAGTGGTTTTTACCATGATGCTCTTTGAGTCCATTGTCATTATGCTGCTAATGCTATCAGCACTGTAATCTCACCTCCTTTTTTTTTTAAATAATCCCCTCCCGATTTACGTCACCAGCATCACAAAATCTGTTATTTGCCAAGTGTTTCTCAGTCCCTTGAGTCATGCAGGCAGTTTCCAGATTTGAGTTTGTAAATTAACTGAATCGTTGTTACTCGTTTGCAAAGTGTCAATTACAATATGCGGTAGTCACAGAAGATTTGTCTTCTCATCTAGGTGCAGGTTAAAAAGAAAGGATTTTTTCTATAGTTATAAGCTGTACTTATAGTTGTAATCTGTACATATTCATAAGAATTATCACTGTACTGTAAACTGAGGGATAAAACATTTGTCACTCAGAGTGACAAAACTCCCTCACCAAAGTCTCTTATCACTCAGCCATCCAGACCAACAACCCCCCAGCAGATGTTCCAGCTGCTCAGGTTAGTGGAATACGCACTTCCATCTCTGCCCAAAAGCAGTAGACTCAGGCTCTTGACACAGGAACAAAAGGTCAAACCATAGTCTAGACAGAAGCTGTAAACTGGGATGCTCAAAAGCCATCAGTCTGATTGACTGCAAGAGGAGCCCAGCAGAATTTTTGCAGCAGATTATGTGCAGAATAGGTACTTTATCAAACGTACCTCCCTCCCATTAATGAAGGATAAACACAAGCCAGATTCTTGGTCCATACTACATTCTGTATAATATTGTAGTTTGTATACATTTTAGTCTCTCCTTCTCTCTCAGTAAAGTGCTCAATCCCTTTGCTAGGAAGGCAGATCCAAAAGCACAAGTCAAACATACTGAAGGTGTACCTTGATATAGGAGAATCAACTGAAGTTACTACAAGAGTTCCAGAGACTAATTTAATCCTAGGGTCAAATTCAGTCTTCTGGCTGAAAAAAAGCAGATCAAGAAACCACGGCAAACCAGAGAATAAAGCTATGCAACTCTTGTGCCTCCATTCTTTTTCCCTCCAAGCCTGTCTCGACATTGCTACTGTCATCCCAAAATCAAGTAGTGTAGGCATCCCAGCTGGATCTCTTGGACTATTTTATTTGACCTCCGCAAGGGCCCAGATTTCACCCCATCTGTTTTACAGCTTGCAAGTAGAATAACAACATGAAGGTGAGGAATGAGAAAAGCAGCAAAACATTCAGGATTTACACTCAGCTAGTGCTTCGTCATGCTTCTAATTGCTAAGATCTGCAGTGGTGTCAAGGAACAGAGCTGAACACCTTCTGCATTTGGCTACACAGCTCTAATATACATGCAACTCCTGTGCACCCTGCCTACTTTGATTACTCCTGCTTTTGGCAATTAACACCAGGAGATTAACAGTTGGCTCCAGGACAACTGACTCTGGAGGCAATTAGCCTCTTACAGGCACCTTACTGGTTGCCAATTTCAGAGAGGTGAGAGGTGCAGGGGCTATTAATGAAATGCATCAGGAAGAAATAACTGAACTGTCAGTTAGCCTTGGGTCTCATCCGTAATTCTGCTTAAGAACAAATGCTGTAATTGTACGTCCCATGTGAATCACAGAAGGCTAAGTGAAATCCTTTTAGAAGAACTGCTTCCCTTTGCCACAAATAAGGGATTCATGGAATGTTCCCATTATGGTAACATCCATTTAAAATTGTCCCTGATTTATACAAATTAGGTGGCAGTGAAGTGAAATGACAAAGACACGGCTGTGCCAGTTTAAAGTCATACCGTCTCTGTCTGACTTCCAAAGCACAGAGTGGACATATCTCTCTTCCAAACTGGTGGTGTATATATAGACATATCTTCACAGCTGAGTGCTGCTTGGAGTGCTGTGGTCAGTTCAAAACCAAATCCAAAAATACACGAGCTGCTTCAAAAGCAGATGGTCTACTTGAGCCATTTAAACAGCAACAAATATGTATATATGTATGCCCTGTTTGTAAGCAGTGAGCTCAGTTCAGAAGTCTGTAATTATTTGAAACCTTATTTATATAGGTAAGAGTTGTGTGGGCATGCATTCTTTGATAATAAAGAAGATGACTTCCAACTTTTTATTGGTAAATCCTGGTGCTGGAAAAGCAATTAATGTACATATAATGCGGTGCTACGTCAGCTCTACACCAGGAGCTTCTGGGGAGTAAATCTGAGAGGAATTAGGTATTTTATTCTCACAGCAGAATCCTCACACTCCTGGGGGAGAGGTAGGTGCTCAAGATTGACAAGAAATAGTGTGCTAAGCAGTCTTCAGAGATTGCTGCAGTGGAGGCTGTACCTTACATCTTGTCCCTTTCCATGATCTCATTTTGTGTCTGTGTCCACCTGGGATTCACAGCCTGCAGTTAGGTATATTTTCTAATAATAGTGTAGGTATTGCACTTCTGACAACCCCTGCAGCTGAGACTGGTATTCAGAACTACCATCAGCTCTAAACACCAGGCTAGAAAATCTCAGACTTTCTTCAGTTTGTTTATGAAGATAAATAATCGGAAACAGTGTCATAGATCTTATTAAAGTATATCCACTGTTCTCCCCTCATTCACCAAGCCAGTCTCACTATAGAAAGCTATCAGGATTGTTAAGCATGAGATCCCCATTGTAGATCCATGCTGACTACTCCCAGTCACTTTTTATCCTTCATGTGTTTATAATGCACAAATGTGCGTAAGAACTTCTTCACAGTGCAGGTGACGGAGCACTGGAACAGGCTGCCCAGAGAGGTTGTGGAGTCTCCTCCTATGGAGACATTCCAGACCCACCTGGATGCCTACCTGTGCAACCTGGTCTAGGGAGCCTGTTTTGGCAGGGGGGTTGGACTAGATGATCTCTAGAGATCCCTTCCAGCCCCTACAATTCTGTGATCTGTGATAAATGGTTTCTCAAATGAGCTGCCTCATTACTGCCCCGGGTAACAAGGTAAAGCTGACTGGCCTGTGGTTCCCTGAATCCTTCTTCTTGTCCATTCTTGTAGTTAAGGGTGACATTTACTTTCTTCCAGTCTTCAGGAACATCTGCTGATCACCATGACCTTTCAAAGACAACCTAGAGAGGTTTCAGAGAGACATCAGCCAGGTTCCTCACCACTCATCAGGTCACATAGATTTGTGCATATCCATAGATTTGTGTACGTTTCCTAACTTGATCCTCCTCTGCTGAGGAGAAGCCTTTCTTGCTCTCCCTCTGTTTCAAGGGCCTAGGATTACTGAAGGCAACTCCTACCTCAGAGACTGAGGCAAAAGTGGCATTGAGTGGGTCAAACTTTTCCATGTTCTCTGTCACCAGGTCCCTGCCCCATTCAGCAGCAGGCCCACACTTTTGTGGGTCTTCTTTTTTCTACAGATACGCTTGCAGAAATTCCTCTTGTTGCCTTTCCTCTTCCTCATCAGATTAAAGTCCAGGTGGGCTTTGGCATATTCCATGTCTCTATACTACTCCTGGATCATCCATCTTTGCTTTCGTTTTTTGTATTCTGCTTTTTCATGTTTGAGTTTTGTCTGGAGCTTCCTGTCCATCTGTGCAGGCCTCCTGCCATTTTTGTTCAGCTTCGTGCATGGTATAGACATGGGTGCAGACAATAGGGCAGAGTTCCAGGAGCAGAGCTGGCCCCCTCTGCTGAACTCAGAGAACATCAGCCATGACTACACTTCTAAACCAGTGTCTTGAAACTCGTCTCTGTTCTTAGCACAGCACCCTGGGCATGCTGGCAAATGACAGTGTAGTCACCCTAGGCTGAATGAGGAGTATGGTAATGTACTCTGCCAGAGAGATTCCTTTGAGCAGGATCAAACAGTTCAAAGAAACTGAACAGGACACTTTTTTAAAGAGCAGTAGCAATTCTGCTTTTCCTGCTAGCAGTAACACGAGGGGCTGCAGTACTAACCAGCTGAAGGACCTCGCCCCATGCAGCAAGAAAAAGGGGCAGAATATACAGAGTCTGAGCGTGTGTTGCAGTAGAGGACGCACAGTTAAGGTTGTACTCATTTGTCCCGTCCTTCTTTCCTAGAGCTCACTGCCTGCTATTTCACTTTCTCTCTCCCATTCTAAAAATGTCTCTTAGCTTGTTTAATCCTCCTTCAATAGATTTTTTCCTGTTAGCAAATTAAACCTAGTGCTCTAGAGGCCAACAAAAAGCAGTCTCTTATTGCAGGTGGGCTTTTTAAAAGGTGCTGAGCATTTTATTTGAGAATTGGAGAGAGAGAAACAGTCCTATAAAAATTAAATTGCACCCATTTGATACCAGTCATCCTTTTATTGCATATAAAACCTGAAATGCTAAACATTTAAACTCTTCTTATTTTCAAGTCAGCTATCTTGTAAAATATTATATTTAGCATAAAATATATCCTCAACCAAAATATTGATCTACCAGTTACCCTAGACAGAAGGGAAATTGGTGTCAGTTTAATGGTGCCTGGCATTACAGTTTAAAATATTTCCATTACAGAGAAAAGGAAGTGAAATTCAGTATCCCTGTCTGCACACTGGGCCAGATCTTCTCCAGGCCACAGGCAAGTGCTGTGTCTGGAGCTGGTACCCCATCTGCACAGAGAGCAAGAAATGCAACAGTGCTGCTGGCCTTTTGGGTGAGACTGGTTGGCCTGCACCACAGAGGGCAGGTGGCAGCTCTTCATCGCCTGATTTTAACCATGATGTTACCTGTGAACTGGATAGTCAGGAGCACAATACAGGACTTTGCCCAAGGAGGTGGTGGAGTCACCATCCCTGGAGGTGTTCAAGAACCGTGCGGATGTGGCACTGAGAGAGATGATTAGTGGGCATGGTGGGGTTGGGTCAATTGCTAGACCTTTAGGTGATTGTTAGGTGATCCTTGTGATCCTTGTAGACTCTTCCAACTTCAGTGATTCTATGATTCTACAATGGGCTTGAACACAAATACAACATGGCTGGAGGAAAGGGGCAGTGTGGCTTTTGCTGTCATCTCCTTGTTTAAGCACTTGTTAAGGTTTCCACCTGCATAAAAAACCCAGCTATAACCACCATTCAATCTCTGTCACAGTGCATCCCCTCAGCAAAGGTGTGTGGGAGGCCTTGTCCCTTCATGACAGGTAGTTCATCTAGGGATACTTCAACAATTCAAACCCCTAAACAGCCTTTCACTATACAGCCTAGAATGTCAGATTTTCAAGGCATGGCTCAGAGCTGGAGAGAAGTACGGCAGTATGGAGAGTGGCAAACATTCCCCTAGAAATATACAGACACGGGTGAGCTGAGTGAAGAAGTGGATAATAAAGCACCAGGACTTTTCTGTCTCCAGGACAGAGGTGGTAACTGAATCCTGCTCTCCAGGATGCTGACCTGAACCAATGCCTAACCAAAGGCGTGGAGCAACTGCAAATGCACTAGAACACAGCATCCATAAGGAATGCCACTGAAAAGATTTTGGACTTTTATGGAAAGATCAACACTTCAATGAGTGGTGTTGCGAAGGAGAGAAGTGAAACCTTCCCAGAATGCCAAGATTTGCAGCAAGTTCACAGCTTGGCCAAAGGGCGAGAGGCAGTATGTCATGGGAGACTGCATGCCATGATCTCATAGTGAGCAGTGTTCATGGAGGGATGGTCCACACAGACCTGAGAGAGCTTTTTGAGCCCACTGAAAACTGAATTCCTACCAAAATAGTTGTCCATTATCTGATAGAAGACATAAATCGCACCACATTCATTCCAGCTGATCCAAGCAGGCTCCTTACACAGAAGACCATATAGAAGCGGATGGGCATGCAGAGCTCTGAGGCAAGACATGCTGCAAAGGGACAGCAGCTATGCTTCTGTGGGTGCTGGCATCCCAACAGGTCTGTGACATGCTGCTTCAGAACAGGAACAAAAAAAGCAGTGAGAAACAGAAAAAAATCTGTATCTGTGATCATTTGGATCGTTTCAAAGTTTTCCGATCCAACCTAAAGTAAAAGCCTTTCGACTGAGCACCCACACCAACTGCCAGTGTGAGCAGGATGATTCTCAAGGATAAGAAAGCAGAGGTGTTTCTTATATCCAGGAGCCAGGATAATGCCTCACTGCCTCACAGTAAGAAGTCTTATCAGGAGTTTAAGGGGATGGGGCAGGGAGAAGCTTTTGAACATGACCTAAGTCAGAACAGGATTAGGACTTTTAGGCCACATGTGCAGCTGAAAAACACAATATTGATGCATATAGAACCATCAAAACAGCCAGGAGAGCTTTGAAGATCTGCAGCTTTCAGCAGAGACCCACTTCTATCTTGTGACAAACATATTAACCTTTTGAAGTGCTGGGCTAGGTGTCTCATCAATTCTGACACAATTCTCTCTCTCACCACCAGTGTGCACATTGCACTCATGCTATACCAGTTGCCAGTGAGGACCCACACCATTCTTTGCACTCTTGGTTATATTTATCCCCCTGCCACCCCTTCAGGGCAGTGCTATCGCCTCCATCTTGCAGATAAGGAGTTGAGACGAGGAGCTGAATTAATTTGGGTCAACATGGGAAGTCCGCATTAAATTGGAAACAAATCCAGGACTCTGCTTAGCACTTGCAAAAGGATATGGATTCTTTACACAGGGTAACTAGAAAATGCTGAAACTATAAATTTATATTCTGAAATTGAAAAGAAAAAAACCCACACTTTGATCTCGTTTGTTCATTTTAAGGTATATATTGATAGTTATTGCCATGAATGCTGACTGCATTCTAAATAGAGCCCTAACACAAAGTACAAATACAGAAACCAAAAGGCACATGGAAACTGCAATATGAATCTAAGAAACCAGCAGCAACATTTAGCTTAATAAATTTTTAATACAATTTAATATTTAGTATGTATAAATATATAGAAAATAATGAGATAAATAGTACGTATCATATAATAATTACAGGTATATTTTCAACTACTTAGTATTATTATTTAGTTAATGAAACTAAACACAAAGCTGCTATCCGTATTTCTTTATATATCATATCAGCACGAAAGTCGACTTGAAAAAAGCAAACACACAAGTTCTATAGAGTTAATGATGTGTTTTTTGTTTTTTTTTAAATCCTGATTATCCCTAATGCCTTTTAGACACTAGTCCTATGAACTCTTAATCCTCCAAAAGTAAAGTTGCTCACAAGTAATTCTCAAAGAGATTCTTCTTCCACTTAAAGGAGTGGGCTGCAAGTCCAGATCAAGACTAGAAACTATCATTGTGATTTCCAGATGGTACAAATCTGGGAGGAGTGGCTGACACACCAGAAGGCTGTGCTGCCTTTCAGTGAGACCTGGACAAGCTGGAGAGTTGGGCAGAGAGGAGCCTGATGAGGTTCAACAAGAGCAAGTGGAGATTCAACAAGAGCAAGTGGAGAGTCCTACACCTGGGGAGGAATAACCTCATGCATCGGTACAGGTGAGGGGCTGAGCTTCTGGAAAGGAGCTCTGCAGAGGACCTGAGTGTCCAGGTGGGCAACAGGTTGGCCATGAGCAGTGTGGTCTTGTGGCCCAGAAGCCCAATGACATCCTGGGGTGCATTACAAAGAGCATGGCCAGCAGGTCGAGAGAGGTGATCCTCCCCCTCTGCTCTGCCCTGCTGAGGTCACATCTGGGGTGCTGTGTCCAGGTCTGGGCTCCCTGGTTCAAGAAAGACAGGGAACTTTTAGAGAGCCAGTGGAGGCTCACTGAAATGGTGAGGGGCCTGGAGCATCTCCCTTATGAGAAATGGCTGAGAGCCCTGGGACCATTCAGACTGGGGAAGAGAAGGCTGAGGGAGGATCTTATCAATGCTGTTAAGTACCGAATGGACGGGATCGAAGTGGAGGGGGCCAGGCTCTTTTCAGTGGTGCCCAGCAGCAGAATAAGGAGCAATGGGCACAAACTGGAACATAGAAAGTTCCTTAGGAACATGAGAAAGAACTTCTTTACTGTGAGAATGACAGAGCACTGGAGCGAGCTGCTCAGAGAGGTTGTGGAGCCTCCTTCTCCAGAAATACTCAAAGCTCACCTGGACACTTCCTAGGAGCCTTCTTAGCAGGGAGTTAAATGAGGTCATCTCCAGAGGTCCTTTCCAACAGTTCATACAATTCTGTGAATTTGTGATTCCGTGTAATCTTTAGTTAGTTAGTTATTATAGAAGTGTAAGTCCATGCTCCTTGCCCACAGAGGGCCCTCAGGATGCAGCCCTGGCCATGGAAGCTCCACGCATCCAAGCGCTCACCCCGTTGTCACTCTGGGGGACATATCCCCACCCAGCTCACCTCTGCTGCTGTGCGTGCACCCCGTGGGTGATGGCTGTAGGGACGGGCACCGAGAGCCGATACCAGCAATGCCCGAAGCACAGCCCAGCACCCAAGTCAAATGCTTGCTCAACCTCCAAGCCTTGCACACATGCTCAGCAGGAGTCCAGGCACAAGACTGACTGGGCCAGGCTCTGCCCACACCCAAATATGAGCAGTGAGGGTGCTGCGGTCATGTTGCATCGCTAGGTAACATCATAGCCTCTTGCTTGGTGTTGTCACTGCAGTCCTTCTGCCCCCACAGCACTCACCCCAGCAGCACTTTGCATCTGTGTGTCTGCACATGTGTCTGGGATGACCACAGTACCACTGCCACTCCCTCCCCTCTCCTTTCCCCTTCTCCTGGTACTGCTGTTTCCCAGTATTTTCAAGCAGAGGGTTTGGACTAGATGATCTCCAGGTGTCCCTTCCAACCCTGATTCTCTCATTCTGCAATTTGGCTAATAGATGGTTATTTTTTCCTCATATGAATGAAGCAAGCTGATATTAGGAGTTCTGTTGCATTCCCCAGAAAGCCTTTCAGTCATAATTTATCCAAGTATTTATCCCCTCTTTCAACTTTCTATACTTTCATCCACCTTTTCCTTATCAGTCCTCCTAGAATAAGAACCTATCAGGCTTTAAGGATGTCGTTACCATTGCTGAAGGGCTTCCTGATCAAGGAGCTGTCCTTCAAGTGTCTGTGTAACTGAGGCCTGACCCTGGAAATGTTTCTGCAGACATGAAGCTCTTCAAAAGCATTTCAGAATCTAGCCCTTTTCACTCTCACTCCTCTGTTTCAAAGAACATTTCCTTCCTCTTACTCCATCCGCTGATTCCAGTTGTGACTGTACCTATGGGGGTTTCAGTTTGCTCTGTGCAGATTACTTGTCTACAAATAATTTTCTCACCCGAACCACTTCTTTAAAGGGCATTTCTCTATCCCATGTTTGTCATGATTCCACAGAACATTTATTACGTTGCTGTTCACCAGCATGAAATCCTTGCTCCATGTGAGTTCATAAGCTATAGCACAGCAACTTCCTAGACATCCTGCTATGCCCAAGGTCCAATTCTTAAATCCAATTTTCTCCACTTTAAGGCTGGCTGTCACAGCTTCCATTTGAGACTAATTGTAGCTCAATTTTAGAATCTGTTACTCCCAGCAATTTTAGCAAGACTGGTCTAATAAAGGCAATTTTTCAAGGGCAAGTTGGTGCAGTTCTTTGTTTCTCTGTCAGGCTCACAGGCAAAATATCTGCATTCAGTACACACAAATGGGATCTGAAATTCCAGACTAGCTCTATCCTTCACATGGAGTGAGATTTTACAGTTATACCCTTGAGATACTGCCTTTTCTTCCCTACAGAAGTAACACTAGTACGCTAATATTGCTAATAACGTCATCAGCAGACTTGTATTGTGCTCCTACCTCTGCTATGAAGATGCTCTGTGAAGTCAACTCTTCCCCCACTACACTTCATCTCCTTTACCTCTTAAGTACAGGTGATGTGGATAGTGTCATATATGGCCATCAGTGCGTCAGGAAAGAGTCAGGACCTCCGTGCTACCAAGAAGATGTAGAGAAAGACGGAGTAGAACATTTAAATCCATCCCAATGAACTTGTTGTATTAACCTTAGCTATTTCTCCTACAACTTCTGCCACCTACCTCCTTCCACTCTTTCATAATCATCCATTATCAGTCCCAGCTTAAAAGCTGTTTATTGTCTGTCTCATCTATTCTCCAAGGGACACTGAACACAAGTTTCTTGGCTGTTTTCTTCACTCTTTGATTTTGCAATCAATGCCCTTAGTTGCTAATCACTGAGGGTGTCATTGCAGATCTCTGATCAGGCCATCACAGTATCTCATACTGGGTATGCTTCACATGAAAAGACAGCCCCACTCCCATCAGGTTTATGACCTGTGGATGACTGTGAGTCAATATGTGGATGCAAAGAGTTCCAGGTAAAAGCTGATGGTTAGGTAAATGGCTTTTTCTGCTCTGTCTTCCAGACATCATATGTGACTGGCTAAACACCCTTCTCATCCCAAATATCAGTTGTAGATTCATCCATAAGACATTCCAGGCAGTTTTAGTTCTGGCTTCATCATAGGGGACTATCCCAGCCCAGTTAGCTCCAGGACCAGCAGCTGCTGCAGCTGTCACATCACCTTGGATTAAAGCAGACCAGGGCAGAAGTAATGGTCCTTCTTACTCTACTAGGGAGGAAAGCAAGAGCTGCAGGGAAGAAATCCCCATGCAGTGAGTGGATGCTGAGTTAGATTCATTTAGGCAAGTAGCACTGCAGTGTGCTTAACTTTTGCTGCCCTAACAGGCATCTAACTCCTACATCAGATACAAATTTACAAACTGGGGGTGGTGAGGGTGGCACTGATTGCTTCTTCTGAGACTTGGGGAGAAGTCAGTGCTGGAAAGTCTGGCTTACTAAAGAGATCCCCACAAAGAAAATGATGGAGAGCTTGTTGTTTCTATACCCTTCAGGCACTTGGGATTTTTGTGGGCTCCCTGGGCCAATCCTACTTATAATGGAAACCATAATGAAAGACAGAGACCCTTGCAGTGAATGAATGTAAAAAATGAACTCAGGCCTGAAAATGAACACATTTTTGCCCTCTTGCCTATGCAGAGATCCACAGGGACAAGGACAGGAATTCCCCTTCATTGAGCTGCTTCCCACATCACAGCTTACTGGGTGGCCTGTTGCTCATCTGCCATTTCCTCCTCCTTTGTAACAGCAGTGCAGCAAAGTTGCACTCATGCTCCTCAGCAGCACAGCCCAACCCTCGTGGTGCAGCATCATCCAGGCTGCCCTGCCCTCAGGGTGCAGCAGTGGCACATAGCATGCAGGGAGGAGAGGATCTCTAATGAGGTTTAACAAGGCCAAGTGAAAGGTGTTGTACTTGGGTTGAGGCAATCTCAGATATGAATACAGACTGGGAGAAGAATTCATTGAAAGCAGCCCTGCGGAAAAGGGCTTGGGAGTCCTGATGGATGAAAAGCTGTACATGTGCCAGCAGTGTGCACTTGCAGTCCAGAAGGCCAACAGTATCCTGGGCTGCATCAAAAGAGGGGTGGCAGCAGGGAGAGGGAGAGGACTGTCCCCCTCAGCTCTGCCCTCATGGGGACCCATCTGGAGTACCGCATCCAGGCTCGGGCCCCCAGCACAGGAAGGATGTGGAGCTGTCACAGTGGGTCCAGAGGAGGGCCATGAGGGTGGGCTCTAAGGTCCCCTCCAACCCAAGCCATTCTGTGGTCCTACGACATCACCCCGTCACTGAGCCACACGCACCCTGACAGCTGCAATGACTCCGCATGAGCTAGGCATGCCCCGAGGAGCCAGCCCAGGCACAACCATCTTGCTTCCTCCAGCGGCTGGGCAGCTGCCCGTGCTGCAGTCAGTAATTCCATAAGAGACTTCTGCATCACTTCTGCTTCGTTCCTCAGAGCGCGGCCTGCTGGAAATGGAAAACCAGGTGGGCGCAGGCTGACACAGAGGGACTGACAGCGAAACCCTGAGGGGAAACCACCTTTTTGGGAGCCCACCCCAAGCCGATCAGCTCGTGGCCACAGGGCGGGACCGGACTCAACTGTCTCTTTTCAGAATAAGCGTCCTTTAGGCCGGCTGTCCCTCTCCCTTGCTCTGACCCTGGGCCTCCCGCGGAGCGGGGAGCAGCGCTCCGACAGCGGTACCCGAGGAGCAGGGAGGCCGCCGGGGGAAGCCCTACGGCCGCCGACGGCCGCGGCCGCGCGGTTGTAGCGCCACCTGGCGGCGTGCTGGGGCGCTGCGCTTTGGCCGATCTCGCTCCCGTTAGCGGCGGCCTGATAGCCTGAACTTTAGAACCAGGCCTTGAGCTGAGCACAGGAACATCAGCATCACATTTCAGCTGCCGCATACCAGAGGTACAGACCATAGAATGTCATTAAGGTTGGAAAAGACCACTAAGGTCATCTAGTCCAACCATCAGCCAACCCCACCGTGCCCACCGACCGTGTCTCTCAGTGCCATATCTACATGCCTCTTACACCTCCACGGATGGTGACTCCACCACCTCCCTGGGCAGCCTGTGCCAGTGCAGCACCGCTCTTTCTGAAAAGAAATTGTTCCTAATACCCAACCTGAACCTCCCCTGACACAACTTAAAGCCATTACTTCTCATCCTATTATAGTTACCAGGGAGAAGAGGCTGACCTCCACCTCACCACCACCTCCTTTAAGGTAGTTATAGAGAACGATAAGGTCTCCCCTGAGCATCTTCTTCTCAGACTGAATAACCCTGGTTCCTTCATCCACTCCCTCTAAGACTTGTGCTCCAGACCCCTCATAGCTCTATTGCCCTTCTCTGGATATGCTCCAGGGACTCAATGTCTTTCTTGTAATGAGGGGCCCAAACCTGAACACAGTATTCAAGGTACAGTCTCATTAGCACAGAGATGCACCTACCAAACTCCTCAGTATGTCCTGTGATGTAACTTTGAATGTAAAGACCTTCCTATCACATATAAAAAATGAATTAGTGGGTAATTCCTGTAATTTTAAAGTAAATACACTTTTGTATTACTCATTTAACAGTGATTCCCCACGTAGCTTTTGTTTTGGAGTTATGACAACAGATGGGGTTGTGTGGCTGGTGGTTGGAAGTTCTTCCTTGCCTCAGACATTACGAATACTTTGAAAATGATTTCTTTTCTGCATTTTTCCCAGGGGACCACTGCAGAGAACAGGAAGTGTTGTGTAAGATAAGGAATGTCTCCAGTCTGTCCTATGGCCACAGTGAATTTGAGCTCAGAGCAGATGAATGAACTTTGCCCATAAGCCACAATCAGAACAGAGTATGATGGGGGAATGAGCAGTTGAGAACTGACATATAAGTGCTTCAGGATGCTGGAGGTAGAGAGGGAGGAGTCTGTGACAGAGTATTTTTCTCCCCCAGGAGAATAGCCACCTTTGAGAGGAAGAAAGCCTTCTTCATCAATGGAATATTCTCCAAACCATGTTGTCATACTGAGAGGCACACTTACAGTTTGCAGCTCCCACCTTTACCTTTGGCAGGGGGGAAGGAAGCATTTATAACGTGGACATTTTCTACCAAGAAAAACAGATGAGTCCTTTTCCCTCAGCAGGAACGGGGAGTTGTCATTGAGATGAGTGTGTGAGAAGTTATAAAGAGGGTTATTCTGAAAAGTGGAAGTTATTTCCAAGACTGCCATTTCTTGTTAGAGGAGATTTCCTTTGCAGGGAGGCTGCAAAGCAAATATCTGAGAGATGGTGGGCATTCCTACATTTCTCTGCTGATGTTTTTGTACATGAAGTTCATGAATACAGGGTTGGAAAGGACCAGATCTTCACAGGACTGAAGTAGGTTTATGCCATTCTTGATGGTTTCCTAGCTGTTTCATAGAATGGCTTGAGTTAGAAGGGACCTTATCCCATCAGTTTCCACCCCTCTGCTGTGGGCAGTGCTGCCCCCCCAGCTCAGGCTGCCCAGGGCCCCATCCAACCTGGCCTTGAGCACCTCCAGGGATGGAGCACCCACAACTTCTCTGGGCAGCCTGTGCCTCACAACTGTTCACGTAAAAAATTTCCCCCTAACATCTAATCTCTCTGATAATCTCCCTAAGTCTTTCATGTTTTAATTTAAAGCCATTCCCCCTTGTCCTATCACTATTAGACTGTGTAAAATGTTGATCTCCCTCCTGTTTATGAGCTCCCCTCAAATACTTGAAAGCTAATTATTCTCTGAGGTCTCCCTGGAGCCTTCTCTTCTCCAGGCTGAACAGGCCCAACTCCCTCAGCCTTTGTTCGTAAGAGGTGCTCCAGCCCTCTGAGCATCCTCATGGCCCTCTTCTGGACCTGCTCCAAGAGCTCCTTCTTGTGCTGGCAGCTCCAGGCCTGGAGTGCCTAAAGACTGTTTCCAGCACTGGAGACACTACGGTCTTCCTGGATAATCTATCCCAGTGCCTCACTACCCCTGTAGGGACAGGTATTTCCATATGTCTAAGCACAATTTCTAGGACAGATGTAAGTGCACATACATGGTTCTTACATGCAGAAAGGCCACTGGATATCTCAAAACTCCAAATAAATATTCAAATTTTTCGAACTGCTGTTGGACAACATTTCCGCACACAAAGCATGGAACAAGTCGGAAGCTGTAAGGATGTCAGACATACGCCATACCTGTTCATGCATTTTTCTGTTGGCACTGCAACAAGTGTTAATGTCAAGACAAAAAAAAACTGTCCTGTTTCACCTGGTATTATCCACTTTAAGGAGGAGATTATACAGTTTCCACAAGGCTATGCACTATCATATCACCAGCCATCAAAGTAGCTTCCTATAACACTAAAAGGGAAAAAAAACCACACAATTCTGTATGCTTCTTTGCTTTTATACAGACTTATTTTTCTTGTCTAGGAACAGGTGTGGGAGTGAATCCTGTTATAACATGTGAAATTCTCTACAGCTTCTCAGTTTAAACTCTAAAATGATTATTCTCTGAGGCTGCATCGTTAGCTGGAACAGCAGCCATGCAGGAAAGGTAAACTGTTCGGCTGGCCAAGGCTTGCATGATCGAATAATTAATCAGCCTTGAAGGCAAAATTAGGTTTCCAGGAACCCTGCTTCTTTGGGATTAGATTTTGGAGTGGAAAAGGTCAGACTGAGCTACTAGCTCTAATAACTCACAATGCTTTCTTCTGTCATTCTTATTTAATTTGGAACAAGAAAAAGAAGCTTCCATCTAGAGCAAGGTAAAGGAGTTTTCTCTTTCTTGTTAAAGTAAAATGCTGACGTACGTACTTAAACTCTCAGTAACTACATTTGGCTTGGTCTCGGCTCGGTGTCAAGCAGATATTTGCTGGCAATACAAAATTCCCCCTTGCCAACAGTATATTTATTAGATTTTTTGAGGGAATCACCAGGCTGGGTGGTCAGGACCCACTAATGTGCCATTTACCACACATCTGACCAAGATACTGCTTCTACAGAGATGCGATTGTGAAGCTCCAGCTGCTGCTGAAAGATGGACGGACTTGTCTCACATGAAAGAGGAATTAATCCTTTTGTGATACACAACTGCAGTATTCTTGCTTCAGAGCTGTAGCTTCTCATCATGACCTCTATTAACAAATAATACTTATTATTCCTTGCAGCACTTAGAAGCTAAACAGACAAGAGAAAGACAACATGAGGTACAGGTGCAAGGTGAGATGATGCTTTGCACAGCAGGGGTCTAGGATATTACTGGTATAACACACCATAGGGATAGGCACTTCCTGCCCTTACAGCTGTCTATATGACCTTTAAGGTGCTCCCATAAATAAGTTTGTGTGCAGCGAGCAAGACAGTGAATTACAGTGCACAGCACATGAACTCTCTGCATGGTTGTGCTTCAACTGTATAAAGAGTGAGGTAGCCCATCTCCCACTCAGCATGACTGCAGCGTCTGCATGGGACATGAGTGCAGATTCACAGCTTGGCTTTCCATTGACTACATCAACTCCCCAAAGAAACAAGTTCCAGAGAGCACAGTTGCTGGCATGGGGGTCCAGCCAACCCTGAACACAGCACACAGAGCTTGTGAGGACACTTAGGTGGATCTGTGGCCCAGCATGTCCTTTCTTTCTGCTTCCTGATAGATACGGCTTCATAGGGTCCCTTAAGATACACATGTCAACAGTAAAGAAGGACAAGCTGGGGTGTAAGGAAAACACTTCTATCCTACAGGTTAGGAGTGCTCCAGCTAAATAGCAGGCTTCTGTACATCATGCACACAGGGCAGCAGTAGAACTGAACGTAATTCACGTCTGCCACCAGCACCGAGCTTAGTTCTCACTGGCACTTTCACTCCTCTCCTTCCCTGAGCAAAGAAATCCTTCCAGTTTGTTTGTTTTCCAAACAAAAAATAAAAATTAGGGAGAGAATGTTTCTATGCTCTCTATTCACTCCCAGTTGTTTACAGATATACTGCTGGGGCAGCAAAGTCTGGCTTTAGTGACTGGTTGCACTATGAAACTTCCCAAAGACAGATCTCTGTTTTGCCAAAAATAACTTTTCTGCACCAAATTAATTTCCATAGTGAATATACAAGGGGGAGCGGAAATTTTAGGAGTATGCTTAAGAAATAAGTATGCCTTACACATGTTCAATGGCAGGCCCTGAAAAGTTCTGGAAAATTTCTTTTTGGTTGACTCACCTATGTGCTTGAAGAGTATATAAGACCATAACAATAACCAGACCACTGTTGCTATCATTTTCAGACTTGGAGAATGGCAAGCTGATTGTGTCTTACCAGGAGGCACCTCTGAGGTTATATGCAAATGACATATGCACACGGCTCGACAAGATGTTTGGTGTCAGCAAGTGCTCAGCTACCACTTCTCACTATTTACAGTTCCAGCCACTGTCACTGTCTTAAGGCACCCAACTGCAGTAATGCTAGGAGCCCACATCAGAATCTTTCTGCTTCCTCTAGCTCGCAGTATTCCTCTTCAACCACTTCCACTGTGTTTATATGTAATTGAGAGCCAGGTTGCTAGCTGTGACCTTCTAGTTCCTTTCAAAGATATTTGGGGCTGGCTACTGTATGAAAAGGAGCTGGACTCAATGATTCTTATGGGTCCCTACCAACTTGGAATATTCTATGATTTTATGCAACATAAGGTCATCTTGGAAAGACCTCATAGCTGGACAAATTTAGCCATACTTCTGCACTGTTGAAATGAGTCCACATGCATACAGAGGTCCCAAAGTCACCCACCTGCCTAAGGAAGTGCAGGAAGGTCACTTTTCTGTCTTGCTCCACTGACACGGCCACAGAAAACCATCCTTCCTCTGAAAGGAGCTACAGAAGCAGAGGACTGGCATGGCAGTATGTCAGAGGCAACATTTTCCCTGTGATTTTTATGAGTCTCTGCAAGAAGGAAATTAGGAACGGATGTCCACACCCTCTCCCATTTATAAATGTGTCCATAATGCGTACGTTGTGCTGTAGGTTAATGATGCAGTTCTCATACAAGATTAACTGCTGCTTCAGATAGCTATCAATTTTTTATGATTGCAAGAACATTTCCCTACTAAAAATGACTGTTACATTCCCCACGGATGGGCTATGTTCAGCATCAGTCAGGTGTGTAAGGTGAGAAGATGAGGATTAAAAAAACAAGACAAAGAAAGAAAGCAAAATACACAAGCTAGATCCCCAGCTCTCACATTAGGGAACACTGTCTTCAACACTGTCCCTTCTGAGCATCCTGAATAAGGTTAAATATGCAGGCGTGAGAACATATTACTGACCTTACTGATAGACTGATGCTGCTGTAAGCATCAGTTCCCAATACCAAGACAACAGCTGCACAAGGCCTGCACAGGTGTCCTCCTGTCAAGCATCTGGGACATTGTTCTCATCTGAGACAGTCAGTCCAGAGATTAATTAATGCTGTAGTTAAGGGTTTTTATTTTCTTAATTTAAGCAAACATAACATTTATTTGGGGCCAGTCCCAAGAGACTGCCTATAGCAGCATTAGTAGGACAAGGAATCACTTCATCCATCTGCCTATTTTAAGATGCCTAAGAAAAGGAGGAAGAATTGTCTTGTGGAGGTGCCTTCCTCTCACCCTCTCTCAACTGTAGAAGAGAACCTGATACCCAGCCTAGATTAGAAACACACTTTTAGATGTCTGAGGGAAGGGGAGATGAATCCTTACCTGACGCGCAAGTGCTTCAGCCAGTAACTTTGATCAGGTGCAGCTGGTGAGGTTGAAAGCATCCCACCTACCTTCATTAATGATAATCCACATTTTAACCTGATTGACAGTACCATTACCTCTTATTCTGAACACTTTTAGAAGACCAAGCTAAAAGATTACAGTGTCATTGAAACTCTCCTTTGATTCAGCTTTTGGCTGGCTTATGCTCGCACTTCATTTTGACTCATAGAGAAGTTACATCTACACAAAGAATCTTGTATCCTAATAACTGTATCTTTGTTTTTGTTTAACAAAATTAGTTTAGTTCTAAATAAAATGTAGCATTTCCGCTACAGCTACAAAGCACGATGACCACCATTGAGATTACCTTTCTGCTTCAGTTTCTTCATGATGAGATACTGCTGGGTTCCATTCCAGCCCTCTAAAGCAATTTAAACACATTTCTTGATAAACCAAGGATGTGCTTCTAATTATTTTGCATAGAAAATATTATTTTCCCTACAAACTCAATGAGAATCTTTTCTATTAAGCCCAAGTTAATGGAATATAGATAAAAGTAAGCTGACATCTACTGGCACTGCATCCATTAAGAAAACAACTTAAAAATTTATGAGGAGGGGAAGTATTCCAGTTTTTACTACAAATATGCTGTGTCTTCTAACTTTCTTTGAGAAATGCTGTAAATCTTGTGAGCATGCATATGTAACTAACCTGAGCTGCTGCAGAACATTTATTTATGGAGCAGAATATAACTCAAAAGTGCTAGATTTGGCACATCAGAGGCATTTACAGCAAGCTACATATAGTTCAAGGAGCAACCATGTAGTTTACTTCCCTTTCAATAAAAACCCACCAATCTGATCTATTCACTATAGGTAACAATAGTGGTAATGCTTCTACCTTCCATTTTTCAGAAGAGCTGACCTACAAATCAGGCACCTGCTAGATGCTTGTCACTTGTGCCCATCCATGCCAGCACAGCCCCACAATGCCAACACAAGAACTGGCTGAGAGAGGCCACTCTCCCCGTGTTCAGTGGTCATTTGTTTGGAGAACAGCAATCACTATATTTTAAAGAGCTTAAAGCCATGACAAAGTAATATTTTAATGCAGGAAGGGTGCCAAAATGATAAGTAGTGGGACTGAGGCTCTCCATTCATATGCAGAACAGGTATAGAACAAGCTGTAGCAGCACAAACCTCAGTTTATCTATATCTGTAGCCCTGCCATCTCTGGAGTGCAGCAGCTCTCTCTCCCCAGTGCTCTGACACAACACTCATATTTTCTTCTCTTGCAGCACAGTGGACATAAAATTTGATTAATTTCAAGCCTCCTTTTCTGGTGCATGTGTATAGAAAGTTGGGCACCTTTGGCCCTCTGTTTTGATGCACGGTGCTGCTCAGAAAGGCCATGAAAAACCCAAACACATACACACACACAAAAAAAAACCCTGATGTAAAATAAAGATGTACAAGTTTGCAGCTCCTGAAGCTGCTCCCTTCCATCAGCCTGGGCATCACTCCTGTGTACAGTTGAGATGTGCAACTTTCTTGTTTGCCTAACAAATACAGACAAATGCACATTACAGGAAAGGAAGACTGTAAAACAAATTTGATCAAGCTAAAGACATTAAACTGTATGTGTCGCATGAGACACAGGGCAGTTACGTGGGTAAATTTCATGTTCCCTAATTCTCCCACAAGGTACTCATTTCACCAGCTATTGTATGCAAAAATGGTTACAGCACAGAGGGAAGCAGGGAATAGCTTGTACATCCACCATGTGATCACTGCCAATATAGCAGTCAATGAAAACAAATGAATGCATTTTCCCTCAAGTGTCAGAGTAAGAGGCTACATATCAAAAGTGTTTGATTTCATCTTATGAGGAGAAAAGCTATTTTTAAAGAAGTTAGCATCAGGAGGCATGAAAGCAGAACAGAATAACTTTATGGTCATGTCAGGAGAAAAGCAGAAGGCTCAAATGAGGATGTCTGTCATCCCACAGTGACTGCTTTTTGTACCAGCAAAGAAAGAAACATGGCAAGTACGTGTGATTTCTGTGTTGTAATTTTAATTGATTTTTCACCAGTATATATTTTACAGAATCACGTAATTCTTGGGGTTGGAAGGGACCTCTGGAGATCATCTAGTCCAATCTCCTGCTAAATCACATTCCCTAAAGCAGGCTACATAGGAAAAATAGGCTATAAATACTAAACTTTGGCTGCGTACTTTTTGCTAGAGGATCTTGGCAAGTTAATGTTCCATAAGCCTGTAACTTGAATGGTGAAGGCATACTGACATTTAGTCCCAGGGTATGCTCCTTTCTGATGAGCCTCTGCTTTTCTTCCCAGGTCGGAACACAGGAGGCTCAGCCAAGGAAAGGCTGGGAACTGTAAGTTTAAGGTTGGAGGGGGAGAAGATGACAGCTTGATTGAAGGGTCTTTCTAACAGTTTGGCTGTTCTGAATTCTAAACAGGGAGAAAATTAATGAGACAGAACTGTCCTTGAACATTTGAATTATCCTAAAATTGTTAATGCTCAATCACTGAACACCACGGAAGAAACAGAAGGCAAGCTCCTGTACTCACCTTAATATAGCAAGACCTAATCCATCTTTCTTTCAAACAAGTGTGTTAAACTTGTGATGGAGTTTGTTGAGCCAGCAGGGGTGATGAGAAGAGCAGAAGGAGGTTTGCAGAGTCACAGCCACACACCTGGTTCTTCCAGGTGGAGCAGGAAAGGTCACGGCCATGGTTTTTATCACCAGTTCATCACTTCTTCCAGTCACAATGGTTTTCAGCAAGTATGGGTCTGTTTGCAAGAGGCTTCTGTGCTTCAGACCTAGATGGCTTTTGATAGGGTGAAAGCAAGCCAGGTCTCACAGTGGTCACTCTGGGGTGGTCTCATGTGCCTCTGAATCCTAGGGGCTTTGCTACCTCCGCAGGAAACAAAAACACAAACTAATTTGTACTCAGAATATTTTCTGACTGAGGGGACAGATTAATGTGTCTTTAAATATACTTATATAACCTATTTTGAAAAAAGAATGTTACAATTAACATTTCTGTACAATAGTGTGTAATGAATCCTGATTGATGCCAACCTAATGCCTTTATGTATGCAGATGGCTTTATGTACCCATGGGCTTTCTTCTGCCTGATTTGGAGGAGCAACTGAAGAACATCCTTGCAAGGGATAAAGGGGGGAAGAGCTTGATACTTTTTCCTCCTGATCCTAAGCTTAAAGCTCTCCTTGCTAGGATTCAACATGGCAGCTTTCAGCTTCAGTGAAAACTGGAATTACTGCAAATAACATTTACCTTGAGCTTAGTCTTCTGTGAGTTGCCTCATCATCATGTTTTACAGTGCTGGGGCAGGTCTGTAAGAGGCAGGACAAGACAGCAGTGCCGAGTCACCACGTCTGGGCCTACATAGGCTTAGATTAACAGCTCAGACCCTGCTGAGAAAACGCCTGTCCTGATTTCCTCCTGCAGACAAGACTCAGTATCTAGACACGCGTCTGGATTTTGTACCTGCAGAGTCAATTGCTCTGATATTTAGATCCAGATCCCACCGAGTTTATGGGAAAGAGGTGTTCAACTGAGCAACAGCCTGACTCTGTTTCCAGTTACACCTAGAAAGACAACAGGCAGTACCGATAACAGTGTGTCCCAGATAGGTGTTAGGCAGCCTTTTTCATGTCTAATTAATGTGGATCCTTTTGAACCTTGACCTGTAACAGGAAGTGAGGCACAGAGAAGCTGAGGAGGAGGACAGGGTCTCACTGCAGCTGCTTCGTGCCCGTGACTCGCAGGATCAGCCAGAGCTCTCCACCTTTACAGTCCAGCTGAGGTAGCATTCAGTGTCAGAGGTGGGCTTTCATCTTTGTCACTGTTCTGTATTTATCACCAAAGAGAGAATGAAAATACAGCAACGAGCAACAAACCCTGTAGCCTCAGAGCTAATTACGCATCTTTTCTTCACAAACTAAATGGAAAACACACGAGCTCGGAAGATAACCACGGAGCAATTAAACACGCGCTTGTAAACGTGTCACGAGCAGCATGTTGTTACAGCTGAAATGAAAACACAAAATGCCTTCTGATTGAACTTCGGAATAATTAGCACATCACAGAGCACAGCCGTGACAAGTACCTGTCAACAGTTATCAGCACAGCAACGAGATTTTTCACTGTGAATAATAATGTCATTTTCCACTTTTGAATGGCAACGCTTCTTTTTTTCTTTCGAAAAACCAGCATTGTTCAAACAGATACAAATATATCCTCCGTAAAACAAGATTTCGTTCTCCTCACTTAACACTCGCACAGAACTATTTCATAGGTTTTGTAACCAAATCTCTTAATTCCATATGCAAAAGCGAACAACGCTCTAAATCCATGTCACTCCTTAGGGGAGAGGGTGCTGCCTGTGCGATGCTGCCTTCCTCAGCCCATGCCCGTATCTCACACAGAACACTTCGTCTTTGTGCCAGGCTGCAAACCGTGAATGCTCTGGACTTGTACTAAGCTGGTGATTTCTTGTAGGACCCATAAAATGCCAAAAAAACATGCTGCAAAGTTTCATTAGGCTCTAAACTGCTCTACTGGTCTGTTTTCTGTAAACAAGTTGGTTATTAATAGATATGATTTAAAATGCCTGTTGAATTGCACATACTGACAAGTACAGTCTCACCCTTTTTGGGCGGCTTTGTACAATTCTATGCTTGTTGACTATGACTTCAATTAACAAGTCCTAGGAGTTGAGATGTTTTGGCCTTTAGAGTCTGTTAAAGGGATAAAGTGCCTCCTACCAGCAACAACATACTGACAGTCCTTTAAAGACAAGTTATGAGAGAAAGGCTGGAAAAAATCAGCTTACGATCAACCACAGGTATTGACATTAGGGCAGGAGCCAAATCTCCTACCTGATGTAGCTGAGATCAAAATCAGCACATTGATTTGCCCAACTTGATTATGTGGTTTTCCCATTCTCAGCACACCACAGCATTCCTCTCTTCCAGCTCTGCCTGTGCTCTGAAAAAAATCATGTATCAGCATAGCAAAGTACCACAAAGAGGTATTTAAGTGAGCTTGGAGAGCCCTGTGTTTGGGCAGCCGCTATGGTACAGCCAAGCCAGTGGAGCACCCTGCCCAGGCTGGGAAGTAAGAGTAACTTAGAGGGAGCTTAAACATTTCTACATGGCACAGTGTTGTGACATATGGTTTTGCCTTATGTGAGAGCTAAATCAATTCCTGTAGACATTCCTAACTCGGCTTCTGTGCCCACCAGAATGACAGCTGTTATTGCCAGCTGGATCTAGCTTGGTGCCTTCAAACAAACGCTCTCAATTCCTATTAACACGATTAAGTGGCTGATCTTTGGAGATGGCTCATCCCCATGAAGAGCACAGCAGCCCACCTCCACAAAAATAAGTTTAAGTACAACACACCAATTCTGCTGAGACTTCATACCCCATTGGTGTTGGATGGGCCTTGGCAGTCTTCAGCCATTTAAAAGGTAGGAATCTACCTTAAGTGGTAGTGGAGGCTTCTGCTATCACCTGTGAAAAGACACCAGTACCTCTGCGTGGCAAGATATCTCACCTGCCTTGGACCCTTATATCTGCTGTTTCCAAATTGTGCATGAAGCCCAAAGATGACCTAGAAATTTGGACCATGACTGGTATTGCTATACGCCAAGCTCAGCTTGGGTCTTTGCTAATACTGACATAGTAGTATAAATAACACAGAAATCCGCCTTGTGTTTACGCGGTTTCCAGTTCTGACTTGCCTCAGTGTGAGAAGCCCCTCTCCTCAGCGTGCAAATTCTGTAGCACTAGAGCCATGGAAAGAAAAAGAAAGAAAAAGCAGCTTTGCAGTTGAAAACTTGAGTCTCAGGAAGACTTCCTGCCAAATTGCATCTTCCTCTGAGCATTTGCTGTCAAGCTGGGAGGTGAGGAATGGGAGCAGATGAGGTGGATAAAGCTGCTTCTGTATGCCAAACTTCCACGTCATGCAAAGTTCAAATGTGATTCTGTTTAAAATGTAACGACAAAGATCTTCAAGGGCACGATAGGCCTCTTTGTCTCTATCCCCTTGAGCACTGAGCCAAAGATTTCTACATTTCCACCCACCACAAGAAGGGTCAAATGCTACTGAATGATTCTCCTGTAGGATTTAAGGCTCACCAGCATGAGAAGAAATCAAGAGGGCAGAAGCTGCTGAAATTTACTACAGTTCTCCACAAATCTGAAGTGTGCACAGAATTCCTACAGTGATGCAGCAGCTGTTGGTGGCTGCCTGACCTGGAGCCATCCCATTCCCAGGGCGGCCAGACCACCTGAGAGCACTGTGTGGGTACTGGATGCCCACAGCATAACAAGGACATAAAATTATTACAGAGCATCCAGAGGGCTGCAAAGATAGAGAAGGGTCTGAAAGTCAAGACACACGAGGAGTGGCTGAGGGCCCTGGTTTGCTCAGCCCAGAGCAGAGGAGCTGAGGGGAGGTCACATGGTGGCTGCAGCCAGGGATAGGACTCCATGATCTTTGTTGTCCCTTCCAACTCAGGATGTTCTGTGATTCCATAAGGCAGGACCAGCTGGGGAGCATCCCTTCCCCCGTAAGGTGTGACAGCAGCAAGTGCGGAAGATAACTGAGCTTGTGGCTGCCAGCACTAATCATCCTCCAGAGACAATTACTATAATCCTTCTGTGTCCACAGAGGTTGATGTAGCAGCCAGGGCAGACACATGAGGACTTCCCCACAGCTGTGCACAGAGGCTCAGGACTGGAAGATCTCAGCCAGAGTGGATAATGCCATCTTTGCACGCCAACACCATCGGATCAATGTGCAGCACTGCTGGAGGAAAACAGACCGCACTTTAGAGACAGTACAAATGCACTTTGCAACATCCGTGTGGTGTCAGGATGACTCCAAGATGGAAACAAATTACCTTGCACGTAAGCTGCAGGGCTAACAACAACTTGTGGGGGAAGGAAATCCTTGCCAACTGAAACGCTTTACTCAAAAATGTTTCATTGTAGTATGTATAAAAGAAGTATAAAAGTCCCGCATTGCAAAGATGCAGAAGAAGATGCCACCTCAAATTTGTTCAACAGTTCAGAAGACGTTGGGAAGGTACTGAATTCAATTTCAGCATGATTTATATGGGATTAGTTTAAGTTCATCCCTTACTACTTCGGGCTGCTTGTTGATGAGATAAAAGATATGCTGTTGGCTCAGCTAAGGCTGCTGAAAGGCAGTGCCCCAGTGCTGACCCTGACAGGATCTGACGTCCCATCTCCCAGAACAAGATGGTAAAGGCTATAAGGAAAAAGATGGCTATAAAGAAAAAGAAAGATGGTAAAGAAGGTAAAGGCTATAAAGTCACATACATGTAAAAATAGTAATACAAAATACATTGAAAAATGGTTGTAGAAACATCGAGTATACAGAAGGATGATTCCTGTATGTTCATACGGTCATAGAACATCCTGAATTGGAAGGGACCCATAAGGATCATCCACACAGGACCTCTTAAAAGTCAGACCATATCTCTGAGGGAGGTGTCCAGTCACTTCCTGAACGCCAGCAAGCTCAGTGTCATGACTACTTCCCTGAATAACACGGGCTTGCAGGAGAGGTTGGGGTTGTTGCCCTTCCAAGTTTTCTGCACTCAGTGGTTTAAGGACCTCCTGAACCATAAGCACAGCAAGGGGGGGATCATTGTATTGACCCCTCATCCTGCATGCATACGATTCATGTTTTTCAATACAGTTATATTGTTAGGCACATCCAGTGGCTGTGAGTTCCCCTTAGTGACGTGTCACGCCGAAAACCAGCAAACAAAAATCTTCACAGCCTCCCATGTTTTTTGTAGAAGCCAGCAGCTTCCTGACAGCTCGACTTCTTTAGCCATAGCTCTTGCACGGTGAGAAATAGAGCTCGTCTGCCTTTCCCACAAGCTGTATGGTTTTGGGACTGGTGAAAACACACTTTAGGAGAACTCCCCAAGACAAGTCTGACACTGCAAAAAGCTTGCAAAGAAACGAAGGGAGAAATGAGAGCAGCAGATAAAAGCAAAAGCAAATCTGTACCAACAGTGAGTTTTAAAGCTCTGCAAGACAGACTTGTAAGTTGCTTCTGTTCCTCCCAGTACAAGAAAATATCATTTGCTGAGTGCATCGCTTTTCTTCTGTCTCATTTGTCGGAGGCAGCATGTCTAAAGCAGAGATACCACTTTAAGGTGTTTTATGGCAATTTCCCCACCGGTTCTCTTTTCAGGCCGCTTTGATTTCCACTATGACTTTCCCTTCAAAGGTACTTCAGAGCACGCCCCGATGATGGCTCGGCACACGTGTCCCCAGCCTAGGGAGGGCTCCAGCTCCTGCTCTGACATGCGTTCTTTGTTAGCTTCCCAAGTTGAAAGGTACACGTGCACCTCAACACATTTCCCAACCCTCCTTCCCAACCCTTGTCCCTAACAACTGCACATTAATAGCTGCCTGAGCACAGAGCTCACAGATATTTTCCATTTCTTTCTTTTAACTTCTACAGAGAAATAAACATAGGTTGGTACCCATCTGTCAGACACTTTCAAACAATACCTTGAATGGTGTTAGCCACACTGCTGCTTTGTTTCCTCCCTGATGTTGCAGCAAGAGTTATGCAGAGTGCTCCCGAGGGCCTCTGCAGACAGCACAAACGCAACGTGTTACCCATCCGACTTCAGCTACCGAAAGGGGACCTTGAAGAGTCTCATTTCAGCTCTAAATGGGCAATAAGCAGCAGTTGCATTGCGACCAATGCAAGTTTAACAGCTTAATGCAAACACAAGCTATTAGCTTAAGGCTGTTATTTTTAGCAGCTGTACAGCTAAGGGAGAAATTGTGCCAGCAGAGCCAATGAAAGTGCAAACAAGGACAGAGTGAGCTCCTCTGCACCCATCTGCCAGCCAGGTGTTGACCTGCAGTGCCCTTGCACACACTACATTCTCAGCCTGCCTGCATGGGAAGTTAGCAGTTGTGTATTTTTATCTTGGGATATGCTGATGGTGTTGGGACAAGAAACCTCCTTGCAGGAAATGGTTACACTAAAACACTAAACAGTTTTTGCTTACAGCATAGTTTTTCTCTCTGGGATCTTCTTTCCATTACACAGTGACCTCAAAGTGCCACCAAAGGAAAAACTTGCTTGGAGAAACCTCAAGTCACCCCATCCCACAAATCATAACTACAGGAATATGGTGGAACAGGAGCCCCACAGTGGGACAAGCAACTTGGTCAAACCCAAGAGCACATCACTGCTTTGTTTGCCTCACATCACACTGCGTGGCAAATGTGCACTTGTCATTGTGCTGGTATTGCCTGGTAGTCCTTTATTTAATCATGCTAAAAGGGAAGTCATATCTTTAGGAGAAAGGTGTTACCAACTGTTTGCTTTTGAAAGAAAGCATAGAATCACAGAATCATTAAGGTTGGAAAAAGTCACTAAGATCACCTAGTCCAACCATCAGCCCACCCCCACCATGCCAACTAACCATGTCCCTCAGTGTCACATCCCTCGGTTCTTGAGCACCTTCAGGGATGGTGACTCCACCACCTCCCTGGGCAGCCTGTTTTAGTGCATCGGCACTCTTTCCAAGAAGAAATTTTTCCTAACATCCAACCCAAACCTTCCCTGGTGCTACTTGAGGCCACTACCTCTCACCCTATAGCTGTTAACTGGGAGGACAATCCCCACCTCACCACAACCTCTTCTCAAATCATTGTAGAAAACAATAAGGTGTTCCCTGAGCCTCCTCTTCTCCAGACTAAACAACCTCAGTTCCCTCAGCAGCTCCCCATAAGACTTGTGTCCCAGACCCTTCAGAGCTTCACTGCCCTTCTCTGGACGTGCTTTGGCCTTCTTTGGACAAGCAATAGGTGTAATTTTATTTTGTTTAATCTAGAGTAAAACTAGTTTTGAAGAAAAGCAGCACTTGCTGACATGAGTATATATGAAAGAACAGAGGACATTTTCTCAAGCAGTGTGTTGGTCACTATGTGTCCAGCTCAGCTCCAACTAAAGTTGGAAGATGGAGATGCACATTTGTGGCCACCTGCAGCTAGGACATGCTCAGCATTAGAAGATGCTCCATGGTCCGGTCACAGTGTGGCTGTCCTGGCAGAAAGCAATTGCTCACAGGCATCTGAAAGTCAACCAACAGTATGGGGCAGGACAGAAGTGAAGAGGTTCTGAGCATTATGAAACATGTGCTTCATTTGATATGAACACTGAATGCTCTAGTATCTAGCAACATATAATGTAACATCACATAAGGATATCTCAATCATCATGCAGAGATGATGAAAATATGCACCAGAAAATATTTTCCTTCTAGAGGAAGAAAAGCCCTAGGAAAAAAAAAAGCCTCCGAGTTTAAATTTAAAGTAAAAATAAAAGTAATAAAAAAACTTTGAATTATCAGCCACTGTATAATAATGGGCGTTACCCCTGATGACATGACTCTTGACAAAGAACAGGTACACGTGGGTCCAGTTGTGCAAAGTCATGCTCATACTTGTCTTTATTCCCTACACACCACGATCTGAATTTCTTACAGGCACATATAAAAATAATGATGTTCATGTGCTTCAATGTGAAGAGCTAAACTGAAGAACAGCTCAAGAACCCATACCTCTGTTTTTTCAGAAGCTATACACACAGCAAACACTGGTAGAGTTGGTCCCAGTTTATTCCTTATTTTTCATTTTGTCCTTCTGATATGTTTAACACGCAAAAAAACCCCACATGTGGAATAGCCCCATATCCTGTTTCGAGAGAAACATCTACCTTCAGAATTCAAAAAGCTGAAACACATCACAACTTTATCAAGGTGCCCTCTTCTGGCCTATTAAAAAGTTCTCCTGCCATCATCTGCTTTCTTTGCCTGGAAGTCATCAAAACGAGAACCTGTTTGTGTAAACATTCAATCTATTTAATGAACTGGCCAGAAAAAGAACACCACAAACCATCGCTACAGAACTCACTTTAAAATCCTTCAGTTATGACTTTATGAAAATAACTTAAAACAGTATTCTAGTAAGAAAACCATGAGTTTGTTACTGGGTAGAAATGTAGGCACAAGGTGTCCTGCCCAGAGGGATGGAGAATTCATCCCATTTTCACACCGCAATGAACTCCTAAGAACCATTTAATGAAAGTAACCTGAACCTTCCTGCTAAAACAGAGGGAATGAAAAACCAGATCAAAAAACACAGTCATTTCCATTACAAAGAGAGTTTTACCTCTCTCTGATAAATACGTATGCAGTTTATCCAGCACAGGAAGAACATTCAAGAAAGTAACCTTGCTCATTAATTTTCATGGAAATCTGTTTTAAAGTATTGATTCCTTAATCAAATATGGTACAAAACATGCACAGAACTAAATATATCTTTCAGGCCTTGTCTACATAGAAGAATTTTCTCTATTTGTTTTCAGAGATTGAATGGGCGATGGCTTGGTTTTGGTTTTTTTTGGTTGCTTGGTTTTGACTCGATCACCCCATCAATGTGAAGGAAGCCTCAGTACCACTGTGTGCAAAGTGGTCAGTTCAGACCTGAAAGCGTGCAGTATGTCATCGCTCACCTGAAGAGCAAGAATTTATTCAAATGGAATAAAGCTATGTCACGCTCTTGAAATATAATTCAATCCAAATTGGAATTCTGTCAGTTTCAAATGGGATTATTTATAATCATGTAAGCTGCAACACGAAGTTACAGAGATCACGTCTGTGTTATGTGCAAGGTTAAGGCCTTAATAAAAACTATTTTCTTGCTCACCAGGAATGTTTTCAGAAATAAGTATCTCTAAAATAAACAGTCATAAGAGACAGTTTGGAAGCAAAGAGAGTCATTGTCGTAGACAGTACTAATTTTTTTTTCCAGTGATACCTTCTTCCTCATAACCAAACATGCAGATGATATCCCCAGCATTGGCATGCAACTGTGATTGGTAAAAATGCACACTCATAAGGAGAACTTGCAATTGCAGTGTTATAACTCAGTACACAGTCATCTGAACTTGTGGTAATGTTCTTCAGTCAGGATGCTCTTTGTTCAAGTAACAAACTACAGAGAAAAAAAAAGTTGTTGCTCAGCTGCGCCAGCAGTTCTTCCATCACCGCCCACCAGACAGTGCAGGGTTCAGGCTGTGATTTCATGAAAGCATGTGTGAGATGCCCTGCTAAACATCAGCTGGACTGTCAATATGCCCATTGCGTTGTTGATTGCCAGTCAGTCACCGCTGATGGCTAACTCCCATTTGCTCTTCTCCTCAGGACCACGGAGTGCTCTGGCTGAAACATACGCGTTTCTGCATCATCTGACGATGACTTCTTTCAAAATCTTTCTTCTGAGTTGAGCAATTCAGCCATAGCGATGAAAGTCAGTCTCTGGCAACAACAGGAATGGGGGTCTTTAACCTCAGCAACCAGCCTGAAGGGTATTTTCACCAGAACGCTTGGTGATGGACAGAGTAGTAAATACCTTGACAGAAGGAAAAGAGACAACATTTATTATGGCTAGAATGAATCTTCTCTTTTGGAAGATTAACATGGGCATAATGCACAAAACCACAACCATTTCTTGTAATAAAATAATGATGAAAGACATACATTTAAAATCCTTGCCACTAAATAGCCCACATATACAAATATCCTTTGTTCTCCTCATTTGCCTTATGCCAATTAAGGAAGTTGCATTGCTTTACAGCCCCTTGTCTTACTGCTGCTAAATTTCACAGTCCAAAAGGGCTCAGCAATAATACTCTCCAGTTTGTACACCTAATGACTAAGTGTCTTTATTTCCCAAAGCTGACCTCTTTGTTGGCAAAGCAAAGCTAACCTAAGGCTATAGCATTTGAAGAGAGCACAAGTTTTGCCCCTGTATCTTTCCAGATATTTTGGAAATGTGGGGCTTATTGCTGAGGTAGGCATTATGTTTGCGTTCTGTACCCTCTGGACAATAGCTAAGAAACACTTTGTAAATTTAGTTCAAAAAAAGTCAAATCTTTTCTGCTTTCAAGTCACATTAAAGAAAACATGTTCAAAAATGATTACTGTAAAAACTGAAAGGCATCAAAATTGAAAAGGAAAAATTGTACCAAACCTTGTTTAATATTAGAACTTTACTATACAAATAATTGCATCGTTTTGCATAGATGTAGTAGAGAAAGGAAAAAGGGGAAACAAAATCCACTTCTATCTAAATGATTCAAAGTTGCAATAATTAGCTATCATCAAAGCCATCTCTCTGAAAGAATAAACTTAGCACAGAATAAAGCATATACACATTTCTTTTAAGCAAATAACACTGAAGTATCTGAAGATAATAGGTATTGGAAAGCTCTAAAGTCCTGCAAGTAGAAGCTTTGGTGCATTAAGGCTGCTAGAGCACATCAGAGAACATTAATAAATGATATACCGCCTCCACTTTCTACAAGCATAAAAACATTATGTGTAAGTCAGGAAGATAAATGCATGTCTAACGTATATGGTGGCAGAACAGAAATAGATTTAAGCCATAGTGCATGGCTTGAGATAGGGTTTCTAACTCTTAGTTCTGATCCACAGACTGACAACGTATGGGAACTTTCATTTGTTGTTACTTGACTTTGAAAGACAAACATCAGAGAGTTAATCAAATAATAATCAAATAGTTAATAAATCAATAAATCAAATAATTTGATAATCAAATAAATAATAAATCAAATAAATAAAATAATAATCAAATAGTTAATAAAATTAATCTACTTTCTTTCTGGCTCAGATGCAAGCTCTGGCTCTGCTAGCTAGCTCCAGTGGCTGTGGGGATCCCTCAGCTCCCCAGCTCCAGCAGGCCAGCTGGGAGTCATTTAGTAATAATTGGAAATATGAGTTTTTGACAGAACATATTAGTTGAGCAAGTGAAGTCAACTTTGTAGATCCCATGACTGGAAAGCAGTCATTAGCTAACTCACAGAATTGTTCCTGTTTTCAGAAGATGCTTTTTTCGTCACAGATACTCAGTACCTGCCTGTATTTCAAGCTGTGCGGTACAGTGCAGGGTGAGAGGTAACTCTCTGTAAGGCTGAGGACTTAAGAATCTGTCTTTGCAGTTATTTGTACTTTGCCTTACAAGAAATTTCATTCAGAATTGGACTTTCTGCTGAACAAAATGCTGCTCAAATAAGGGAAGTGAAATCTGGCTCACATCTGTAAACAGTGAGAAATGGAATCCTCAGTCTAACAGTCTTTTTCAAGCTGAATAATACTGTGTTTCACATGAAATTCTTTGAGCAGACAGTACTAATGCCAGTGAAGATGTCAGTATTTAATCCTGCAACACTGTGCCTTTACTGCTCAGATAAAGTTCATTTTCTTTAGTCTTATTATAGACGTATGATAAACTGAATACTGTTATCCATTACCCCCTTCAGCCAGATATGCACAGTTCTGACAAATTCCAAACAAATTTAAGGTATTTTTTTCCTTAATCAAAGAGTACCATCTTGCACTTTGATTTTTGTTTACTGCATAAGAGATTAAATTAAGTAACAGGCATAAAAAAGCCCTCTGAAGATAGGCACTAAAAATGATCGCTGTTCCCTGGAGCTTTTAAATAGTGTATTTCTCCTAAGCCAATTTCTTCCTCCCCCACTCAAACAAATATGATTATCTGAAATTACCTCCCTAAATTATACCTAATCATCATTCTATTCAGTTTCAGTTTTAGCAGCTCAGATGTCCAGAATAAATTATGACTATAATCTTCTCTTCACACTGCATATGCTAATATCCTACTCAAGTTCACAGGTTTGAATGCCTCACTCAAAGTTCCCCCTCTACAGGGCCCCCGATAAGATCGCACTGCCTCTCTTCAAGGGCTTCCAAGAACACCAACAGATGATATCACAGGGGAACAAAAAGAATCCATATTGCAGATGCTTTGGAGACTATTCAGATTGCTTGCAGTCAATTACATTAAAGGTGCTCAAATTGTACTGCTAATATCACATCAGTTTGGAAACACAGAACAAGAGAATTTGGACTTCTCTTCTACAGACCAGTATCTCAGTGCTTTCTCTTATGCTTTGTAGCTAAAACATGTAGGTAGAACCAAATTCTGTACAATGACCTACAAAGGTTGTATACAGTTATCTGGGACTCTCCACTAAAATTAGGGGTCCTGAATCTACTAAAATCAGTGGAGCATCACTGATTTACACGTGTGAGGATCTGTCCCCTACCCAACAGAGAAAATTCAGTTATTCATTGAAGAGAAACAGCCAGACAAATGCAAGAAGTGGTTGTGCAGCCTTGGGTACTTCACTTCAAAAATGAAGTGCTACAGAGCAAAGAAGAGGTTTTCAAAAGAAAAGAACAGAAAAACTGCCATGCAGCTGATCCCCCCATTCCACAACACCAGTTTATAAGCCTATTTTCAGTACACATATCCAGAAAAATTAACACTGATAACCCCTTCAGTAGAAAGAGAATTTGAAGCCTTCAAAAACGGATGAGTGGGACGAAGATTCATTACTCCCCAGCAGAGGGAGCACTGGGTTAGGGGAGACGATAAATGCAAAATGGAAACAAAGAAGCAAAGCAACACATTAAACCTAAGTGTTATGTCTACAAATGTTAGAAACAGATCATTTCCTGCCCTGTCTTCCCTTCTGCCCTTCCATAAATTCGTTGGTTAAATTCTGATATTCAGGTTTCTAACACCTTATTCCAGAGCACTACCAAAACCAGGGTAAGAAGGTGCCTTCATATACAAACCTCTGCACAGATTGGATGAATTCCTATGGTGCTGTCCAGCTGTTCTTTGGTCAATCCACATTTCATAGCTGCTGCAAATCCTTGGGTGACTTCTCCAGCGTTTGGACCAAGGACATGGAAACCAATGACTCTCTCCTAAATAACAAAGACAATCAAATATAAGCAGAGTCACCTGCAAGGTTTTCTTACTCAGAGTATTTAATTTCATCAGTTTACAAAAGATACCACAAATCAGAGTAGGCACACAAACATGAACTATCATTATCTCCAACAGAAAGGACTTAGTGGGGAAAAATGTTGTCTTCTCTACAAAAAGGAAAAGATTACACCAAGAATCAGATTCCTTACAGCTTTGTGCTGGATTCCTCTGTTTACATCAGGAGCATGTGAATTTAATACACATCATCAGGAAGACATTATTTCTTTCTGCTTTACTTCTTATATCCAGACTACTCTTCAACTGTAAAATATGCCAAACTGGCCACACGTTCTTACTGAACACTCAAAGGAACAAGCTACGCTGACCTGACTTGCTTTTCTTCAGGAAAGTCTCTTCCAGTAAAAGTTAACTGCTGTGTGCTTTGGTGGCTTTCAGGGCATTAATTGGATTTTGCTGACCACTGACCAAGCCCAGCTGGGAATCAAAGTTATCTGCTCCTCCTGCAAGGTATCACATATGAGGGAGTGTGGATACTCAGAACAATGAGAGGTTCAATGAGGACAGTGTTACCACAGGGTTCATACAAATAATAAAAGCTATAATTAGGGAATAACAAAAATTGAATTATCCTCACTTTCCCTTAAAAATATGCATATATGTAAAAATAGAACCATAAAAATTATGTGGAGATAACTAGTTTCCACTATGAATTCAAATATTTTCTGAACTAACTTTGCATCCAGGATGACTTTCAACTCTACCTCTGGATGTTTAAACACATTTCTGATTTTCAGGACAAGAAACAGAAACGAATTAATGAAACACTTTAAATCACCATTAAGTCTTTCCATTATCTTAAGTAACTTTGAACATAAGCATGAGTATTAAACTAGCATCCGCCCTAGTACAAACTGCTCCAGTAAAAGGAGATGAGCAGAACCAGACAGGTTTGCAGACTTTACAAAATGATGACATAATGCTTAGGAAAACTCCAGAAAGATCAGTTTGTATCTGGTGATAAAAGAAAATAGGTAAAATAGATCCAAAACGTTATTAGGGCTAATATATTTATGCTATTAGCTTATTATTGCAATTAGGAATTTTGTTTATGCTTTAGCAGGTACTGAACATTTCCTTAACCAGGAAGTTTTATTTTAGTCCTACAATAATCCTGGCATTATCACTTTAAATGAGATTTGTTCAGGCAAGATACATTAATTCTGTTAGAAGCATCTCAGGTGTTTTATAGACACATGTGGATTTGCAGAGTTTATAAGATATGATGCTTTCTGAGTGACCTCAATTTCAGAGAGAAGAATCTTCCATAAAAACATATCCCAGTTTGGGGGAGGGAGAATAAGATGGCACAGATATTACTTCCAATATAATAATATTATCAGTTTACAGCTGTGGTATTGATGGTCCTTATGATGAGCACACAATTTCTGCTTTCCCTGGAAGGAAAGATCCACTTACATTATCTTTAATATTGCAAATGATCTTTGCATAGCATTTGTTGTTGTCTCTGGATGGTACAGTCCATTCCAGTGGCCAGAAATGACTATGGTACACCTGGAAATACAACACAGGTTAAAAAGAAATTTTCTAATTACTTAGCAGAGAGCACGATCTTCCAAAAACTGCCAGTTTACCTTAAATTTGCATTGTCTGCTACCAAAGGCAGTGCTTAACTACTGACCGCCATTGCAGCAGACTTTGGAGGGCAAAGCACTTTTGGAAATCATTCATGTAAAAACTTTCAACTGAGACACAATGTATGGATGAACCATTAACTAGGAGCTCTCCATTAACAGTCAGCCATGTACATAGAACTTCAAAAATGTGAAATCAGGGTGAGTCCTTCCCCATGATAAAAGCCAAGGAAGAAAGTCTCTACAAGACAAGCATTACTTGCATCCAACAATATACTTAAATCAAATAATAATAATAAAAGTTGTAAGTATATTACACTTCCAGGATGCAGTTCACCATGCTCTCATTAAACTTGACAAATACAAGCTTTCTTCACAAAAGGCGGTATGGTCTCTGGATCTACCTGAGATGAAGGTAAAAGTATTTCCCAGAGCAGAAAAAAAAGGAAAGAATATCCACAAAGCCTGCATTTAGGAGAGACGAGGACATGCTTTTTGAATGCTGTCTTAGATTATGAATCACTGCAAAAGGGAGAGGGAAGGGAGAGGGAATTCCTATTTGCTCAACCAGTATCACTGGACAGACTATTTTTGCAAATAAGGCTGCTCATCCACCTGTATAGGATACATCTCAGAAAATAATGGAGTGTTTTGAGACACCATTCTACCCCCAAATCCTGATATCTCTCACTTTAAGTTGAACACCACTCATCTGCTTATTTCCCCAAATAACACTCCTCAAGTGATCTTCATAGGACATAAAAGAAGTTCAGGTTATTGTCATTGTCCGATTCCTTTTCCTTAAGCTTTTTGTAATGTGGTCTCCACAGGATTTTGTAAGAGCTTAAGGCACTGAGCATCTAATTTCATTCAACAGCAACACCGTGAATGAAAAGAGATTACTCAAGTGAGTAAAATACCTGCTTACGTAGTCAAGCAGGGGAAAGAATGTAGCAACATCGGGTTACATAAAGTCAAAATCACTGTGACAAGAACCATCACGTTGTGGCTACAAAAATCTCTTCTTCCGCACTGAAACAGATCTACTACTTCAACACAGTCACCTTTAATTTATCCTGAAGCACTTGCAGAAAAAATGATTTTTTTTTTCTTTAAAGACAAGTATGTCAGTATTTGCCAAAGACAAAGCATATTTGGAACTAGAACTATCAGAATTGAGAACTTGTTATAACATCTTCATGAACCACTAAGGAAGACAAAAATATACCTCCTCCTACCCTTACATCAGAACACAGAATGCTGTTTGAATCAACTCTTAGCATTATTGCAAATAACAAATTCGGAACTTAATTGAAACTAAGGCATTTACCTCAATGTTTTCTTCCCCAAACTTCTGTATTGCATTCTCTTCAGAGTATCCACAGGCTCCATACTCTAAAGGAGTGAACACTGTGGTGGGAACATTCACATAGTCACACTGTGTGGTATTCAGAATAAAATAAAAAACATACAATGTTAGTAATAAGATCAGCATACTGGGTAAAAATTCAGCAGTCTGAAAGACAGGAAGAAAAGTTGGATAATTATTATTATACTCTGAAATTTGCTTTTAATTATTATCATTTTAAATCACACTATGGTTCTGATGCTGACCCCCATTCAGAAGCATTAACCAGACCATGAACAGAAAGACTGTTTAAAACCATACTGACATCGACATGCATAGATTAAGAAGTAAGAGGAAATTCAGTGAGGTTAGAAGGGACCTCAGGAAATGATCTAGTCCAACTCCCTGCTCAGAGCAGAACCAGCTACAACTTGCAACTGTATTCAGTTGCTTTGGAATATCTCCCAAGTACCTAGATTCTGCAGACTCACTGGGCAAACTCCTTACATCTGATGACCACCACGGTAAAAAAGCTTTTTCTTATGCATAAGTGGAATTTTTCTGTGTTTCAGTTTGTGCCTATTGCCCCTTGTCCTTGCACTTCATACCACTGAAAGGAGTCTGGCTCCATCTTCTGTACTCTCCACCATAAAGTACTTATACATACTGATAAAGCCTCCCAAGCCATACTTTCTTGAGGGTACAAAAAGCTCCAGCTATCCAAGTGCAAGGTCCTGTACCTGGACCAGGGCAATCCCAAGCACAGGTACAGGTTGGGCAGAGAATGGGTTGAGAGCAGCCCTGAGGAGAAAGATTTGGTGGTGTCGGTTGATGAAAGACTCAGCATGAGCCAGCAACATGTGTTTGCAGCCCAGAAGACCAACCGTATCCTGAATTGCATCAAGAGAAGCGTGGCCAGCAGGTTGAGGGAGGTGATTCTGCCCCTCTACTCTGCTCTCATGAGACCTCACCTGGAGTACTGCATCCACTTCTGGAGCCCCCAACAAAAGAAGGACGTGGAGTTGTTGGAGCAGGTCCAGAGGAGGGCCATGAAGATGATCAGAGCACTAGAGCACCTCCCCTATGAGGACAGGAGGAAAGAGTTGGGGCTCTTCAGCCTGGAGAAGGCTCTGGGGAGACCTTAGAACGGCCTTCCAGTACCTGAAGGGGGCCTACAGGAAAGCTGGGGAGGGAATTTTTAATAAGGGCACATAGCAACAGGACAAGAGGAAATGTCTTTAAACTGGAAGAGGGTAGATTTAGACTAGATATCAGCAAGAAATTCTTTACTGTGAGGGTGGTGAGATACTGGCATAGGTTGCCCAGTGATGTTGTGGATGCCCTCACCCTGGAGGCATTCAAGGCCAGGCTGGATGGGGCTTTGAGCAACCTGGTCTAGAGGGACGCGTCCCTGCCTATAGCAGGGGAGTTGGAACTAGATATCTTAAAGATCCTTTCCACCCTAAACCATTCTATGTTTCTACAATTCTATCTCAGCCTCTCCTCATATGTCAGATGCTGCAATCCCTTAACCATCTTCACAACCCTTTGCTGGACTCACCCTACTACGTCTGTGTCCTTCTTGTACCTGAGAGGGCAAAACTGGATACAGAATCTAGGCTTGTCTCACCAGTGGCAAGTGTAGAGGGAGAAGGTGGCTCCCCTGCAACCACTGGCAATGGTCTGCCAGGATGCACCTGCAGGATGCCACTTGCCTTCTTTGCCATGAGGGTACATCACTGGTCAACTTCTCGACCTCCAGCCTCTTCCAAGGGCTCCTCTGCAAAGCTGCTTTTCAATTGGTGGATCCCCTACCTGTGCTGATGCAAGGAGCAACACCTCCCCCAGACACAGAGTTTTGCACTTCCCCTTGCTCTTCTTCTTGAGACTTGTGTCACCTCACTTCTCCAGCCTGGTGAGGTCTCTCTGGGTGACAGCACCAGTTAGTGCATCATTCATCTGGCTTGGTTTTGATTCACCTTCCAAACCACTGAGGGTGGACTCTGTCCCATCATCCAGATCATTAATGAAGTTTTTAAACAGTATCGTATTTTTAAACAGTATGCGTAGCCAAATGCTATGGCACACCACTAATGACCGGCCTCCAGCTGGACTTTGTAATAGTGAACAGAGTCTTTTAAGCCCTGCAGTTTGGCTAGTTCCCAGTCCACCTCACTGCCCACTTATCTAGCCCACACTTCAGTTTGTATACAAGAATGTTACTCCAGCCTTATTAGAATCAAAGTAAACAACATCCACTGCTCTCCCTGTATCCACCAAATTAGCCATTCTGCCACAGGCGGCTGGCAGGTCAGAACTAGTTCATTTCTAGCAACTTTAGTCTTTTAATTTCAAATCTAATTAATGATCTTTGTGAGTAGATATGAACTAAGGTGCTGTTCATTATTCTTTCCTCACTCGTATTCAACATTTCATTGTTTCATACAATCACCCTTTCCAGATTTGTTAAAACTGCAATGTAAGCCAGGATTCCACCTAAGTAGTTATTCGTTTAATGGATTAACTGAAAGTGATGATGCCTTCTTTAGTAGCACAAAGATTTTCATGCCCAGTGAGATTGTTATCTGGCATAAAATGTAAATTAAGATGTATGTGTAGTATTGGAGTAAGAGAAAATCCTGGCTCCAGCTGTGGTTTTCTTAAACACTGCCTGACTGATCTAATGACATTAGCCACACTGATTCAGGATTCTGCTACTCTGATACCTGTCAACCTTAAATAAACAACTCATTCAAGCTCTAAATCTGGCTGACAACAGAACGTGATATAACTACAGCAAACCATACAAGAGAAAAATCTTTATGTTTATGAGCTATGGTTAATAAGGAGAGACAAACACCCACATCAATGGTGCTTCAGTAACATTTCTTTAAAGGCATTTTCCTTTCCTCCTATTTACATGTTAAAGATAAGGTGTAAATAATTACCCACGTTACTCCTACTTGGACGAGCATAACTTGACTGAAACATACTATCACACTAACATGAGATGTAAACATGTAAACACTTTTTTCATAGACTCAGCTTCTCAGGTATAAACATGTGTTGACTTATTGGCAGATTTGATCTTTCTTTATGTTCATATTCAGTTTGTAGTAGAAATATGTATGACATTGAAAACAAAAGGAAAAAAATACTAGAGCAAATAACATTGAAAATTCAGAGCAGTAGAGCAATGACAATATTTTGTAGCAATTGGTTACTTACCTTAATGGTTGATTCAGAGTAAAGCCTTCGAACTAACAGTCTTCCTGCCTGGATTGCCACTGGTGTGAGTTCCAGCCTGTCCTGCAGTATATCTCCAATAGCATAAATATATGGTACGTTTGTTTGCTCCATATCATTGACAGGTATTTTTCCCGTTCTACAGTTTGCATTAACAGGAATAAAAGATGTAAGTATTCTGCTGTGAAGACTCTAGTAGTAAATAACACTGCAGGAGTGGAGCCCTCTAGCATTGAAAAAGAAGCACATACTTGAAATATGAGGGAAAGAATATTCATATTCACAACCCTATAATTGTGGGCAAGAAGGTAACCTACGAAAATTTTGGTCTTTACCAAAATTACAGAAATGTACACACTGGATAAGGAGGTAGCCCAGGAACTTGTGATTCATTTTATGAATCAATTCTTCAGTGAGATGTAACTGCTTTCTTCAACACACACTCTACTATCAGCTGAACTGTGTACCAGAAACCTTGAGGAATGACAGGAAGAGACATTCTCCCACTCAAGATGAAGGGCAAAGGAATTTCTCCACCACTGTTCCACAGTTCAGTGGATGAATTATTTTCTAGACACTTAGCCTTCAGACTTCTTTGCAGAGACAAATCAAGCTGTTATATGCCCTACATTAGGGACAGTCAGCAAGATTTTTTAGCATTAAATGTACTGGGCTAATGGAAGTTTTAAATTATTCATGTTTTCTACTTCATTAATGAGATAGTGTAGTAATCACTGCAGGAAACACATCTAGCAGGTGAACCCATCAGACAGGCACAGAAACAGTCACACAGTTGACTGAAGGACCAGTTGTGATTTTTATATTAAAAACAACTTTCTAAAGAAAGAAACTCTATGTTACTACATCACTCTTAGTAATAGACGTCCCAGTGTTGAATAAAGTTCTCCAAGACAGCATGGGTCTGGCAATTTTTAGTAGACCAAAATTTTCACTTTAGAGCAATGTAATGCTTCCCTTCAGTGACATCAGTCAGTGCACCCATATATAAGCTGCCCTCTGCACTGCTTTCCCACAGACTACCAAGTCAAGTTCATGGTCCTGCATCTTTTCATTAAATGGGAACATAGCCTAGGTCCCTCATATCTAGAAGACATTTTAAAGTCACTAATATTGAAAATGCTACCCATATCTCTATTCCCAGTGTATTGGTATCACTACATTAAACCTGAAATTCTCTGCAGGAGTAGACTGTTTCAACAGGCAGCTGCAGTAAGGCAGGGAATAAACATCTCCAAATGCCAAAACACATCACTAACTCTTGCTGTGAGTTTAAGAGTGTTTCTTTGGCCTTATACTCCAAAAATAAATATCTAGTAACATTTACATTAAATTGTAAACAAAATCCACCACATTAAAAGTCCATATGAACAAACGTATCTCTGCCACAAGAAGTGGTAGAGACAAAAAACAAGGTGACAGGAATAAGAGTACACAAAACAACTGACAGATCCTAAAAAGCCCAGTCACTGGAAGAAGCTGAGAGACTGTTTTGTGAACCTAGACAGAATGGGATAGACACCTTTGAACTTGCAACTTTTAGGAACTGACATTTCAGTATAAAAAAAAAAAGAAAACATTTAGTACTATGTAGAAAATGCAGATATCTGCTACATTGTCTCCTATGGAAATGCATGCAAGTGGGAAACAATTTTTTCCTCAAAGCATTTGAACATGGATACACTGCTGCCACTGCACTAGTCAATAACTCAAGTTCAGCAGTCTGTGATGTACAGACATTTCTCCTTACTTTTCATTGATTTTCACTCCAACTTTGTCCAAACCAATTTTTCTTGTACACGCATCTCTTCCAATTGCTAGCAACACCTGCAAAACAGAAATGCACACATTACTGATTTCCTAAAAGTTCTGCTTGTTGCTATCTACCATTTTCATTATATACTAAAGATCAGTAGCTCAGGCTTGGTGACTGTAAGATGAATACATCTGTTCCCCGTTGTACATTCACTGAGTTCAAGACAAGCCATTCCATCGTTGTGACCGACTGATACCAGGTTTCAGCTATGGGATTAAATTAAAAGCCAAAAACCTTTCCCTGGAAAAATGCACAAAGAGCATTCTAAACAAATCTGTTATTTTTAAACTTTCAGTATCATGGAGCAGGAAAAATAATAAAACATCTCAGTGAATCAGCACAGCTGTTATTATTTAGCTTTCTCATACTATTAGCACTCAGAGACACTGATGCATATCCTGTTATGTTATGGAATGATCTTTAAATATTCTGTGCATTTTCACATAATTTGGTCACAAGTCTACAATTCTTTTTTTTTTTTTTTGGCTTTCAGCATCAAGGTGTAAGAAAATGAGTGGTGTGAGAGGTCATGGAAACATTCCATCAAACATAAAATAGCATACCTGAATACGTTCGCACCATAATTTTGCTGCTTTAAGTGTGTATTAAAGTTCCTTGCCTGACTTGCCATGGGGCATTAGTTGCTTTTCTGAAGATGCTGCATCAACAACAGATCTTCAGAAGACATGGCACTGGTTTGTTTAGCTCTTATAAGGACAATTGTTTCTACATTAACTCCAAAAGAGCATGCTCCAGTTACTGTGACAGTTATTAAAAATTGTTACCTACAGTTTATGACAAATATTTCCCTGGGGAAAAATCCTGCATCTGTTTCCACGTGATCAAGCTCTTCTAAACCCTGAGCTAAAATACAGGTTTCAAAAGCATGCAAGTGATTCAAGAAGGCACTCGTGCCCCTGGATTCTTAAGACTTTTCTCACATTAACTACATGTTGATTGCGTGCAACTAGCATATTGTAATAATTAAGGATATTTATTAATAAAACTAACATATGGATATAAAGATTACAGAAATCTTAACATTACATAGGAAGTTATTTCAAGTTTTCTACATATTTAGATGGGACTCACAGTATTGTATTCCCCTTCAATTATTTGGTCGTCCTTTGTGGACTTGGCTGTAACTTTCAGTCTTCCAGGAGTTCCTTCTTCAATCTGTTCAACCTATAACATTTAGGGAAAGAAAAAAAAAAAAACAACAAAGATTAGCTTCAAATCAAAATATGTAAATAAATATATATTTGTTTTCAATATCTTATGATTGAAAGTGAGTGTTTAACCATGACCTAAAGTTCAAACATTTATTTTAAAGATATTTTCACCATTCCCTAAATTTGTGATTGTTACTGACATATTTGAACATTTCGTTTCATCTCTGTGGATTTAATATTTTAATGATCACAGTAAGGCCATGTTTCTGTTTATACACATGCATCTTCTACATAACAAAAAACAAAATGCAGAAAGACCGATGCCACTGGCTTTTCCTCCCAAACACTACTTTTTTCCCTTCGATAAATAATCAGTCAAACAATGAATGGAATTTTGAGCTACATATGTGGGTTCTCTTTTGCCCTACTTAGTGTTCACTGATCTGTAAGGAAGGGACTGTATATCTTCAACTACAGCCCTTCCTTTACCTTTTCAAGAACAGCAAGATTCCCAGTTGCTTTCTGTGGCTCACATTCAGTGGATGTATAAGTGTACAATGCTTATTGACCATTCTGAGAAATTTTTAGTGTTTGTACGAAAGGGAAAAAAAGTACTTTTGACAACCGCCCTAGTTCCTACTTTATATTCCTACTTTAAAGTCAATATTTGGAGATAGAAAAAGCAAAATTTCTCATTACATTCTTTCCCCTGTCCTTTACTTTCTTTTATTTAAAAAGCCCTCAAGCCTTCTGTGCCATCCTATCAACTTTAAAGCATCACTCTGTTGAACTGTTCCTATTTAAAGGTAGCATTATTATTAATAATTTTCTGTCTTCAAATGTCCCACTGAAGATATCTTAATAAGCACAACGTGCATGAGTTAAAAAAAAAAATTTTGAAGGAGATGAGAAGACCTGATAAAAAGATATTCAGCAATTTATGTTTAAGGTTATTCTTAACTAGAAACAGGGCCACATATTTTATTCTCATTGAAATCAAAGACATGTAGTAAAGGAACAGGATAAAACACTGACTGTTTTATGAGTACAGTGATGGACTCTACAGAGTGTATCTGGCTGGAGGAGGCCATTGTAATTTACTTGAAATGATCTTCTGCTTGTAAGATCGACTTCCTCCTTCTCCTTTCCCCAAAAGATTTTACAGAAAGCTAAATCTGAAAAAATTAAAAGCTAGCTAATCATCCTTGACCTGCTATGGGTCAGATCCATAGAGTGGCAACTGGCAAGAGCATTTCCTAAACTAAACTTGATATTGCTAAGTGTGGACTAAAAAAAACAAACAAACAACAAAACCAGTCTTCACTTTATTTAATACTTTCATTCCTAAAGCATTAAACTCAGAAACACACTAGCTTAACACCAAACAGAATACTGCTTAATACATCACTTTCTAATTTGTAATAATTAAGCACTAACCATCATGAAAAAGCATTAAGAAAAACACTCTGAAGCTTGTGATAAGGCAATTTAATATTAGAAAAGCTCCAGAGCTTACTTAATCTACTTTACAACCTGAATTTGCCTATATATACACACATAACTAATTGCATGAGTATCCCTATGGAATTCAAAGAAAATTAGGCATGTATTTAAGGCCTCTGCTACATAAAGGATATAGATGGGTACTTCAAACTTCACTGTATAGCCCACTGACCCTGAGCATTGTAAGCAGTATTTGTTAGCTGAGAATTTGAGAACTGACAATGAAAAAAATTGATTATTTGTGATGTGCTAGCCCTGATCTTACAAGTGTGAATCTATGTATTTATCAGCCTGCAAGAAGACTCACAGACTTCAGGACAACTGCTGGAATTTAAGTATATGTAATATTTGCAAGATCAAGATGAGCAGATATTACATTTCTAATGTAACATACACTAACCCATCTAATTCCCATAAAGACAACAAATTCTGGAATCTAAGAATACTAAGGCTAAATTGTTCTTTTAAAATTATATAAGATTCATGAACTCAATCCATTTAAAACAATTAAAAAATAACCTGTGGTATATCATAGTTGATCCTACATGGCAAATTCAACTTTTTTATTTATTTAAAATACATGTATCTTAAAGCAATATGATAGGTATATTGCAATCAATTGTAGTCATGAACTACTTTGAACCTACCTTGATTGGCACAAACTCTCTAATAAAACTGATTCCATGTTCTTCCATATATTCACCAATTTTGTTTGCCATATCCTGGTCAAATCCTCTTAAAAGAATGGATCTCACCATTACAGTGACATCTAATCCAAGACCTGCAAGAAATCCTGCACATTCCAAGGCAACGTAGGAAGCTCCAACCACCAGGGTTTTCCCTGGACAGTAAGGCAGGGAGAAAAGATCATCACTGGAAAAAGGGGAAAAAAAATAATAATAATATTAGAGAAAAACAGGAGAATACATTGCATTTTACATTTGTCTACTTTCTTTTGTAAGAATAAGACTAAATCCTTTCCCTAATCACTGACAATAAAAAAACAAAAATTACTTTTTGGAAATTCAGCTAGAATATATAATCAAGTATGTGGCAGATTAAAAACCTCCAATTAGGAACACACAAAGAAAAAAGAAAAGGAGTATGAAATACTCTGAGTCATCACAAAAATCCTGTACTGTTATTTCTTTTTTAAAGCAGAAACTTATTACAATTTCTTAAAAAATGACGGATATTTTTACTGAATCACTTTGAATATTTTGCTGCAAAATTTAGTTCCTGGTAGCTAAAAGGAAGAGGAAGGTGTTCAGCACACACACATATCTTAACTTCTTTGAAGATTTCTTCTTTTGCTAATGCATTATACACTGTGACTAATACATACAGACAATAAAATAAATTAATGCAAACCACAGAAATAGGCAGAGATACAAGTACAAAGTTATGGAAAACATTTCTTTGCCTGTTTTCCATTTGTTTCAACTTCTTCATCAACTTACATCATTTTTGCTACTCTTTGGAGTTAGACTATGAAACGAGGGCATCTCAGGGAAGCAGGGACTCAGGGAGGCGTCATGCTTGCTCAGCAGAGACTTAGGCAGAGTTTAGTAATGAAATTCTCCAAAGATTGAAATCTTAAAATGTGTCTCTCTTTCAGACAACAACTGCAAAGGCTAAACAAGGTGCTCTCTACACATGTTATAATAAAATAAATTTGGCTGTGTAATTAAAGGCTACATCATAGTTCACAACCCTTGAGGAACCCAGTTAAGATTGCACGGATAGCTTCAGTTTGATAGTCTCTAACTCTGACATTACTGACACTCAATGTTATTTTAAAGCACTACTTTATAGGCTACATAATCTATTACCTTTAATTTCACTACTACTTTGTAGAAGGGAAACAGACAACATGATATTTTGGTTTGACAAAATTACCAGTTATTTATTTCATTGCTAAAGGTGTGGGAGTCTGTAATTCCAACCTGTGTTTCTACAATAAGGAATTTTTAGAAATTAGTCTGTATGAAAACACCCTTCACCTGTATGTAACTTCTCCCCAGCTATCCATTTTTTGTGTGCGTGTAAGCTATGCTAAAATTGTTTGGCTTTAGCACTTTAGACATTTGAAACAGGTTCTACCAGAAGTTAAATTCACTTCGCTAGGTAGCTAGGAAAAAATTGGGTCAAGTTTCAATACTTCCACAATGCACAATGACAGATACATTTCAACCAGCTTCACAACATCACAGAATCATTAAGAATGGAAAAGACCTTTAAGATCATCTAGTCCAACAACCAACTCATCTCCCACCATGCCCACTGACCATGTTCCTCAGTGCCACACTCACACAGTTCTTGAATACCTTCAGGGATGGTGACTTCACCACCTGCCTGGGCAGCCTGTGCCAATGTCTCACCACTCCATCTGAGAATAAATTTTTCCTAATATCCAACCTGAGCTTTAGCTATCAGCTGCCTTGGAACTCCCTCTTTTCTTGATATTTGAAGAGGGAGTTCTCCTCCAAGCGGGCTGTGCTCTTCATTATGAACAAACCTCTGTACATGAACTGAAAAAACTTGAGGAATAAGAAAAAAGCATGTATAACTGTAACTGGGGCACAGCTGATCAATTCATTTTATGACAGACATGCACGTGATTTATAGTATTTTCAGTTACTGCTGTTATCAGCTAGAAACAGAACCATTCCAGCCAACCACCCACAGTTCAGCAGTGTCCACCAGACGCTAAATGCTCTCACCACCTTAACGTCTGTTTGTAGCTATTCTCTTGCATATTTTCCACTAAAAAAGTTACATTGAAGAAACAACATCAAGCAAGTAGTCCTATTTATGCTTCATCACTGTCTCTTAGAAGTTTAGTATTTACACACAGTGAATGACTTCATATTCTTCACTGTTCTTACCTGCTAACACAGTATTCCTTGTCTCCAGGGATACCCAGGTAGCGTGGCCTTTCACCAGTGGCAATGAGAAACCTCTCAGCTGTGTACAGTTTTTCAACTCCTCTTTTATTTGTTGCCTGAGAACAAAGCAATGGTCCAAACTGAGTATTTCACAGTCATAATAAGGGAAAAAAAATTTCTTTGAAAGCACTACAAGAAGACCCAGCAAGCATGACTACGCAGTACCTTCACTGTATGTGGCCCAACAAATTCTCCATATGCATTCTCATACGTAACCTTCTTCTCCCTCAGTGCTACCCGATAGCCCCAGTTCAGTGAGCCAATGTAATTCTGAACAGATTCTGTCATAGTCATCCAGTTGTGTTTGACTGTTGGAAGCAAAACAGAGATGTTTGTTACCATAGTTCATCTTTCAGTCTGTGAACCCTTCTTTTTCATAGCCAGCCCTATATTCCCAGACAGACTTTTTTTTCCACAATCCAGTCACCTTTGTCTCATTCCTATTTTAACTCAGGGTAACTCAACTGAAATTCAAAGGAACTACATTAGAACAGGCAACACAAGGAATCACCATGAAACAGATACGTTTTTTTTTTTTTAAAAAAAAAAACAACTGAATGATATTCTTTATGCCAACTATTTGAGATATTTTCCCCTTTATATTAGTGCAGTCATAGCCTTTGAAACACAGAACATTTAGACTTCACACTTTATCAATAGTTTCTCAATGACACACACTTTAAGCAGGTGACGTTCAACAAATGAACCCTAATTAAACTCCAATCCTATAATCATGCATACTAGAGCTAATACAAAATAAAATTCAGTTTGATATTGTAGAAATGGAGAGGGAGCAGAAATACTTGTTTGCAATTATTAGCAAGTTTCTGCTTCTAACGAATAACAATATGGGATAATCTCTTGGATACTGTGTTACATTCAGAAATGGAGTAGTACCTTACTGCTTTTATGCACACAGCACTCTTCTCAAACACTGACATGACGAGAAGATATTAAAGCCAGATCAAATGCTGCAAGGCAAGAAGCCTTGAAAAGCACTTAAGTTTATGTGTAGTCTCCATGAAGTTGCCTCACACTGTTAAAGTCAGCACATGCTTAAGTGCAACAAGCACTTGACTGTGCAAAGAACCTCAGGATTTCCAGCACAAATGATAAAACCAAAATAAAGAAAGAAAAAAAACATTTTTCTTCTGTACCTTCTTCTGTAAACTGCCATCCAAATTTGCGTGAATCTTGCAAGGCTTGCCCCAGTAAAGCTGCCTGGTGCATCAATTTTTTTGGTATACAGCCCACATTTACACATGTTCCTCCAAGACCTGAGAGAAAGAAACAGAATGTGTTTTTCACATTGGTATTTCATTGGTATGGTTGCTCCCAAAGGACCATCAGTCTCTTAGTAAACTGTAAGAAGTTTACAATGAATAAATATTTACCCCATGAATTTCCCAGAGGTGTAGGTGTTACGAAGTCTAGGACCATCACTTTCTTTTCATATTTGGCAGCCTCCTGCAAAACAAGTTAAATAAGACATATCTAAATATTAGAGGTTAAATTTGGAGTAGATGATAACATCATGCATTGCTAAAAAGCTTTGTGACTTTTAATTAAGCAGTAATGAATGATTTGCAAGTGAATGGCCAGGCAGTCGTTAATCTTCAAAATTAGTCTGTGCAGACAGTAGGAAAAAAAAAAAGATGAAGGGAAAAAACAGCCATCTACCCTGCTAAACAAGAGCATGGCACCAGTTGATAGAGGACTCTAGGAGTCAAACCTCTTCTTCCCTCCTTCATCCTGTCATTTCGTTTATAATATTGCTCAACATGACATTTACTTTCAATATATTTAACAAATTGTTCATTAATCTAGTCTTCCCTTCATAGATGGTTCCTCAAACATTTATTTGAAACCATGTCACACAATGATACAAGCAGTCATGTGGCCAAGCATTACCACTGTGCTTATCCAGACTTTTTCCTTGTGGTAGAAAGAACTCAATTTCAAGTACAATCTTCAGACTAGTCAACATGTGGTAAGTTGACTTGTCTGTCAGGATGTGCAAGTGTCATCCATTCCAGAAAAGCAATGAGCTGATTTATGTTAATTTCCCTGAGAAATTTAATTAGCAAGTCAACAGGCAATGCGTGTGCACGATACTGAAGACTGGAATTTCCGTACTGACGACATTATTCCCTTTGTGCTTTTTAAGAGGAAGGCAAAAATTATCAGAAATAACTGGTGGCAGAGAAAAACACTTAACTAAGCACTACAGAGCTGAGAAACAACAGATTCCCCAGATTCTAGCTTTGATACATTGAGTAATCACAACAGTGCTGCATCACATGATGAGCTCTCAGACATGTAATAGCAGCTGTAGGCACAGGGTATTACCCTAGGGCTTTGGGTTTGGTTTAGGAGAAGTCTGGACAGCCTTCAGCATTATGTTACTAGTAATACCTGTAAATCCAAACAGTTGACAATCAAAATTAAAATTTTAAATGTATCTTATTCCATGCATAATACAAAACATATTTCAAAGAACACAAGTTTAGACAACTTAGGAAAATATTAATATACTGGATTTTTGCTTCCTATTAAAGATCAAGGTCAGCCAAGAGGCTAATTTCTATACACTAGCAGCACTTTGAGAAAGTTCCTCTGAAAGACACTTACAGACTGAGATGTGTTATTAATGTTTCCTTTTAATGATAGCCCTTATACACAATTTGAAAGAACATTACTAGTGTCAGCTGACTTACAAGAAAGCACAGATTCCCAAGCTCAGCCATATGTTAACACTATGTAGCACAGCTCCGTATTGCCATCTCAGCAGAGGTCACAAGCAGATATATTCAATTCTGCACAGCGATATTCCCACAGTAACAAAACTTGCCCTGTAGGCTTTCAGGCCTTACTGGATTTAGTGCAGTCCTACATGACCACAAGAGCCATTCTCTGTGAACTGGTAGTGGTGGCCTGGCAGTTTGGGTCTGGGTCTGCAGTTGGGTTGCTCAGTCAGACTGGCAGCATTTACACTCACTGTGGAGACAAGCCTCCAAAATACCAAACTGAGCACCATTTGGACAGAAAAAGGAAGACTCTGTCACAGTTTTGTGGTTTGTTATCAGTATCCCACATCATAGCATCCCATAGCATACTTGGAGAGGTAATGTACTTTATACACCAAGCTGAAGGAACAAGGCCATTCATCTTTCTAACACACCTTTTCTGCCTCACAGCTGAGAAATGATGCAATAAACATCACAGCTATAGCTTCTTAAGCTAGAATATATATACAGCAAAACAAAGCAGCCTCCTTATGGAAATTTCAACAAATGGCGTTTCATTACTCCAAGCCTGTTTTGCATTACTGCAAGTTCTCCTTTACTCTTCTTACTCTTGTCCTAAACATTCCCATCCCCTGAAAGCTACTTTCTACTTTTCTTTCCAGGCTCTAAAAATTTTCACAGATTTCAACTTTCACCCTCAGCCATGACAAGAGCGATCCTATTGATAAGGGAGCAGCAAACTACCAAAATACATTATGGACACATGCTGCATGTTACAACCCACCACTCAGCTATGCACTTGCCCATTGTAAAGTTACCTACCTACTATTTTCTAAAAGCATTCTCTCTCATTAGTGGGGATACAAATGAATCAAATTGCACTCTATTGAAAGCTGTTCCATGATGCTTTTGTGTTTTTCTGCTTCAAAGAATATGGAAAAGCAGACTGTATTACAAAATCACAGAATTGTAGGGATTGCAAGGAAACTCTAGAGATCATTGAGTCCAAACCCCTGCTAAAGCAGGTTCCCTACAGTAGGTTGCACAGGAAACTATCCAGACAGGTCTTGAGTATCTCCAGGGGAGACACCACAACGTCTCTAGGCAGCCTGTTCCAGTGCTCCTTCACTCTCACAGTGAAGTTCATCCTTTTATTTGCATGGAACTTCCTACGTTTCTGCCCCTTGTTCTATTGCTGTTCACCATCGAGAAAAGTCCATCCCTCTACTTGACTCCCACACTTTAGATAAACAGTGATGAGATCCCCTCTCAGCCTTCTCTTCTCAAGCGTTGCAGTATCCTTCTATGGAAGATGCTCCAAGCCCCTGATTACCTCTGTGGCCTTCCACTGGACTCTTTCTAGAAGATCCCCAACATTTTTGAACTGAGGAGCCCAGAACTGGACACAGTATTCTCAATATTCTGTCCTCAGCAGGGCAGAATAGAGGGAGAGGATCACCTCCCTCAACATGCTGGCCACACTCCTTCTTGATGCACCCTAATACACCATTGGCCTTCTTGGCCACAGTGGCACACTGTATGACATACATAATACATATGAATATGGGTAAGATATGAGCATCTTTAACCTAGAACAAAATTCAATGCAAGTCACAGAATTGCTCAGGTTGGAAAAGATCTTCAAGATCATCAAGTCCAACCAAGTCCTGCTGAACAGACAGAAATGTAATGCCCTTACAGTGTTAAAGGTATCCAGATCCAAGTTACTGAGGATGTCACCCACTCACTTACAAGGAAAGCATAAATCTGTATTTTCTCTCTCATACCTTGGCAGCAGCCAGACCGCCTGAGCCTCCACCAATGACAATGAGGTCATAGTCGTAGGAATGGGGCACCGCTGTATGCCCATTCATTTCCAGCAGTTTCTGAGGCTTGTCGTCTTCTTTATGGGTCTGAACAGAGAAAATAGAAAGGATTAGGGAATGCCAAAAAATTACCAGCAGTGTTCAAAAATAAGTATTTTTAGCAGCAAATAGTGTGATAAGGAAATGTAAGTGCATCTGGATTTTCTCAGCTTTGCTTCTAATTAGGCTTTTAAAATTTTGTCATCTTAATCTATCCTGGAATTGCTCAATACCTATTAGACTGAGCTATGAACATCTTTGCTCTTTGGAGACCCAGTTTTCCTTCAGAGCTTAGTTTTCCACATCACCACAACTCCAGTGCCTCCTCATACTGCAGACTCTAGGATGAGATACACACCTACTGACACAGGCATCTCATTAACCCATTTCATTCTTTTCATCTGCCCTGGACTTTCCTAATTAGTGGGTTTTTCCCCCTTCTGCTACCTATGTGAGTAGGAAAACACAACAACCAGATGCAACACAGTAACAAACTACACTTATTATCCTTACCAACCGAATGAACAGAACTGAAGAAAGAAAACAATTTCTGAAAGCTACATTTTGGTAACATGGCTCTTTGGCTTAACACTATAGCTAACTTTGGAGTTAAACAGACCAAGTGTGATCACTGAAGGTTCACAAGAGGTTCATTTTTTTGGAACAGATACATACTACTACCAGAGAAAAGCAACCATCCAAGTCTCAAAAAGCATTTTGATAGCCGTATGCCACATAGAATATTACATTAATCTTCATATACTCTATGTAAAATGATTCTTTGAACTCGATTTGTGAGCTCCACTCATTCAGGACTTCAGACCTTCAGGTCTTTGAAGTTGTTGGCAATTTCTCAATGCTTCTCAAACTGTAGACAAGATTTGGAGTGAGCAAACATACATCAGCTGAGGAATCCAGTATCAGTGAATTTCATATAATATCATGATAAAACTTTAAAGACTAAAAATGTGAATGAAGAAGCCCACACTTAGTCACTGGTCACTTAGTCACTTAGTCAACCGTTTGCTATTATTGAAGTGTTCCTATCTGCCCACTCAGACACTTCATTCAATACTACCAGAATAGTCATGGTAAACACAAGACAAGAGAACATAAAAGTTTTCCCTGCCTTTTCATCTTAATTTTGTTTTGCACTGAGCAGCTCTTCATGTTCAACCCACTCTACAGTTGCCTTCCTCTGGGGTTAGATTAGTCCTTTTAAGTATAATTGCCAGTGCATCCATATCAGTGGAAAAAAAAACCCCACAACCCTATCACTTCCTCCAGCTACACTGAAATGTCAGCAAAAGTTCAGACTGTACTTCTACCTGTACAAAGTTACATTCGTATTAGTCTTTCATAACCCTAGGTAGCATGTTAACAGCAGAAACAAAACCTAGAAAACATCTGTTGTTGTGAAGACATCCAAAAATATCTTGGCTTCCTTCCCTTTCTTTTCCCACTCTGCTGCCCCAATATAACCCCACCACTGAACCTTGTCTGCAATCAGTTCTCCTTTCTTTTATTCTCCTAACACAGCTATCAGCTGTATTTCCTACTGCAATCAGAAAAAGACTAAAAAAAGAGCATAAATTGTATAATGACACACAGTTTCATTTTATTAATATTTAGGGATGTGAAAGTAATAAAACACATTGTTCTTTTCCAAAACACACCTTGCTTGCTCAGTGACAACAAGATAGTGTGAAACTTAAGGACAGTCTCAAACTTAACTCCCACACAGTCATAAGACTCAAGTATCAAGAACTGTATCTTTATGATGCATACAAACACAGAGTATAACGAAACTATAATACCTACTTGTGGAATTTGCTTAGATCACTATTATATTATGCTATTTTTTTCCCTTTAAAGAAAAATGCTTTGTATTTTCACATGTGCATTAAGAAACTTCAGCCTTTATTCCACGACTGGTTCCTTATTGTTTAGTTTGTTTTTCACCAGTTCATCATACTTGTTCTTCATGGAAAACATACTAAAAGTTTAGCTCACACTTCACAGATTATAACTTTCCCCTCTGACACTATCTCCCAGAAGTCTGCTCCGAGAAAACTAGGAGACTGACAAACTCTCATTTAAAGAGGGAATTTAATGGAATCAGAAATGTGATCCCATACTGAGAACAGACGTCCTCCTTTCTTCTCCGAAGAATTATATTTGAAAAATAAAAAGAATGTAGATTTTTTATTTTAATCTCAGAACTAAACGACAGAGTTTAAAGAGCATCACCCCCTACCTTTAAAGTTTTCTCATGACCTTCTATTTGCTTCTCTTCTACAAAGCCAACTGGCTGTGAAGTCTCTGTGGTTACTTCGCACTGCACTCCTTGCAACTCCTGCGTGCTCTCCGCGAAATAAAAGATAAAACAACTCCGTGTCTGGAGGGACGTCCCTTATGTAGGCTGAGCAGTGAAACTGGCCGGGGGAGTGGCCTCTGTGGCTTCATCACTTCCTCAGCAGCAGCCGCCGTCTCAGGGGAGCGTTCCCTAAGGCAACCGATGAGTCATTTGCAACGTTAGGATGACTTGCTATATTTTTGTCTTTAATAAAAATCCCATATCAGAGTTGGCTGGGATTCCAGGACATTCTGCCAATCCAGGAATACACCAGAAACAAAGCAAGGAAACAAGATCTGAACTGGTTAAGCTCGAAACTTCAGCCTAAAAGGAAAGTGGTGATTTTTAATTTTCTTACATAGAAAGTGACTTTTAAATGCTGTTGTGCCATCTTTCTTTTTCTTCTTCTTTTTTTTTTTTTTTCCCCCCAATCTAATACTCTTTCAAATGAATTAAAAATTTTGATTCTGCTCTTTCAGTTAGTTCCTCTGGAAACTTCAATTTAATGATATAACTGTTTGTTTCCAGGCAGCCCCCTGGGACAGATCTGTGCCTGCTCACTGGTCATAACTGATTTTGTATATGTATGCACATGATCTGTTGGCAATGTAAGGATAGCCAAAAGAAAGGGTAAAATGTATGAGAAGGAAGAAAAGAAATAACATTTCTATATGCGATGATACTTTATTTGACATGGAAAAAGAAATCTGATGGATGACCGGAAGCCATTATCTGCTCTGCCTTTCTCCACATACCTCTGGCTTACATTAAATAGGTCAGAACACGCTTGTTTGTACTTATTAACCACATACACACTTTGCACAGCACAATCATCATTAATTAGCAAACTCTGACACGTGCACATGCCTGGACAAACAGCCATACTGAGTGTACATGCATCCCTTGGGCAGGGAGCCCACAGACCTGAAGAGCATTCACTCAAACACACACATACAAAAGCAGTCCCCAAACACTGAACAGTAACACTGTTGTCTCTGTTTTCTTCTCTGCAACTTGGTGATAAGAGTCCTCTGGCTGATGTTGGCAAAGGAGTTGGAAATCCACAAAGAGCAGTTGTTATGCAATAGTTAATAGCAATATTAGTGATGGATAACTTTTGACCTATTTTAGCCTGAGGAAAGAACCCAGGAGTTCATGTGTGTATACATACTTGGGAAAAACAAGGACACAGATTTGAACAGCGGTCACAGCCTGCACAAAGGAGGACTTTTTTGCCCAATACATTATCAAAGCTGCAGTCCCGTGGCTTTCTAAAACAACCGAAGTCTTATATTTAGTTCTTAGGACAAGTTTTAACAGTCTCAGGAATGTTCATGTAAAACTATGTCTTAAATCAGATAAAAGTCAAGTAGTTAGACAACAAAGGCATTTACATAAGCACCTCTATCTTCAGGTAGATCTCCACTAAAGGTTCACAGCTTTAGCAATAGTCCCAAGCTCCAGGGCAGCCATAACCTCTGGCAGGAACTTGAAAGCCTTCTGGCTGCAGGTTGTTACACCAGAGGCCTCTCCCTGGCTGGTCTGGGCAATCTGCCACAGCCAGAATGACAAAGCAGAAAATGCTTTTGTATCATGTGCTCGCTCTCCATAAAATTCCATCCATTAATGACAATTATCATAACCCACTGCTGGTGAATCAATACTTTCCTGAAATCAGTTTGCATGTACCATTTCTAAGACTAAGGCTGCTAAGCAGAACCTGGATTGGTGAGCTGCTCCAGGCAGTCCTCAAGGATGAAACAGAGGATTATTCCCCTTGCTGGTAAGCATCAACATTCACTTCAGCTGCTGCAGGAAGATCCAGCCAGGCTCCAGCCCTGCACTCCCTTCTCAGTGACTTTCAATAGCCCCAGTCTGGGCAGTGGCTATCACACACTATCTCCCTGCTACTGTCAAGTGCTCCTTCATGTGGAGTGAATGGAGCCAACAAACTGTCACAAGGTGATAAGACTCTTCCTTCCACCAGGATGATTTTTAGTTCCTCCTGACGAAATATCCTGCTTGCATACTTGGCACCAATGCACTAACCCGGGAGAAAAGAACACATGGATGGTTTTTGACTGGGCTCACCTTTCCCTCTGCTCACAGGAAGATGCCACCAGTAGCACAACTGGTATGGAGGAGATGGCATATCCACACCAACCAGTGCAGAGGAAAAACAGATAGCAAGATCCCTCTTGCTGGTGTCAGTAAGGCTGCCAGATTTGCTCAGGAGACTGTTAAATCAGCTGAGAAACCATCTTTTTAGCATTTACCTGAATCCACATTTGAAGCAGACTACACTACCAGGCCTCACAGACACTTGTCGTGCAGAGAAAAAAAAAAAAAAGAATAACCATGGTGTTTTACATTCATATCCTTCCTTATCAGGAGAGAGCTTCCTCATGCACCAAAGTCCTTGCTAGTCCTGAGGCCTGGCCTCTGAACTTTAGACCTGGGTAACTCCTGGCAGGGGGGTGTGAAAAAAGGCACTGCTGATTTCAGAGGCCTTGACCACGGGGACACCTGGCAAGCCCTGCAGAACAACCTGTTCATGAGCAGAAATGCTCTAGGATAAGAACTGCCTTGTTCTGCGGAAGAACTCAGGCATTGAACCAGCCCCATGCAGGTAGGGCGTGGGATATGCAAGCCCTAGCCCTTAGCTGCTCACCAGGAAGGGGCTGAAGGCTCTGCAAGGCAAAGGTGTGCTCTGATTTAGCTTGGTTCCATATGCCACACAGCAAGACATTATTAACAGGAAAGAACTCCGCAATGTTTTTGACAAAATAGTGTAATTGAAAAAATAGCTGTCTTCAGTAGTTTGGAAGATGCCTCTAATTATGTAGTGCTTATAAACAGGCATGTGACTTGCCTTACAGTTCGTCCTCAGGCATCTGAGGGATGCAAAGTATTTCACAAGATGAGGAAGATTTATCCTATGCTTCTCCTTCTTGGTGGAGAAAGTTTCAGCTTTTCCTTCTCCTGTTTATGCTTGAATCATAGAATTACAGAATCATTAAGGTTGTAAAAGACCACTAAGATCATCTAGTCCAGCCATTACCCCATCTCCACCATGCCCACTAACTAGCTTGTTGCTGCCGTTCCAACACAGGTCACTACCTCCCCAGTTGCATAAGCCTAGATACTTGGAAGTGATGGGCAAAAGGGCCATTATATTATTCAGGTTACAACCACAAACCAGTACTGAGAGGCTGCCCTGCAATCAGCTGAACTAACAACACTATGAAGGAATGGAAACATGGGGCAGAAGGCAGGAAAGGATGAAAACCTACAAAACTTGCCTTCCTCAGAGGAATCACAATGCATCCATGCTTTCGAGACATTCAGAATCAGTGGGTGAGAAATTAAGAAATGATACATAGAAGCTTTATCTTGGATGAGTTAACCATGTAAGTTAAATCCTCAGCTTACCTCATGCCTTGATTTTTACTATGACAGATAGTAGCCGTACAGCTAACCAAAGGAAGCAAGTGAGCTGGCTTGAGCAGGAGATGTGTCAGTGCTTGCATATAACGTTGCATAGGCTGTGCTCTGGTGATTCTGGCCACCAACCAGGCTACCTTTGACAGGGTAAACTAGCAGCCCTGTGGCTATTCTCGTTCCTTCCAAGAGCTGACTCAGCACCTGGCTGCCCTGACAGAGGAAGCTGAAAGATAGCTTAGAGGAGCATTCACCTCCTCACCTGAACACTGCCAAAGTTTGATCCCACAACAAGCCAGGAATGTTAAGACAGACTCACCTAATGTTATTTATATACTCAGAATTCAGTGCTTGCTGACAAGCAGAGTAATCACAGCGGAGCTACTGACATCTGATGAGTGCTACTACTGAAGGCTGGCACACACAAACCTCAGAATCCTGCTGCCTACATATAAGATCAAGATCTATGTTACAACCAAGTGTAACACCTCTAGCTTTCTCTCTGAAATTATCCTTAAGTATGTGTAAAGCACCACAAGTGATCACTCCACAGAAATTATGCAGCTCAAGGTCTTTACTTTCCATCCTAAATGTCAAATATTAACAACAAATAAGCAAACCACATCAGTGCAGCATTCACACCTACATAAATTAGCAGAAACTTGCAAAAACTGCATATACTCCTCATGGGTTCTAATTTTAGCCTGCAAGGAAAACGTTCCACAGTGAGTGGCAAACAAAAAGGCTTCAACCAACATCACAAAAACATATACCTTCCCCTGGGCTGAAGGTCTGCATTTTTGTTTTTCTGTTTTTTTTTTTTTTTTTTTCCGCAGAAGAATTTCACTACCTGCATATGTAAGCACTGAGGAAGGAAAAAGCGAGAAAAGACTGAGCCTTCCTTATCTGTTCAGTATAGTTCAAGTGAAAGCCAAGGAACTTCCAGGTATTTGAATAGCTCTTTCACTGCAGTGTACATAAACATTAGCAGACTGAACAGTGACATCACCTCTAGCCTTTTTTCCCTGGATCATGGGTCTATTTTGTTACCTACTGGCCTCCCATGCCTGCATTCTTCATGTAACACAAGGCAGCAATATATACGCAAGCCTAGAAAACAGCCCCTCTCCTGCTAGTGACTTACTTGAAACATTGATGAAATATGTTTGCAATGATTCTGGTAGAAAACATCCCACTGGTTAGTAGATGCACAGGTTTTCTTGGCTTTGAGAAGAGCTTAGCTTTATGTCAAGAAAACTTTAACCTCATCAGTGAGACTTACTTCCTTACATAATTGTATTTTTTCTTTGCAACTGCTGGCTATTGATTGATATGGAGATCAGATTCAAGCCAGCTCTGACATCATCAAAAGACTGGGATGTGTGACCTGGCCCAATGATGTTCTTTTGTATGCTCATTTCCTTGATCTTCCTAAGGTCAAGAACAAATGAGAACAGGGCCTTTTGTACAAAGCTGGATTCTGACTCACTCTTAAAATCCCAAACCACCAAGCTTCATTACTGACAAACAGAAGAGTGAAGTACATTTTCCTAAGGAATCTGAAGCCTTAACTACGTTATCGCTTGTATCTCTTCAGTATGCTGCTGCAAAGTTATTTTGTTTCAATTGTATTCTTCTTAACCTGCTTTTCATATCTAAGAGTCTAAAATGTCTTCCATTTAAATAAAGCATAGCTTGAATGGGATCACCATCAAACGTAATGTGGAATAACATAACTTTGATGTAGTTGAAGCAGGGTACATTAATAGAAACTGTGGGGCTTTTCTTTGCTACAGATTTCTGTTAATGAAGAATCTAGTACTAGTGTTGCTGCAAAATACTTATATCTATGAAAGCATAAATTCCTTTTTTCATTAATACTTGAGGGAAAAAAAAAAAAAGGCATTTAAAAGCATTTTCCTAAGTGGGAAAGCATGTAAATATAAATTTTCTTCTGAGAGCTTATCAAGTTCTCTAAGTCAAAGGAGAAAGAAGAAAATATCATCATTTCCAGCAAATCAAATGCAATTAACATATGAAAAAGGTAGAAAATAACAGAAAGCTTCACAGCTCTGTTTTCTGAAAGGACAAAAAAAGTGTACTAAGAAATTTTAAACAAACCTGTACATAGTAGAGTAGGAATTACAAAGCCAAGACCAGCCACTGAAGATATACTAGCAGAGAGATGATGAGTGCCACACCAAATGAAAGACGTTTTCAAATGGCATCCCTCTGAGGGCCCAGTTCAACACTCCCTATGTCCCTGGAAGGCTCTCACTCAAATGAAGGTCCAAAGTGACAGAATTCTCCCCTTTCAGCTCCATTTTCTAATGAGAGTCTGCGGATTGACTCAACAAAAGCCCTCAGTCCGAAAAGTCTTAGGAGACATGTACTTGCCATAAAAATGAGGGAACTTGAAAGCCCACTCCAACACGATTCAGGCTTTCACATAGACTTTCCCATCAGGTCTCACACCACCAAAGCCTGGTAAGCCTGTAAGGCAATTGCTACTTGTCCTAGAAAGTCTTCAGCCTTCTTATGTAACTGTTTACAGCAAACCATATAGGATTTAGCGAGGTTGCACTAATTAGCATTAATAAGGATGTTTTCCGTGAGTAGAACATCACATGCTAACCTCAAATATTTCTAGAGCACCTAAAGTGCAAACTGTTGGCTGAAAGAGAGCAAGCTGAATAAACTAAACAGAAGCAAACTTCAGACTCTCTTACTCAGTAAAAAGAGAAGTAACGCTCAGTTAATTACCTATCTTTGCACTTACATCTTCCATTCTATTTAATTGCAAGCAAAATTAACTAAGTTATGAAAAACAAAGCTTCTCTGGCTTTGGAACTGTAGTAAAACCTGCAAGATCTCATATATAGACTTATATACAATCTCCATGGAAAACATAACCTTGTAGCAACAACAATTTTTACCATGCAGTTTTATCTATTCCCTTCAAAAGTCACTCTAGCTTTTGGATTTACACATGGTAGTATAATACTTTGTCTAAACCAAATCAAAGAAAGCAAGCTGATTTCTGGTGTGATTACCTGTGGGCATATCATACCCAGTGCCATACTGGCTCACCCTTCCTTTGGGACAACCTGAAATAATTGAGCTTCCTCATTTTTTTCTTGACATTCCTGTGGCCAACTCAAACCTGTGGCTACTAGAAACTGTGATTAATACTCTCGTGCTAGAGGAGGAAGTACCACCAGCCACACTTTAACAAGTGTGAGACCTGAGGCACAGGGAAGTGAAACAGTGCTCAGTGGGATTTGGAACAGAATCTTCTGGTACTGTACCACTTATTAAACCACACTGCTATCAGCCATGCCTTTCTTGTCTATGTCACACTGAAGTCATTTATGCATTCCCACACATCTCTTTGTAATTAGGCTTGCACTGGAGTCACAAAGAACATAAAAAATAATGGAGGAAAACATTTCACCCAGAATCTTATTTTTTTCTTCGTGCCAAACAAGTCAATGTTAAAAGTGAGCAAGGTTAAAGGACAACAAGGTTTTTGAGATGGTCTCCTAGAATGTGAAAAGTAGTCAAGCTTGAATGTTTAAGATACTTCCTAGTTTTTAATCCAAGCAGGACTATTTTAAGCGAGGGGAGGGGGGGGGGGGAGTGCTTATTTTAGGCCTGAGTAATTGAAGTTTTTCAGCCTTGAAAAACAGAAGAATGTAGGTGGAACCACTTATTCCTGCTTGTAGCAGCTCAGCAAACTATTTCAGCACTTCTATGAGCTGACCAAAATACCATATCCCTGCAGATCATTGCCCTTAAAATTTCTTGCTCCATAACTAATACCACAAACTAATCTGAGGCATACAGATTCTGACAAACGTCTGACTGGAAATGGTTGTGAAAGGGGGTGGAAAACAACAATCAGCTCACTTTTGTAAAGTGAGAAACAATATAGAAAAATGTGCTTGCTTTGTGTCAGGCTGTGCACACAGTGGTGGAGTCAAGGAAGTAGAGAGCTTCCTTACTGTCACAGCTGGGACACTGACAAATAATACTTTTTTCTCTGAGTAATTACATCTACATGTAAAACTGGCATGTTTGCTATTGCAGAACTTGAAATAAGAGAACATCCCGGTTTACTACTTAAAACCATTTTCAGATTCTTAAAGAAAAGCGTGGGACTATGCTACAATAGGCTCCTATTGTTTTCTATCCCATAGTAGTAGAATCAATGGAAGAAAAGGACACGTGCCATTAGAAGGGAAAAAAAGTCGTATCTTCAGACACTAGGTTAAGATTCTAATACCAGGAGATACAATTGCAAAAGGAGGAAGTAAAGTATGCAAATAAAAGTGCTGGGTCAAATAGCGCTGGGACAGCCAACAATAACAGGGATCACAGAGGGTTTAACACAGATGAGTCTGACTACAGAATCAACAATATAAGGTGTAGGGACTACATGCAGGAATGACAGTATGCTAAGGAAAGCAATGGCTGTGAACTTTCTAGAAGAAAAATGGAAAGAAAACCAAGCTGAAGGTGAGGAAACATCCAATATGCCGAGCAGACCCTCTTCGTAGAGAAGTCTGCTTCTTCCTAGCACACAGGTGAGGGACATCACCAGGAAACTACCTAAGCTGGTATGGCTGACAGACCACAACCTCTTACTGCTTTTCCATACAGGGAGAGATAATGCAGCTACGTGTGGGTCATGGACAATCAAAAGGGATTTCAGGGCCTTGGGACAATGGCTAAAGGAATTGAATGCTCAGATCATCTTTTCTCCTGTATTGGGTAAGGACACAGGAAAAAAAAAAGAAAAAAAAACAAACAAAGGATCACTTCTTTAAATATCTGACTTTGTGACTGGTGCTGTCATCAGAACTTGGGTTTTTTGACAACCAATTAGCCTACATGGTACCAGGTTTGTGGGCACCAGATGGGGTTAGCTTTTCTCAAAGGGAGAGAAGGGTCCTTGGGGAAAAGGTAGCAGGGCTAGCTTTAAACTAGGTGTGAAGGGGGACAGCGGAGATAGCGAGCCTTCCCATGATAAGGTGAGGGATGGCATAGCTATATTAGAGGGGCAGGGTGCTGGCAGGGGCCTTGAAGGACCCGCTACCTTGAGAGGTGCTGGCAACACTGCAGCATGTACAAAACTCTGTGATGATGAGGCAGTGACTGCTGGAACAACAGAAGAGGGTAATGGGGAAATTCAAGGGAAATACCTAGAAGGAAGTAAGAAGTTATCCTTTAAGAAAGTGACAAGATCAGCTACCCAGATGAAGTGCCTCTACACCAATGCATGCAGCTTTGGAAACAAACAGGAGGAGCTGGAAGCTACTGTGCTACTTGAAATCCATGATATTGTCTCTAAAACCTGGTGGGATGATTCCCATGACAGGAGTGTGGCTATCAACAGCTACAAGCTGTTCAGAAGTGACAAGTGAGGAAGGAGAGGTGGGAATATTGCTATCTACATCAGGAAAGGAATAGAATGTGCAGAGCTGTCCCTAAAGAACAGTCATGAGCAAGTCGAAAGCCTATGGGTGACAGTTAGAGACCGAGGCAGCAAAGAAAGCCTTGTGATTGGTGTCTACTACAGGCCACCAGATCAGTCAGAGACTGTCAATGAGGCCTTCTACCTCCAGCTACAGGAGGCATTGTGATTGCAAGTGCTCGTTCTGCTGGGGGACTTCAACAACCTGAACATCTGCTGGAAAAGTAGCACATCTAGCTGTGGACAATCCAAGAGGCTCCTGGAATGTATTGAGGATAACTTCCTGAGTCAAGTAATTGATGGCCCCACCAGAGGGGAGGCAATACTGAACCTGTTGCTCACCAGTGTAAATGAACTGATCGGTGACATCAGGATTGGAGGCAGTCTGGGCTATAGTGATCATGTTATGGTTGAGTTCACACTCCAGAGGGACACGAGACAGGTGAAGAGTAAAATCAGGAAGTTAAACTTGAGGAAAGCTAACTGCCAGCTCTTCAAGGAGTTAGTCAACAAAACACCCTGAGAAACTGTACTCAAGGGCAAGGGTGTGGAGTAGAGCTGGCAGATCTTTAAGAAGGCTTTCTTCAGGGCACAAGAGCTCTTCATCCCCAGATGTACCAAGTCAAGAAAGGAAGGCAAGAGACCAGAATGGCTGAACCGGGAGCTGCTGGTCAAACTGAAGAGCAAGAAGAAAATGCATAGGCAGTGGAAACAGGGACAGGTACCATGGGAAGAGCAGAAGGAAGCTGCTAGGCTTTGTTAGGATGGGGTCAGGAAAGCCAAGTCCCAGTTTGAACTTAACTTGGCAAGGGATGCCAAGAACAAGAAAGGATTCAACAGGTCCCTCAACCAGAAAAGGAAAGTCCAGGAGGGTGTACCCCCCCCCAGTGAGCATCACAGGCAGGCTGGTAACAACAGACAAGGAGAAGGCTGAGGTACTTAACTTTTTTGCCTTGGTCTTCCCTGATAACTGCTCGCCACACAGTTCTCAAACACTTGGTTTGGTTAGGAGGCAAGTGGGGAAGCAATATCCCTCCAACTGTAAGGAAAGATCAGGTTTGTGACCACCTGAGGAACCTGAACATCCACAAGTCTATGGGTCCCGATGAGATGCATCCCAGAGTCCTGAGGGAATTAGCTGATATATTTGCCAAGCTACTCTCTATGATATTTGAAAAGTCATGGCAATCAGGTGAAGTCCCTGGTGACTGAAAAAAAGGTAACATCATACCCATTTTTAGAAAGGGTAAAAAGGATGACCCTGGGAACTACTGAACTGTCAGTCTCACCCCTATGCTGGAAAAGATCATGGAGCAGATCCTCCTGAAAGTTATGCTAAGGCACATGGAAGGCAGGGAGCTGATACAGGAGAACCAGCATGGCTTCACCAAGGGCAAATCCTGTTTGACCAACCTAGTGGCCTTCTGCAATGGTGTCACTGCATCAGTGGACAAGGGAAAAGCCATCGATGTCATCTATCTGGACTTCAGTAAGGCCTTTGACACGGTACCCCACAACATCCCTCTCCAAATTAGAGATATGGATTCGATGGGTGGACTTTTCAATGGACAAAGAACTAGCTGCAGGATCAAGTCTAGAGAGTGGTGGTCAATGGCTCAATGTCTGAATGGAGATCAGTGATAAGAGGTGTACCCCACGGGTTGGTGCTGTGGCTGATGCTCTTTAATATCTTCATCAGTGACATCGATAGTGGGGTTGAATGCACCCTCAGCAAATCTGCTGATGACACCAAGGTGTGTGGTGCAGTTGACACATCAGAGGGATGAGATGCCATCCAGAGGGACCTGGACAGGCTTGAACAGTGAGCCCAGGTGAACCTCATGAGGTTCAACAAATTCAAGTGCAAGGTCTTGCACCTGGGTCGAGGCAACCCCCATTACCAATACAAGCTGGGGGACAAAATGACTGAGCACAGCCCTGCTGAAAAAGACATAGGGGTACTGGTGTATGGGAAGTCACACAAGAGCCAGCAATGTGTCCTTGCAGCCCAGAAAGCCAACTGTATCCTGGGCTGCATCAAAAGAAGTGTGGCCAGCATGGCAAGGGAGGAGATCCTGCCCTTCTGTTCTGCACTGGTGAGACCTCTGCTGGAGTACTGCATCCAGGTGCGGAGTCCTCAGTACAGGAGAGACACAGATGTGTTAAAGTGTGTCCATAAAAGGGCCACAAAAGTGATCCATGGAGAGAGAGAACACCTCTCCTATGAGGACAGGCTGAGAGAGCTGGGGATCTTCAGCCTGGAGAAGAGAAGGCTGTGAGGTGACCTGAGAGCAGCCTTTCAGTATCTAAAGGGGAGCTACAGGAGAGAAGGCGACAGACTCTTTAGTACGATCTGTGGTGACAGAACAAGGGGAAACAGTTTCAAGCTCAAGGAGGGGAGATTTAGTTTGGATATAAGGAAAAAATATCTTATTGTGAGGGTGGTGAGGCACTGGAACAGGTTGCCTAGTTCTGTTGTTGGTGCCCTGTCCCTGGAGACTTTCAAGGTGAGGCTGAATAAGGCCCTGGGCAACCTGATCTAGCTGTGGTGTCCCTGTTCACTGCAGGGAAGTTGGACTAGATGGCCTTCAGAGTTCCCTTCCAACTCTAAGGATTCTATGATTCTATGAAAGAGAAAGAATACCAGATAAAGTTTAACAAGTTAAAGGATGGCTCCTTCACAAACACATTGAATGTGACTCCACATTCAAAAATGTAGTTATTGTCAAGCATGAACAGGAAAAACCTGAACAAGAGTTAGAAAAAAAAATAACAACAGGAAATACATAAGTCAAGGTTCTATGGACTAGAAGGCAGCTGCACTGGAATAGAATAGCACAATATTTGGAAGGGACCTACCAAAATGATCAAGTCCAACTGCCTGACCACTTCAGGGCAAACCAAAAACTAAAACATGTAATTGAGGGCAGTATCTGAATGTCTCTTGAACGCTGACACATCTGGGGCATCAACCACCTTGCTAGGAATCCTGTATCACTGTAATAAATAATTTTTTCCTATTATCTAGTGTGAACTTCACATGGTGCAGCTTTGTGCCATCCTTGTATGTCCTTTCAGCAGACAGATATCAAAAACCAGAAACAAAAACAGGAGACATCAAAGATAGGATTTTCTTGGGAGAATGCAGAGGTAAAGTGCATTCACTTCAAATCCATGGAAAAAGAATAAGTTACTAATCCAGCATACTGAATAAGCCATAGTACATGATGTTCCTCTGGTACTTGGTTTGTTTTCTGCAAGCACAGCCAAGCTGACAGCAATACATCCTACTGCCTACCAAAGGATGTCCAAGATGGGCTTACTGGAGGAATAACCTTCAGGCAGGAACAAGCAGTGAAGGTTTATCTCCAAAGTCCTGAAAACAGAGAAACCAGAACAATGGACTGGAAAAAAGACAACCAGTATATTGTGAGGGACAAGCACTGCTCCCATTCAGAGCAGAAGTCAAAGGGGTGGCCTAACTATAAACCAGGACAGAAGGAAGAACACAAGCAAGCATGACTTCATCTCCAGGAGTTAAGTCTTCTCCACAGAGTGGAGTGACACATCTATTATTGTGACACCTGAACAGTTCACATGCAAATCATGTGGCCAAAACTTTGCAGGAAACACTACAAAAATAAATAAATACATAATTTTGAGGTCTCATTACTCACTTGCTCACCACACATAAACATCAGAGCAACTTGATCACCATCAACATTGGTACTCCAGCGCAGAGCTAGGACTTCTCATATTAGCACCAAACCAAGCAGCAATGCTTTAAACGGTACTATCTGAATTCACTTTCTAGACCCCAACTCAAATTTCATTCTGAGACTACAAGAAATTTCTAGCTCCACCTGAAAGAAACTGGCCAACTTCAACTTACGTCAGAATCAAACTGAACTGAAAACACAGTTGCTTGCAAAATTCATCCCACATGAGGATCTAAGGGGAAAGAAGTAGCACGTGAGGTGGTAATGAGAGAGCCTTTCAGAAACAAACAGTATATTTTATAACACAAAAGGTGAAAGCCAAGCTATCTTAATTTTCAGACATGTAACTTCAGAGTTAGCTTTGATTTTTCTCATGATTCCTTTCTGCAATAAAACACACATTTAATGACACAGAAAACTAAAACACCATGGAGATAAATCAAAAAGTCATGAAGAGCATTATCTTCTGAGTTAATTCCAATTTTCATACCTTTACATCCACAAAATGTGTCATAAATACTGCAAGCGGTAAAGTAAATCAAATACTATTTGAGGATTGCAGGATAACCTTTCCAAAAACACAAGCAAAGGACAGGGGAATTTTTTTAATAGTTACATTACATAAAGCTTATCTTAATTTTTTTTTTTTTTTACTTTTTCCAATGCTAGACAAGATTTTCCTTGCCCGTTTTGCTCATTACTGGCATAAAACTGTTTGCTTTTGTTAAACATTCTATAGATATTTCAACAAATTATTAACTTTGAGTATATTGTTTTCATTAACAAAATAATGGAAGGGTGGGAAAAGATGCTGAAAGTAATTAAGAAATTCCTACAGCTAGGAATAACCAAGGACACAATTTTAAATATACCTTATAGGTGAGATGTATGTAGACATTAAAAAAGAAAAACAACAATCTACTCCCTAGTATGACTAACTACGGAAAAGGGTTAATTTAAGATTCTCCATACTTCAGGGTCAGTTAAACAATGATTAATTAACTCACATTTTTTGCATTTCAATTGAGGACTCCACACCTGGACACAGTACTCCAGGTGAGGTCTCACCAGCATAGAGCAGAGGGGCAGGATCACCTCCCTCAACCTGCTGACCACACTTCTTTTGATGCAGCCCAGGATACAGTTGGCTTTCTGGGCTGTGAGGGCACACTGCTGGCTCATGTCCAGCTTGCCATCCATCAGCACCCCCAAGTCTTTTTCAGCAGGGTTGTGCTCTATGCTTTTGTCCCACAGCTCATATTGATAGTGGAGGTTACTGCAACCCAGGTGCAAGACCTTGCACTTGAATTGGTTGAATCTCATGAGGTTCACCTGGGCCCACTACTCGAACCTGTCTCTCTAGATGGCCTACACTATCTTACACTGAAAAAACAACATTCAGCAGAGCATATAAACTGAAGCCTGAATATGTTCCCTTAAGTCGTGTAAGCCTAAATGAATCAGATTCACATGATTGAAAAAACTCATTAAGATGCAGGCTTCTCTTCTGAGTTTGTGTCAGGAGATAACATTGCTGTTGAGAGAAATTAGGTTTGGATATCATAACTACAGACTGTTCGTTATGCCCCAAACTCTGTACTACTACACCTGCCTAGCATTTAGCAGCTGATGTAAAGCTAAACTATGTACTTATACACGTAATAGGCATGTGGCAGTATTAGGTGAGGGAGCTCATGTAGCGGGGTACTTGCTGTGGGCCAGCCTGAACTCTTCCCAGGGAGCTGCCCAAGTGCAAGGACAGTCATTTTCCTGACAGCAGCTGGAGAGTTTGTTGTTGTTGTTGTTTGGTCGGTTTTTTTTTGTTGGTCTTTCTTGTTAAGGTAAAAAAACACCCAGTGCTTCCAATGCTGTGCCTTTAACTCAGCTTGTAGGACTTTCCATTTAAATAATTGAAAGACACTAAACAACATGCAGCCGTAACAATAAGCCTACTTCAGGAGTTTAAAATGGCTATAAACCTTAACTTCATATTCACCAGCTCCTGCCTTACACAGATCCTTACTGCACAGGCACCTCTGTTCCTGTCTGCCAAATCACTGACAATTTCCATGCTGCACAATAAGCCTTAAGATGCTCTGTTATCTTAAAGCTGCCAAGGCATTTTAGTTCCAATGTTCTTCAATTACTGCGTAGATAAAAACTCTTAAAAACAGGCCCCTTTCTCAAGAGAGCTCCTTCAGCAGCAGATGCTCGTTGAAATACTACATCCTGAGTGTTTTTACAGGAGGTAGGGCTGCTATACGGCCCCAGCGAGGGCACCACTAACTACATCCAAAACGCACCGGAGGCCGAAGCTCAGAAAGCCGAAACACAGCCGCGCTGCTCCCCGCCGAACTTCGCCCGCTTTACCACAAAACCAAGTTTCTCGGGCCGCGCTCTTGTACTTCGGCCCTCGCAGCCCGCTGCGAACTTCTACCACAGCCGGCGGCCGCCTACCTGCCGGGCGCCGTTCCCCCGGGCCTTCCGCACCGCCGGGCTCTTGCGCGGGGCGCTTCCCATGGCGCGGCCCTACGCGCCCACAGCGCGGGCCCGTCACCATGGCGACCTAAAGGACACAGGCCCAGCCCCGCGTCTGGCGCGACCCCTTGCGGCTCCCGAGGCCTCGCAGGACCGGGAGCGCAGGTCGTGGCCCTCTGTGCCTGCTCTCACACAAACACGTGCGAAGTGCCTGCCTGGAGTTTCTGCCGTAAACAGAGGGCACAAAAAAGCCTGCGGCTCCACTGGCCACCAACAGACCAGCACGCAGATGTCTGCTGTTGCTGTCAGCTCTAAGTGGAACTTTCTTCACGCTTCATATGGAAGCGTGCAGCTTGTTACACCAAACGTGGCAATTTACCTCCTTGGTATTCTTAAAGCAAATGCCGACATGTTTTGGAAGTTCCAAAAAAAACCCCAATAAAACAGCGTTGTTGGTGGGTGAAGTTTCTCCTTGGTTATACAGGTTGCATGCTGGGCTGCATGCTGTGTGAAGGCTGCTGTGCTCAGAAAGGAAAAATGCTGAATGCCAAAGCTCTGTGACAAAATGTATGCTACAGACTCAGGAGCTCCGAGCCCAATATGTAGGAACACAGAATTGTTTGAGTTGGAAAGGATCTTTAAAGATCATCTAGTCCAAGTTCCCTGCAAGGGCACCTAGAGCTCAAGGTGTGTGGGAGCAGCTGAGGGAACAGGAGTTGTTCAGTTAGGAGAAGAGGAGGCTCAGAGGAGACCTCATCACTCTCTACAGTGACCTGAAAGGAGGTTGTAGTGACATGGGAGTTGGCCTCTTCTCCCAGGTAGCAGAGATAGGACTAGAGGGAATGGCCTCAAGCTGCACTGAGGGAGGTTCGGATTGGATAGCTGGAAAAATTTCCTCTCCAAAAGAGTGATCAGGCACAGGCTGCCCAGGGAGGTGGTGGAGTCACCATCCCTGGAGGAGTTCAAGAAACATATGGATGTGGTACTTAGGGACATGGTTAGCAGGCAACATTGATGGCAGGTGGATAGTTGGGCTAGATGATCTTAGAGGTCTTTTCCAACCTTAACAATTCTGTGATCTACAGCCAGATCAAGTTGCTCAGAGCCCCTTCAGCCTGACCTTGAATGTCTCCAGGGATGGGGTACCCACCACACCTCTGGGCAATTCCTAATGCAACTGTGGAGTTGCTTTGTGGTCCTATGAGTTCACTCATGCTCAGTGTCCTCCAGTGTAACATGCATATATTGTCTCTTTAAGATCAGATGTGATGACCTCAGTAATGCTTCCCATAGGGGATGACAAAACACTTTGTCTCTCTGTTCCACCACAGTAATGACAGCGACGGACTAATAGAAAGGGAAAACAGAGCAGGATAATGACTTCTGAGTTTTAAGGTTTATGAGGCTCTGCCTCCCAGTCCTCAGCTTTTTTTGTACAGAAGAATTCAGCATCTCCCATTTATGATGCTATATTACAGAGATACTACTCTGCAGTAGTATCTCCAGTGTCAGCTGGAGTTTCTAATAAAAAAAAGTCAGAACTAGGTTTATAAGTGGAAAAAAAGTCTCTGAACTCACTGTGGGAATGATCACTGAGATTTTAGAAATTATATCTTCAATATAGATATGTGTAATATCAAAAATAGTGATGATAATGAGGATAATAATTGTTACATGCATTCAGGGATTATCATAGCTTCAGAATTAAAGTTATTCAAATCATTTGATGAATAAGCTTAGGGAAGGAACTCTGTTCTGTCAAACACAATTTCAATATTTTCATAAGATAGAGACTACCAACTGACAATCAGTGAACATGAGAAAAAGAAAAAACAAGTTTAAAAAGTACCTTGGTGTGCTATTACTGTCCTTGAAATCATTCACAAAGTTTCATTTTGTTTATTGTTTTGCAATTATGTTCTCATAACATTTCCTTTCATTAGGAAAAGAAAGATCCCACATTGCTGTGGTGAAAGTCCATTGAAGAAGTAGAAGAAATGAAGTCCAACATTTGACATGTTTCATAAGACTGAAAAACAGTGTAACCAAAATCTTAATTTTCCAAAATCACTTTTTGATATTAAATGTTGTAATCCAAATGTTATGTCATTGCAGAACAGAATCTTGACACTGTACCTGAAGGCTAAAGTTCATTTTCACCGTCTTCATCCCACTCCTCCAAATGTGCTGCTTCTTCTTACACAGCTTTTCTTGCACACCTCACCACTTATCCTAGTCATTAGAAAGCCTCGCTAATACTGCCTTCAGGCAATAAAAAAGTGCAGCCTGAGTACTTATATTCCTCAACTGTTATTTTAATCATGCCACTCCCTATCTCAGCCTCTTTAGCATAGCTCCTTTCAACACTTTCCATAGGCTTCCTATTTTCTCATGAGTCACAGGTTGTGATCAACCCCACGGTCCTGTAAACTCTTTCCATTTGTGCTGATCTGTTATTTTGCCAGATTGTCCTCTCTGCAGTTATATCCACTTATTTACTTTGTTTGTGTGATCTCCCACAGAGGCATTTTTCTCTTAGAATGTTCCTCACTCTAGATTTTACTTCTAGGCAAATCCAAGAAGTACCTTTTAGTTCAATTTCTCCTAGAAATAGATCTTCTTGAGGCTTATGAATAGCCAGGTACATCCATTTATCTTATAATCTATTCTTAGCTGACTGAACCACACACACACATGAGGTCTTGTGTTGGGCCACTGAAATGAAAGCAGAATATGACAACAAGAATGCCAAGTAGAAGGAAGAGGATGAAAGAAAAAATGCAGTATTAATAGTGTGATCTCCTGCTACCTAGTTTGTATGTTATACACTTTTTCCTTATTCTTTGACTTCCTCTCTCTGTTCAGACTCTTTGGGAGAAAGACATTATCTTCCTCTCTGTTTAGAAAATGCTTGACATTTCAGTTCTACTGCTGTCCTCCTCACAAATAATCTTCATGTTGTCCTTCTCCAGCAGCAAGGACACGCATTGGAAAACAGTCTTCAGGATCATAAAAGATCGAGTAGCATCTACTTGATACAGACATTAATTAAATCCCTGTTGGAGTCATACATAGATCTGAGCAATTAAGTCTTTGAAAGCCTGTTTCAGTCTGATTCCAAAGCACTGACTTAAATACGCTTTCAGTTTGTCTTTTAGTCTGTTAGTTCCATCTACCTGAAAATTTAGTGCAGATCTTCAAAACTGCAGAGCTAAGAAGCAGGACAACGACAAATGTCCCATTAAAAATATCTGTAGAAAAAAAGGAAAGTCTTGAAAATCTGCCACATAGCATCCCATGTTGAATCCTGGATTACTATAAGGCACAGATGGCCTAAAATACCACCGTTGATGTTAGGAGATCAGCTGTGATAAATTCAATTAATGTCTAAGAAGTCTACAGAACACCTGAATTAATAATAAAAATAGCAATTGCACTAAAATACTAACTGATAATGTTCTTTATAAAAATGAAATGTAAGGTGTTTCACTTCATCTTGGAATCTTGAAAATTTATAGCGATGTATTTGGTGCATGATTACTGCTGAAGAACCCTGAAACAGAAGTGTGATAATATAAATGGCACATCAGGGGGGCCAGTTGCTTTTAGCTAAGTGACTCCCAGCTCCCTGCCATACAAGTGATCATTAAAATATTATAATTTCTGTTCTCAGCAATATTTCTATACGTTCCTTCTATACATAAACTGGGAGGAAGGTTTGTCTCAGTAAATGAAGAGCCCACAGTGCCACCTTCTTATAAGTTACAGAATTGTTGGTGCTGAATGCAAAAATCACCTAGATATTTGCATCATTAAAGCTGGCACAGTCCTTGCATTTTCAGAGTATTAATGTCATTGAAATAACTGACATTTCTGCAAACTTAGACTCTTCTTGCATCAGTCACCTAAGAATTTGGCCTCTCATATAAGCTCTTGATCTAAACTCCTTCTGTAGCCAAAAGAGAAAGGCATCTCCAGATGGCAGCTCATCCTTCCAAAGACAAGCACTTCTGAAGAGTGGGCCTATCTATCCATAGTCCTTTGTTTGGACAAATTCAAGTGAGAATTCCAGTTTTCATGCTTCAGTTGACAGGAGAAATGTATGTTTCTGCCTACACTACAAATGTGACAGTGCCAGTAACTTAGCGATAGTTAGGGGCACAGTTAAGATTCAACTGTTGCAACAGATTCTGGCTTAGAGAGCAATTTTGTTTCAGTGATCTGATACACTGGTAAGCTTCCAACTATGCAGTTTGAAATCACCTAGAGTGACCTCTACAGGTGAATCATAGAATCACAGAATCACCAAGGCTGGAAGAGCCCTCCAAGGTCATGCAGTCCAACCGTCCATCTATCACCAACATTTCCCTACTAAGCCACGTCCCTTAGTACTACATCCATATGTTTCTTGAACACCTCCAGGGATGATGACTCCACCACCTCCCTGGGCAGCCTGTTCCAGCACCTGACCACTCTTTAGGAGAAGAAATTTTTCCTGATATCTAAACTGAACCTCCCCTGGCACAACTTGCAGCCATTCCCTCTACTAGTTATATGGGAAAAGAGGCTGACCGCCACCTCACCGCAACCTCCTTTCAAATAGCTGTAGAGGGCAATGAGGTCTCCCCTAAGCCTCCTCTCTTCCAGACTAAATAATCTCAGTTCCTTCAGCCGCTCCTCGTAAGACTTGTGGTCACCAGCTTCTTTGCTCTTCTCTGGATATGCTCCAGAGCCTCAATGTCTTTCATGTAGTCAGGGGCCCAAAACTGAACACAGCACTTGAGGTGTGGCCTCACCAGGGCTGGGTATAGGGGGACAATCACCTCCCTGGTCCTGCTGGCTACACTATTTCTTACACAAGCCAGCATGTCACTGGTCTTTTTGGCTACCAAGGCACACTGCTGACCCATTTTCAGCTGAGCATCGACCAACTCCCCCAGGTCCATTTCCTCCATTCAGTCTTCCAACCACTCTGCCTCAATCCTGTAGCATTGCCTGGGGTAGTTGTGGCCAAAGTGCAGGACCTGGCACTTGATCTTGTTGAACTTCATCTCATTGGTCTCAGCCCAGCTATCTAGCCCATCCAGATCCCTCTGTAGGGCCTGTCTACCCCCAGGCAAAACAACATTTCCTCCCAACTTGATGTTATCTGCAAACATACTGAGGCTGCACTCAATGCCCTCATCCAGGTCATCAATAAAGATATTCAACAGGACAAGCCCCAGTACCAACCCCTGGGGAACATTATCCATGACCAGTCACCAACTGAATTTAACTCTGTCCACCACCACCCTCCGGGCCCTGTCTTCCAGACAGTTCTTTACCCAGCACAGAGTGTGCCTGTCCAAGCTGTGGGCTGCCAGCTTCTCCTGTGGGGCAGTGTCAAAGGCTTTGCTGAAATCTAGGTAGACTGCATTGACAGCCTTTTCCTCATCCACCAGGTGGTTCATTTGATCATAGGAGACAAGGCTGGTTAAACAGAACCTGCCTCTCATGAACTCATGTTGGCTGAAACTACAAATAGAGACAAATGAGATAGCTCCCAGAAAACTCAAATAGTTCCAGGAAACTGCTGTATTCCTCCAGCCATGACAAGCAAAACTAATAATCAAATTTATTGCCATTTTGAAATTCAAACACAAGGACAAAAATTGAGAACATACCACTTTGAAAAGAAGTTCTCATGATACAGTGCAAAATTTTAGACCTGTAGTACTCCAGAGCCCCTACTCTGTGACCCCAGTGCATCAGCACTGTCAGTCATGAGGCTTTCCTAACTTCAGCTTCGTAATCACAACTGACCTGGGCAACAGTCCATATTTCCTCATTTCCCATTTCCATCTGATGTACCTTCTGGCTCTCTCTGCAATACTCAAAACAGAGCTGTAATGCAACCCAGCTTTCCAGCCCAAAGGAGATGTAGGGTTTCACCACAGAGCCATTAAGCAGCTGCTTGTCCTCTTCCACAGTAGAATTAAGATGTGTTTCACCATACCTAACCTACTGGATAAATTCAATCCCACATACAGCTGATAACAGGAGAAAACAAAAAACACATAGCCACAATGCAGCTAAATGCAGATAACAAATAAACCCATGACATTTGAAAACGTGTCATATATTTAGCTATAACAGTGACCAGTTAAAATTTCAATAGAGACACTTTGGCTTTTCATTTTATACTTGGTAAATAAGTACCGTTTTTTTTCCCCATTTTTTCTAAAACAGCCCAAACCAATAAAAATGTTTCTCTATCCAGGAGGCAACAATTGCACAATTGCAAAGCAAGGCTCCTGTCAGATTCCATCTCAGTAACAGTGCCACGTTGCTTTGTTGAAAACAAAGCAGAGTAGATACTGTTAGAGTTTCGTCTCTTAACTGTTGCTGTATTACTCATGGCCTAGTTAGAGGCTTCTTCCAAGATCTCATCTTAGCCTTCAAACAATTCTGTATGGACCACCTTCTTGCATGTATACTTTGAAGTTCTTGGCTGCTTTTGTGGTATGTTTACATTTGATGTTTTAGACTTGTTTTAACATATAAACTACCTGATTACAAGTCAGTTCTGCTGCAGGCATATTTCAAAGGGATTGCTGCTAGATGTATTTAACCCCACCTGGCAAAAATTAACTAGTACATCTAAACTGCAAGTGGTATCTTCGGATGTACTTGCTTCACTAGCTGTTTCACTAGTGAAAACAACAAGTTGATTTTTCTTGTATCTGAAGGAACAAGACATATGCATTAATGCACTGTCTATTTCTCCTATTTCCATCAATAACTTTTGACATGCTGGCCAATTTTAATCAAGTTTACATATTGTATTTCTGTACATCTTTTGCAAGAAAGGCAGTTGAGTGAGAGGAAATTGCTCAAAAATTTGTTCAGCTCCTATTAGAGCTTGTACACAGGAGCTCAGTCTCAAGAATTTTCAGGAAATGGCTTCCCTTGCCACTTGTGACCTGTGATACCATTACCTTAGTGTCTAGTAATCCTAGTACTAGTATCTTGTACTAGGTAACTTAGCATCTACTACTGAAGCGTCTTAGCACCTAAGCAATTCACAATTCATCTCAAACTAGGAAACTAGTACTGTTACTGATGCAGCAGACAGGGAACTGAGGCACAATATGGTTAACAATACAGACTTTCAAATATATTTGCTTAACTCTCAATTGAAATTTGATGGCCTGGATTTGTCCAAGGTTATACAAGTAGTGTGCAGGGAATTGAATCCAAGCTGGCACCTTGCTCTTTGGACCATACTGCCCAAATGAGCTGTAGCCATTTCAGAATCACACTTTGCCCATCCCACTTTTGGCTGGGTACCAGTTTACTCAGAATAAACACATCCTTTGGTCCTCATAGTGGGGACAGCAAAGCTGTCTACTATCAAAGTGCTGCCTCTCAGGTGTGCTGACACAAATACAGACCCTGCGCGTGACTCTTTCAGATCTGCGGGGCCACAAACCAGGAATGGCACCTGAGCACCTAGTTCCTTCAAAGTGTGGCAGGATTTTTACTGTTGAAAGGGCAATACAATCTAAAAGCAAGCTGCACCGGAGTTGCTAAAGATTTTTTTCAACATATATGAGAGATTTGGGAAAATGAAAAATGTTCTGAACTTTAATCCACTCCATCTAATCTCACCCTACTGTGACTCCTACGCTTGGTTAATTACCTGTAGATTATTTCTCCTGGATTTCCACAGTCAATATGTTTTCATGCAGCACTGCCTGGCTCAGTGCTGTCTTCCAAGTATCTTCTTTTAATTAGGACTGTCTAATACAAATAAGAATGCTCTTATCTACAAGAGCAGATAACAAGCATTAGAAAGGTCACTGTTAAGAAAGAAAAGAGATTTCTGAAGCCTGATGGAGTTCATAGTGCTATTTCTATAAAAACTGTGTTTTCTTGTTCCAAACACATGCTTCTGTAAATGACAGAACCCAGAGCTCGATGAAGGAGCAGACATTCTGGAGCAGACTCATGTATCCCAGTTTAAAGAAAGTTCTGTAGTAACACCTGTAGCACACTTTGACAGCTTTCTTAGCTAACACCTACTAAGTAGAGCAGAAATTTCAGACACCAATGACAACCTCACACAATATAGATCACAACCTCACTCAGCTCTCTCTTACATCTTACCACAGTTAACCCCACCTGCTCTTGAACATTCTTCCCCTATTTCTTTGAAGACAGAACTTCAGCTGATCTAAAAGGAGAAACAGATTGGCCACAGAATACAAGGAATGCAACGCAGACAAGAGGAACTATATTCAGTTCTGGAAAATAAAATTTCTAAATGACATGATTAGGAATTTGAGACTGTAACTGATAAGCAGCTAGATAACACAGCAGCAAGCATTATACCTGGTGATAATGGCCTCTCAGTATCTAAAGGGGGGTTGTAAGAAAGAAGGGGACCGACTCTTTAGCAGGGTCTGTTGTAACAGGACAAGGGGAAATTATTTCAAACTAAAGAGGGGAGATTTAGGCTGGATAAAATTTTTTTACAATAACAGTGATGAGTCACTGGAACAGCTTGCCCAGAGAAGTGGTGGATGCTCCATCCCTGGAGACATCCAAGGTCAGGCTGGAGGGGCTCTGAGCACCCCGCTCTAGCTGTAGGTGTCCCTGTTCATTGCAGGGGAGTTGGACTGGATAGCCTTTAAAGGTCCCTTCCAACTCAAAAGATTCTGTGATTCTGTGATACAGAAGGGTTCACAGAAAACACCCCTAATAATGTACACATGGGAAAGACAGATTGGAATGCTGAAATGCACGTTTTTAGGATATATGGCATGAATAGAACATGTGGTCTTGAGAATATATGGAGCTTGAGAATGTGCTTAGCATATAGGTAAAATATTTAGCCAATTAAAGACTGCACAATAAAGGTGTGATAGAAGCTGTCACTAATGGAAAAACATGAGATAAAAGGTATGTAAAGAGTAATTTTGCCTTGGATCCCCCGGCTTCAGCTGGCTGATGTATTTAACAGCTGAGTTCTCTTCTGTCAACAGTAACAGTAAGCACTTGTTCCCACTATCCTGCCCTACAAAAAAAAAAAAAAAAGCTCTGAATGAAATAATTGGAGAAGTAGTTTTCCCATCAGTTCAATAGTTATAAATGTCAGCAAAACCATCACAGGCAAAACGACCAGTATTTCTGCTTCAAGTCTGAAAACATACAGTGGTAAGATTTGAGGGCCACGTTTTCAATCAAAATGTCAGCGGAGCTGTTCAAAGCCAAGGGCACCACCTCCTCCATGCCCTGAAGAACCCGCATTAATGTCAGTGTTTGTCTTCCCCCTCGCCTGTGAAATTCCAGGGTGAGATGAGAGAATCCATAGAAAGATCTTAAAACCGCAGAGCAAGATGAATGCTGTATTGTCGTGGTATTATACTTAGTGTACACAAGCTACAACACGGATAGAGGGGAAAAGTATTCCCTAAGGCCCTGCAGTTAGTGAATGTTCTTTTATTACTTTGCATCTTCCAGGCATTTTCAAAAAAAATTAACTAATTACTGCTCCCACTACCCAGGAGGCAGAATGAAGCTGTATATAGCATTTGCAGTAAAAACCCGAGGCCATGCAAAATTTGTCTCATTTGATGTTTCCATTCAAATTTGAAACTCAGCCCAAATCCATGGACATTCTGAGTGAGTGTGAACCTTTCTGATGCATTGAAGCACAAGAAACTAACATTCCTATGTAAAAACAAATGGAAATTTTTATGATTTATAAGGTTTATGAGTTTTGCTTTGTTTAAATCCAAACACCGGAAGAAAACTTGCAGAGGAACGTGTTTATGTACTAACTGGAAGAAGTACTAACACGGGCCATTGTGAAACATGAGTTCCATGTGTTTAGGTAAAATACTGAAGGCTCCTGAGTTACTCCTGTTACCTCCATTGCAGAGGCTGCACATCCACTGTTGACAGCAGGTGTGCGGAATGTCTCCGGACGCTTTTGCTTAAGGGAAAATCACTCTCTGGTTCCAGTAAATGGTGGATTGGTGGATTATGAAGTGTTTCATATAAACTCTTCGTGAGGAAGGTTTATAAGTCTCAGAGGAGACGCCACCCCATCGTCTTCACCCTGCAGCCTGTATTTTTAAGAACTACAACAAAGCCTGAAGGCGAGAGGAAATCAGGCTCGCCAGGCCATGTCACTGGGGGAAACGATCCCTCCAGGTCTGCAGTGAGACTTGTTGTCTGCAGAAGGAAGGGGCAGGGCTGACCCACAGAACCCACAGAACTGCCAGGTTTTGTTCCACCACATGGCAAGAAACAAGGGGGGTCCACCCTCCTTTACTGACCTTGTCTTTCTCACCCTTTTCAGTGGTGTGCAGTGACAGAACAAGGGGCAGCGGGTACAAACTGCAACACAGGAAGCTCCAGGAAGCTCCATACAAACACGAGGAAGAATTTCTTTACTGTGAGGGTGACAGAGCACTGGAACAAGCTGCCCGGAGAGGTGGTGGAGTTTCCTTCTATGATGATGCTCCAAACATGCCTGAATGCTTTCTTGTGGAACCTACTGCAGGGAACCTGCTTTAGCCAGGGGTTGGCCTAGGTGATCCTAGAGGTCCTTTCCAACCCTACGATTCTGTGATTCTTTCTCAGTCTGTGTGTGACGAGGAAGGCAGCAAAGTCATTGGGGGCACATGGTTTACTTTCCTCTCAACGGAGGAGTCAAGGGCAGCTGTAGGACAGCCAAGGCAGGCAGTGAGGAGCCTTCACCAACAACCAGCCAAACAGAAGCAACGGCAGCCCCGCACCTCAAGGCCGAGACCCCTTTTCCCGGGGGCGCTGCGCCCGGTGCCTCCATCCGCATAAAGGAGGCGGGCAGGGCCGGGCAGGCGGCGCCGGCAGCGCGGGGGGAGGGAGCGCGCTGAGGGGAAGAGCCGGCGCGCGTGGCGGGGAGGCGGCGCGGAGGGAGGGCAGGCCGGCTGCGGGAAGCGGGGCTCCGCGCTGGGACTGGTTCCTTCGCAGCCATTTTCTGTCCAACCAAACAGCCGATTTGCGGAGGGAGCCAACCAGGGCCGCACTGGAGGTTTGTGCCTGGCTCCGGCCAATGATTGGTAACCGGTTCCACTGCAGGCTCGAATGAAATGTCCGTCTCCCTCCCCGGGCCCCGGCGCTGCCGCCGCGCCGCCGCCGCGGGGACCAGGAAGTGGGGGGCGGCAGCCCCCGGGCCCCGCTTACCGGCCGCTCGTCTCTTTGTGCGACCGGAGACGCGGGGGCCGCGCGGCCGGGGGGAGCGGAGCGGAGCGAGAGAGCGGGCGGGGAGGCGGCGGCGGGGGGGTCTTGGCAGGGGTGGTGGGGCGGCTGCCCCCGCCGGTGTTCCCCTCTTTTTGCGGGGCCAGGAGCAAGGAGGTGCTTCCTCCCCCCCCCCCGCCCCGGGCTCCGGCTCCATTTTGTGGCCTAGGCGGCGGCGGCGGCGGGGAGTGTGGGGGGGTTAGGAGGCGGGGACGGGAGCGCGGTTGCCCCGCAGCCGTGTCCGCCGCGGGCCAAGAAGGGGGAAGCTCAAGAGCTCTGCCTCCCTTCCCCGAGTCATTGCCCTGTTCCTCTTGGCCTCGCTGCTTTATTATTGCTGAGTAAAGTATTCCCTCTGCTGACCATATCAAGTAACTCTTCATTGGTGCATCGGAGAACAATTTTTTTTTTGGTGTGATAAAGCATCATTTGCCACGTCTGCAGTAAAATCGCTGAAGCCAATACATCCAGGGATGAATGAGCTAAATAAAGTACGGAGTGAGGTTTGTTTTTGTTTTTTTGCACTGAAAGGTCCTATGGGTTTGCACCTATCTATCAGCTGAGTTACGTTTGGAAAGCTGGAGAGTTTGATCTTCCTCTGGGCTATGTTTGATGAGTACAGGAAGCTTAGATATTCATTTTTTAGCTAATAAAGGAGCACACACGGTCTGCCTCCTCTGCCTGTGTAGCACTGTGAGCATTCAGAAGTGTTCCAGCTAAGCAGTAAATTTTACTCATAATTTGTGTTTGCCTCTAGAAGACCCAATTGTTCATTCCCAAGTTGTTATCTCTATGCATTTATTTCAATCAAATTTCAAAAATAGTGACGGCGTTGTTATAAACCAACTGAGTCCTGGCAGAGGGCACCGCCTGAAAATTGCTCTGTTGTTATTTTTTTGTGAGATTTGCAATATTCATTTCTCCATCACCCAAATGTTATGGAGACAAACACAGGATGTGTATCGGTTGGTGATGGAGGCTGATGGAGGCTGAACTCACAGCACAAGCATGGGACTGAATGGAGCTGAAGCAGTCATGAAACAATTTGGACTAGAAAGCAAAACCTGGTTCCCAGCCCTCAAAACAATGAGCTTTAAAAGCAGTTTTCCTGCAGCTGAGGGAATGAGATGATTTAATAGCAGAGCCTTGTGATGTGGGTCTTCCCATCATGTGCAAGTCACAGGACGGGGCACATGTGCATTTCTGTGCAGTTCTTGTGGGACTGGGCATGGGTCCTGCAATATGAGGTTGTGGTCTCGGGATGGGCAAACAAGAAGCAGGAGAGCAACTCTGAGGCTGGACTGTGTTATTCAGCTCAGTGGGAGAAGCAGCTTTGCCTGTTTAAGATTAATCTGAGCTCAAATTAAATTATTTGATCTAAAAAATTGAGTTGGTAATGTCATGGTTTTTCCCTCTGTGGAAGCAACCGACCACTCTTATATGAACAGCTCTATTCTTGGCTGCACCAAGAACAAAACAATGTCATTTTATACAGCAGTTATGTATGATGACTCACACTGAGAGAAAAAGTTGGGATATATCTTGGAGCACTGCGTGCAACCTCCTTTGTATTGAGGGGTCTGAAACAGGAGATATTACACAGGGCCCACTCCCAAATTCAAACTCAGATGATAGAATCATAGAATTATTAAGGTTGGAAAAGACCACTACGATCATCAAGTCCAACCCCAACCTATCCCCACCATGCCCACTAATCCGTGTCTCTCAGTACCACATCTAATCTTTTCTTGAAAACCTCCAGGAACCTCGAGATATGGAGTCAAGAGCATCTCAGCTTTGGGGATTTGGCTCCAGAGCTATGACACAACCCAGCCTCAGCCCTACAACGGAGCACAAACTGCAAACCTGCACCTGATTTCCTAAAGCAGCTTTTATCAGTTCTTAGTATACCCTTGTGAATCCACAAACATCCCAGCTCTGAATGTGGACACATTGGAGAGTTAATTAGTGCCAGGGCATGCTGAATATGCCCATCACTCTCGATTTCATTTTAAATTAGTCACAACCACATTTCTTCTTTCCCCTCCTGCTCCCAAGACCATTAATGCTCGGTGTATTCTGCTAGAAAGACACCACCCCCCAACCCCAGCCCCCCTCAGAAAATTATAAATGTGACTTCTATATGCAAATCACAGCACAGTTGCATGCATCAGTGAGAACATAACCTTAACCACTGTCCTCCAAACAGCACCTGGGGATGAATTATGTGTAATTCTGAGTTAACCTTAAGCCTCCAGGCCTCGGTCAGTCAGACGTTGCAAAGGGCAATTCCTAATTAGGATATTTTTTAAGCCATCTGACATTAATTGTTGTAAAATCTGCTTTCAGAGGCCAAAAGGTCTCCTTTTCTAGTAGTAACTCTGAAGGTAAACATTTTCAAAATCGACCAGGGGGTGGCACAGTCACGTGTCCCCTGCCCATGGTTGAGTGTGAATCTATCACGATCCCAATTCTGCCATTTTCTTGAGAAAAGTTGAGCAGAGACAGCATTGAGACATGTTTTAAATCTCTCCCAGGAGGGAGAGAACGTTTTTGAACGTTAAGGAGTTTGCTCTACTCACAGAGACAACACGAAAGTCATTGCACAATGAAGTTACCACCCCCAGTGCTGCGGTGCCATCAAGCTCTAGCATGGCTGGTATTCAATTAAAATGTAATCGTATCAAAGGCATTTTGGAGTTGTATGACAATGACTGTACACAGCACTAATACTGTAATGACACAGTAATCAAGTCTCAGTTGCATCCTATTCAAGTCCCAGCTGTTCTGAGTGAGGTATGACTTTCATCAGAGCTAATTATTTCATATTAATCTCAATACTTTAGCCCATACAGCTTTGTAATACGCAGCTAATGAGGGTTCTCTTGTTGATGCCACAAACAAATGAGACGAACCTCCTCTGCTGCAGGGCCATAGGAGAGAGACAGAGTGACTGATTGAGACAGGACTCCTGCGGAGGGATATGAATGATTTAATTGTGATTGGGTTTTATAATTGGATTTCATTTTAATGGTTCATGCTGCTCCCAAAAGGCTCTTGGAGTGGGAAGTGCTTTATAAATAACGTTTATTAATTGTTGTAACCTCTTTTTCTTTTGTGGTGGGAGGGCTTTCCGAAAGCAGCTCTCCACCCCCTGTGCATGCCATCCAGAAGGAATACAGTACAGATACAGCTTAAAATCACGGTCAGCATCCTCCACAGTGCTGCCCACCCCACAGCCAGGGATGGGCACCACTGCTCCACCTGGATTTCCAGTAAGGATTGGATATCAGACCTTTCCCACTCAAACGTCCCATTTCTGCCACCTGAGCTGAGGAATTAATGCAAAGAGTTCCAGCAGCAGCTCCTTCTGAATGCACACAGCCACTTGAAGGATCCTGTGTTGGTGTGGGTTACTCACATGGATGATTAGTCACGAAGCTTTCCACTTAAAGCTTTAATCCATTTCCCTTTAAAGCTGATGGAAGTTTTGGCCCTATATGTGCTAGGGTATATATTGCTTATGGCAACTATAGTATAGGTTGCAAACCCTTATAAATCCTCTCTTGCCATGAACTCCTAACATTTTCTGAACCTTTCATCTTTTGGACTGAATTTTTCATGCTTGGTCTCTGCAAGGAGATTGTTTTTAATGGATAATTTGAACACAATCCCTCTGGCCATTTGAGTTCAGGGACAGTTAGACACACAAAGGCTCGTCTACATTTAAAAAAGAAAAAGGTATTGTGATAGAAGTGAATCGATTTAAACTCAATCTTTTACAGACGTCTACTGGCTTATTTCAGCATAGCTTGTGGAGCATGGACAAATTCACATGCCCCAGTTCCAACATGTGTGTGCCATCATTTATGCTGTAAAGAGATCACAGTGACAGTACTGAGTACAACTGATCTCATCCAGCTGCATTTCAGACCTGCTTCCCTCACTGGGGCTAATTCAGACCCATGGAGAGCAAGAAAGAAGCCCCACTGTCACTTGTTGAAATCAGAAATACACTGGAGAAAGTGTATTGAAGTCCTTGAGGAATACAGTGATAGGAATGGAATGTAATTTAATAGCATGAAGTTCATGCTGAGGCTGAGAACTAGAATTCTTACCCTAAACTATTGCTGAGCAAGGAGGAAAATCCTTGTCAGGAGTGCTCCTGACAAGAGCTCACCTGCAAAATAGTGCATGCATTCTAGGGGGAGCTGCCCAGGTTCAAGAATGGTGAGGACTACTGCTCTACACACAGTGAAGCAAGAGCAGGGTTGGGAGCAGAAGTCCTGACCTCTAATCTGGGCACTGATTAGAGACACTATGAAAAAAAGGGGGAAATTCTTCCAGAAAATTACAACACGACAAAACTTGTGATTGCAAAAGTGCAATCAAGAGCCAGAGCACCAGAATTTCCAAGGATATTGCCATTCCTGAGCATTTCAGCTCAGAACTGTCAGCTTATTGCAGGCAGTTCGTAATTGAACAGCTTCCCATCGTGATGCCCAAGTGATGTGTTTTGGTGCACCATGTAAATAGCCATCGGTATTAGAATATAGCAGCCAGGGCTAAATTGAATGAGGTGATTAGGTCTCAGTGATGCATTAGGCACAAGTGAAAAGAAGGAAATTATGTCGTCTGCTTTCCCTCCACACGTGCGATGTTCCTGCAAAACAACCTGAGACAAAACCGCATTTGGATGTCTAAAGGCTACATCATCTTCAAGCTCCTGGGAGTATTGCACCAATTACTACTTCTGTCTGCTAATGCAAGACAAGAAGTGTCTTTAAATGTAGAATAATTGCTCTGACTTATTTCTCAGAATACCCATAAAAACCAACAACCCTCTCAATGCCAAACCAGATTTCAAATCATGTTGCATAGGTAAATGGAAAGCCAAGGCATCTCCTGTCTAGGTGTGACCAAGAGGAAGCCCTGGGTCACCAGGGCCAAATGCGTCACCATTGGCAGAGGCAATGAGCAGCATGGTGCTGCGTTTGGAGCAGTTTTTCCTATGGAAAAGCCTTCAGCATGGTTTGCAGCAGCTTGCAGCATGGATCGCACACATTCATGGCCAGAATCCCTATCACTCTATTAGTGTCACAAGCTATTAAAAGGACGTTTCAGAAATAGACCCCTCCAAGTGGAACCAGGAAGAAGTAACCATGGCTATTTGATATAGTCATAGCAACACGGGAGCATCACCTTGGCAACACACCAGCTTTATTTACTGAGGTGTGTGTCAAAGCATATTAAAGTCATTTATATCTCAATGAGTTCTGATGCCATCTTCTAATCCTCTGAGCTTCCAAGCAGCTCTGCAACAGCGATGGAAAAGTAATCAAAGGCAGAGTTTTTGTCACAGAGCCTGCACCATGCACACAAATAAAGGTATTTTCATTTATGTCAGATTTCTGACCCATTCAAAACTAATAACTTGCACGTGGCTGCAGTAATAAAAGCATCGGCTGGAAGCAACAGTGATGGAAAGCCGCAAGGGGCAAATGAAATGCACCAAGGATCATAGCACAAAAAGTCCTAATTCTGAAAGAAAAAAGGCAGAGTCACTCTAGCACGGGACACAGAGCAATGAAACTCACCTTAGCACAAGCATGGGGTTCTGCAGGGGGCAAGAGTAAAGGCTGACAAAACCAAAAGGACGAGTGGGAGAACCAAAAGCACTCGGAGCACTGGAATGCCAAGTGGGCTTTTTCTTTTCCAGTGCCTGGACTGGATCTGGACATTGGCACATTTGTTCCCCCATGACGCACTGTCATTCATGGGACTCTGCAGCGGATTAGGGAGCAGAGCAAAAGGCATCTTAATAGCATATTGTGTGGGAAAAATGCTTCAATAATTTAATGCAATTCCTTTACAAGCATGAGGAGCAACAGAAGCTTCTTAAAAGTCACTCAATTAGCTTTATCCCACTTCATCTGCAGAGGTTTCCTTGCAGGCAGTCACCTTGGTGAATTTGTCTTCTTCTGACCCTCTCACCATGGGCATTCAAGGAAACTGGAAAACGAAGAAGAGAAATGCTTTTATTTCTATTTGTGTCAACACCACATGCCCCATTGATGTAGCAGCATAGGAGCCAGGCGCGACCCCAATTAGGGGTCTTTTTTAAACTGAAATTGAGAAAGAAACCATGAGTCACTGGTCCTACCTGCCTGAATGGGAAGTTCTCCTGACTTTGCCTTGAAAATGTCTCCAAACACAGATAAATCCCATACCCCTTCTATGCCCCAGCGTTAAGAATCATGTGACCAAACTTCAGATCTCCCTTAGAGGAGAGGATTTGTCCCCAGAGGAGCCCATTCCGTCTGCCAGGATGGAGGGTGGTGGTGGCAGAGCAGCTCCACACTGTGCCCTCCCTATGCAGCAATACCTCCCTCCAGCTCCTGTTTACTCCCTTGATCTCTGCTTTGTTCAGCCTGATGCTCAGAGAGAGGTGTGACTCATAATAATGCATGCACTCCAGAAGCACAGTGGGAACTTTTGACTGCTCCATCTCCATTATAATCTTTTAAAGGTTTTGTAATGGATTGGATCATTTCAGGTACGCACAGCACAGCTCGTCAGCAGAGCTCAGCAAGAGCTCATGAACATGTGCGAGGGATGTCACATTTCCAGCTCAGGTACACTCCACACTTGTGGAAATGTCATAGGCAGAGATGAAGCAGCACTAGACCTCTTCAAGGCTGTTATTGAGGGAAGACAGCATCATGTTCGTAGCTGTGTCCCACACCATGCAATCCTAGAGAGAGAGGTCACCGAGGAAATGAAAGAACTGAGAGGCTCAGCTGCTAGGGGCAATTCGGCTCTTGTAGGGGCAGGCACAGCTCCCTGCGATGCATGTGGGCTCCTTCACATCCCAGGATCTGTTCCTGGTGTGGATGAGCCAAGGAGCTCAGCCAGGAGGGGCTGCAGCAGTATGCTGGGACTCCTCTGGGCTCTGGATGTGTTCCCAAGCCAGCTGCATCTGATTGTGGCAAGACTTGTCTCACCTGCATCTTGCATATCTAGCACTGAGTTTTATAGACTAGCACTTGGTTACTCTCCCTTTTTGAAGCTGTGAAGTTGCTCTGTGTTGGGAGTGAATTTCAAGAGCCCCAGCAGAGGACGTTCAGCTGCTTGAATACTTGAATAACTGCAGCCAGCAAGGCATGGGCTGACAGCAGAGCAGCTCTGGGGGTGGGGACAGCTTTTATTATGGGAGGGGAAATATTTTGTTATTAGGAGGGGACACCATTTGTTATTTGGTATAGGAAAGTGGTATCGGTGAAGTGCAGGGAGAGCCTTTGGAGCAGCACAGGCAGTGTGATCTGAGCTCAGAGCTGGGGGCGGAAGTGGGGGCTGCAGTTAGAAGGAATATTCCTTTTATAGGACAAACCTCCCACCCAGACCTCTCAAATCTGAACAGTTTTTACACCACGTGGGGCAGCACTCACAGGGGCTGTGCCCACTCTGTTGTGAGCTCTGTAAAAATTCTTCCCCTCCTGGTTTCCATGTCAGACAAAAGCTCTTTGGGCCAAGAGCTGCCTCTCCCTGATTGTTTGCAGAGGGCTTAGGAAAACAGCTTCTAAACAGCCCTTGACACGGGAAAAATCTGGCTTAAGTGGGCAGCTAAAAGACTGAGCAGCACACGTGTGCATGCACATAGCTCCTTTGCCTCCTGTGCTTCATTTGTGAGAAAGGAACAGCACAGGGGCAGTGTATTTGCTTGCGCTGGGTGGTGGGGCTTGCATTTAGCTCTGCTGTTAAAAACGGGGCAGTGCTCTGCAAGGGGGAGATAAAAAGCCTATTAGCAGAAGGCATAAATTCATTATAACAGACCTTTATTCTGCTGGACAACGTGCTGGGGTCTGCAACTGTTGGAAAAAAGCTAGATGAAAGAAATATCTCAGCCACTTAATATTCAGCAACTACAACAGCAGTGAATGCACTGAATGGAAAAGTGAGGGTGCCGCCCTCACCCTGCACCCCACATGCTGAGGGTGCCAGGTGGCTGCTCCATCTGCACTAAGATCCTCTGCCTTTGCAATCTGTAGGATTCATCCACCCTAATCTGGGCATCTCAAATGGCTCCCTGTGTTGTCTTGTTGTCAGTGAGCAACAGAAAAGAAGAAAAAAAAGGAAAAAAAAAAAGAAGGAAAAAAAGCACAGTGGGAGCATGATGCATCCACCTTGTTTTTGACATCTGTCTTGGGCTGTGATGAATCACTCTCTGGAGCTGTTTCTTTTCCCTGCATGAGGAACTGAGGAAGACCTGTTCAGATTCAGACATTAAACATTCTCTCATTTCAAAGCCTACCCTTCAGGTGGGAATGTTATCCCCCAAGTATAACCCTGTGTGTCCTCTCTCAGGCACAGGTTTGCTGTCTCTCCCACCATTTATGGGGATTTCATTTGTGTGTGCTTCCTGAAACTGAAATAAAAGCTCTCCCGGGCTGTAAATAGATGCTTCACAAATACATATTTTTCTCTTTGCGTCTATGGAAAAGAACAGAATGCCAGGGAAGTTATTTACTTCTCGTAGCATGTGTGAAACCCTTCATGCATAAATACAGACTGCAGTGGAGTGGGGTTTCAGATTCACAAATCCCAGTGAAATACTTTTCCATGAGTTCTCAGTGGGGTGAAGGAATGTATAAGTTACGTATTCTTACCTTGTTACTGAAGACTATCAGAGATTTAGATTGGCTCATCCAGATCAGCTAAACAAATATACTTTCCCTTCCCAGCAATGGCATTTAATCAAACTGCGTGTGCTTTATGAAACAAGCTGTGCAGGTGACTCCGAGAGGTGCGAAAGGGCAAAGCACAACCATAGGTAATCGAAGGGGTGACAGAATTTGAGGGAGGGAGGAGGATTTGTCACCGTTCTGTTTCTCAACATTGCTTTTTCCTTCAGCCAAAATGAGAGCCTATGGAAATACAGATAAGACGCTCACACACGTGTGTGAATACCAAGATAGATAACCTTCAGTTACATTCCACTAACTCTCTATCTTCTCTACAAACAAAATCCACACAGGCCACTTTGTAAAAAAAACCAACACATTCTTTGGGAACAAATTTCAGATGTGTATGTGTGTGTAATGGGGCTGCTTGGAATGTCTTCAGGCATTTATCCAACCCTTTTTCAAGGAAATTGATTGGTGTTTTAATACTTCAAACTTAATAGCACTTTTCTTTTTTTTTTCTTTTTTTTCTTTTTTTTTCCTGGCTGTGTCCTTGATTTCTGTTCAGTGAAAATGTTCCCTAACAGCTCTGCTGCTTGATGATCCCCTGTGGGCCTTTCTCTATAGAGGAAGGCTGGAAACGGGGTGCTAGATCCTAGAGATGCAAAGGGTCCCATTTGGGACCCTGGGCACTTTGTGTCCAGTGCTGGACATGGCAGGGCAGAAACCTTCAGAAGATGCTCTGATGCCCTCCAGGCGTGCGCACCATGCTGAGGTCCCTTTGGTTTGTTGGGCCCAGAGCAGAGGAGGCTGAGGGGAGGCCTCATAGAATTGCTCAGGTTGGAGAAAGACCTTCTCATGGTGGACTACAGCCCCTGCATGCATGGCAGCCTGCAGCTCCTCAGAGCGGAGCAGAGGGGCAGCGCTCATCTCTGCTCTCTGGGGACACAATGGGGCCCGAGGGAATGGCATGGAGCTGCCAGGGGAGGACAGGGAGGTGCAGGAAAAGGTTCTGCCCCAGAGGGCTGAGGGCATGGAACAGGATCCCCAGGACTGTGGGCATGGCCCTGAGATGCCAGAGCCCAAGGAGACACAGCTCTTAGCCATAGGGTTTGGGTGTTGCAATGGGGTTCAGAATTGCCCACAGGAGGACGGCAGAGAACAGCCCCTTCCTCCAGCATCTCAGGGTGGAGCAGCTGATGAGGGAGAGTCCCTCCATCTCCCAAAATCCAGACGGTGCACCCCATGCCCACGATGTTCAGCCACCAGAGGGAGATCGAAGCTATGGAAAGCACCCCGGAGGCTGAGAGGGCGAGGGGGAGCGGGACCCGGCTGCAGCGTGAACCTTGTCTCTAGGAAAAGAAAAGGAAACACACAGAAGCATTTCTTTTTCCTCGCTACAATGTAGGCTGGGCACAACTGACCCCTCTCTATATTACATGTAATAATTGCTTAATTATCTTGGATAAAAATATCCCATTATCCACATGCCCTAATGAGCCTTGGCAGTACTGCAGGGACCCGTGTTTGTGAAGAAGAATTACAGCCTGGAGCCACATTTGATAAAGCCAAATTCTCACAAGGAATAACGCCACGTACCCGGTCCCGGGAATGTCAATGAAACGATTTGCACAAGTCAAGCGGTGACACAACAAGCCTATTGAGAGCAATGGTTAATTAACCAACAAAACAACCCACCACGTATTTAAAAACTACCTTCCTCTATTTCTACCTGCTGCCCGGCTCCAGCAAGCGCCTGCTTGTGTCACTACACCCACTTTGATTTTGACCAAAAGATGCTCCCCCAGAGCCTGTGATTCCCAGCGCAGAGCTGGGTGAGCTCTCCTAAATGTTGGGGTTAAGGGCACTTTTACAGCTTTTTGGTGAAAACGTTTGCACTCGGATAGTGAGTTTTCATCCTCAACTCAGCCACCAGCAGAGGGGGAAGGAGCAGAAGGAAAAAGGGATTCACCTAAAGGAGAGATCCAAAAGGCTGGAAGAGAATGAATGTGGTGGTCACAGTGGGAGAGACCCAGCCATGGGAGCGGCCACACAGAGCTCCAAGTTCTCCCATTAGGCAGATTTAAAACCGGCTTTTCTGTTAATGGGATTTTCAGAACTCAGGTATCTGCAGACTGGCATGTGGGCTTTGCTTCTGGTTCAGGGGGCTGCAGGGAGAGGTCCGGTCCTGGGGATGGGAGGCAGATGGGTCCCATCTGTCCTGAGGATGTGGGTTCTGCTGTGTCCTTTCAAGCCACACCCAACTTTGGTTAGATGTGTGATTTGTGCACCACTGCCATTAGTGCAGGGGGTTTCTGCCCTCAGACAAGGCACTCTATTTCCTTTAAGATTCAGAGCAATTTTCAAAGGGAGGGGCACTGAACTTTCAAAAGCCAGATAAGATTTTTTTGTTCTAGGAAGGAGAAAGAGAGGGATTTCTGCATTTCGAGGCAAGGGGTGGGTTTCCTAAGAGGCAAAATGCTCCCTCCTTTTTCAATCAGCTCTTTATAAAATTGCTCTGTGCAAAATAAATATAACATCAGCTTTATTTGATCATAATTGAATATCCATCAACTTATCCACCTCTCTAGCTATCGTCGCACAGTGTTGGGAACACCAATCACTGGTATAACTGTAGGCCTCTTCGAATTTAAAATGAAATTATTATTGTCATTGTTAATGGATGTTCATATGCCACAAATCTGAAGCTATAGAGGAAAATTGATAGTTTATCTGGATAAATCATCTGACCTATACAGATAACATTCAGAGCTGCCAATAAAGGCACAAATCTCCCTGTATGTCATTATCTGCAGGAGCAGAGCCATGCTGTCTATGTAATCAAGGTCTTTCCAGTCTCAGAAATATGTACAAGTCACCGTATAATGCATTTTTCTCCTCCTCCCATCAAAACTGTGTTCACTCTGTGCACACCGGCTTCCAAGATGGCACAGGAGCACGGCTCAGCTGCAGAAGAGCTGTCGTCATCCCCCTGCTGTATTTATTTTGCTGTGTTGTGTCTGCTGGAGAAAGCAGAGGCAATTTAAAAAATTGGGCACCTGTGGGTCAGACAGCTGGGGATGGATGAGGAGCGAGGACAGGCAGGTTCTGTAGTGACTGGTGGGTTAATTTTCCTTCCCTTCATTTAGATTCACACCTTTTGCCTTTCTGCTTTCAATATATTCAGAAACTTGAAGGGAAAATTGCTCCCGTGGTGTTTGCTGTTGCACAGTCGAGCACTGGATTCCTCTGGCAAAAAAAGCTCTCTCAGCTCCAGTGTGCAATGCGCATTCAGAAAAGGTTAACAATTAAATGAAAATAGTGCCAGGAAAAACACACCGCTGTGTGTTTGCCTGCAAAACAAGAAAGTGACAAAACTCTCCGTGTCCTGGACGTGACAGCCTGCCATAATGCCACGGCCATGGCTTCCCAGCATATTCTGAGCACATTTCCATTGGGAATTGCCAGGACACCCCTTTATCTGCTCACAGACTGCAGCAGCCCCAGCAAACCAGGAAGGGATGGGGATGCCGAACCAGGACCTTGCTGACAGCCCATCAGTAGCTCTGAACATTTGTTTTCAGGTGGAAAATGTGGATTTATGGAATGTTATAACTGTTGCACTGTGAGATTTGAGCTTCTCTGCGTGCGGTAAGGTGGAGGCAGAAGGGCTTCCCCTGGGGGCTGCAGGCTGGCAATGTGAGCTGGCCGTGCTCATGCAACAGCGCTTTGGTCTCTTGGCCTCTCTGACTGATGTTTTACCCACTTGAACACAAACTGGAGGAATTAAATGGCTCTCGACCGATTCTCAACTTGCTGTACAAAAAGGGCTATGAACTGTAAAGAAAAGGAGGAGGGAAGTTAATTAAAAGGGGCGTTTGCTTTCATCCCAGAGGGGGCTGGAGCAGAAATTGAGCGAAGAAGTGATGGAGGAAAAGTGCACAGCCCCTGGAGAAGTGCTGGCCCCGAGCCTAACCCCACCCCCCCGCTCACCCTCCTTTGCAGCATCCACAGCCTTGGGCTGGGGTTTGGGTGAGAGCTGTTGCCTCCACGTGTCTTCTCCAGCCATTTACTTGCTGTTCCCCAGCACATCTGATACTATCTCCAAATCTCCCGGAGCTCCAGATCACTGAGTTTTACAAATGATCCCAGAGAGTAAAGTCAAGGGGATATCAGGTAGGCAGGACTTTGCCTGCGGGCAGACATATCTTAATATGCATTAACATTTAACAACCAAAGTCAGCCACACCAATGGCAGCGGTAATTACTCTGCGCTTGACACTGCCCCAAGGTGATGCCTGGAAATTATGTAAACTGACATCTGAATGACACAAGAGGGGTTTCCCACCCCCTCATAAAGCCCCTGTGATGTTGGTGTCTCCCCTTTGCTTGGTCAAGCCCCAAGGGTCCATCAACCCATCAACCAAATGAATTGCTATTTTGTTTCTGTGCAAACAACTGGATTAGCACAGCTCC